>BPLT01000163.1:712619-1425239 GCA_019656295.1 Rhododendron mucronatum var. ripense
GTCCTCCATTGCGTTGGAGTGGGCCGGAATAGTGCTAACTTTACAGATAAAGGCCCAAAACAGCCACTATATACCAGATTTGAGGATTTCGAGGTCCGTCGAGAGTCGCCGATGGCTAGAAAACATTTGCCAGTGGTTGGTGCGAGATGGGCTTCAGTTGCCGGTGGTCGGCGATGCAAAAGGTGGATCAATGATGGTGACGACGTAAAGATTTGTATTCATGGTATACTATGTCTAAGCAGATTTGGTTTTTATTTCCACTGCACTTGTGTTGTTTTTAAGTTTTATGGTAAATTATTTACATCATTTACCATAAAACGGGTTTGTCAATTTTTTCTCAATAATGGACTTGAAAATCTACCAGAATAGAGTTGTCTTCATGATTTTCATGACCGTTCATGTCCATTTCATGACCACTCAAGGCTGGATAATTTATGAAACATGGATAATTAATTATCAAAACTCGCTTGACAAAGTGACTATGTCAAATGAAAAACTTACCATTAAATATTGGCCAACTTGCAAGGAAACTGGTCTAGGCCAGTATAATATGATCATTTGACCAGCCATTTGCATCACTTGACAATGCTATTTGGTTCGCAACCTTATTTCATGAATTATATTCCACCAAAACAAGCGTTGGTCGATATAACATGATAAGTTGACCATATTTTTTAATGTACTAATCATGTTCCATTGAACTTATTTCATGAAACATGGTTAAATTACCATCAAAACAGGTATTATCATGGTCAGCGTTTCATGGTTAAATTACTATCATTATTTCAGCTTTTCCATGACTGTTCCTAATCTATATTGAAAACGATTTAATGAACATGACGTACTCCAAAAATATTGTCATTGAAATCATGGAACATAACCCACACAATTGAGGAAACGAATTCATTATGGAAACATGATAAATATTGCATGTATATGCTCGTTTGAATTTAAATTTTCATTTGAACACATTGGAAATGGAGTTAGTGGGATTGGTATCTACCCGAAGTATGTTTTAAAAGTTACTAATAAGCCTTTAATGTATCCGTAATTGATGGGTGTTAATCTACATCAAATTCCACTAATGAAGGTATAATATACGGGCCTATATGTATGGATATTTAATGAATCCCACTAATGTAGGTATAATATATAGGCATATATATATGGATATGCATGCATATCTCATTAAAGGGCAAAAGAGGAAACTCATACACTAAGAGAATGAAAACATAAGCATAAAAAAAGGGAGGGATGAATTCTTATATGACATGGATAAAGAGGATGAATATTTAAATATTCCTTTGCAAAACGGACAAATATTATGGAATGGACGGAGTAATTACTCCACCAAAGAACTTTCATTAATAAGGGCCATGCTTCAACCAGGGGGGAGCTATCTTGCACATAGAATACCAGACGAATGGGTAGCTGTCAAAGCCGGCCCCACGATAAGCCCACAAGACTTCGGGTTTAGACAACCCGCCATCATAGCGCAACAAATCAAAATAATTTGGAAAAATGACGGCCTATGACGTGTTTTGATAAATAATATCCACCAAGGACATTTTTAGTATTAAAATGTTCTCAGCATATTCTTGGCGGGTATTAATTATCAAAACATGTTATTGACCGTCATTTTCCCAAATAATTTTTGGACAACTACCCGTGCGATTATATTAAATGTAAAAGCATGATGTAACTTTGATTGCTTTTTTTTTTTTTTTTCTTTTTCTGTTTGACTTGTATGTCATTTTATCTTTTATTACTAATATAGTAGTAGGCAACTAAGGGCTTGTTCTTCTAAATAAGCCATTGGCTTTCCCGCAAAAAATGAGTCAAACAAACCCACAAAAAAACAAAAATAAGCCAATAAGCCAATTATTTTGTCTTTATTAAAAAAAAATTGGATTTCGGTCAAAAAATTTTACTTTTTAGATTCCTCTCGTCATGAGGATGAAATAATTTCCAAAAAAATTGACAATAAGCCAAGTGAAACGAATTTTTTTTGAATAAAGACAAAAAATAAGCCACTTTGACTTATTTATCTAAACACCCCCTAAGATTGGAGTCGGGCTTAGACAACATAAACATAGGAGTCGGCACTGGTTGCTATTAGCCTAATACCGCGGCGAGGGTGCTTTGTATTTTAGCTAGTCCTTATTATCCAAACTATCTCAAATATTATGCTGTGAATAAAATAGGAGTACAAGTTTCATCTCGTTAACCCCCATTGTTTTGACACACTCTAGTTAAACCTATTACAATATTGTAACGCACCATTCATGTAATCTCATTTATATGTTATGTTTGTGGTTTGATAAAAAAAAAAAAAAAAATTCTCATGTATTATCCTATCGACTCCACATGTCCCTTCTATATTCATCTTCAATCTCATATGTACATGTGTGTGTGAAAATTAACAAAAATATTAATATCCATGAAGATAAATGGACGGTTTAGATTGTGATATGAACCTGATCCGTCTATTTATTTTTTATGGACACGTTCATGGATCAAATTCATGTACGATATCAAATCTCGAAAATTATTTGTCATAATCAGCATTACGGCAACCTGAATGGGTTGGTTTATAATTGTCAAAGTATGAGATTCGGGGTTTAAATTTGCTTCCACCTAAGGTGTCAGAGTCGAAACTTCTTAGATGTTATTAATTGATTTGGGCTAGTCAATACAAAGCTTTGGTCTAGCTTTAATTGAGGCCCCCGTAAGTAGATGGTGGGGTTGGTCTACAAGATTAATCGAGATGCGCGTAAGCTCGTCTAAAAACCCTTCTTTTTTTTTTTTTTTTTAGGACAGAACTCGTCTGAAAACCTGGAGTTTATCAAAAAATATTCTGCACTACCAGCAAGTTATCCCCGACTGCACCCCTTTTTATGACCAGCGGATATAGAGAGATAGATGGCAGAGAAGTACAAGTAGATGTTACCGTGGGAGGACAATGTTTGGTTGGTCCAATATTGAATACTCACTGTGATATCAGAAGGGAATTGATATTCGTGCTTCAAGATTTACTGCAGGCGCTCTACCTTTTTGTTTTTACACTGTGATGTTATCAGCAACATCACAGTGTAAAATGTTTCCAGCAACATCACAGTATAAAAATAAAAAGGTGGAACGCCTGCAATAAATCTTGGAGCGCAAAAATCAGTTCCCTATCAGAAAGGCCAATAATAAATGGCATTTAAGGGCATTGCAGCCCTAGAAACCATAGCTCACGACCTGTCTTTGGGCAAATTGGCCCCAACGGCCCAACCTCACAGGCCACATCAGAGAGATATGATTCAAAGGACGTTGTTTCCTTAATCTTTCTTGTAAGTGAGAAGTTTTTGGTACAGATTGGGTATCACGTGGCAGTAATTAGTGTCTATCCGAGCTCTCTAAACGTGTTTTGGATGGTCCAAATCCGAGTTTTCTCTCTCCTCTTTCCTTCTGTTCGGATTCATGGACTGTTAAAAACATGTTTGAACGGCGAACGAGTTGCTGAGTGCTACGTGGACTACACTCAATTTGCACTCAAAAATTTATTCTTCTAATTAAGGAGACAGTACATCCTCAAATTGAATATACACAATAATACATATCAAATTAAAATATACAGAATGGTGTGACCAATTGTAATCCTTGCATCTCTAAACAAAACATATATAAATCATTACCACGAAACCATTCGGAATAGAATTTTGGTATGACTTTCCTAACTCGTTTTTATGGTCCTTCTATGTGAATTTCGTGCACAAATTCCCGACACCAATGTGTCCGAATTTGTGCATTGAATGCGGGTTCTACAAAACATTGAAGGACTCAGGTGTATTGAACTTGGTCCAAACATATTAGCGCATTTGGATCTATGCATGAAAAATCTGTGTACCCAAAAATACTTTCAATGATAATACAATTTGTCAAATTGTCTTGCTTTCTTAATTTCTTCTTCTTTTTTATCTGGAAACATGCAATTTCATAACAGGACCATGCCCAAAGCTCAAGGAGATAAACACTAACCACATAACTCAAAAAGAAATCAAAACTAACCAAACATAACCTGAGATTATCAGGAGATTTTGGAACCCTCCTCCAAGAGATCGAAGGCACAAGACTGCACTTCATCCGCAATAAGCTTACAACTCGTAAAAGATCAAATAAATAAGGAGTCTAGGACAAAATCTTACTCCCTCCGTCCCATTTTAAATAGGGAAATGATAGTAGCACTCTAAAAATTAATGCAAGCACTCTAAAATCAGTGTAACTCCAAAGCCATTTTTCTTTGTTTTTTGGAGTGCTCGCATCAATTTTTGAAGTGTCAATATCATTTCCCTTTAAATATTTTCTACTAAAAATGGTATAACTTTGACAGCAAAATATTCCACTCCAAAAATTGATGCAGACACTCCAAAAACAAAGGAAAGTGGCTTTGAAGTTACACTGATTTTGGAGTGTCTGCATCAATTTTTGGAGTGCCAATATCATTTTCCTTTTTTTTTTTCATTATTGAAATTTTTTTTCGTATTTATTATTCTTGCACCAAACTTTTGTGAATTATTAATTCGTTTCTAAGAGTTAGAAACGTAAAAAAAAAAAAAACTTTAACAGTTTAACTCAAATATTTTGAGAAATAACCATTTTTAGCAAAAAAAATATTGACTTTTTTTTTTTGGGCTGAAAAGAGATTATTTTTCAAAATATTTGGATAAAAGCAAAAAAAATTATACTTTTTCAATTCGTCTTAATGAGACGAATTGAAAAACCAAAAAAATAAGGACAACTGTGTAAAAAGTCCTAAAAGTCCTTAGTGCAACACCACCTAAGGATACAACTTTTTATTATTGAAAAATGGTTATTTCTCAAAATATTTGAGTAAAAGAAAAAAGAAATTATACTTTTCTAATGTCTTAACGAGAAGATTTGAAAATTCAAAAAAGTGAGACACAAAATTAACAAACGCAAAAAAAAATTCACAAAAAGGATAAATAAAAAAAAAAATCTTAGTGGAACACCCCCTAAAGATTCAACATACTTTTATATATCACAATAATACCCCTTAATCCTCCTCGACTTCTCTCCATGCCACTGAACTCGGGGAGCCTGTGGTGAGGGGAGCTCACCACAGGATTTTGGCTCTCCCAAAACAGTGCCGTTTTGATAAATTAGGCGCACCCATTAAATCTCACTCTTCTTCGAATTCTTCTTCTTCCATCTCCTAGTCCCCCCACTCTCCTTTCTTGTTTTTTTTTTTGTCAAAATGGTAGAATATTCCATTAATACGAAAAAACATACAATGAAGGAGGGTTATCAATCCCGACCAGAGATAATTAGGCTCTGTTCTAGAAACTTTCTTAAAAAATAAGTACTTATTTTGTCACTTCTCAAAGAAAAATAAAAAGGTTTGTTCCACAAAATCCAAATAAGCAGCTTATTTCACATTTTTAAATTCAAAAATAACATAAATGAGAAATAATTTTTCAATTTTTTTTGCACCTATTAAAAATCTCAATGAGATCTATCAAACAAGATCTATATTGATAGGAAAATTATTTGCGTAAGTACATGATTTTTGAGCTTGAAATTGTCTTCTCAAAAAATAAGTAATTGTTCAATCTTTTATGGAACAATCCTTCTTATTAGACAAAAAATAAGAACTTAAACCCGTTTTGAAACGGGATCTAAACAAGAGGTCTAAATTCACAAACGAATACCCAGAAGCTCACAAACCAACCATCGAAATCCCAACACACCGCTACCAACAACACCCCCAAGGGTGAGAAAGTCCCACTGTCCCGCACAGGGGAGAAAGACCCACGAACGGAAAACACAAATCGAAACCCAAAAACAAATAACGAAACTAAAAAACCCTAACCCTAAGAGCATCCACGCTAGGATTGTTACTCCACTCTTTAAACTTAAATAGCAAGCAAAACACCATAAATATGACTGCATCAGGCTCAATATTTGGCTCTTTATTATGAAAAATTTATAACTTTGCTACAGCCACTAGTTTAATTAAACTAGCCACTATTCACTCACTTCTCTTTATTTTATTATTTCTCCTCCTCTCTTTCTCCTCTTTTGGGATGGATATGAATATTTAATGGGATAGGTTTGAATATTTAATTGAGTAAAGAGTGAGAGTAAAGAGTCTGATTTTACGTAATTATGTAAAAGTGACTAGCTAAAGTAAAAAAATAAATTTTAAAGATTAATTTAGTCCAAAATTTGGTGAGGCCAATGCGGATGCTCTAACAATCTGAAACACTTCAGCCACTGCTACCCCAAACTTCGGCCTCCGTCCTCTGTTCACCACCAGATTTTTGTAGGCTACACTCACCACAAGGACTGCCCCATGCCGCCTCCGGTCTGTTGCTGTTGCAACTTGTAGAAGAACCACCGCAGCCATAACTTGCCCGCCAACAACGGCATTAGAGGCGGGAACCGCTAAGGAGACGTAGGATTTGCGCTTCAACGGCTTGATCTAAATGACCGAATCAGTTTTTGGCATACACAGCCAACGGCCTTCAAAAAAAAACTAGACACCAGTTTACTGCCAGCCAACACCCTAGAACCCCTCTGGGGTTGATCGCTTGGAACACCATAGCGGTTTCTCATGCTCAGTAACGCGCGGTCCGAGCAAGGCTTCCTAATTCTGCTCAGTGGCTAGATTATACTTATTGGAGACTCGTTTAATTAGTTAATTAGTTTGTTATAATTAGTATGTTATAGATAAATATGATCCTTACAGGCCATTGTTTACTCATTCGGGCAAAAGTCTTCATTTGGGACTTGGGACCAGTGATTGCGGAGTCGGAGGGGATAAGGATCAATAAGTCTTGACTGTTGACGTCATCGATGCCACGTGTTCAGCGCAGATTCCCCTGCTTTGACCCGAAACCAGCCCCATATCGCAACGTGCTCCGATCACTGCACTCCATCATCAATTCATCACTCCCTATAGAAATCCACGCGTACCGAGAGAGTAATAGTCCAGAGTTAGAGAGAAATGGCGGCAGCAGCAGCAGTAAGGAGAATGAAATTGGGTTCGCAAGGAATGGAGGTCTCAGCACAGGGGCTGGGGTGTATGGGCATGTCGGCCATGTACGGCCCTCCCAAGCCCGAACAAGACATGATCGAGCTCGTCCACCATGCCGTCTCATCCGGCGTCACCTTTCTCGACACATCCGACCTCTACGGCGACAACGAGCTCCTCCTCGCCAAGGTATGTACGGCTAGAGCCGAGCAAGCCAAAAGGCCTCAAAAAAATTTCAAAATTTAGAGGCCCCTCCTATTCTGCTACCATTTATAATAGTCTTGCAAAAAGGTTCAATCTTTTAATTTTCACTCTAGGTGCTGAAAAGTCAGGACCGGCTCTGTATGTACCCCAATTTACCCTGAATTTCATCACTTGTTTTGTGTTTGTTTTGTTATTGTAAATTTGTAAGGATTCCAGTCTCCCTTTATTTGTTTAAATTTTAGTGTTAATTTTGATATGGACTTGAGTCTGGGGCTGGAGCGAGATTTAGGGGATTTACTTTGATTTTGGTTCTGAGTTTAGAAAAGCATAAGAGCTGGAGATGCTTTAAGGGGGGGTGGGGTTGGGTTGGTTGTGTTTAGGAGGTGTTTGGGAGCTAATTATTGTTAGATTCTGGATTGTGGGTTGTAAATATATATCTCTAGTCTAGATTATAATAAGAATTTGCCAAAGTGGCTGGAGGTAGGGTTGCAAACAAGCTAAGCCGAGCTTTGAAGCATTCGAGCTTGGCTCGTTCAAAACTAGTCTAGTTCGAACTCGACTTTTTTTAGTATTGAGGTGTTCAAGCTCGGTTCGTTTAGTAAACGAGCCTCCACAAAGGGGTCGAGCTTTTACAAGCAAGCCAAGTTACAACTAATTCGAGCTCGGATAGTTTACAAAAACGAGCTTGAAACTCAAGCTCAAGCTCGACTCGTTTACAAACGAGCCGAGCCCATAAGTAGCCGAGCTTTGAGCTGCTCGCGAAACGTTCGGTTTGTTGTAGGCTTGTAGCCCTAATTGGATGACATGTGCAAAATAGAGTTTGTAAGAGGGTTTTGTGAGTGAAAGTATAATCAAGGTCTAAAAAGTTCCTGGGTGATTTTTGGATTTTTTATTTTTCGGTTCATTTTGAGATAATGCATGTTGACAGAATTATTTATAGAAGTAGCTCCAAAACACTCAAAATTGAAAGATGCCTAATTATCAATCAAATGGTTAGGCGTCCAACTAGGGCCTTAATTGGAAATGGTATATCTGATAATGGTTCAATGTTTGAAAGAACTGGTGTAGGAAAGTGATCGTTGGTGGACTATTCAACTAAGAATAACATTTCCAAACTTAGTAAGAATCTATTGAAGTTTGCCTAGATCATTGGGATTGGAGCAAATCTTCACTTGATTTGTTACAAATTGGCTCTCAAGATAATCCTTGGCCTACTCTGTTGACTTCCATGGCTTCTACTTGGTTCAAGTGCGAAGAAGAATAGGACTCTCCTTTGCCTATGTATGTGCATTGACTGTGAAGCTTGAAATGAGAGGCAATCTATTGAGAGTTGGAGAAATAGAAACTAGGTGGGTTCCCTCTCTTAGGTGTTGGTGAGCAAAACCTTTGTAATTCTCCTCCACTTATTGAACTCTACCGGCCCTGGAGTAGGCAATTAATGAACCATGCAATTTTTTTGTGTGTTAGTGGTTATTTGTTTGCGTTTGTAAGTTTCTAGGAACAACAGATTCTGATCATAACTTTGAGGGTAATGTCAAAATTCAAGCTTAATCGACTAAAAAATGCTGGACTGAGTAAATTATTCTCAATGATATATGTGGATAAGATTATTGGCGTAACCCAAACACTTGTAGAGTACCTCATGCGGTAGAGATTAGATAATTGTGTAATTGATTCCTAATAATTAGAATATAATTTTCACTCAGGATTACTGGTATGCAACTGCAGCATCATAGTCACACTCACTCCATAGAACAAATGTAATTGGATTGCAATGGATATGCTTGAATTGTTCTGATTGATGAATTGATTCAATTGGATTTTGTGTTATAGGCTCTGAAAGGAGGGTGGAGAGAGAAAGTGCAGTTGGCGACAAAATT
Organism: Rhododendron mucronatum var. ripense; assembly: GCA_019656295.1. Taxonomy (NCBI): domain Eukaryota; kingdom Viridiplantae; phylum Streptophyta; class Magnoliopsida; order Ericales; family Ericaceae; genus Rhododendron; species Rhododendron mucronatum. Next base: position 721,743 of record BPLT01000163.1, read on the forward strand.
CGGGATCAGCAGCAAGGATGGTGCTTTCAAAGTACGCGGAGAGCCAGAGTATGTGAGGGAGGCTTGCGAGAGAAGCTTGAAACGTCTCGAGGTGGATTACATCGATCTCTATTACCAGCATCGGATTGACACCACTGTCCCAATCGAAGTCACGGTTTGACCTCTTGTTCCTCTCTCTCTCTCTCTCTCTCTCTCTCTCTCTCTCTCTCTACACACACACACACACCTGTATGGTGATTGGTCATGTACGTTGGGCTTGTGGTTTAAAGTAAAGTTTTATTAGTTGTTAGTAATCAGTTGAAACAGGGTGGACTAGCTGTTATTTCGATTGTTATACTTTCTTTGTGGTCTCTCACGGTGTTGCTCTTCATTTCAAGCCTTCCAATTCTTTTACATCAGGCGTTAGGCAGTTGTTTCTTTTGGTTGATGTTCGATCTTGAATTGCACCACGACGTCCAGTTCTACACCCTCACTAAATTTAGAGGTCAATGTGATGAAGAATGATATTCTTTTGTTCCTGAGATTAGTGAACAGAACTTGATCATGTTTGATTCTGGGTTTAGGTAGGATGGGATTTGGCCATCTGGTTTCAGAACACTTCTGGTGCGCTTACTACATTGCTCAGAATTACGTAGATGAAGGTTACCTGAGATAATTTTTTTGAACAGCAAAGGTAACCTGTGATCATGGTGCAAATGTAAGGGAGTTTTAATGCTTCTATATCATATATTAAGCAAATGGGTCTGTTGGTTGATTTTAGATCTTGACTAGCACTACCGCGTCCCCTGGCACACCCTTGTTTGGTTGGAAGTGAAAGGATGAAGACTGATATACTGTGTTTCCCACATATCTCTGGATTACTTATATTGATTGTGGGTTTAGGTAGGATGGCGTTGGGCTATCTTGTTTTTGGAAACTACTTCCATGGTCATGGTAATATACCAAGTGTCACTAGGAAACCCATAACCAAGGTGACATTATATGAACGTACAGAGGTTGTCTTCATTTTCAATTCTGGTTCATTGTAAAACTACCCATCAAAGGTGCAGTTAGGCAGCAATTTGTTTTTGCAACTACAAGTTGATTGACTATCTTTTGCATAGCTCTTTCTTCTCTTATTAAGTTTATGAGGATTTCATCCTTTTGGCATTGAATTTTATCTAACCCTGGTTGTGCAACCTTTTGCAAGGTTGGAGCACTCAAGGAGCTGGTCAAAGAGGGTAAAATAAAGTACATTGGCTTGTCTGAAGCCTCTGCTTCTACAATCAGAAGGGCACATGCTGTGCATCCTATAACAGCTGTGCAGATGGAGTGGTCCTTATGGTCAAGAGATATAGAGGCGGAAATTGTTCCCACTTGCAGGTGAGGTGTCATTTGTGCTAATTCATCTGATTTGAGAGTTGATATGTGTTCTGATTCCTGAATGTCTGATTTCATCCCTCTTGTGACTCTTGTCAAATTCAGAGAACTTGGCATTGCAATTGTTCCATACAGTCCTTTGGGAGGGGGATTTTTATCGGGAGGTGCCAATTTGGTGGCAAACTTGGCGGATGGTGATGTTCGAAAGGTTTGTGCATTTAGTTGTTATGTTCACTTGGTCACGAATCTATCAACCTTTTGAACCTTGCAAAAATTCAACTTCCTCTATCTACGATTGCATTCAATATGGGGTCAACATCCGGTATATACTGTTTTCCTTCCATAGATTTATTCAAATGGTTTTTCAGCAGTTTCTCCACTTGTACTATATTTTGCTCCTCTAGATGCACGTTGTATGTCGAATATAAGATAACCACCATTCACACAACCACATATTTAACTACAATTAGAAGTCACGTCAACCGCAAAACTGTTTGTGCAATGATATAGTTGTATGGAGCTTCTGTTTGCTATAAAGTTTCAGTTTGAACTATAGGTGGCAGAGCCACGAAACTGTAGAACTTTAGACAACACTGTATATTTCTTTCATTAGCATCGTACACACTGCTGAAACGTTTTAATTGAAATTCTTTGACACATTGTGAAGCTTCTTAAATGTGTTTTTCACCCCGCATCCTTGCTCTTCCTTACCGACCAGCAAGACCACCTTCCCTCCCAATAAAAACTTATCCAAACTATGTGAGGGGCAATCACTCCTCCTCTTCTCAAAACTCCTTTCTGGGTTGCAAGACTCCCATATGAAACTAGAACTACAGATATGCTACTGGAAAGGATTACTAAAGAGTAAAACGTCGGACGACGAGAAAAAAATGAGAGTCAGTTATGGAAAAGTATACTTATTCATCCTTCTGCATCCTTTATTTATTAGTTGTTATCCTGAATCGTATGTTTCATTTGTAGAATATGCCAAGGTTCAAACCCGAAAATGTTGAGCATAACAAGAAGATATTCGAGAGGGTGCACGAAATGGCACAAAAGAAGGGCTGCACACCATCACAGCTGGCACTGGCGTGGGTCCACCACCAAGGGAACGACGTGTGTCCTATACCTGGTACCACCAAGATTGAGAACCTAAACCTTAACATTGGTGCATTATCGGTAAAGCTAACTCCTGAAGAAATGGCTGAATTGGAATCCTATGCTTCCGGTGATGCAGTTAAGGGTGATAGACATATGTACATGTCGACTACGTGGATAAATTCAGAGACTCCTCCATTGTCCTCGTGGAAACCTGAGTGAAGACATGCCTCTTTCTCTGTCGGCGCGCTTTCAGAATAAATTGCTTACCACTTTCCTATTTTCCATGGGTATTTTGTGTTTGTGTCAAGTTTCATCGGTATTGTGTTCCACTATAACTATCTTGGCTTGAGTTGTACTGTATGGACCTCCTGTATTTAAGTCGTATCCATCTTGTACCAAACGTTTTATGCCTACTGATTTTGGGTACTTAGATGATGTTTTGGATTTACAAGCTTGCAATGCAGGATATGTGATTTTAGTGTGCATGGAGCTGTGTTTTGTTTTGCTCTATTTAGATTGACCGTTTAGAGATGTATTGCCATTCTTGGAGTATTAAGAATCCAAAAGCCCAGCTCAATGCCTGTATTGTGTGAATTGAAGAATAACTGTTTTAAAAAAAAAAAAGTTGGGTAGGTTAAAAATGGATTATTCATTTCTTCTAACTACCTAAACATTTATTGCTTGTTATTTGGGCTCATAGTCACTGCATGTTCAGGACACACTATTGAAATGAATTTACCATCTATAAGAAAATAGAAAGTACAACTTTTACATGAAATAAAGAGGGAAACAAGTTGCTCATCTTGGAGTCCGTTAGAATTGAATTTTGATATTGTTGGAAGTTAGTAAAGTGAGAGAAGGATGAAACTACAGTGAAATATAGGAGGAAACTGAAAGTGTAGCATGAGAATATCTCCAATTCTTACCCTTTTTATCTAAGTTGTTAATCTTGCACAGTACAGGCCGGTATATGCCGTATTGGAGCAAAAACAGAATACTAAGCACTGCATTCTGTTCCGCCCAAAATACTGCGCTGATACGGATATTCTGACCATTCCAACTATTTTCCGGATCTCATCTGGTACAAGTACAACAAATACTTCTCAAAAAGATTGCTCCAAAGCCCTTAAAATTATGAAAGAGAAGAGAAGAGAGAGAAATGGGGTTATGCTGGAGTACCTTCATCATGGTCCGAAATCCACCAAAGTTATCTTCCATGCGTTCAAGTACTCCTCCATCATATTACCTTGGTAAACTCCTTGTCGACTTCAGGAAGCTTAGCAAGGTACTTGACAATGGAAGTACAAACAGACAACATGGTGCCTTGGCTGCCAACTAACAATCCCAATATTTTATTGACAATATCTGCCTCAATCAGTAACTTTCCGTCGTCATCGCCTGCCGAAAGCATTTGTGACAAAATCAATGTCCTGAGTTGGCGATGCCATCCCCTTAGCCAAATCTATCTTCAGCAGAATCCGAGGGCTTGATATATGGCTAAGTTTTCGAAGTTTGCGATAGAATATGAGGAGAGAGAGATTTTGGGTTTTTGCAAGTTGTGGCTTTTGTGTTGCAGACTGTGACTTGACTATGGGTAGAGACATTTCCGTCGCAAAAAAAAAAAAACCAACGGGGAGAGAGTGAAAGTGATGCAGCTGTAGCAAGTGTTGCGTACTAACATGACGTAAATTTCAATGCAATTTACTTTTCCCAAATTCTTTCATCTCATCTCCACGTTTATTCATTAATCCCAATTTTTTTGGACTAAAAAACAATTGACTTGCTTAACATGAGTACTGATTAACGAAAGGTTAATTACTGTATCTTTGTTAAGGAAATAGAGTTTTGGGTGGAATGAATGATCACTTAATAACATTTGGGATCTCTCCACTCATTGCCAATTGGTTTTGAGATGGATATAAAGTTTTCAAATAGTATCAGAAATGGAGTCCCACACTTGACGGTGGAATGAGTAATCACTTAATAACATTTGAGATCTCTTCACTCATTGTCAATTGAATTTGACATGGATATAAAATTTCCAAATGATATCAGAGCGGGTCCATTCCACTCCATATTTTAAAAATTCACAATCCACACTCCACGACTGCACATGAGGTGGATGTTAAAGAAATAGAGTCTCATATTGCTTGAGAGTGGAATGCGTGATCATTTAATAACATTTGGAACCCTTTTCACTCATTGCTAATTGATTTTGAAATGGATATAAAATTTCGACAATCTTCGCATAAATATATTAAAAATATATAAAATATTTATTACTTTGAATCTGAAACAATATCGAGGTATTGACCGATACCGGTACGTACTGTTCCAGTATTGAAAACGGAATTGATAACTTTTGGTTTTTATCCAAGCCCAAAATCTGAGTAAAAACACTTGTCAACCGCAGAAGAATGGTAAGGTGTGCTGAATTATTTATTTCTCGATTTATTTGGTTTATCAAAAGCCTTGCATCGATCGAGCTGAAAGAGTTGCTGGTTGGCCTGCTATAAAAGCTTCGTACCTTTTTTTTTTTTTTGAACAGATAAAGCTTCGTACTTGGTCACACTGTTTGTGGTAGGAAATGCCAACTGAGTTGTTGTTTTGGGTATTGTACTCCTTCTGGTGACAACAGCACAACACATTGGTTTTTTCTTTTTCTTTTTCTTTTTTTAAAAAATTATTTACTTTTACATTTGTAATTTTTAATTAGTTACTATTTTAGTACACCACTTTGAAACAAGAAAAAATTATTAAGTGCTCTTGGGATTTTGTCACTTGGTGTATCAACACCATTCTTCGTTACATGTTCATGTGGGATCCAGATTAAAATGTATGAGTAACACATAAATATGTGATAGGGATCGATTGGTGTTGTCATTTTGTGGTTGTAACAAGCTTCCATTCACCGAATTTTTCCGTCTAAAGTGCCACTTGTTTACGGAATTACAATCATGATCTCATTACAAAATATAAGTCAAGCCAACCTCCTTTTTACCTTCTTCCTTATTTCTCTATTTATCATCTTATCTATCAAAAACTCTTCTACTTTGGGTTGAAGATGATGTTAGAACTACACATCATCTTCAGATTCTTATAAAAAAAATTATAGATAATTTGTTTTCACTAAAAAGTTGCATGTGGTGGATTGTGCCCCACCAATACAATTTTCTGGCTACGCCACTATTCTTATTGAGCCCTCCATCAAATTTGTCCAAATGGGAGTTCGATACTCTATGTCCGTGTAGAAAATTTATGAATCAGGAAAATCAGTCTTTACAGGCTAATTACAGTGCAAGGGGGAGATGCACAAAGATGATCCACAATGGCTTGCCCCTCTCTCTCTTTCCTGTGTCGTCGTACTGGGCAAAAATAAAACCACTTTGATAGCGTTGTGACGTTGTCTATTGCGGAAAGATAAGAGTACAAGTATTCGACCTAGCTAGTAAATTCTTTCTACAATGTCATACTTTTTTGCCAAAGAGAACCAACAAATTGGGACGGAGGTAGTAACAAACACTCGATTTGGGTAAAAAAAAAGGAGGGAGCAGGGGGCCTCCCGGGCTCCCCTTCCAATCAATGTGATTAGCGACATTGCATTTGATTCACCGATATAACTCTAGGGATTCACTTGAATGTTGAATACTACGACCGAACATTGTAAAACTGATCAAAATGAAAGCATGAAGAATTCGACAGTTTTGTAGATTCCTTAAGATCAAGTAACGAGCAAAACAAAAAACGGAAGACGAAAGTCATGAACAGTAGAGTTAACACTTCCCGGTAAGCGTTTGATTTAGGAATTTCAGAAAGAACCAAGTAACTAATCAGTTGACAGATTGTGGATGGCAAGACTATATAATTCGGTCGAAATTCTCTAAGGATAATACTCCCTTCAGGGAATTGGAAATCCTATAGTGCACTACGGGGTGTACGGTGTGCGGCATCCGAGCTATTCGTTCGGCAATTAATGGTTCAGATTTCATCTTGATTCCTGCAAGTCTTAGCCGTCCATTGTCGAGACAAGATTTGAGCCATCAATTGCCAGGATGGACGCCCGAGATGCTGCACTACAACCTGTATTGCACCCTGCACTATAGGCTCCCATAGTCCCACGCATGTCCTTCTCCATTCACTAGTGATATGCACAGAGTATGTACGTGAGGTCTGAATTTGAGCACAGGATACTGCATGCTTTCAAATGACAAAAAAACAAAGCAAATCGGGTACGTAGAGGGAAAAGCAAATCCTATCTTGTATGATTATGGTTAGAGCACCAACAGATGTCTAATAATTATCAAATAATTGTTTCATGACAAATGGGTTAAATACCGGGACACTCTTCGAATTATTCATGTTTGTCTCGCTCACCCCCCATAGAATTTTGTCTGCGGCCAGCCCCTTGAGCAAAGTTTTTTTGTTCCATAAACCCCTTCCGTCAGGTTTTTACCCAAAACTGTTAGATGGAATGAATGAAAAGTCCATTTTACCCTTACATATATATATATATATATATATATATATATATATATATATATATATCACACCAGACCACCATCGGCTCACCAGTTATTCCACCACCATCACGCCACACCAGTTCATTCCACCACCAAACACCAACTCATTCCAAACACCATCATCATTTCTGTCCATTCACCAGTTCATTCCACCACCATCTTTTTCTCCTCCTCACCACCACCACCATCACGTCATTCACTGCGGCCAAACACCACCACCGAACACCAACTCATTCCAAACACTTCTCTCTTTGCAAAATCATTGGGAGTGTTGATGGAGATACACAATTTAGGGTTCTAATCGAGTCCTTTGACACTCGAATCGACAGACCCAAGTGTGAATCCTGTCAAAAGCCTTCGAAAATAGCAGCATCTAGTTCGAATCTCACTGAATCTGGTCTCAATTGAGTGGGACAGGTACGATAAGGGATTGCGAAAGGTTGAATCGAAGGTTACAGATAAGGGTTAGGGCTCGTATAGGTGGTCGCCGACGTCCCTGGTGTTCGATGGTGGTGACTATGGCGGCTGGTGGTAGTGGTGGTGATTTCGAGTTCAATCTACTTTTGAGTTCAATCTGTGGGTTTTTGGTTGATTTTGAGTTTGATAGGTACTATTTTTTGTTCGAAAGTAGCTGGTCCAGTTGATGGTGGTTGCCGGCATGGGTGGTGGTCTCCGGCGTCGATGGTGGTTGTCGGCGTCCATGGTGTTCGGTGGTGGTTGCAGTTTGGTGGTGGTGATTTCCGGGGGGGGTGGGGGGATAAAGGCAATTTTGGAACATTTTATAACTTCTAACAGAATTTCAGTCAAAATTTTAACAGTTTTAGACGAAACCTTGACGGAAGGGGTCTGTGGGACAAAAAAACTTTAATGAAGGGTCTCTCCGTAGGCAAGATTCTAAGAGGGGATGAGCAAGACAAAGAGGTAAACTTCAAGGGTGTTTAGGTATTTAACCCTGACAAATTTTTGTTTCTTGTTTTTTGGAATAAGGTTTCTTTAGGCTGGGAGAATGTGATTTTTGGACAAGAGACAAGTGCAAAAATCCATGTGGCCTACTAATCAATTACTTTTCAAAAACAAGACTAAAGGTGCCCATTTTGCTAAAGAGAGATCTGACACCACTGCCTGGTGGGTCGCACTCCTTTTTTCACCTAAAGACGCTCCGTTCATTTTCTCCGCTATCACTATTCTGAATTTAAAAAAAAAAATTCTAAAAAAGAGTTTTTATTAAAATTCGGATCGTATAAGACACTTTTAGACAATAAAATTAAGAAGGGCAGAAAAAACAATAAATGTTGAGCGGTGGACGTATCAACTATCAAGAGCCATGAAAGTCACCATCACATGCAGCTGTAAATTAAATACAAATGATACATTCATTTTGTGGCTCACCGATTTTATGCCTTGGTATTTCACAATAAGCAACTTTAGCATTAAACTAACTACCAAAAAAAAAAAAAAAAACTTTAGCATTAAAATGCTAACCTCATGAACAATAGTTAACGTGCAAAAAGTGCAATAATATTCAAAAGAGGTATGTAGATCATATCCGAAAAAGAGTATTGATATCTGTAGAAAGTGCATCGAAACTCTAATTTTTTTTTATAGTACAAACTATTAAGTGTGAATTATAAATTGCCTAGTGGGCTGAGGTTAAAAAAATCGTTTATTATTAGGTTTAAAAATTAGATATGCAGATAGGATTGATCAATTAATTCTCAACTCTAGTTTATCTTATCCTTTGCAATGTTTGAGATTTTTCGTTGTTTTTTTTTTTTTGTTGAGATATTCATAGGTCATAGCAGAAGCATTGAAGGAGTTATATGTAAGACGAAGAAACAATCGAAACTCATTGCTCATGGATAAAGAAAAATCGTACAAAAACACAAAAACAGGAGCAAACATGTAATAACGAGTTTGAAATTGTAAACAAGCGTTGCCCATGGGTTCTATACCCGATTCATAAATAGAGAGTTTCTCAGGTCCTTTGCTAATCGGGGCTAAAACTCCGGAAATAAAAAGTGCCAAAATAGGAGTAATGCTTGATATTAGTAGAAATGCCCAAAAAATATCATATTTGTAAAGCAGAAACACAGACGCACTCCTATAAATGTGGAAATACCATACACAATGATTTGCAACACCAATAAACCAATACCCTAATAATATTATTGTCCATGGAGGTAGCATATGATTGGAAGCATGGAAAATATGAAACCAGTAACTTATTTTTCACTATACATCCGGAGGAGGAGGAGAAGGTGGAGATATGATTGTAACAGTACTTTGATTTGTAGCATTCGTTATGCCGATGACAAGGGCAATATCTGCTCACCTGTTGGACTCGGGATTCGGACCACTGGGGACTTCATGAGCATTCGCCTCGAATTGGCGCTTTTTAGTGGCGGAAGTACTACTGGTGGCGTTTACGGTGGTGGTGGTAGAAAAAGAATTCGTACTTTGTGGCACCGAATCCACCGTTCTTGCGGCGTGCTGGGTTGCAGGCGATTCTGGAAGGGCTCGGCGGAGAGGGGAGGAGGAGAAAGGAACGCGAGGAGTAGTCGTCGTCGTCCTTGAGGAGTCGAGAGGGCGAGCGAAGAGAGGGGTAATCAAGAGAAGTACTATCCCAACAAGCAGCAAGAGTGTTTTTGTTGGTTTTTTTGTGGAGCTTTCAAAAACTGATCTAGCCATGGTAATATTGGAAGAAAGAAACCACACCCCCCAGTTGTCCACTGGAGATCAATATCCATGAACCAGTTGGAGCCACCTGATAATTAAAGAGGAGTATTCGATGGAAATCAAAAGGAGAGCTCTAAAAATTCAAAACCACATTTGTAGCTATGGAAGTATAGTTTTATATATAGCTAGTAAAAGGAGGTGTTGTTGAATTACATGGATGCCCTAGTATTTGATGAATTGAATTGTTGACTCTTGACCTGTTTGTTCACAATTCTTGTTTGAAACTTCTTAAACAAAACAGACAGCGACCCGGGGTGCTGTAGTGCAACCTCCGTATTACACGTGTAGTACGGCCAATTTGGCCATCCATCTCAGTAATAGACGGCTCGGATTTTCATCCGAACAATAGATGGCTAAGTTTTATAGGAGTTCGATCGGATTAAATCCAAGCCGTCCGCACCGAGTTAGGATTTGTAGTGTGGCGGGTGCACTACAGCTTCTCCCATTCCAACAGAAAGTATACGCCCACTGCGCACTTAACATTCACCTCTCCTCCCCCAGACAGTCGGTAAAATGTTGAGCAGTGGGCGTATGTAGTCTTGCTGTAAACAAAATGCTCTTTCCTTTTGGGTAAATTATCTCACCTATGGGTTTAGGTCTCCTTCGGGAGTCTCGCCATGAGTTGGAGTCCCCATGATCAAGTCCAGGGGATGACTGGTTTGCCCGGTTGCCTCCTTCCTCCACCCTTTCAAAAGAAACAAAAAAAAAAAAAAATCCTTTTTCTTTCCTCTCCAATTTGTCATGAAACATACGAAAAGCCATGCATGGAACAAGAGCCATCAAATTAAAAATCAATGTACCAAGTTTTTCATGACTGGAGAAATATTCTTTAAAATTACATAACTTTTAGATCACATTTGAAAAGTATAACATCCTACGCGTCTAGCATGATAACCAATTTATTCATTATAATAATATTAGTTTATGTTATGTTCTATTTAGAGCAATACAGTCTAAAAGTGACAACTGTGGGACCACTCCTAAGTTGCAGATGAGATGGCCAACCCTTTTTTTTTTTCTGGGCAAATGAAAATTTTATAAAACTCGAAAGGAGTACATCGAGGGGAGCATAAAAGCACAATGTGCTTTGCGCGCTACTCAACAAAAGAAATACAACATAACAATTCATCCAACTGAAAGTTAGACGAGGCACACCTCGGAGCTAGACTAAACTCGCAGCTTTCGAATTCCATCAACGGAGGATATGGCCAACTTAACAATCAAACAGAAGTTTTGGCGCACTTAATTTTCGAGTTCCGACCTGAGTTTCACTCTCCTTTCATTTTTCGAGGACTATTCAAGTACTTCATCATTTTTCTTAGGGATGAATCAAGATTCACACCAAATGCATGTGAAAAAGATATATATCAGATTCAAATTTCGTGTAGGTGGGAACCAAAATTTTCAAAATACTTATTAAGAAAAAAAACCTGCTTAATTAAGAAAAACCAACTAGGGGTAATCTGGTCATTTTGCAAAAAGAAAGAGAGAGAATCTGTAAAGATAAAGCGAGTATAGAAAGGAAAGGGGTGGGAAAATTACGGGTGGGTGGCTTTTTCCTGCTTGGCCTTTTGCTGAAAAAATCTCCCTTCTTTGACTTGGAAAATCCTTGGGAAAATTACAGGTGATGTTAAATGTCTGCTTTCTCCTTTTATCATGAGGAAATAATATCACAAAAAGCTTAGCATTTGTTTCCCTACGTATTCTGCATCACTGATTTTGAAAAAAATCCAAGTCCTGTCTGCATGATTGGGTACATTGGTCCCCACCAAATGCATGGTACGTTAAGGTCATAAAGGTAATTCCAGTCCGAGGATTTCTCATTTTGGAATTTGAAGAGCTCCTATTTCACACCGGATTTGGGGGTGCCGTAGGGTATCCCGCCCCCTGCAGTGTATAGTGTAGTCGATATGGTCGTTCATTTTGATACAGAAGGCTCAAATTTAATCTGAGCTTCTACAGATCTGAGTCATCCATTCGTTGGATTAAAATTTAAGCTGTTCGTTACCGAAATTGATGGCCGGATCGGTTGCATTAAGTTCTGGATTCCATGTGAATATGTGATAGGGAAAGTCATTGGAACATCACATAACAGTACTCTAAGAGCAATTAATAATTACTCCCTAACCCACTTCACCATCCTGACTATATCCCTACAATAATTAAGTATAACCACACACAAAGCTGACTTATTGGAGAAGTTAAGGAAGCCTAAGCTTTGAGCCTCTAAAAAAGAGAGTTAAATATGCGGTCTTCAAATTCTTAGGACCCCTAATATAATTTAAGCCTTCTCCACACAAAACATACCCAATTCAAATTTTGTATTGTAAATTTTTGGTGATGGTTTATTTTATTTTATTTTATGAAACTATTTGTCAACCAACTTTTGTATGAAAATACAGAGTGAGACTCATTCAAGAAATTCGCTTTCCCTAAAAATTATGAACCTGCTACACACTAACGTACATACACCTTCAGTGTGTGTGAGACTCACTCTTATTGTGAGTGTGTGTATAAATATTTGTGTATTTGGTGCATTATTGATATCCCTAAGCGCCCCACCCCTGCCACCAACCACCACCATCTTTACCAAATCGTAATAGCCTCCTGTCTCTCTGCAATCTCCCCTCCCCTTTTGCCACTGTTCTCCCCGGTCCTCACTACTCGTAACTCGTAAGGGTGTAAACGAGTCAAGTCGAACCAAACACTATATATATGCTTATAGTGTAAACGAGCTGAAAACTCAAGCGATTGTAATGAGCCAAGCCGAACTTTAGAATGTTGAGCTGGGCTTGTTTACTTCACGAGGTCAAAACTCAAGCTCGACCTTGACTTGATTAGTAAACGGGTGGAGCTGAACTAAGCTGAGTCTCGAGGTGCTCACGAGCTTCGTTTGCAGCCCTAGTCATCAGTCCATCCATCCATCCATCCATATCGCAACTCAGAGACCACCTCTCTCTCCAATCCTTTTTTCTCTCGGTTCCACTTTCTTCCAGCTGCCAGACACACCAATGCCCATTGTTCGTCATCTCACAATCAAACAATGGGAACCCTTTTACGATTCGTTTGTGATTTGTCCATGGTCAAAAGATAACTAGAACACTTTAGTTGGGTGGATTATTGAGAAATTTGGGGTGTACTAGGATAAGGATTTTTGCACCTTTTGATAATTTTATTGAGGACAAAAAAAAAAAAAAAAACGGTGATTAAGCATATGGTGTTTTAAGGAGCCTACTAAAATACAGTTACAGATACAAGAGGATACGAGCAGGGGCCGCGAAACCTTCAAGTTTTTGAGTAGGCTCATTTTTCTAATGTAGTATATTTTTGCTACGTACGTAGAATATAGTTGTATGTTTTGGCCTCTTACAAATCTTGATAATTTTAATTTAAAATTAAACTACTTTTTATCATGATCTTCTGAGCAATTAATTTTTTTTAAAAATATTTATAGTCTGTTATCTTTATGAAATTCTATGTCCGCCGCTGAAGCATTTGGGGGCTTAATATGCTTTGTAGTCTGCATGAAAAAGTAGAAAGAAAGATGTGCCAACAAAAGTAACCCTCAAATATTTGGAAAGGAAGATAAGAACGTTTAGAAAAAAACGACCAACACAGCAGCACTCATCTTCATGATACCAGTGACTATTAGACACAGAAAAGGTTCCAAATGAGTAAGCGAGGCAGCTGACAGACGAGAAGCTTTTGCATGCCAAGCTGGTACCACGTGGCTTTACCCGTCGGTAATTTAGACCGTCCAACTAGTTATCCAACGGCTTTGATTTATTCCCTCTCTCTCCCATCACCCCACCACTCTCTCTCCTCTTTTTCTCTCTCTAAAATCCGGACCATCCAAAACACGTTTGGACGATCTAGATCACCGACAGAATATGTACCAATTGAGTGGTACCCTACCGGCACCCTATTTTTTCTCCTGACAGAGAGTGAAAGATATGAGATTCCCTAGCTAGGCCTGCTAGAGATACTTTATCTAACTAAAAGAATTTACGTGTGAATTGAGCTCTAGCCCATATGGGAGGTCTTGAGTTCAAATCTCGCTTATTGCACTCGTGGTTTATACCCCACGTTGCATTCCCCTTCCTCTTGGACATATAGAGTGGTGTAATTTCTCCCCGCACTTGACAAAAGAGAGAGAAGAATGTCTTGAAATTTGTAGCATTCTTCCATTTGTGAGTTTCAATGGTTGAAGTTTAATATGCGTATGTGAATCAAATTATGAATGCTAGTGGCCCGAAATAATACGAATGCCAATGGTCCAAGTTAGTTTGTCAAATTATGACTATTTTTTTATCGCAAAAGTGACATTTTATTAAATCTTCATAATGGTACATTGAGCATCCAATACCAAAATTGGATGAAACTCATAGTGGGTCAAGCCCAAACGCCTAATGGGCCAAAGCCTAAAGCCCCCCAAAAATACCTAATGGACCAAACCCAAAATTGGGGTAAGCTGCGCCCGATCCCAAAAATCCCAAACACTCAAACCCAAAATCCCAAACGCTCAAACTCAAGCCCACCCCACTGATCACTGACCGACGGCCGCCAGCGCCACCTCCAGAAACCTAGCAGATAGAAGAACTCCCGGGGGTTGCGGGAGTTAGTATGACTGTCAATGGTTTCACATATATAATGGGCAACTCAAATTTAGCTAAATCAATGTCAAACCAACATATGAGTCCAAATTTAGCTGTGAATTTTTGTGGTTCAATTTACGAGTTGCAAATGTTGCACCACGAAATGGAGTGTCTATTTTAGTCGTGTAAAAGAAGTCAAATAATATGTATTTATACAGTGTAAGGAGTTTCTAAATGTGTATTTATGCTTCAAAATCAAAGAAATTTCTTCGGATAAAACCAGGGACGGATCCAGGATTTCTTAAATGAGGAGGCCGAATTATGAACAACAAAATTTGAAATTTCAAGGTTCAGGAATCTGATAGTTTATTTGGTTTGGGTTTTGAGGAAGTTATTTTTTGGGGTAATGAGTGGAGAGAAATAGAGAAACAAAAGTAATAATTGAAGAGAAAATTAATTGGAGACTGTGCATAGAGAGAGGGGTTGGATTTTGGGAACCAAAACGAACATAGTCTAATATATTTTTAAATGCCTAAATAATAATACCCAATATAGTTGATCCAAACAAAAAAAAACTAATCTTAAAAAAAAAAAAAATTCTGAAACTACGCGGGGGCGTGACCCCCATAAGCCTCCTATATAGCTCCGTCTCTGGATAAAATAAATTATTATTTCTAAAAAGAAAAATAGATCGGAGAGAGAAATCGCAAGCGCATTTCACGGCTCCACAATTGCGGTGGTTGAAGGCTAGCTAGCGACGTAAGCTAGTTAATTTGATTGACAAAGAAATTTTGTTGACAAAATCGATCCAAACAAATTTGTGCATGGCAAATCATGCACGCAGTTTACGTTAACCCGATTCATACGAAAGCTACGACAATTTAATGGCCCATTGTCTGTTGCTTATTTTTTCTTTCTCCATTTGACGGGCGGCTGAACCGATGAAGTGTTTTTTTCTGAAGCAATGGCCGGCCATGGGCCATATATGGTGATCACGCTAGGTCGTAATATATATGTAATATTACTCAACTACCCCTGGAACTAACTCAAATCATTGAACTAACTCAAATCATTTGATTTATAATTAACGGACACGCAATTCAATTTCAGCTTGAGAGTACTTTTTACAATAATGATCATGTGGCGATGGCATTCTCGTAAGGAGATCGATGACTTTGACATGAATTATGGGCCCTACCATGGGCTCCACACCATGATCAATTGCGTGGCGTCATGTGAAGATGGTTCGTAAAAACAAGTTAAAACGTACTTTGATGGGATCTTTCGTTTGACTTTTAAGTTCAAAGCTTAACCACGCCATTTTCTCTAATAATTCTATGGTTATCATATATTTGCACAACATTTATATATCATATGAGATGAAATGGAGTATCTGTCTATCTGATATAGGGGTGATACCGGTCCGGTTTCGACCGGTTTGGGTGTATTTTTCTGTCGAAACCGGTTATCTGGTTTGATATTTTTAGAAATCGGAACCGGTTGAGATAACCGGTCCGGTTTCAACCTGCTCAACCGGTTCCGGTCTGGTTTATCCGGTTTTCATTCATGAGCTATATTTTGGGTCCAACACATCAAAAAATTTACAATTCAACCCATAAAATATCAACCAAAAATCTACATTCAACTCCTTTTTTTGGGCCCCACAAAAAAAGGATCAATTTTGAGCCCAATACATAAAAAAACCCATAAAAACATAATTAAGCCCATAAAAGTAGTTTTTATATAATAAATATATTTATTAGACCAATATACACCACAAAATATCAACCAAAAATTCATAATTCAACCCCTCCCCTATGTTTATATATATATATATATACATGTACATATATTATATATATAACCGGTCCGGTTTCAACCGGCTTTTAAAACACATAAACCTTATCGAAATTATTTTTCCGGCCGGATCAAAATTATTCATCCAGTTTAAAAAATTCGGTCCAGTCCGATTTTTCCGGTTTCGATCGATTTTCAGGTTTCGAATAACAGCCTGATCTGATATATACAAATGAGTTACTTGACAATTTTTTTTTATTACCTAGTTTCTAGGTCAACTTTCTTTTAACCAGATCTAAATATCTATATCCATTTTAATTTGGTTCTTCGGATTCCGATGGTGGTATTGATGGGTTTTCTAGTGGGGTGGCGGTCCGGGTGGTGGGGGCTATTTTTAGGGTTTTGGTTTTGGCTTTGGATTTGGCCCAATTAGGGTTTTTGTTGGTCTCTTGCCAATTACGTTTGGGTCTCGGGTAGTCTTAGGTTGTTAATCTTTCATTTAAGTTGTACTTGTCTTTTTAATCTTTGTACTTTTCGGTGATTAATAAAATTTCTTTTGCCAAGGGAAAAAAAATTACTCGAAAGTTGCTAGTATTAACTTAGAGAGAGAGAGAGAGAGAGAGAGAGAGAGCGAGCAAATGTGCAACTGAACCAGTCAATTAGGGCAGAGAGAGAGAGAGCAAATGTGCAACTGAACCAGTCACTTAGGGCAGCCCCAAATTAAGAAAAAACTGTCTCACCTTTTTAGATGACAAACATTATCGATCTAATCCCATTCCCAGGTCGTTCTGGTCTAGATTAGAAGGGAAATTAACCATGCATGAATCTCTTGCTTTGATTTGAGAAAAGTAGATATAAGAAAGACATCCGTAGAGAAAACAAATTCATTATCTCCTGCCATAATTGCCCCAATTAGACGCAAACTGGAGGTTTGATTAATAATATGTGCTGCTTTCTGTCTTAACTTACGTTATCATATGCCCTCCAAAAACTTTGAATTTTTGGCATTTACCAAGAGATTTGATGCCGGCGTCAGAGACTCCACCACGTGAGGTGAGGTCATCCAAGATAGCTCTTATACTATGTTAGATTTCCTGAAGGATTCCAACCTAAAATCAATTGGTAATAGGTGGAGTAGCTTCTAGATTTTATTAACATAGCTTGGATGACTTAGATGAGCAATGTGGGATAAAATCTAATAGAAATAAGACCCACATTGTGATTATGATCAGTCAAGTGAGGTAAAGTTTTTGCATAATGACGAGGCAGATTAGATCGGTTTGAGAGCATGGTCGGTGGCCTTTCGCCGGTATCTGCTGTTAAGGGTTCCGGTTTTTGCCTAATGGCTAATAAGGTTGAGTGCTTGCGTTTGAGTTTTTGGGCTTCCCTCCGTCGGTTCATGTCCAGTGGTGGTAATGTTTGGTGCCCGGAGGTTGTCTGGATCGGAAGGCTCAGCGGTGGGGTGGCGGTCAAGCTGATGTTGTGGCGGCGGGTGGAAGGCATGAATTTGAAATGTACAGTAATTATGATTAGGATTTTAGGTATTCCTTGGGCTGTGCTATCTTGTATACTGGAATAACTTGAATCGTATATTAGTTAAGCTGATGTAGAACGCTTACAGTACCCTGAAGCGTGTGAAACTAGCTATAGCTAGAGACAAGATTACTCATATAGTTCAAAACATAATTAGAAAGGGGTTTTCTAGGTGGGATATGACTTTACATAAAGGTTGACAGTACCCATGACACATTTTGTTATTTGCATTGACAGGGGGATCAGTTTCTTTCATAAGGAATGGAATGCAGGGCCTAGTATAACTCCAGGGACATCTTCTCAAATAAGTTTTTGCTTTTTTCAGACCAGCTTTTGAAAAGTATGACTAAACACTTTATCATAAAATAATGGATGTCAATCCTCACACATATATGTGTGCCTTTTTTTTCTTTATTGGTAAGCACAACTTGTCTCTGCAGCGTGACATCATTATGATGTAAGGTAAAAATATTAGGGGTGTAAGGTGTGGTTATCAATTTGAGGAGTGTTAAAATTACTTCCGTATGAAATTGATTTTGGCATTCCCATGGAAAGTGTGGTAATGTGGTTATCAATTTGGAGAGTGTCAAAAATCAATTCCCGCACTGTTATTGCATTATATATGTGCATAGTGCTCCAATTACAAAATCTTAAAATCACATAAGGAGAAGCTTTCACGAACCAGGGGACTGTGCTGTGCAGCATTGTGCTGCACAGCGTGCTGCACAGCCTCCGGCGAGGCTTTTCCGGCATCGGTCCGACGATCGGAGACGTTCATCGCGTAGAGCTCGTTGAGTTCTACGTGTACATCAAAAATCAGCTCGATCAAATATCGTTAAGGGCCTCATCGGAACATATATAACTTGAAAAAAAATGGATTTAGTGGTTTTGATCTAGTGTTTCGTATCCATTAGGATTCATTGTTTTTCAAGTTATATATGTTCCGATGAGGCCCTTAACGATATTTGATTGAGCTGATTTTTGGTGTGCACGTAGAACTCGACGAGCTCTACGCGATGAACGTCTCCGATCATCGGACCGATGCCGGAAAAGCCTCGCCGGAGGCTGTGCAGCACAATGCTGCACAGCACAGTCCCCTGATCCAGCTTTCACTCACAAAACACTTCTTCAAAACTTATTCTGCAAATATACTACTATTTTCCAAAAACCTCTGTAGAATATCACTATAACGAAAAATTATACGCGCAATCCATAAACTGAGATATAATTGGCTCCCAAACAGCCCAATCTAGGTTGTAGCTCAGATTGTGGTCAAGGCCGGCCCTGAGAATTTGGAGGCTTAAGGCGACTTTTGAAATTGAGGCGTTAGGTTTTCTATAAAAAAAAAAAAATCCAATATTGGTGGTTAATATAAGGTAAAAATATTGAATATGGTATTTTAGTTTTGTAGTTTAACTAAAATAAAATTTTAAAATATTTCATACCATTAGGAAAAAAAAAAAATCAAACATAACGAAATACCACTCATACACTGCATTTTTTAAACTAATCATGTTATTAATTTTAACCATAAGAATGCAAAAGGTGTAAGAGCTGTATCTAAATCCAAAAGAAAAAAATGGGAAAAAAAAACAAAATCAAAAGAAAACCTTCCTAGGAGTTGAACCATGGATCTCCCATCTCAATTTCACGTAACTCACACAGACCACTTGTGCTAGAATTGACATTGTGTTGAAACACGGAACATTTATATAAATATAATATATTTGATTTTTTTTTTGGAAAAATCAGGCCCTCGTTTTTCGGAGGCCTAAAGTGCCGGCACCTCGGGCTTTAGCCCAGGACCGGCCCTGATTGTGGTTGTCCACAGTAAGAAAAGTTTGAAAAATTCTCACAAAAGACATGTATTTGGAGATCGCGAGTGTGTTTGAAAACTCCATGAGATGAAATGTTAATTATGAAAACAGAACAAAATAGGAGTGGAACTTTGTGTGATATGACGTCAAGGGCGGCTCTATTATATGATTAGGGGTTCAAGTGAATCCCTTAGGCTAAGACACTATTGTAATTTTTGTTACATATAGTTTCTCTTTAATATTCTCTCAACTGAATCATTTGTAAAAACAAGTAAACGAAAATATACCTAAAATTGGTTTGTATACAAATTTTTTTTTTTTTGTGCGTTTTGTTATCGTTGAACTAAAATTCTAGAGCTCCTTCTCTAGAACGTTATTTATTTAAAGAGGTGTCATCTCACAACTTATTACTGAGAATGCAGTTTCTATTTTTGTTGCGAAAATTCATGTACATTTGTACTCCACTAGCTAGGTCATAGTATGCTACCAATCACAACAAAACTTCACAATTGGGTAAATTTCACTCACCTCCCTGAGGTATCTGGCAAAAGCAAAAGACTCCTTCGATGTTTTTGAAATGTTTTTGACCTCTTCTACCATTATACAGATTACCCTATCTATTAATTATGCCTTTAAAGATGTTAAATGTGTTGGTCAAATGAGGTAAAAGGTCCTCAAATTGAAAACTAAAAGGTCCTCAAATTGAAAACTAAAAGTCCTCGTCTTTTCCTTTTACCAAACGAATGCATCATCAGCTGACTTCATTGGGAAAAAAAAAAATGAACAATGCCCTTTGAAATTAGTGTAAAAATTTCGCTGACCTCCATGAGGTTTCTGACAAATACAAGAACCTTTCCTGAGGTTTTGATAATTGGATTGATCTCCCTTTATAAACTACCATTGTTCAGATTCTCTCGTTCCGTTAAATCGTCACTTCTGCTGTTAGTTTTTGTCATTAATAGAACAAGAAGACTTGATTATTTAATTTACCTAATATTAAGGGCATTTTAGTCATTTAGTAGCAAAAATTAACGGTATTGATGTGGATTAGACAAAATTGGAGAATCTGAAATTAATTTGTGAAGTAAGAGCATCTAAGCATCTTTAGCCTTGACCCAAATTTGGATTAAAATTTGCATAAAAATCCATTTCGGGTCAGAGTCACCCCAATGATAAAATGATCTCTTATCCAAATATATTATTTTTTTATGCTTTCAAGAGTATTTCCCTTCATTTTGGTTTCCCTCTGTTTTTTTCCCCAACATCTCCTACCGTTCAAAATGTAAGAGACAAAAAATAACAAAAATTTCGTAGTTTTGCGTTGAAAGAAAATTACCTTATCCTTTTCTCCGATTCCACTTCTTTGTCTTTTTTTACTTGGCCAAGAAAACCACAAAATTGTTTACTGTTTTTTGAATTTTCAACCATCGTTTCAATAAAGAAACATCGGTCCGATTGTTTTTGGGTTCCTAGTTTCTACAGGAGAATTTTGTGATATAATTTCTACTCTATGAATTTGTTCCAGACTGATAGAATCCTCAAAAATTTAATACATCCATTAAGCAAATTGAAAACCCACAACGGTTGGTTGAGAGAGAGAAATGAGAGGTGACGAGAAGAGCATCATCGTCAATTTCTGGTCCTTTGGTGTCAGGCATGGAAAATGGGAAGAGGCTTGGGTTATCCTAGATTTGGGGGAAAAAATGGGTAAAATCCAAAATGAGAAAGAGTTTGGGTAAAGAATTGAAAAGAGATTTTGTGATTTTTGTCCAAATTTTAAATTTAAGTCTTAAAATGGATCAGGCTAAAGATGCTCTAAGGGTGGTCAAAACCTAAGGGGAGGTTTCTCCATTTGTCAGAACCTCGTGGAAGTTCGGTGAAATTTACCCTAAAATCTTTTGGAAAGTGAGAGAAGAGAAAGGGAAGAACTAAGAAGAAAAATGGATGGAAGGAAGGAGAAAATTTTAGGGAGAATAACGTAACAGTGGAAGGAGGGGCAACTATTACCCAAGTCATGGACCAGTTTTTCCTGAATTCATCTGGACATGAGGAAGAGAAAATTAATTCCCAAGACATGGAGAGGGCAACCTAAAATGACTAATATGCCCCCTGATGAAAGAAACCCAAATTTCCCCAATTTTGAATTCCAGCCACTGTTCTCTCATTTCATCCTGCCCTCGTACGCTGAAGAGGAAGCGAACAACAGGAGAGGGTTCCGCTTCTACTCTGATTCGACCTTTCTCACTCACCTCTTCTTCCTCTCTCATCATCTCTCTGTCAGCTACAGTACTCTCTCCATTCCACCGAAGAAGAAGCAGTGTCTTCTCATTGACCAAGCGATTTCGTAGCCGTACGCATCTGGTAAGGAATGTTTTGGGTGTTTCAATTTTTTTTGCAGTTCTCTCTCTTTTCTCTTCTTTCATTTCGTCCATGTGTCTCTGTTTGCAAGCAATTTGGTTTTTTTCATTGTATGAGAGGGTGACCTGGTTTTGGATTAAGGTAGAAGTTGTTAGGTTTTGGGTTCAGTTTTCTCCTTTCTATAGTGACTTGAAAACAACTGCAGCAGAAAAAAATCATGTGCTGTCGACGTGTCGTCCATAATTCGTTCTAACTCATGTAACATGTTTTTCCTAAAAATAAAATTAGTTGCTCTTTAAGTTACCTAATGTTACTCCTTGTAAGAACTTTTGTTGCTCTCTATGTAAGAATGTATGCCCCAGAAATGGAATTTTGAGACATACATTATATGTAATGCCAGTTTCTTTTTTTTATGACTTATCACCTTGAAATGGAATTCTATGTTTTAGTTGATAGGAAATGAGTATTGGAAACTGTAGTATTGAAATCCATGAGTTACCTGCGTCTTGGTTTGTATTTATCCCACAGTTTAATATGCAAAAGATAAGCACTCATCTGATTTTGAATAAACATACCACTTCCCACAACCACAAAATATTATTGCTAATGGTTGAAAGTAACATATTGCCCATACAGTGTTTGATAATATGCTTCAATGAAATTCCAATCCCCATGGCTGTTGGAATTAGCCACTCGTTTGATCAAAATGTTCTTTTGAGTTGATAGCAGGTAAAGTCTAGGAAATTCCTTTTTGGGATTGTTCACTTGATCATGTATTAGTCTAGAATTTAGCAACATTTCCTGCAAACACCTTTATGCATAGTCGGTCATGAATAATGCTACCAAGATCAGTGCGTTTGTGGTGTGTGAGAGTTCTTTCTATTTGTAGACAAACCCTTATTTTTAATGAAAGTTGTAGAAGTACTTAATTCTTTCTTCAAGCCCAACAATCAACACTAATGATTAAGCACTTATACGTAAGACCACCATTACAGAAAACAACTTGGCTGCCTTAGCCATCTTTTAGGCAGCCATCATCATCGCCCTGGACTCCCTTATAACCGCTACGAGGGCCTAATTATTACATGACAACTTGACAGGAGCATTACGTAATAAAGCCATAAAGAATACATAACAAAGCCGAACAGATATTGCACAACATAGCCTATAGGAGCACTATGAATTGTGGAACACAGAAGGAAGATACGACCCCCATAATTAAGCCCCCCAGCAGAAGAAACGATGCTAACCTGAATCGGAATAGTCGAAGACATCATCGTCAGAAGCAAATTCTGAATCCTCCTTAATATAGCTTTAATTCCCTCTATTGCATTCAAGTCATTCCTTTCGGCATCCCTCACATTTCGAATGCATATTCCACAGAGGGAGATGGTGCCATTGAAATCTCTGGAGCGCGAGTATCCCATAGTCGACTCCAATTTCCAGCAGTTCTGCGCTTCTCACAGCATTTTCTTAGTTGAAGATTTTCTCATTCAAGACTTGTATGTATTAGCTGCTTGGGCAGAGCAACATTCTACTTCAAAGAGATTAAAGGAGGGTATTTCCCAGGTCCTCTCTATCATAGATTGTCAGCATCAAACATGGTTGAATGGTTTGGAGCTGTTGGAAGATGCGGAACAGAATAAACACATTCTATCTAGCGGATGCGGAAGGGTCAATATGTTGCTTCAAGGAGGATTCCGTCAGGGCCATCTAACCAACTGATAGTATATCCTTGCATCTGAGGAATCTTGCTTTTAGGTTTCTAATTATGTGTTCTATTCTCTTAAGTTGTAGAATATAAATGCCAAAGTAGATACTACATGGTGAATTCTCTAGACAATGAAAGTTGTTACTGAAATGTCCTAAAACTGTGACTTTCGATAGCATTTTCTGGCTTTGCATTTTTCTATGCTTGATTAAGATGATTACACATGTTATGCTTGGGGCCTGGTAAATAGTCAATCCTCGAAAGCCTGTTTTTTTATTATGGTTTTTAACATGGTTTTTACTAAATCTTTGGCGAGCAAATCCATAAGACGATATTGATATGCCTCTTGCTTGAGACATTGAGTTGACTGTTGATATACATAACAAAATAACCCATAACAATTTAACATGAAATAAGCTGGATGATTATTATTTAAACCCAAGTTTTTGTTCCAAGTGTGCCTCCATCTGATATGTGTAGGAGACTAGGAGTTACTTTTTCAGTCTACTTTGCTCCATTTTGTGTAGAGGTGCCAATTACGTTTGATTTTATTGATTGTTCCGTTTTCCTGATATGTTTTCACTCTTTTCTTGGTCTTCTTGAATCACAATGGGATACAGACGCATTATACGATGAAGTACAGACACTGTGATGGTAAATTAGTGCTCAAGGTCACTGATAATCGTGAGGTACACGTTACTTCTCCCTCATTTTGGTCCCTGTTTATGAAATTTTTTGCCCTTTTCCACAATTTATGTGTTAAATGATGTGAATATGTTTTGGGATATCTATACTTCATCTTAGTATTGATGGGATCAAATATCAATGATGTTGTGCTTTGTTATTAGATTACATTGACATTGTTGGATTATTAGAATGTGACTAAGAAACAAGGGGATGCAATAACAGAGAGGAACATGGACTTCTCTGCCTATATCCATGTAAGACAAAGTAGAAGGAAGCCTTCTCTATATCGCCTACTGTAATACCCGCCCCGGATATTTCGGTATTTCAATTACTTTTAATTGAACTATATGTTTTGGGGGTTAAAAATCGTAAACAATAGAACCTGCGAGGGTCTTGTGGGTTATTTGTGATTGGAACATAAGTTAACAACTCCCCATTTTTATCTCTTCAACGTGTAGAGAGAGAGAGAGAGAGAGAAACGGTTGAGAAGAAGAGAAGAGAAAGAAGAAGAAGAAAATAGGTGCAGAACTGCTCTTCACGAAATTATTCAAGGTACCTAGAAAGCTTGTTAATTTATGGTATTTTTACTGAAGGTTTATTAGTGTGTCTATTGTATCGTGTTAAATTTTAAAAATTTTTTGAGAAGTGTAAAAAAAGATAAAAATCGTAAACCTAACTGTGGTCAGGATCCTATTTTTTAGCAGACAGCTTACAGAGTTGCATCTTTTATCAATTTTTTGTAGTTAAACAATCCTCCTGATTATGGGTCCTTATGAGTCTGAAATATTGATAAGTTGGTGATGTTTTGACATTGGAATTACTAAAAAGTATTAAGTATTCGATTTTTAATGAATTTTCGAACACAGACTGTTCTGCTGGAAATTGTGCTTCGCTGCACAGAATTTCTGAGTTTGGAGGTGATTTTAACTATGTTCCCTTACTTTGTAAAATCTGGGAAAAATCAGGGATGAACTTTGGTGTGTGGTAATGGTGTGTACCACATTTGGGATTTATTAAATGCATATTCTAAGTTTGGTGGATTTTACAAATTGGTGTATCCTTGCTGAGTTTTGTATTTACTGCATTGACACATTTTGGAAAAATGGTCATATCTTTTAGCTCGGGTATCGGATTAGCACACGGGTTGTTGATTCTGAAACTACACTCGTATGTCTTTTGGGATATGTGAAGTTTGTGGCTTAGTTTGTACCTGGTTAAATCAGTTTTTGATTTGAAGTTGATTGACGTGCAGAATCTGTTATTTTGGACAGATTTTTGTGTAACTTTGGACGCGCATAACTTTGTCGTTTGGACTCCGTTTTTAACAAATTTTATATCAAAATTCATGTACCGGAGGTATAATTTCTAATGGTGGTAGTATCATGACCTGGTTCTAAACCAGTAAGAAGTTATGGTCGGAATACGATAGGATGGTCATGGTTTCCAAATCGATTTTAAGAGTTATGCCATATTTATACTCTTATGTTTGATTGGGGACACTTCTAGGCCGTAAGATGGACATATTTGTATTCCTTGGGTATCGTCTAATACCTTATTAGTTTTATAATTTGGTATCAAATGGTTGTTAATGGTTTAGGAGGTGTTGGTGGCCTTATTAATCTTTTTGACTCTTGTTAGCATGGTAAATATATTATGGGGTGTATCATATATTTACTTAAGTAGCAATGTTAAGAAGTCTTGTTTTCGGTTACTTTGATGAATTTTCCACCCCAGTTTTCGAACTCAAAAAAGTATGAGATTTTAACTGTAGTTTTATATACATGTCGAATCTATTGTGTTAAAATTGTAAGATTTTATTCAAAGTACATAAATTTATAAAAATTCGACACTGAGCTACTGTCGTAGAACTCACTATGCTGACAGCACCGTTGCACTTTACAGAAATGACTATATCTCAGCCTAGAAAACTCGTAAACACATTCCGCTTGTTTTGTTGGAAACTATACACATAGAGCTTCAATAATAGGTGAGCCACATGCCTTAGTTGTGCCTGAGTAATAGCAGATTTCAGTTTGAAGTTTGGCCAAAAATCTGTTCTTTGGAATTCACTGCGAGTTTTGGGTCTGATTGGTACCTGTTTAAAAAATACTTCCCACGGTCAGAAAATTCTGAAATTTTGATATAATCTTCGTTTATGTGTCTGAGTTTTATGGTAAAAATCTTGTGGCAAACGAATTCATTGAAAAATTCCAAAAAATTCGTAGAGGGTAGCATTGCTAGATTTCATAAAGCATTTTATGCATTTCATTTGGTTTTGGGCATGAGCTTTGCTTGTAAACCTTATGGATGGAGCGTTATTCATATTTCTAGGTGGGGATATCATAAGGACCGTCACTGTGACGTCTCCTGCTCGTAGGGAGTAGAGTCGGTAACAGAGTCGGCGTTTTGTAAGGTGAGAATGTACAACTTCAATAATAAATTGAAATGTCTCTTTCTACTTACTCCATGGCACTATATTTACTAATTGAAAAGTCCTATTATGATTTAAGAATATTTTGGAGATAATTGTTGCTTAGATGGATTAAACTGTTTGATGAGTTGAAAGGAATTATTTTTATACCTCTTGTGCCAATGTTCTTATTTGCAAGCTTGGTTGTTGCTTGCTTTTTGGTGGATTGGCAAACTTGTTTGTTGTTTGCTGGTAAGCTTGGTTGGTGCTAACTATTCGGTTGATTACTAATCTAACTTGCTAGCACCTACCATTGGTGATAAAGAATGGCCCTCGTCACTGCCGCTATATGCGAGCCTATGACTGAGGAAGAGGTTGAAAACATTATGGACATTAGTTGGTCGCCTATTGAACCCATTCTTGCACTCGTACACAGAACTTGGAGGAGGAAACCAACCTGCAAGGGTGAGTCGAGCTATTTCATTTCCATATTCCCTTTTAATTTTTTAACTTTCTTTGAATAGTGGAAGTTTATTAACTTGGCATGCTTTTCACAGGTGAGTCTCATTCAAATCCCTGGCAAAGAGGAGTTGAGGCAGAAGAATCTTTTTAGTGTTAGTGATTGCAAAATGTATTGGCAAACCAGTGGAAAGCACCTTGCTGTGAAGGTTGACCAGTATACAAAAACAAAGAAGAGCACATAGATTGGCTTTGAGCTTTTCCGCATCAAGGAATTGGACATACCCATTGAGGTTTGGAGCTAGAGAACAAAAATGACAAGATTATTGCATTTTTTTGGGAATCGAAGGGCCACAGATTCGCTGTCATTCACGAACTAATGCTATGTACTGGTCGCCAGCCGGATGTTTCATCTTACTTGCAGGGTTGAAGTGCATCAATGGACAGTTGGAGTTTTACAATGTTGATGAGCTTCAAACCATGGCAACATCTGACCACGGCAACGGATATTGATTGGGATCCAACTGGAAGGTAATTTCTAGGAAGAATTTGGTTAGGATTATGTTGGAGGTGATGAAAGTCAATTGGCAAGTTGGGGCATGGCGTGACTATGGTATTTTTTTGTGTTGATCATTGCAATTCCTGTGGCGTTCAAGGCTGCCATCCTTTTTCAGGGTAGAAAAGGAGGAGGAGACTACCAAGAACTTTAAGAAGTACAGCAAGAAGTATGAAGTAGAGGACCAAGACGTGTCGCTGCTGAGCGAGCAGGATTGTGTGTAGTGGAAGATGTTGAAGGAAGAATGGGAGAAATGGGTTTTCGAGTGGAAGCGATTACACGAAGAAGAGAAATCAGGCAGGCAGTGGCTTAGGGACAGAGAAGCCAGTGACGAAGAAGAGGAATATGAGGCAAAGGAAGTCGAGGTTGAAGAGTTTCTTGATGTTTCGGAGGAGGTTCTATTCGACTTTGGGCAGGAATGAGCTAATAGACGATACAGTCCCTAACATAGTTTGCAGAGCAACACTCTCCAGCTTACATTTTTTGTTTAAAACATGAAATTGTGTTTTGAGGAATTTTGTTCTTTCACCGAGATCATACATATGTGCTGTTTGTTATCTGTGTGTGTTGTAAATTGCCCCTTCTGGAAGACGTTGTGAAGACATGATTGCTGAAGTGATCAAGATACATTACAAATGGAATTTGGTGATGCTTAATTTGCATAGTAGATGATTTTATGTAAGTATGGGGTAACTAACAAGTTTGGGGGTTCCAATGTTTGTAACAACTTTGTAAGGGTACTTTTAATTATCGTACTTTCAATTATGGCATTGGCATGTAGTGGTACTTTTATATGAGCCAAAAGAATTGATTTACCTTCGCGCGCGCGTGTGTGTGAGCAAACTGTGTGTGCAAGTGTATAAAGTGCAGGTGTGTGTGCTGCAGCAGTTTTTAGGTTGTATGAGTGTGTTGAGCTATGAAGGGGTGTGTTGGGTGTAGGTTTGATGTGTGTGTGCTTGTGCAGCAGGGGTGTGTGTGATCCAACAGGTGTGTGCTTTTGTTGCAGTGAGTTTTGAGGGGTGTGTGGTGCTGTTTTCTGTCCGAATTGCTGCTGCTTTTCTGCTGTTTGTGGGGTGTTTTTCTGTCCAAATTATGAGATATGAAGGGGTGTTTTCTGCTTTGTCTGTTGTCCAAAGCATTTAAGACTTATTCTCTGCCGTGAGGTGGTGTGAGAGTAGTTTATATATGTGTTGCTTCATATGTTGTTGTATTTTAGTGTATGTTGTAGCCATTTTGCTAATATCCCAATTTTTTTTTACTAATCGATTGTAATCCTAAACTTTGCAGACGCATAAAACTGATAAGAGGTTCATATTTGACCACATCTACTAGCTGGTGCCAGATGCACAAAACTGACAAGAGGGAGCCAAGCACGATTGTAAAGAAAGTTCGTTATGTATATTGTGTATCTGCTGTTAAGTAATGAGACAATGGATCTGGGATAACAATATATACTTGTGTATCAGTCCATACGGTCCGATATTGCCCAATATATAATTGTATCATCGATACCATTATGTTTCTCGATTGATACCGCAATGAAAATCTTGGAGCCAACAACGTTATTTTTTGGATTTGAGAGGATTCTGTTTAAAAAAATTTAATTTCAATCTTTCTTGTAGGAATTGAAGTTAAAATTTTAAGATATTACAAAGTATCAAAATTGAAGCATTGTATCCCTCCCCCACTACATCGTAGAACTAGGGTTTTGACTAACATTATGACATTAATTAATTATATATAATTTGGTAGTGAAAGTACCAAATGTACTGTGGAGTTCAGAACCTCAACTACCATTCTCCGAGGTAGTTAGAGCAAGTATAAATTACTGAAAGACTACATTGTGTTTTCACGATGACTACAACTTAGAATCAGAAAGAGCATTTGTTTCTTGATATAACTCTGGAGTATGGAATATTATGTGTGACCCACCCCATATTCCACCGGGCCTTTTTGAATGGGGCCCACCTAAGAAGTCTAGCGAATCTTGTCAGAAATCTACCACCAATATATCCCCCATATATCTTGACAAACATTACCGATATATCTTGACAAACATTATGCAACTATTTATATATGGTTTGGCAGTGAAAGTACCAAATGTACTGTAGAGTTCAACACCTCAACTACCATTCTCTGAGGTAGTAAAAGCAAGTAAATATTACTAAAAGAGTATATTGTTTTTTCCCAAAGATTACAACTTTGAATGATAGAGCAATTCGATTTTTTAGATAACTATGTAGTATGAAATATTAGGTGTGACTCATCCCCTATTCCAGCACCTCAACTACCATGGTCCAAAGTAGTAAGAGCAAGTAAATATTACTGAAAGAGTACAATGTTTTTTCACATAAACTACAATATAGAATCATAGAGAGCACTTATGTGTTTATATAACTTTGGAAGAGTCTGGAATATTATGTATGATCCACCTCCTATTCCACCAGCCCTTTTGAAAAGGGCCCAACTAAGAAAGCCCATCAAACCTTGTCATAAATGTACCCTACCAATATATCTTGACTATCATTGATTTGCAACTATTCATATACAGTTTAACTACCATTCTCTGAGGTAGTAAGAGCAAGTAAAGACTGTGAGAAGACAATGCGCGGCAGTTGTTCGCAAGTAGAGCGACACTTATAACTTTTCCAGCCACCGATCGACTTCCCAATCTTTTCCTTCTACCACTGGATGCATAATCGTTTTTGAAAACCCACCCCATCTAACGCAACGGCAATTTACTCCGAACGGAGGCAAAACAAGAAAAACAAAAACAGTACTATTGTCACAGATAGACAATGTCATATAATAATGTAGATGGCCACTTTAGTGGTTTTTTGTAAAACCGCCTATACATAAGAACTAGAGAACAACACACTTTTGTAAAAAAAGACCATTTATGAACTTTGGAATGCTAGTGGCATGTAAGTGGGTTTGTGAACAATTCAAACCAATTGCATCTTCTTAGTGATTTTTTTGTGATGACACTGAAGTGGGGGAACTTTCTGATTATGTTAACATGAGGTACAGCTTGGTGGTATTTATATGCCATGAGGATGGGACGCATCTAACTTTCTCCCAGGTCATCATACTTTAAGGAGTGTGGAAAGTTAAGTGCGCGAACTTCCATTCCGCCTTAATATACTTATTCGGAAATTCGAAAAGAACGAACTTAGTAATTTAAGACAACTACATCAAACATCTATGTACACCATATAATTAATGCAGTTTAATGAAGTAGGAGGACATTTGTTGCATACATTGTATGACACAGAAAGAAGATGAAGTGAGTATTTGTATAAGACAACACCCAAATAATGAAGATGCAAATAAGTTCCTTATCTCATATTTATACACATCATTTACTACTATAAATTAAACACCGAATCTTGTCATGAATGGACCCTACCAATACATCTTCACTAACATTATGACCTTATTTGTACATGGTTTCATAATGAAAGTACTACCAGTACTATGGAGTTGAGCACATCAACTACCATTCTCCGACGTAACAAGAGCAAGTAAATATTACTCATAGACTATACTGGATTTTCACAAAGACTACAAGTTGTAATCACAAAGAGCACTTATGTTTTTTACATAACTGTGGAGTACGGAATATTAATTGTGAGGTATCCCTTATTCCAGCTACCCTTTTAAAGGGGGCCCATCTAAGAAAGAAGGCCAGTGAACCTGGCCTAAATAAATGGACCCTTACAAATACATCTTGACTAACATTATGACCTTATTTGTACATAGTTCCACAGTGAACGTACTAAAAGTACTATGGAGTTGAGCATCTCAAATTCCATTCTCCGACGTAGCAAGAGCAAGTAAATATTACTCATAGACTACACTAGATTTTCACAAAGACTACAAGTTGTAATCATAAAGAGCACTTATATTTTTTACATAACTGTGGAGTACAGAATATTAATTGTGAGGCATCCCCTATTCCAGCTGCCCTTTTAAAGGGGGGCCCACATAAGAAAGAAGGCCAGTGAACCTGGCCTAAATAAATGGACCCTTACCAATACATCTTGACTAACATTATGACCTTATTTGTACATAGTTCCACAGTGAACGTACTTAAAGTACTATGGAGTTGAGCATCTCAACTACCATTCTACGACGTAGCAAGAGCAAGTAAATATTACTCGTAGACTACACTGGATTTTCACAAAGACTACAAGTTGTAATCATAAAGAGCACTTATGTTTTTTACATAACTATAGAGTACGAAATATTAATTGTTAGGCATCCCCTATTCCAGCTGCCCTTTTAAAGGGGTCCCACCTAAGAAAGAAGGCCAGTGAACCTGGCCTAAATAAATGGACCCTACCAATAAAAGATTGGTTTCAACGTAAGGTAGATATGTTGAGATTAGGGATATTTGAGAGAGTATGTTGGTAATGTTCTTTCTGAATGTTTGTGTAGTTTTTTGTTTTTTTATTGAAGGCACATTGAAAGAAGTTTGAACAAAATCATGGACAAGTCGAACCCAAAATGGAAGGGCAAAGGCATTGCAGAATGTAGTTCGGGATCAGAAAAGGTACGTCATCAAAAGCTTCCCGGACCAGCTGGTGTTGTTGAAGAAGCATTACATCGCAGAAGGGAAGGGGAGGGTGTGTTGGTAATGACTACACAAGAAGCAGTTCATAGAGCCCTTACAGTAGAGAGCGAGGACACTGATTTCATAGACAACCCAGCGTGGATAAAGTTTGTAAATGAAGGATACCTTCAATTGCCTGGATATACGGATTTGGCTACTTTGAATGGGAGATGGTCTAGCGTTTTTTCTTAGGTGGGCCCCCTTTAAAAGGGCAGCTGAAATATGAGATGCCTCACAATTAATAT
The DNA here is from genome assembly GCA_019656295.1 of Rhododendron mucronatum var. ripense. Classification (NCBI taxonomy): domain Eukaryota; kingdom Viridiplantae; phylum Streptophyta; class Magnoliopsida; order Ericales; family Ericaceae; genus Rhododendron; species Rhododendron mucronatum. Next base: position 754,242 of record BPLT01000163.1, read on the forward strand.
TCCGTACTGCACATTTATGCAAAAAATAATGTGCTCTTTGTGATTAAAACTTGTAGTCTTTGTGAAAAAAATAGTATACTCTTTGAGTAATATTTACTTGCTCTTGCTATGTCGGAAAATGGTAGTTGAGGTGCTCAACTCCATAGTACATAGTACAGTAACTTTCATTGCAAAAATATGTATAAATAGTGTCATTATGTTAGTCAAAATGTCATAATGTCAGTGCTAGACTCCTTTATATATACCCCAGGTTCACCTAGTCATAAACCCACAAACATTAACCACAATTCAAACTTAACTTTTCCAACTACTTTGTCCTACCAAAATTCTACTTGCTTCACGTCAACAAGATGTTGTCTGTTTTGGTTCACAAACCCATAAACAAGCAAATACAATCCAAACCTCAAAAATGCTCGGCCATTGATGAGAGATCATATCTACTAATTTAGATGTCTATATACACACTTGCTCGGCCATTGATGAAGCATTCAAAACAATTACGATGTGGATCCAAACTGTCCGTTTGGAAGAAGACTAGAAAAGGGAGAGAGTTCTCATTCTCGTACACATACACCCCCACTTGTTCAACATCCAGACTTCCTTTGGTTCGGCAGAAGATCAAGAACTGCATCGTTTACTTCAAACAAGAAGTGTGAGAGTTCTCACAAATGGGAAAGTTGTGGAACGATCGATAGAACAATATGATGGATTACCAATCCAAGTGCCACCAGTACACCCCCCATCTGTTGATCTACCGAACAACTCCGGTTTCCGTCATTTCTGACTACCAAGTGAGATGGATGAAGGGGATGATCGTTGACATTCCAATGACGAATAGGAGTAATTGTATTTTTATTTCATTTTAGTAATTATAAATTGTGGTAGTATTGTTGTTCAATCTATGCAACAACTTTATAATTTCTTGCCCAAAATAGTTGCTCTGTCAATCCACGTATGTTGCTCCTTCTATGAAATAAAGTTACCATTTCTGTTCTTTTTTCAGGACAACTATTTTAGGATACTTCAATAAATTACTCTCTAAGGATGGGTGCCCATCAAATTTATTTCATTCATAGTATAAAAACCATATGTTTTGTATACATTAATTGTAAGAAGAGATTATTTTTCATTCCTAAATATAAACAAATCTCTATTCGGCTATACAGATCATGAGATAAGGCTATCATTCTTATAAATTGGCCGATGGGAAGGCCAATACTCTCACCCAAAAATATGTGCCCTTTCCAAATAGTATGGAGACCTGGAACTTTGGAGCAGTTTGGAGCAAGAGTTTATAGAAATTTTTCCCTAAAATATACGAACAAAGTCCGAACAAGCTAAATGACATATCACCATTCATAATAACATTAGAATTGAGAAACTGTAGTATTTGTCCACATCCACATCTACTGGCACCTTACATGTTAGAAACTGTAGTATTTGAGGATTAGTATTTGTCCATGAACTAGACTAACAAACGAGAAGAACCCAGTTACCGTCTGGGTAGAAAATCAGGAACCCACCAACAATAAGGGTTCCGCAGCGCTATAAAACAGGTGACTCCACGTCATTGTCTTCAAAATCCATCTCCCCAAACTGAAGACCAAACGAGAATATTGACAACCTTTGGTTCAAACAAGCAAACAAGCAACTTCAACCCACAAAATCACTTCAAAGTTTCCTGCACACAATCCACTAGAGTATCAAGTACATGAATTTGACCACCAATACCCCATAATCTCCAAGTATGAAATATTAACAAGGCTAAATGATACAGCTTGGAGTGTCCATGTAGCAGGGGAAAGAAAGGAAAAACAGAAATGAAAATTGTTGAATAGCATCTCCCTTTCTTTCGTTGCTCCACAAACCAAGATCTAAACAGAGCCAGAGGGTATTGAGATTTTGCTAAACCATTCACAAAACAAAAATCAGAAAAAATGCAACGACATATAAACCTGTCGAAAGCGATGGACGCAAGCTGATAGTGCTATTCTTGTTTCGCGCAATATGAATACTCAACTGAACTCAACCTTCATTTCACTTCACTAATGGTATAGCGTCGGATCTGTATACCCAATGGCTGCAATTGGTTGTACATGCAATTAGTATCATTCATAACTCAACCTAATTAAGCCTCATTTTACTTGACATTTTGAAAATAGTCATTAGAATAAGAAAGGGATTCATGTAAGTTCTGAACATAGGTCCTAGCTCCGTCCATATATATTGACAACCTTTGGTTCAATGCAACTAGGCGGGAATGGAATGGTCATTCTCCTGGAATGCTCATTAAGACATTGGGGGTTTGCCAAAAGAATGACATAACATAGATATCACATCTAGATTCATCATTAACCAAAAAGGTAAATGGCCATACCACTGCAAGGCTAGGGAAGGGACACTCTGAGTGCTACTGCAAAGGGATACGCCAATACGATGAATAGTAGACAAATTGGCGAACGACATATACCAATCTGTGCGTGATTGTGGAACATCTATTCATGTGAGAAAACTATGTAAAAAGCTAGAACTTCAACCACATGCATTTAACTACCAGCCGAGCCACATAGCTATTCAAACACATACATTATTGATCAATGGTGGCAAACAATGAACATAGTGCTCTTGAAAAAGATAAATGACACCGGTTTCACTAATCATCCCCATTAACCAAATGGGTTAGAGTTTTGTGCACGTGTCGATATACATACAATGGGCGAGAGCAGTTCACATTAACCTATTGGGATATAGTCATTCACTATCATCAATGTTCAGATCCACATTACACCAGCACCCTCTAAATTGCATTTGAACTACCAATTTATCAAGGAATTTTCTTGTCAATTAAGGTTTGGCAGAAAAATGGAAAGTGGATGAACTTATGACAAAACAAAGAAAAGGGTAATAGCTAGGTATAATAATAGTAAAGCATTCATAGGAATCTCCACTAAACCACTCATAACTCAAAGCTATCAAAAGTATAATTTGTTGTAGTGTTTAATGAACTAGCACGATTTTGAGTGCTGATTCTGCCATCAGACCCAAAAAAATAGGTGCAAATTTTACGCTTGGTAGCTCAATGCAGAATTGATTCTTCTCATTAGGAAAAGTATACTTATGTTAGATGGTTCAACACTTGGAACATAGAAGCTAAAATATAATTTCCCCATAATGAAAGTTCCTCTAAGAAAACCTAGATTTTCAACAAGAAAATGCCTGTCATTGTGGAACGGACGATACCAAATCAAAAAGAAAATCTAGATTTTCAAGTGCACAAGCTAAAAGGTATGACTAGGTTTTTTCCTGCGCAAGGCACGGGTTTAGTTAGTTTCTTCTGTTTGCCAATGAACCTTTATAATCCAAAACAAGGCAATGTACATCAACAAGTTACAAATAACCTAAAAATCTGGGCAGACAAGAATCGCAGTAGCAAGCCATTATGCTTGCTATATAATTATGAACTTACGCCAATCAATAGTCGTTGACACATGCCAATGATACAATGATATGACTGCCAAAAGTCCTTGCAAGTATCAACCAAATTACTTCAGTTCACTATCAAAGACATTAGAACCATCAACCAAACTAAGCAATTAATATCCAACACGCGCGCATTACCAGAACATTGAGGGAGCAGAACAAAAGAAAAGAAGTAAGCACATCGTCTTCCCAGACACCTAATATCTAGTGATGTCTTTGTCTTTGTAAGGAAAAAGAAAGAAAAAACGTAACAGAGAGAGACAGAGAAAAGAGAGAAAAGAACAAGGGTTTTGTGTGCTCGTGTGTGCTGTGTTTGAAGGTGAAGAAAAAGGCTTTGTAAAGCTTTAATCTAGTGAAAGAAATCTGCATTTCTAGTGCCCAGATAAGTCTTGTTACTCCTGAATTTTTCTGCTCTGTTTTGTTGGCGAAAAATTACATGTTTCAAGCTTGATCGTGTGCTGAAAACTTGATCTGTTACTGCTGCGTTTCTGCTGCGATTCTACTCAGTTTGTGACTGTTTTTTGGTGATATTTGTGTGTGCATTTGGGCCCTTATTTCCCCCAACAACAGCCAGCTAAACTCTGTATCCCAGCTCATAAATGTATACTTACTATCCATGGAGAAAGAATTTGAGCTTAGAAGAAAGGGTACATAGATGTCTGGAGGAGGGGAATAACATTGGCAATAGAATAATAAATGAAGAAGAGTGGCTCAAGAAGCAAATTAAGGAATAATTAAAAACTGCAGCTACTTGGCATTCTCACTAACATTTAAAGGACACATGGCATTTCATCAAGAACGCAAACATCTAAAATCTCTATGCAATCCAACAGCTGAAACCTTCAAGTACATGACTAAATAAACCTTCAAGTACATGAAATCTCTAATAACATCTGAAATCTCTATGCAATCCATATATACAGAGAGAGAGAGAGAGAGAGAGAGAGAGAGAGAGAGAGAAGTTGTTACCTAAAAAAGCTTCGATTTCATGACTTGCAAAAGATGCTCCTTGATTTGCTTGGGGAGAAACTTGATTTGGGATGCCACTAGCAACATCTTGAACCAAAGTAATTGAAGGAAGAATTGATATGAGAACATAAACCATGCAAGCACATATAAATTTAACTTGTCTTTACATCACAAGTAAGCATAAAGTTATAATCATAGCCTGAAAACCACATTGCCTAATCAAGAAGTCAACAAATGATTTTACAGTGTTCAGTTCACTAACTGTGGAATTCAACTATTGTTCTTGAAAGTTGAGACCGCACCTTATCATCTAGCTAAAGTATATAATTTTCTTTCTAGCTCAAGTATACAATTATTATATTTTACATACTTGTCCATCATCTGAATACCAATAATTAACAAGATCAGAATATCACTCCTAATTAATGGTCGCAGGTGCTGTTGCAACAACTTGTACCGCTGCTCATCATAATATTTTGTTTTTAAGCTACATGACTACATCTCCATTGTCGCAACTTTTCCCCGATTGACTTAAGTGTATTGTGCTTGATTATTCCTCTTACTCCCTAATCATTCGGAGTAAAATCTTGGACTACAGGAAAGTAACGAAGAACCATTTTCAGATACCTTTAGTTGAAACAAGACCAACAAAGATTGGAAACTTAATACCTCAATGGTACTCCAACAATCATCCAACTCCCTCTACACTTTCCATTCTCATCTGTAGGTCTATAGTCATCATCATCCAACTCCCTCTACACTTTCCATTCTCAGTGTGCTGAATCGAACCCCGCAAAGAATCTGCGATACCCTTCACCCCAAAAGAATTCAATCTCATTGTTCCTCTTTATTCTCTCATTTCTTTCTCTAATTATCTGGCATGACTTGATTTGCTAGAAAACCTGGTTGGAGCCACAATTTTCTCCCTTTGGGCATTTTGTCTAAAAGAAAAATAGAGCACTCAGCTTAATGGCTGTATATCTAGAGGAAGAAACATGCATAGTAAAATCATTGGAGCAAGATAACTAGAAAAAGATTCTTCTGCTATGTATCCAGTAGCCAACTAGAAACTGCAAGAATTGAATGCCAAAGTACTTAGTAGCGGCTGTAAACAAACAAACAAAGCCAGCTCAAGACTTTAGGCCCTTGTACATTTTGCTACTAGAAAAATTAAAAGAGCAAATCTATCCAAGATGAAATCATAGTATGTAATTGTTGTCTAATATAATCCCCAAGCAAAGAAAGCTAAACTTCGAGAAATAGTCAATGGAAAAAACTGGGATCAAAGTGACGGTGAAGCAAATGGAGTTTAGTATAAAGGCTTAGTATTGGTTAGCTAATGGGTATACTAGTTGAACTCCACTTTAAAACAATGACTCCATCACAAATCAAACAACTAACAGCGAAAAAAATAAGGGTGCTAACTGATGGGAAATTAAGAGAGAACTAATGCCACAATCAAATTCACAATTTTATCTAACTCAAACACAACACAACGCTTACAAAATACAACTCTCAACTCACCTCTCTTCTTCTCACATTTCAGTGGTGGGAAAACCCCTCTAGGGGGGCTCCGAACACTCACTCTCCTCTGCTATCTTTTTTCTCTTTTACCCACACTTGCACAATGCATGTACATACAATACTTATACATAATCTAAAACATTCTGAGCCACACAACCCAATCACAATACACATACATCAACTTGCTACCTAAAAAACATACTCAGATGCTTTGTTAGAAATCTTTGTTCAGGAATAGGCACATATCTTTGGATAACAAAGTTTTCCCCAAAAAAAAAAAAAAAAATTCTATAGGGACAAGCCCTCGGATTACCATTTTCTAAGTCACAGAAACGACATTACGATGTCATTCGCAATCTTGATTTGAAGAATTTTCACTTTTGAGGCAGGTGCAATTTTACTAGTGTATCCAAGTGTAAAAGACCCACATCAAGTGTACTGGAACTATTATTGACCTGATTTAGGGCCAAGTATCCCCAAATCCTTCATTCAACGATGAATAACTAAAACATTATCAAAAATATATATATAATAAGTCACTATTACAGCCAATTAACTGAACATCACTAAAATCACATGGGCATTACAAAAGGGCTTTTATTTGCGGGAAAAAAAATTATATTATCAACAAAACTGATTGTGATGGACAGAGGTTATTAACAAAGCTTCATGAGGGAAAAAAAGTTGAATAGATGGCAGGCAGATTTGTGTTACATATGATTTCAAATCAAATATTAAGCCCATAAAAATTTCAAACCCAGAGCATATCAACAAAGTTCAAAATAGAGCAGCCCCAAGCAAAACCTGGAATTGAAACCCTCTAAATTGAAACCGCAAAACAAAACCCCACAATCGAAGAACCCAAATTGAAAACCCTAAAATAGATCCCTGAATCAAAACTTCAAAGTAAATAGAGAATAAACGTTGAGAGTGCAATTATTCGACTTACCGAGTTGTGGTTGAGGTCAGACAAGCGATAGGGCTTGGAGATGACTGGATCGAGGCCCAATGGTGGTACTGCTGGTGCTCGATTGGTGAAGGCACTGGCTTTGAATCACGCCATTCCTTTGCTCTCCTCTCTTCGTGTGTGTTTCTCTATGTGTGTGTGTGTGTGTGAGAGAGAGAGAGAGAGAGAGAGAGAGAGAGAGAGACGATGGCAAGATCGGCGGAGATCGAGTAGGTAGAAATTGTAGAGAGAGAAGGGATTTCCCAGGAATTTTTTTGGCGTCTTAAAATTTCCCCCAATTGATAATGGCGCCTTTTTTATTGGGTGAACGCTGTAATTGAGTAAGTGGAACGCTGTCGAAAGTCTTTTGCTCCCCTGCAGTATTGTGCACGCTATCTTAACCTAACGATGAAAGTCTATTATAGCATTTTTTTAAAAACGCTATAAGATTATGCTATTAAAACTCAAGTTTGTTGTAGTGAATATAAAATGAAAGGAGTTACACACACACACAACTAGAAGTAAACTAGTTTTTTTTTTTTTTGGGGTAAATCGGCTTGAAATAGAAAAAAGGATAACCGAATATACAACCTACAAGAGGCATACCCAGGAGGAAACAAAAGAAAGAAAAAAAGAATAAAGAAAAGAGAGACTTAAGCCAATTGGCTACAAGATACTAACATAGAATATACCAATTGTTTCCATGCCATCTAAAAAGAGGGAATGGAAACAACGGAGTAGAGATGTACGGTTGAGACTAGTACAAAAGAAATGGAAGCAGGTCGGGCAGCTTTGAAAGCCACCGTAAGGGACAACCACAGCCACGAACCACCATATATCACTGCACCAAATAAGACTAGGACAATTTAGATGCCTCAAATTGAACCTCCTAATGCACAACTGAACACCATGATCTTGGAATGACTTAAAGAACCATAACAGAAAATAGAACTGCACACAGCATAGGCCACAACTGAATGAGAAGTCACATCCTATACACAGAACTGCACACAACAGAAAACAGTAGCAGCAACCGAAGGGAACAACAGTTTGCACCCGTAGAATGCTATCTTGGCTTGAAAACAGAGCCATAGGAACAGCAGCAACAGCTAACTGCTGCCATTACAGTAGCAAACAGCAGACAACAGACAGCAACAGTAGCCATAACAGGCAGACACAACTCAGCAACTGACAGCAGGACATAGATGTAAAAGACAGCTAGGGACAAGCCCCCTAGAAAAGCATAAGCATTCCTGGGGACAACCCCCCAAGGATAGGTCAAGAAGTAAACTAGTTGTTTTTGGAAACTGTAAGTAGTTGCATGTCCAAATAGTATTGGGACAATTACATGAGAATTTCCCTACTTCTTAAGTCATTACGTGATTTGTCTCGCCAAAATCAAGAAGAAAAACCTATAAGCATCGTACAAACTTGATACAATTCCAACACTCTTTAGTTTTTCTAGCAAGATTGCTTGACATGTGATGTCAATTCATATAAGTATAGTTTGACAATATGATTCAAACTTGAACGAGCAAAATGAAGTCCATGCATTGCTGTGCAGCAAATATAAGACCACTAACCAACATTATAGCACTAAGAACGTCAATTGATATTCAAACTTGAATGCAGTTCCCAAGTATGACAGCATCTAATAGGCAACTTCAAAATGTGATACAAATGCAATAGTAAGTCATGCAGTAGGAAAAATAATGCAAATATGGTGTCGTTGAACCTTAACTAACAAACAAAAAGATGAATTACGGGCAAGATGATTTTCTAAAACACTCGGACCGCATCTCTACAGTCCAAAACTGGATTGCAGACAAGCCTTGTGCATATGTATACACCTAACCCAAATTTAATTGGTGGATGCATGGAAAGAAAAGATAATTAATATTGTGGAATAAAGACGGTTCACCCAATAATATAAACAAAATGTTTATGCATATGAACACAATAACAAGTGGGACTCACTTTAATTTTATGTCAAAGATGACCAAAAATCTTCTTCTTTTTTCCAAACAATAATCACCCATGGCCCCTGTATCTAAACGACTTCCCTTGTAGTATTTGAAAAGCTCAAGCTGAAGCCAAGCTTATGTAAATAAGTCAAACTGTACCTCGAGCATCAAACTTTACCAAACGAGCCCGAACTAAGTATGATTGAGCTTTGAACTCTTCTAATGTCTCACCATATCGGTTCGCTTGCAATCCCATCGAGCTAATTTTTACTAGTGAATGTGTTGCCCCATCACAAGACCACAGGACTTAAGTAAACGAATCTTGACTATAAGAAATTGAAGGGCACCACTAAATATGGTACTGGAAGTTTGAGGAACAAAACAATAATTATGGTCACATTGTTCGTCAACTTTTCTTTTGAGATGAGGAAAACAAAAAAAAGGCATTCGTATATTTGGTAATCAAATTCCTTGAAAACCTTTCCTATTGCTTTTTAAGCCAACTATAGGCTCTCAGGTTGGGTCTGAACACAACCCAAATATCATCTGATGTGAAGCGTACAATACTATAATTCTGTAGGACCTCAAAATGATCAGTAAAGAAAGAGGGAAAAAATTGGTGCTCTCTTTGGGGCAATACTTATGCCGGTAAAAGTGGTTGTATGGACTATTGGATAGACACATTACTCAAAATCCAGCAGAAAAATCAGGGTTCATAGGTTAAAAACAAATTTGCTTCACACTTCAAAATCCAGCAGATTAAGAGAAGAACACAATTCTTGATAGAGAGCTTGGAAATTTATTCATTCTGCCTAGGATGGGTGAAAAACGCATGTAACATCTGCTACATAATTTCTGTCGCCTTTTCCAATTCGAACTTAAGATTTAAATATCATTCAGAGTAACATAGATCTTGCTCACCCTTCTCAATAAGGGTTCTATCATTTATTCCCAAACACACACAACGGAAAAATGCTTTAAATTAAATAACCAAAGCACACATGCACCACAAATAGCATACGAAAAAGAGATGGGAAACGAAATATCAAAATTCTATACATCCATAAACAAATAATCATCATAAACAGAATACCTGTTACAAAGGGCAAGAAACAGTAGAAAAGATCTCCAACCTAGGGGATTTCGAAAGCAAATCAGTGCCGAAAGTTCAAACCCAGTCAATTCCGAAACCTGATAGAGGTCCGGTGGCCGGAAAAGAACAGAGATGGTCGGCGAGTTCCAAGGTTGCCTGAGGTCAGCGGCTAAAGAAAACAACTGTCTGGAGATTCAAGCCCAATGACAACGTCGAGGAAGATTGACGAAGAGAGATGGGGGAATTGCTGGTCGTCGATTGGCAAGAGAGGAAGGAGGAGAGAGGAGCAACGACATGGATAGAGAGGGGCAACGGGATGGGTTACAGAGAGCGACATCGAGAGAGAGAAGGGGGGGTTTCAGAGCTAGGGTTTGGATGTGTGATTTGGGGGTGGGAGAGTTACGTGTTTTGGGAAGGAGGGATTCTAATGACGTCGCGTAGGGAGAGGGGTATTTTTGTCCATATATGTTTTCCAGACCATGTATTGGGAATTTATTTTCTCCTTCTCATGACTGTACAATTTCTAAAAACTAGTCCATCACCTGGGCAATATTTGCCCTTCTTTCCTCTGTTCTGAAATTTCCCCAAAATTTTACTAACAACTCTATTTTATCATTTTCTCTTCTCATCTCTCTAAAACAAATAGTCACTTTACCTTTCCTTTCTACAATTTTCCAAACAAAGATAAATTTTTTACTTTCTACTAGTAGTATAATAATCGAGATATTTCACACTTCTTCACAGTTGTTTACACCTCTCTACTGTGTCATACCCCACGACACACCGCCTCAAACCACCATGGCCGCTACCTCAACTCTCGCCGACCATGACGCCACTACAACGGCGACCATCAACCACCAGTGACGCCAACCCTTCTCTCTCCTGAACTTCTCTCTCCGCCAGCGACCTCCATCTTGAGCCACCCCAACCACCAAACCCGACGACCACCAGTCACACCACCCTCCATTGAAGCCATCCTTCTCGCTCTGCGATTCCCATCTTACCCCCTCTCTCCGAAACTGGTAAATCACTAACTTCTCCCTGATCTTCCTCTCTCTCTCTTTTTTTTTTCCTTGTTTCTTCTTACCATTTGTTTCAGTTTGCCCTAGTTTTCCAAAATCCCCAAATCTGAAAATAGGTTTACTCTAAAATTAGAACTTTTCTAAAATTAGGGCTTTGGGGAACCTATACAAGAATCGAAGTATAAAGATCGAAAATGTATTTACGCTGCCTTTTTATCCTGCAGCCGTCACTTAATAACAGTGTCAACCACCTTAAAATTATGACCCTTAGAGAACGTACTAGTTTGAGGTCTGATTTTCTCACAGTGAAGGTACTTAATTTGGTCTCTTGATGAGGTAATATTTGAGTGTCTTGAGTGTTGGAGATCTAGATTTATTTATGGGTTTTGGGTTTAAGGTCATTTTGTTCATTTTAGGCGTTCGTTCAAATTTCTCAAAGAAGTAGTTGTACCAATTTCCACATTCTTGTGAATCATACTTCTTAATTTTGTTTATCGATAGATTTGTTTGATGGAAGTGGGCCGCCGGAAATAATGGAGGTTATAGGTTCTCGCCTTCTCGGTGGAGTGGTGATGGAGGGTTTTGGAGGTGTTGCTAGTTGTGAGGGATTTTGGTGGTAATGGAGACCGGGTCAAGGAGGTAGAGTGGTGGCGAGGGAGGTCCGTCTTCGGCATGGAGTTGGTGGCCAAAAAAGAGTAAAGATATCCTTCTCTTTTCTCAATTCGTCATGCATATTAGCCTCACTCATGTATATTAGCCTCACTGCCTCAGTGAAAAAAGGTACTCCATTAGATGACGGAAGGGGTATATATTAGACTTGTTTGGATAACCCATTTGAACATAATGAAAGAGGGGTAATTTTGTCAAAGAAACTCATTTATCAGGTCATCTGGTGCTGGTTCAGGTCATTTGTGCTTGGTTAAGTACCTGGCAATGCAGGCTTGGACAAATATTATTTGTCAGTGATTCTCTATCCACATTACCCCTTTCGATCTCTTCCTAAGCTAGTATGGATATACGGCAGATTTCAAGGCATGGCTTATAGAAGTATAGATAATAGGTGTTGGAAGGAAAAAATGTCGAGTTGATTAAGAAAGGTCGTGTAGAGAAAAAATTTAATAATGCAATCAGGTAGGATATTGCACTAGTAGTTGAAATAGGTATGGTTTGTGGCATAAAGCCTTCTCCTCGAAACTAAATTGATAAAATAGGTAAAAATAAGTAGATTCTTGAAACATAGTGGTTGGCAGTTGAATATGTATGGTACTTTTGGATGATGTTGTTATGTAAATAACATTTTTGTTAGTCCTTGTTCCTTTGCTTTCAAATACAGCTTAAGCATATCGATGAATATATTTTTGGTTGTGAAATACTCGTTTATATATCATGCTCTGTCAATCTCTAGATTGTGTTGGAACATGTTAGATTGGAAGTCGGAACTCCTCTGTCTTTGATGTATGTTGCCATTGTTTGCTCAGAAACTAGTCATGTGCATATTTCCATTTTTTCTTGACAAGGACCTTAGAGTTTATTTCGTATATGGATTGATTTATTATTATATTTGTTACTATTGTTATTGTTAAATAATTTTTATTATTCCCAACTTTGGGGAAACTTTCAAGTTCAAATCATTATATGGAATAATTAAAGTCATATTATATGTTTCCTATAATAGGTAAATCTCAATTCATTGTGCGTATATCTGATGAGAAGATAACTTCTCATTTCCTCTGGGTTGTGTTTGGATCGATGATTTGGAGATAGATTAGTTGTTTGTGAAGGGATATTCCCTCATTCGATTTGTCTTTTCATTCTTTGTTAATTAATATTATGGAGGGCGTACCAAAGTCTCCTGCTGATACCCTGTGGTACGGTTCTGGCTATTGGAACACGTAGATACCAAGAGATGTGACTTTTCTCGCCATCAAGACGGGTGGGGAAGGCAGAAGGATGCCCAAGTTGCTGGCTGCTCTTGACCATCTTTCAATTCCAAGGTTTGTCACTCTCAAGCGCGGTCATGAAGTACATAATGCGGTAGTCAAGTGCCTCCCGTCACTTTCTATTCGAGAGTGGTTGAACTAAGGAGCTGGTGAAAGACTTATATGGACCCTTAAAAGACAAAAACAAATTACTTGGAAATGGACGCTACCCATCAATAAGTTTTCAAAGGGCATCTATTAGGCCCTTTGCCCTTACCATCAGGAGGAAAATTTCACGGGAAGCTTCTCGAAGGTATATGGTGATCAACCAAGCTAGAAAGAAGTTGAAGTAATGTCTGGGAACTTCAATCCCGACTTGGATTTTTAAGGTGGCTTTGAAAAGCGCATTGCCCATTTGATGATATGGGGAGTTTGCTGTGGCCCAGCATTCTGAGGGCATCAAGATTAAGTGCAAACTTTCTAACGAGACTCGTCCATTAGCAAGTTTCTACGAGCTATTTATCTGCAGATTGTGGGGATCCTCCTTCAAGAATGTGACTAAATTTTTTTCTACCAACCAAAAGGAGGGAAAAAAATAACTTGAAGTAACGGTACAAAAAAGAAAAAAGAACTTGTTTTGTATGAGAATTATAGTTGTAGACAATTGCCCAAAGTGCAACTATGAGATATTGTATAGGTGAAAAACCATTCTCTCATAAATCACTGTGATGCCTTCAGGGAGATTTCAAGCAGATGAGTCATTGAAACACAATTATCACACTGAAGGTTTAAACCCAGTCCTATTGCCACAACGATAGCCTTGCACTAGGATAATTAAATTTTATTAAAACAACCGTTAGATATGGACAAAGGAATAGAGCAAAAAGAAAAAAAAAACACAACAAAAGGGGTAAAAATCAAGTCTTACAATTCCCATAGTGCTTTATAACGTTCTTGTGGAGATAGTAGATTCCACCACTATCGTGGTATACTCTTGGAGTCCCGTTATACTTGTACATCATGTGTAGAGGATCATTTGTTGGTGGAGCATCGAATCTTTGTTGCCATATTTTCATTGCAACCTTGCTACAAATGAAAACATTGTTGGTGAAACAAGATTTGTCCTTTGGATCACCTGATCTCATCGCGATACCGGAGCCTGGAAAAATTTCTCTCAAAGCCTCAGCGAACTCTTTAAAAAAATTGTCATGGGAAGGTTGCAATGAAAATATGGAAACAAAGCGTCGATGCTCCACCAACAAATGATCCTCTACACATGATATACAAGTATAACGGGACTCCTAGAGTGTACTACGAGAGTGGTGGAATCTACTGTTCCGCAAGAAATGTTATAAAGCGCTATGGGGGAACGGTAAGACTTGATTTTTACCCCTTCAGTTGTGATTTTTTCAATTTTTCGTTCTTCTCCTTTTGTCCATATCTAACGATTGTTTTAAGGTTAATTATCCTAGTGCGAGGTTATCGTTGCGGCAATAGGACCGGGTTTACACCTTTTGTGTGATGTTCGTGTTGCAATGACTCATTTGCTTGAAGTCTTCCCCGAAGGCATCACAATGATCTATGAGAGGATGGTTTTTCACCTATACCGTATCTCGGAGTTGCACTTTGGGCAAGTGTCTACAACAATATTTATCATATAAAACAAGCTCATTTTTTTTTTTTTGTATCGGTACTTCAAACTATTTTTGTTTTCTCCCTTTGGTTTGTAGAAAAAATTTGGTCACGTTCTTGAAGGAGCCCCAAGCTCTAGGATGAGGCAAGGGGAGATTAGTCTGTGAATTGGTATTTTTTTTTTTTTTTGGAGATGGTGCAAATTTACCAAGATTTTATTTTGAAAAATTATTGAGTAAAAGTGTAATGATAATGTCTACATAGAGGGAAACTTATAACTCTATAACTTTTAGAGTGTAATGATGTCTCTATAAAAAGTTGGATTTACGAAGTAGGGCTCTTAAAAAGGGACGGAAGAAGTACTGGGTACTCATCTTCAACTATCATGATTTGGGATTGAGTGTGTTTGAATTAGTATTTGAAAATCTTGGCTTCTATTTTTTCCGGTTATTCGAATGAGGGCAATATGTATTGGTTCTATAATCTTTATGTAATGAAGTTTCAATATCTAGAAACATAAAAATTAAATATTGGGTTTGGTTGCATTATATACTACAGTACATTTACAGAAATTTGAGTAGGACACACATTGCGTTAGCCCCGATTTCTTTGGAGAAGAAGACGATGAACTAAGAATTATGTTTTCAAAAAGATCTGTGCGTCTTATAAAATGTAGTCAAAGCGAAGTCCAAGGTCCACCGCAGATACTTTTTTCAGATCGATAAGGAAACAAACGTCCACCGCAGATACTTTCGTCTCTTCCAACTTTGCCATGAAAATGCTTTATTTGTATGGCGACCAATTTTGCAAAACATCTCGATTTCCTCAGGTCTTCGAAAACCTACTGAACAAATAATCATTGCTTATTGGGCCATTGCACTTGCAGATCCTGCTTTATACGATCAGCTCTGTTTGAAAAGAAAATAATAAGTAAACTTTGACCAACTAGCAGTGTGCTAATCATGGAAGGTTAAATAAATTATGAAATTTGAGAAATTATTTTTGATCAGGGTAAGTTATGTTCTTATCATTCTAAGGCTGGTATCTGTAGAGGGATTGCTGTTGTCCTCGTTCTCCCCCGCTCTCACATCTCCTGTTTGCAGATGATTGTTTTATTTTTTCCCAGTTTGATGTTTCTGAAGTCTGGTGTTTGAAGTGGTTTTTGGATGCTTATTGTGACCAAGCTGGTCAGAAGATTAATCTGAGGAAATCTGAGATTTATGTTAGCCCTAATGTGACCCAATCTGATATTAATCTCTTGTCGCAAATCTTGGGAATTGAAGTGGTTGCTAAGCCTGGGGTGTATTTGGGAGTCAGTCTAGATTTCTCCCTTCGAAAAGGAGATGTTTTTAATTCAGTGCTTCAAAAGATGTTTAATAAAATGCAGGCTTGGAAAACACCGACATTAGCCTTACCTGGTACAACCAAGTGTTTTGGCTAAACATTCTCTCTGTTCTATCCCTATCTATTTCCTCTTGGCCTTTCGGGCTCCTTCCTACTTGATCAATCAGGTTCATGGCATTGTTCGTAATTTTGTTTGGAAGGGAAAAACAGAGAAATGTTTACATTGGATCAAATGGTCTTCTTTGTGCCTACCTAAGAGCCAGGGAGGTTAGGGATTCAGAGACCTAGCTCTTTCATCAAGCTTTGTTGGCTAGGATGGCCTGGAGAATATTGCACTATCCAGAGCCTGTTTTTTCTGAAGTTCTGCTATCTAAATATTGTCATTAAGGAGAATTTTTTAAATGTTAAGAGTAATGCTTGTTGTTCGTGGGGATGGAGGAGTATCCTTTGGGGAAGGGATTTATTGAAGAAAGGTTTGAAATGAGAGCTGGGTGATGGTTCTTCTATTGATCCTTTTTGTGATGAGTGGATTCCATTCATTCTAACCCCTACGGTTCTGTTTCTGCTAATAGATGGTTTAGCAGTTTTAAAGTTTCAGACCTGGTCAATTGGGAGTCTAGATGATGGCGGATTCCCCTTCTTTCCTTTTTGTTTCTTCCTGAAGTGGTTAGAAATATTTAGCCATCACAATTCCTTCTTGTTCGTCTAAGGACAGGCTTGTGTGGACAGGCAGATGAAGCCATTGAGCACTTTGTGTTTGAATGCTCATTTTCTAAACATATATGGAAAGGATCAACGTTGGGTCTGGATTTTGATGTGGGTAATCCCATGGGGTTTACTGAATGGCTGGTAGAGTGGATTAGCAAGGCTCCTTCAAAGGAAATTGTTTTTGGATCATTTTGCGTTATGTGGGCTTTATGGATTCACAGAAATAGAATCCATTTTGATAATGGTGTTTCCCATCCAATGTGCTGTTTTCTTGTAAGGCTTTGTTTGCTCAGGTGTTGCAAAGCCAAAAGTTGGGTTCTAACCATGATGCCTCCAATTTTGTTCTTGTTGATGAGGCTAGTAGCAGGGGTGTGGCTCAGGAGGGTACTCTTTCCGTTTTGGTCATTCTGATGGTTTTGCAGATAATTGGGGCAGAGTTTACATCCAAATAGATGGAGCTTGGCAGAAAGAAGGATTGCATGGAGCTTCTGCGTGGGTGGCGAAAATTCTCATGTGGATAAGCTTATGCAGGGTTCGGGGAAGCACTCGATGCCCAGTGCAAATATTGCAGAAGCCACTGCTTGTTTGGAGGCTGTTCGCTGGTGTTATGCTCAGGGGATTGTGAATGCTACCATCCTAACGGATAGTTTGCTGCTTATTAAGTTTTTGCATGAAGACATTAAACCTGATGTTTGGTTAAGCTCTATTATTTCATATATTTGGTGCTTATGTAACAGGTTTGACTTTATTTGGATTGTAAAAGTCACTAGGGTCTTGGTGCAAGTTGCTCATAGGTTGGCGAAAGCCACTCTGAAAAGAGAGGGCTGGTGGTTGTACTCTTGCTATATTTTGGTAATGAAGTTTCTGCTTTCTCTAAAAAAAAAACCTTTCATCTCTCTTGTTTACTCAATGCCAAATTGAAGCGCTATCAACTCAAGAGTAAATTTCAGTAGTAAACTATTTGTACACCACAGAAAGAGCAACATATATGCATACACTTCGATAAAATTCACATACTTTTCGAACATTACCCATCGTTCAATAGTACATGCATCGGGACATAAAAATACACCAACAGCACATCACAAAAATGGAACTGAATTTGGCAACATACATAAAAATCGCAATAAGGATCTTCGTATGAGTGGATCCTAATCCATTATAAGCATTTCATGTGTAAACAAATATTTCCATTCATGAGACAATATATACTTCAACAAAATCTCAACGAAATAACCTTCTTTGATCCTTGTCTCTACTTTCCTGGGTGTATAGATAATATGAAACAAATTACATAAGAGAGCCTCTTATATAAGCCTAATTACTATTCTCAAAGCTGTATGTGTATTCAGAGATTAGTCTTTGGTTTAGTGAGGCGCCTCGTCACTGAGCGCATAGTCACAAATTCCTCTGCTGCAGAAGGGTGAATGCCCACCTGTCACCCAACCAAAAAATTATGATACTAATAACAAATTGTATTAATTCAGTTTGGGGGAATAATGGCATTGGATTCTTAATGAAGGATTCGGAGTGGGTGTTGTGCCTCATCCTGTGCTGTGAGTGCAAATCATCGAGCCTGGGGTGGACCCAATTTGCACTCGCAGCACACTGTTGTACTCCCAGACACAGCACCATCCCCAAACCGTTTGGTGGATGTTGAAACAAGTAGCAAGGGTAAGAAAACCAATGTCCAGATAAGGCTAACAGTAAATATGAGCTCTAGAAAGGACTCGAAATTCAATCTATAGGTCAAAAGAAAAGGATATTGAAAGGACAACCAAATCATTTAACAAATGAATTCTGCCTTGTTTGGATTGAGATTTGAAAAGTTTTTTGAAAAATAGTAGGGGTAATAAGTGGAGAGAGATAGAGAGAGAAATGTTGAGAATAGGGAGAATCTAGGGGGTATTTTTTGAAAAATGCTTTTTAAAAACCAAAAGGAACAAGGCAGAAAGTGCCTCAGAACACACACACACACACACACACACACACAACAACAACAACATGACATAACACATCTAGTCCCCAATCATTGGGGGTATGGGCGGCGGATGATTGGAGACAGACCTAACCTTTGGCAATATATGCACAAAGTGGCTGCTCTCAGAGTATCACTGAAACAGTGGCCCCCTAAACCTCCAAGAACCGAGGAGCTACAGGGACGTTTTGTTGTAGAACCATGCCCCTGAATCAAAGCCAAATGGCATCAGAGAGGGCAGGCCTAGAGACCCAAATCAATTTATGTGCACATTACCATGCTTCCTTTACACACACACACACACACATACTCCCTCCGTCCCAATTTGCTCCGCCTACTTTGACTTTCACGAAATTTAAGAAAACATTGTACTTACATTGAATTTTGATCAATTTTACCATTTTACCCTTTTGAGAAAATATTACTAAAATTTCGTAAAAATAAATAATTGCACCCACCAATTCAAAAGCTCTCTTCTCCTGTCTTGTCATATGAAGAGAATGGAGCCAAATCAGTTTTGCCGGCCATTTGCATTGAAATTGAATTTGGGAGGGAGAATCTCTCCTTAAATGAGGGATAAAATGGTAATCTTGACATCTAAAAATGGAAAGTTTTGAAACAAGCGTATCATTTTGGGACATCCCAAAAAGGAATAAGGGCGAAACACGTGTGTTCTTCTCTTTTCTTTTTTTTTTGACACTATGATTTATCCCTTGACAGAGCTCAATGAAGAAAACGGGTTCATAAGTCAACCCTAATTGATTGGGACTTCGACGGCTCGGTTTGGTTTTGTTTATATATCCATACACGGAGACACACATACATTGTAGTTATGTGACAGAATACAGAGTTGTTCTATTACGCTCTTATATGGTTATATGTTCTACACCCCTTTCATTATACTGACCATATAGGCAATCGCCCATTCATTTGAGTGTAAACTTCTACTAAAAAGGGCAAGAGGGTGCCAATAGCGAGCCCTAATTTGACATTTTCGTAAAAACTAGCGCTTCCAAACATGTCCGGCCCCCCACCCCCCCCAAAAAAAAAAAAAAAAAACTCATCCATTTTGCGTTATTAAAATGCGTCAAATGACTGATCAGGGCGGGAAAACTCAAGACTGATTGAACGCATGTCAACAAGGGGCTAACATGGTAAGATTAAATCTGATGCCTTTCAAGCATTCCATGTAGCCTTGGGAAATCCCCAGACGAAAAAACCCCAAGAATTTAGAGAGAAATTCTAGCGCATCTTATTTCGGTAGTTCGACACAACTGGGGGATGGAAATGGTTATAGGAACATGAGTTCCTAGTCAATTTGTGTATGAAAGAAAATACACATCCATCCTCATTTATTTTTGCATTTCCAATATCATGGACATCACACAAAATTGTCTATGTTTTCTAACTTTTTTTATTAGATGATTATGAAAACTTTGTCTACAAAACCTAAATGAGATCTTTTAATTGCTAGAAAAGATCTTGAAATCTTTTTCCACCAAAAAACAGTATATGTTGACTTGATAAAGGCATGACTGCCAGAAAATGACAAACAATGTGGAGTGGGGACAGAGGGAGTACGAGGAGAGACAAAAGACTCCAACTAAGCTTTAAAGAAAATCAGTGCTCTGATAGTTAAAGGGGAAACAACTTATAGGCTACCCGTATGAATATTCCTTCAAGTAACTCCACACGTCAACAAACAGATGCTCAGATGCCAGTTCGAAAGAAAATTAAGTAGGAAGAGAAACTAATCAGAATGAGCAGTATGTCATTTCTTTCCCAACTAGTTCTGAGGAGTGAAGTCCAGCTTACCGTGCTATCAAATTGTGCCTTAGTTGCTCCGCACTTGAGCGCAATAGCAATGCCCTGAGAAGGATATCCCAAACAGTATCAGGTGCTGCATATGCAGATATCAACTAAACCACAAATTAATCCAGAAAAGTAGAACATTCATAAGAAGTGCTATAGGTAGTACTTGAGGATAACCACCTACTTGAGATACCATGGGATCTGCCACAACAGGGGATATACACTTACGAAACATGGTAAAATTTAGAAAATGTCCAAATAAGTGATACCTGAATCCAGCACTTAAGTAACGTTCCAAAGAACTACTCTATTTGAGTTAGGGAACACTTTGGAACACTGAATCCAGCACTTTCGAATATCAATGTGCCCAGATTTGAAAACTGTGTTCCAATCCGCAATCCACTAGGGTATTAGCATTTTCCGGTAGCATAGATCCAGATATAGGCAATGCAAGACAATTCGTGTGGAAGATTCAATCATTCTAACGGAAACACAAAGGTGAAAGCCCAAGTTCATTACTCTGGTTCCGCCCATCAGTGGAAGGGCACCATGGGAGCTCCTTTTTTTTTTTTTTTTGCATGGCAATATAGGACTGAAGAATTAACTCAATATGGAACTCTGAGAATCTCAGTTTTTCGATGCTCAGGCCTTCCCTGAATATCACTATCTGTTGATTATCTTAATAAAACACAAAAGCAGTAAGCCTCAAGTTCCATTTGAATGAAGAAATGAGGGATTCAAACCTATATGTAGCGACTGCTCAAGAACTTCATGAAATATTGGACAAAGACAACCGATACCTGCATAATCTCAGGCGCATCCGGCCCACACATGGATGCTCCAAGAACTTTATCTGTCTCCGCATCAACAACAAGCTTCATAATGGTCTTCTCTTGCCGTCTACAGACAGAAATATCAAGTGACAAATAGAGTTTTAGAGATGAGCATTCTTCACAACGTAATAAGAGCGAAACAAATTACATGTCACATGTTAGTCAAGAATGATGCCTAGTTGAGAGAAGCAACTATTTTGCAACGTATATGGAACTCAATTGTTCAATTCAGATGCATGATAAACATGAACCATCAATTTAGTGGGCCTAATATCCAATGGCTAACAAATGGCATGTATTCAATGCCCTAATATAGTGGACAAACTGGGAAAAACATCAAAATCTGCAGTTGCAAAACAGCTCTGGGCTATCATTATAACATTTGATACAGGCCCTTACAAATGGCAAGAGAAAACGTATAAAAAAGAAGAGGTTATAAATCGATAGAAAACTGGCAATTGTGATTTGTATTTACACAAATGTCCAACCGCGATATTACATTCCTACATATAGATAAGAATACAAACTCTAAAACAAAGATGCACTTCTAGTCTACTTTCCACGTGTTTCTCAATCATGGCATGCTAAATCAGGAAATCCAGCTGCAATAGTTTTCACAACTGGAAAATATGATAGATGTTAGGATTCTGAAAGATAGGCATTTCTGATTTACCTTCAGATAATGCCCTGTATGACTAGACAGTTGGCCTAAAACAACAGTGTTTAAGTATTGGACTTTTCATCTCATCTTTTATTTAATCAAGTGTACGTAAAGGAGAATGTTGACCTCGTGCAGAGGACTGAATGCAAGTTCCCAAAGACTTTTAAAAGTGTAAAACTAGCAGGAATCCCTAGTCTCACAAATCATGAGATTACAGCAAGACGGTAATCTCTTCCCCTTTAAGCTTCTATAACTATATAATCAAATCATATACCCTGAGACAGTGTTCTTCATAGGGTTGAATGTTGACGTGAAAACCAAAACATCACCCTTTGCTTGCTCCATAGCCTGTTCTTCACTGAGTCCGACTACAGAAAGAGGTGGTATGCTGCGAAGTAACAGAAGACACAAATTATTTACTGAAAAAAATACAAAACAGAAGACACAAATTAAAAATACTATAAAGAGATTCCAAAGAAATGACAAACAAAGTTGGTGCATAAAACTATTAAATGATATAATTGGGAAAAAAAAACCTTCAGCATGCATGAGAAACAATTCTGACAAGATATTGATAAATGGTTTCAACGTTACATTTTTTGGTACGGTACAAAATTGTCGGTCGCAAAAAGATTGAGGGTGATACAAACAAAGTAAAACCCAGAAGATAGAGACATATGGTACCAACAAAACAACAGGTTGTCTGATAGATTTGTGAGGGCTTAATTTTTTTTTTTAGAAATCGGGTTTAAAAAAAAAAACCTGTGAGAGACGAAGGATTTTCGAATGGAAAATCTCAAGTAGCCAGTGCATAGCAATCCAACATTGACAAAAAAAAAAAAAAAAAGAAATACGTAACACGAAAACTCTATAGTAACTCGTCAACTCAAGCCAAGGTAATATGTTAGATCTTCCACAAGCTCTGAATATAGATACAAATACCAGAATTGCACCAAGAACAATTTTAAAACTATAGAACCGTCACTCTATAGACAGATATCATGGTCGAGGTATGTTAGACAAGTACTAGAAGGGCAGAAACTGTACCAGAACACGGCACAAGGTATATTGCTATAGTCTGGTTTGCAAGGCTGCCCACCAAAAGCAGTTTTCTGCAGGCAACACAAAGGAGTGGACACGTTGAGAAAAATGAAATTACTTAAGTACATAACAAGAGATATCGCATTGTTGAGTTCGTAAGAAAAGGAATGAAAACTCAAAATTCATAACCACTGAAGGTCCAAATGAGCACGCACTGCAAAAAGGGTTCCCTCCATTAAAGCCACAGGAGTAAGATTCATTCTATTTGTAACATCACCAATGGCCCATATGCTTGGTATGTTTGTGCGAGA
This sequence comes from Rhododendron mucronatum var. ripense, assembly GCA_019656295.1. Classification (NCBI taxonomy): domain Eukaryota; kingdom Viridiplantae; phylum Streptophyta; class Magnoliopsida; order Ericales; family Ericaceae; genus Rhododendron; species Rhododendron mucronatum. The sequence continues at coordinate 777,479 of BPLT01000163.1, forward strand.
ATACTCATCAACCTGAAAAAGACAATGAGAACGATGGGACACCTCAAAGACATTCAAATTTGAATAATTGAATGGAACAAGCCATCTTTTCACAAGCAAAACATTTGTTCATTGTGTTGCGAACAAATGGAAGGAGAATAAGAAGTTTGCAAACACTACAGGCGAACCCAAAACAAACCACCTAGTTACATGAGAAAGACCAGAAGCATGCAACAAGTGCCTTTGCACACTATGAACGGCAGCGAATGCCTTCAAAGCAAAACCATTTGAATGACTATAGTGACCTACATGAATTGCACACAGCATTCTGTTTGGGGGGAAAAAAACAACACATGCAGAGAACATATATAATAGAATAATAGAGAGGAGACAAGAGGACAAAGGAGCATAAAGACCAACTATCATAGCCAACATAACAGCTGGTAACGACCCTCCACCCACAAATAATGGAAGCTTAAGGGTCAAGCTATAGGGTTAAAAATATACAAAACTAACATAAGACACTATAGAGGAACACATTTCCGTGTTGCCCACAAGTTCCGCACCACTGTCAATTAGTGATAGGAAATGAAGCCTCAAATAACCTATGTACAAACTCCAGCTAAACATCTCTGATTCGAATAGATCTTAAGCCAGTTCAGTTCCCTCTTCAAACTGTAGAAATCGACAACATGAAAAAACCAAAATGAAAAAGTTGGGACCTGTATGGCTCCTGTCTTGTCAAGCTCAACACCTACAGCTTCCAGATTCAACCTCTTTGTGTTAGGAACACGACCTGTAATAAACAAGAAACTTCACTATCTAAAAAGCTTGATTGCCAAACTGCACCATAAAAGAAAATGTGCACTTTGCAACAAGCAACCAGCAAATTCATAAATTGATACAGAACATGATTCTGACCAAGACCCAAAATCAATTTTAGTCAATGTGTCTTGTCCTTCGTAGGTTGACGACTTAACATGTAAATCAACAATAAGTAATAATTCTTCAATGCTTGTAACAAGAGCGAAGTTTCAGAATTACCAGTGGCAAAGAGTACAACATCAGCCACTATTTCTTCACCATGATCTGTGACAACTTTTATCCCGTCTTCCGTTTTGACCAACTAAACAATAAAACTCTTATCAGAGCCAGGTGGTCAGAAAGAAAATAAGGAAATTAATCACCATGCAAATAACAAAACTCCTAAAAAAAAAATATGAAAATACCTCTGCCAAACTTGTCCTGGGGTGCAAATTAATTCCCCTGCCTTCCAGATTCCTTGCAACCACAGCTCTCATTTCATCATCAAAACCTCTGCATCAATTATTTGGACAGCACAACCTTAAGGACACATCGGCATAATTCAATGAAAGTGGTATTGACCAAGAAATTCATAGCTAAAGCTGTTCTCTGGAAATAATATGCAACTGCATTGGTGTGATATACTTGGATTCAACATAAAAGTAATCTATGTCGCAACAAATTCATATACAACCCGATGTGTGATCCATAAAAGACTTTCTATGACAGAAAACAGAAACAATGAGGAAAACAGTTGGGGTGAAGCCACAAACACAACTCCCCCCCCCCCCCCCCCCCCCCCCCCAAATAAAAATAAAAATAAAAATAAAAATAAAATAAAATTTCATTTCAAGTTAGGCAATAAGCATAAAAAATGTACTGGCAGTACTATGAGTCATTGGAAGCACTGATGACCCAAGTAGGCTTCTACATGTATCCCATTACTAAAGTGAATATGTCAATAGAGATTTCCGACCACAAAAAGTATCAAAAGTGATTGTAAACAGACTACAGTAAATCTTATTTTTGAACTGGCTAAAATGGTTGACGCTCGACCATGATTAAAAAAGCTGTAATCAAGGGCGATTTTAAAATATTCTTGAAAATTATATTTAATTTTAGACTATTATGAATATTATTAATAATAGCTTTTTATAATCTTAGTTTGATTTAGTAAACAATAGATTATTTTATATTCTCATTTCTTAATTTCGTGTGAGTATTGTAGTGGCCTAAATAAAGGAAACAAAATGATTCATATACTTTTACTCTTTTAAGCTAGAATAATTTTAACATACGAATGTATTATATTGGAAATCAAAAACTTTATGATATAAAAATGAGTTCAAGTGTATATAAATCTGTCTATTAAGTCGGCCCCCCTCGGGCCAAAATCCTGGCTCTGCCGCTGGCCGTTATAGTCTTCTATGTTAACCCAACATCAGTTCAACAAAGCTTGGCAACTATTCCAGTTGTTCAGATGCTATAGCTTCATTGTTCAGAGTTTGATCTTGATGTGGTTTTATTTCTCACTGACACATTCTATGTGCAATACAAACGAGCTTGTAGTTAAAGTTCAGTAGTTCCAAATCTTAGTTGAAGATGTCAAATGTTCTGGCCAAAAAATTGCCATAAGTACTCAGGTTTTTCAAACTTTACAAATTCCGGTACATATTTAAATAAAGTGTAGCCTGGAGGTAAGTTAAAGTATGCATGAAGGAGATCCAAGGTAGCTTCATAGGATCATCTTAACATTATGGTTATCCAAATTTGTTTGTCCACTTTTTGACTTTTAGGGTCCTAAAAATCAAAATGTTCGTCTATTTGGACAGATTCATGAACAAAATTTTATACAATTCGCTTGTTGCCCCTTCGCTTTTGAATTAAATAGTCCAAGTCTAAATTTGATGTGCAAATTCTAGAAAGTTGAAGCTTTAAAAGTGTAATGATTGTGTCTCCTTAAAAAGTTGGATTCCTCAAATTGGGACGAAGGGAGTAATAGAAAAGCATGGACAGATCAAGCCATCCAAGCTTTAAGGCAATAACAAGGCAGCTACATGTTTAAGCTTCTTCGACTAGATCTACAACAATAAATAATTCACCTATGTCCATAAAGGAAAATATAGTTTCTTCTATTCCAGCAAAGAAGTGTGGTGTCATCATCTCTATCCTCGAAGGGTGATTGTCATTTGTCACCATAAAATCCAAGAAGCAAAGAAGAAATTTACATGTTCACAACAAGCACGGGTACCAAAGACAGAACTGACCCAAATCTAATCTACTTTATAAAAGAAAACTTTCAAGGATAGCATGTTGGGTACACCCATGAACTATAACCTAGCATTTTTCTCCCCCTCCTTTTGGGCATCCGTAGGTTTTTATCTGTGTGCATTATTCCCAAATTTCACAATACGGCTCCAGCAAAAAATTCGTTATTCACTGAACAATAATTTTGGAACAACTAAAAGGAATGCCAACAGGAAACCAAAATTGCTAACTTAAAGTATAACCTCAATGGAAGTTCCTTTCTGAAACATAAATCCACTGTACAACCCATCCCGCGCCATATTGAAGCGAACTCAACAGCAATGTACCTAAACAAGAGAAAAACTAAGTCATCTAACAGACATAAGCATGCTAAGAGAAATTAATACAACAGGATGGTAAAGATAGAGACAAACCCTCCCCCAAGTACGACTGCACGCTTAGGTAACTCATCCAAGCTCAAAGCTTCATCAGAGGTTATAGCTAACTCCTACAACGCAACAAGAAAACATAGTAACAACACTAACTAGAACAGAATAGGAAAAGAACATAGTACTGATGATGGAACCTTCAAGATAAAATTGGAAAATTACCTGCCCTGGAATAGGTGGTCGTTGAGCCCTACCACCGGTTGCAATGAGTATGTGTTTTGCTGAATAGCATATTTTGGTTCCATCCAGTTGTGTCACCTCGACTTCATTAGGACCAACTATCTTTCCCTCTCCCTCATATAATTTAACCCCAGCATTTGAGAGTAGGCGCTTGTAGATCCCATTTAATCTGATTATTTCTTCTGTCTGCAACATTCACAGAAAATAAAGTTGAAAGACTAATAGTACATCATGTATAAAAGCAAAATACAAAATCCAACACTGACCTTCTTCTGCAAGAGCTTTTTCCAATTGAAATCAATTTTTTCATTCAATTCCCACCCATAATTTCTGGCATCCTACAAAACCAAAACAATCGTTCCATCAAACCTCATCAAATAACCACATAGCGAAAATTTTGTTTACTGCATTCTTGTACAAAATCACATTATTCTGAACCAAAACAAAAACAGTCAACTGGAATAACTTGGAAAGCATAACCATTTCAGTGGACAGTGCATCCTTAATGAGGTAACTTTCAAGGACGTAGAAGCATATAAGAAAAACAGGGAACAAAACTACTACAATCAAAACCCATAACATCCACTCTGAGCCTGGTAGGAAAGGTTCCAACCTAATTCCGGGCACCATTGAACATAGAACGTCACCATCACACTTGCTAGGAGTATTGGGTGACAGTATCTCCAAAATTAGCAAATTTTCGACTTAGACCTATGCACTATCAATTACACAATCAGGGGTAGTGGGAAGGGGAAACCAGGCACAGACTTAACCCATGTCACATTACTGAAACCCAAGATTCTGCATAGTAATTAAATCCAGATCACTACTAAACGAACTGTCATACCAGTCAAACCCAGAAGTTGTATATCTCACGTGAGATGAACTTCACTGTTTGGGAAAACAAAAGTGGTTTAGAATACAAAAGGGCTTCAACGAGGAAAAGCTGACCAAAGAGCCAGCACCATCAACTACAATCTTCACCAACTTGTATCATTGCATCCACGTATAAACTAGATACCATGAACTCACCTCAAGTTCTGGCCCAAAAGATGCCCCATAAACCAAAATCTTCTTCGGGACACAACCCCGAATGACGCACCTGTAACACATGAAAGACATCAAAGGTAGTAAGCAGTTTCAGTTTCAATTTTTTTTAAATAAATAAAAAATAATACTAATCTAGCATCTACACTGCATACTCTGGATGGCGGTCAATTTAAGTACCAAACCACCACCTGTATAACAGACACCCTAGTGGTCACCATGGATGGTGGTAGAGCTGGGCAACAGACACGAGACACGATAACACGACACGAACCGGACACGAAGTTAGTGGGTTAGGGTTGAACATTTTGGACACGAAACACGAAAATGACACGACTCGAGAACACGAATTCTAAATGGGTCGGGTTCTGGTTGAACACGCGACACACGAAATTGACACGACTAACACGGTTACTAATCTGTGTCATCCATTTTCACGAACATATATACATAATATATGGTATATCTATAATTCTATATAAAGTTAGGCAACAAACACGATAACACGACACGAACAGGATACGAAGTTAACGGGTTAGGGTTGAGCATTTCTGACACGAAACACGAAAATGACACGACTCGAGAAACACGAATTTTAAATGGGTCAGGTTAGGGTTGGGCGATTTGCGACACGACCACGACTGACACGACACGAACACGACTCAACACGACCCGTTACCCAAGTCTAGATGGTGGCTCTTACCACCTAAAGTCACAAAATTCATTAATTGGAAAAATTGAAAGCAGAAACTACTGAAATGCATCTCATATGTAATAATTACAATGGTAAAACGATATGCCAAAGTTAAAACGGGAAAGGGCATTAGTGCATAGACTAATCCAGGTATTGTCTTGTGAAACTTACGTTCCGCCAACTCCTCCAATAACTTCTGAGCTGATTGGATGAAATGGAAGCTCGCAAATTCCAACCTTGCACACGATTTTGCTATTTAGTAAATACATACTTTAAAAAAGGGTAAAAAGCACCCCCAAAACAGGGAACAGAAACATGGATTAAGCAACAATATAACCAAACTGCAAAAAACGTTGAGAAAAGCTATAATCAATGTTAGAACACTCAGGGGAACTGTCTCCTATGAAGAATTCATGGGGGAAGCCATCGGTCAAGTAAGATCTTACGAAAGCTAATGACATCATATTTTAATTGTTGTTCTTCAACATAAAGCATGATTATGATACACTCCTGTGAAATTTTCCATGACTGATCAACTAACAACATAAAAATCAGACCAAGGCTCTGTCCACTTCTATCAACAACAGATAAAAACAACAGCATGCAAATGCAAGAAATTATAGCCAGTGGCTTTAACTAGTTATACCAGCATTGATTTCTCTTTCAATCTATATATGGCTACTTGCACTGACGGTCCGACCACATGACAATTTGTTTTCTTTTAATTTTCTAACTCAGCAAGTCATCACAACCACGTGCAAAAATATAGTGGCACAATCGTTTTCTTTTGCATTTATATGTCCTTTGTTATCCATAGGCGGAACCTCTTCATTTGGTGCAGAAACAAAATAAATAAACTCTTCTACAGGTACATTTCCTATGAAAATCGAAGTAGAACCAAGTTAGACTAGATACGAAGACAGACAGGCCCCCCATGTGTTGGTAGGATGGACACAGATAGATCACCCTTTTTCTTCTTTATTGTGAACAACATTTAATAAAAAAAAAATACAAGACTAAGGCTTACACATCCTAGGCTATTTAACAAACGCAGATGAAATTTACACAGGTAGTTGAGAATTGGATTCAAAGAGGACCTATGATAAATATATACATGAAATTTACCTTGGCTCCGAATTGAGCTGAGAATCTGGATGCACGAACACCACCACTTCCTGCCCCTATCACAAACAAATCGAAGTCGTAGTGTGATTCCTCTTGGTTAGATTTTTCCAGCTCCCCATCAATTAGCATCTTCCTCGCCATGATAACTAAACTAAAACCAAACAAGCCAAAAAAAAATTAGCAAGAACCAATATAACATCCACATAACTAATTTTCACGTGGCTTCTGAGCAAATGTAGGAAAGCAAAAAGTAATACATGGGGTTCTGATGTTCCTGAAAACTCTTCCTAAAACACATATGGAAGTTTTGAATATTCTGCCTTCAATAGCTCAATACTAAATAATTGACCAAAATGATTCATTTTCTCCCATAGATATAAAGGAATTGGATCCTCCCCAGTACCTCTTAGGGACAAGATGGTCCTGTCCAGCCCAAATGTGGACCCTTTCCCAGACTTACTTCAGTGATTGGAACCATTCACTTTTTAGACCTCCTTGAGAAAATCGGCACCATCAAAACTTATGCTTATCGTACATCCGTTGATAACTTGATATGTTTCACAACAAAATTTATGCAAGGAAACATAGAAAACAATAACGCCTGAAATACTGAATCAGAACCCTGTTCAGAAAACATATCTGATGAACATGAATTGTTCTCGATAAGGTCTAAAAGATAAACAGTTAAGACCATCGAAGTGGGCCTGAAAAAGGGCCCATAAATGGGGCAGACGGGACCTTTTGAGGGACCGGAGAGGCTTCCACTCCACACAAAAAATATTTCCATTTCCCACAGATTTTAAGCAATCAAATGCAGAAATAAACCAAGTTAAATCAAAATGGATCGTAAATGACAGAAGTAATCAATAGGGATCTGATGTTGAAAAACTCTAAACCCACAAAACAAACATATAAGCATGGAATATTCAACCTTCACAAGGCTCAAACAAAGCACAACCGACCCATTTGAATCGATCAAACCAAGCAAAGAATCAAGTTAAGTGGGAATATATATGGGAATTAACGGCAAAACCTTAACCCAGAAAAATTAAATGGAAATGGGTTGTTTAGAGTACCTCTGTGAACGTGAAGATCAACTTTCTTATTTTTCAATGATTTTTCTAACCCTTTTCTGAGTCTCTGGTTATGACGAGAGGGGTTACGCAGAAAAGATTGGTTGATGAAAGAAACAGCCACGACAGAGTTTGAACAAAGTGGGGCAGCTATATGTATGTGCACATACGTCGGTGAGATGTAGAGAGAGAGAGAGAGAGTGGAATAGAGTCCACCTTTAGGGTTCAATACGGAGAGAGGGAGAGAGAGCGCGCGCGCGCACGGGGGTGGAGATTTCTGTGCACAGATCGTGCACAGATTTCAATGTCGAGCCCATTTCGGATTTCACAAAAATAATCCGAGTCGTTCATTAAATGTAAAATATTTTTTTAAGGGTTCACATACAAAATTAACTCAATCCAATAATTATAGAGTTTCGATCTAATCATCTAATTTTTTATTTAGATTTCAAGATAATGAAAAATTAGATAATTTGATCAAATATTTATACGCATCAGATTGAGCTGATTTTTTACAGAGACTCTCAAAAAAACATTTTACATTTAATGAACGGTTTGTATCATTTGTGGGATCCATAGTGGGCCTTACATAATAATCTGTGCATGATATGTGTATGAAAAGTCAGCGTAAAAACAGACTTTCTGGTTCTGAAAGGAAGTTAAGGGGAAAACGAAGAAGATGGGTTTTTTGGGTATTTCACACGTGTACTGAGAATGTCGGGGAGAACGACGGCCACAGGGAATCACAGCTCTGTTTTCCTTGAATAAAAGGCTTTATAAATAATTCAGTTAGTGGTCCCATCCACAATTTCCTATTAACGGAAGAAAATGAGAATATCCGATTTATAGTTCAGTGGAATTGCTTTCTTATTTTCCCTTCTTTTTTTTTTTTTTCTCTTTTTTAAATTTGGTTTATTCCGAAACTCCATCATTTGTTTGGAACTTGTGGAGAAGATGAGAAAGGGAAAATTTTAAATTTTCCTCTCGTTATTTAGTTTGGAGAGAAAGATCAGAGAAAATTAGAAATAAAATAAAATTGTGCACAACATAATTTTTCTTCTATATTCTCCTATTATTCTTTTATCTCGTTTTCCTCAAGTTCCAAAAACAATGTTAGTGCATATGGCCACTTTCTACTAAAAGACATTACCAATACCAGTATACAAAGGCTCTTCTACATTAACGGAATTTGATAGAAAAAACAATAGGTGTCCGATAACTGAAAAACAAATCATAGTAGTAAAGTTGAAAAGAATTTATTTTTGTTCTTAAAAATTTTATTCTACCAATTTAATTTTGATGAGATCTTCAAATTTAAGTATATTACTGCATTATCCATATATATTAGGCTGCTGATTTTGCCACTCCTTTTTTTGTTAACGCCACTCCCCTGACGTTAACAAAAAAAAAGAGTGGCAAAATTATTTTCCATATATTAATGTCATTTTAATTTGTCATTTCAACTTTAAACTTAGTCAAGAGAAACTTTTATGTATACCGGGGATACCACCATCCTTGTTATCCCTTCCGGTCCATTTTTGCATTTTTCAGCCATTTTCTGATCATATTTGAATGATCGGCTCCGCTCATTTTGTAGAGTTTGGCGAGAATCTTATTAATACCAAAAATTGTGTTCATCGAACTTTAATAGTAGTTACATGATCGGCACACGTGAAAATTGAAGAAAATCAAAACTAGGTCCAAAAATACACAGAATCGGAGCCCAGTTTTGATTTTTTTTCCCCCATTTTCATATGTGTCGATCATGTATCAAATAAAGTTCGATGAACACGATTTATGGAATGATTAAGGTTCTCGTTGAACTCGACAAAATGAATGAATCCGATCATCAAAATGTGATCGAAAAATGGCCGGAAAATAAGAAACAGACTAGAAGGGAATATCAAGGGGGTTGGTATCACCCCCCAAAAAATTACATCATACTATATATAATTCTAGTTAAAATCAAACAAGATATTCCATTACCATTATTAGAAATTCCAACATTATTTTTATTTCCATCTCTCAAGAAGAAAAGTACACTGACGAGGAATATTTTCCATCCATTAGAAAAGGAAACCTCACCTAGTATAAGCTAGAAAAGAGGCCACGTTCGTTAAAGGAAATGAGTACATATTTTTATAAATATATATTTATTTTTAAATTAAAAGTAATGTATTGTAAGAAAATAATATAAATTGTAAAACAAAAAATAAGTACTTACAAATTAAAACTTTAACGGAATGGGACCAGGCTTGGGAGAGCCCTCTGTTCATGTTAGTGTAGTACTGTAGGGGTAGTTTTTTCTCTTCTTTTTTCGAAATCGTGTGTAGTACAGTAGTAGTAGTAGCTCATTTGGTATTTTTATTTTATAGAGTGTTCTTTAGCACTTTGTAATCCTATTTAAATCTATTGAACATGTCAACGTTGCATTTAAGCCGTGCAAGTGTGTGAGTATAGTTTTCCCGGACCCGGGATGCTGCAAAACAGCTGATCCAGCCGTTCATCTCGGCACGGACGATTCGTATCGAATCTAGGGACATACAAATCGTATACAAATCTATACCGTCCATTGATCAGTTAAAATCCGAGTCGTTGATTGCCAAAATGAATGCACCGCTTTGCTGGGTGATTCTAATAAATCCTGCCATCTGATTCTATAATAAATCAAAGTAGTGGGATGACAAATTGCGTGCTCATTCCCACCACCATCTTTGACTTGGCAACCATAGAAGGCAAAATCGAGTACGATCCTGTTAAAATGGTTTGATGCCTAAATGAAAAAGTTCAAGTTCTATACTCGGAGGTGATAATTTCAATGGTCAATTTACAACCGAGTCCTGCTGCTATCCGTACCGACAGATAGCATACCGACGGCCTACTAACGGCCGCATCGGGCCATCTCCGGCCACCGGACGGCCGATTCATGTATACATAAAAAATTGAGGTGTTCGGATTGAGCACCTATGCATGTTTGATGCCGCTGATTCCCGCGTAGGTCCACTCAATTTTTTTTTATAGAATTTTTAGACAGCTCGGATCGGCCATCTGGTGGCTGGCGTCCCCGGCCCGACGTGGCCGTCGGTATGATATTGGTCGGCACCAATATTATTTCTGTTTACAACCACCTAAATCCAAAAGCCAACACTTGATTTTGTTCAATCCTTTAACTGCTACAGGCTTGCCCAGATGGTTAGAATTTAGACCAGCATTAGGGAGTGCATTTTTGTTCACCCTCCTTAAAAGAGGGTGAACATTACTCTCTCTCGTTGGTTGAAATGGTGTGGACCTCACCACAAAGTGATGTTATACTTACCAAGCAATACACTTTTTGATGACATCACTTTGGGTGGGGTCTACGTCGTTTCAACCAATATGTAGGAAGGTAATATTCACCCTCTTAAAGTGGAGGGTGAACAAAACTCAACTCAGCATTAGGAGGTCTTGAGTTCGAACCTTACTATATGCAAGGTACTCTCAACTCTTTATTGTGAAGGTCGTGGAATCACGTTGTTGGGGTGATCCCCGAACCCCAACAGCTCCAAAGGGCTTGGCAAAGTGGGCTTGAGCGATTGTCCTTCATGAGATCGCATGTTCTGATTTTACGGAGGTCAAATATTTCAAACTCTGAGACCATTAGAGGGTTTGTCCGATCATAAACTTTAGGGTTCCGAAATTAGTCAAGGTGTGCATCACTTGATCAGTTATTAAAAAAAGAAGAGAAATAAGAGGTCCCATTATTTGTGCGGTGAAAGGGAATCGATGAGACGAAAGCTGTGGACCATTCGGGGCGGTGGTCCAATGGGACTTGTTGCCATGGTTGTGTCTTCATCAATTGTCGAATAGGAGTCAGCTTTTCCTTTTTCAGAAATTGATAACAGAAAGAAGACAATAATAGTCAAACTCAGAAAAGATCACACTCTCCCATAAAGCTCACCATCAGTCTCATTTTGATGATCCGAACATTTCAATGGATATGTTCGGACGGGTAAAACATTCGCAAAAAAAATTAGCTCAATCGGAACCTAGACCGACGAAATAATGGTTTCAATCATTGTGATGGTACGTTCTGATGCCCGCTTTGTCCGGTTCAAAGAGAAGCGTGAGCTGTTCGCATTACCTGGTCAGAAGGTGTGTGTGGCAATAGAAGCACAAAAAGGGACAGGAAAGGTACCAAATCAGATACACCTCAACAAAATTTTGGAAATCTGAAACTCAAGGTCCTTAACAAATAAGAAATGTTTCCTGAAAAATTCTTCCATTTCCTTTCCAACCAAATCACTCAAACTAAGGCAAAGAAATACCACAACTAGAATGAATTCAAGCCTCCTTTTTTGCCTCCTTTTTTCTGGACCATGTTTTTGCTATTGAGAATCATGTAATGGGGGCCATGGAGGGCAAAGAGACAGAGAGTGGAAGATTTGGACTATTCAACAAACTTGTAAACAAAAGGCTTATGCGATGTAACGATCCACATGGATTAATGGAGAGGACGGAGAGTCCTCTTCTTTCCTTTTAATGCATCGATCCCAAATTCAGGAAACAAGAAAAAGACACAGAAAAAACAAAAGCTATTGACACAGCAACAGTAAAAGACCAGTCACCGGACTCGCCACCTTTCTTCAGGCCTACACGAGAGTAGTTACTGTCGAGATGGTTTTTGAAAAGCCGGAGCCTGTTATTGGAAATCAAAGGATGCATAAGGATTGCTAGCAGCGAACATGCAAGTTATCTCGGAGCCAGCGCTTGCAAGAGATCTGGATTCTGTACTAGTAGTAGAAATATAATCAATCAACTGGGAAAGCTCAAAGCCAAACTCAAGTTCATAGTAAAGTCCAACATCATATGAATGAAAATGTTATCAGGAGACTAGGATGAGACCAGCATTAAAAATCTTTATGGCCTATGGGATCAAATTAATGGATTTGCTCTTAAGGCCGCACTTCAGATAGGAATTATTTGGTTGGCAGTCTACTGTAGTTTCATTTGTCTTAGTTACTTAAGATCGGCATCGTGACCAACGATTGAGCAGAACTTAACTGACTTGAATGTTATATCCAAACGGTGCATGCATAGAGGCATAACAATGAAAGACCCCGTCTCTCCTATTCTTATTTGCTGATATCCTATCGTTTTCTATCAATATAAGGTTTATTGCTAAAGGAGGAAAGAAAGTAACAAAACAATGTTTGTATCGCTTTGCTAACCTCTCAAACTCTAGGCCAATGGGCTCTAGTCCATCTGGCATCTCTTGGCCCTTCCCATGTGGGAGGCCGGGGTTCAAGCCCCATCGTGGGCATTTGGGATTCAGGGCTATGGATAGCCTCTGAAATCCATTGTGGACTAACCTACTAACTCCCCGCTGACGTATACAAAAATTAAAAAAAAAAAAAAAAAAAAAACCTCTCAAACTCTAGTTTCTTGATAAACAGGATTGTGAAACTGCTGCTCCGGCATTCAAATGTATCCTTCCATATTGAATCATTGATTGCTATCATGATTTAAATGGTCATGATTGTGTGAAATAACGGATATAAGGAGGAAGAATATGGGCCTACCATTCTTGAAGGAATGGTGCACGAAGTTCATAGTCCTGTTTAGAAGAAAGAATTAAGACATCTTCTGGGACCATTTCATTCACCACTCCAGCTTCCTGTACTCGACCGACTACCTGAGAATATCAGAAAAAATTCAAAACTTCATAAAATGTAACCCATCCATAGAGTTAACGAGTATGAAAACACGTGGGGTACAACCATAATAGTAACAAATCCACAGGTAGTATAGTTGAACACTTCATTCAGAGTTTCTTTTTGACAGTGTAACAACATTCCATAAACCAAAACTTTTGGAATGTTTCTAGTAGTCATGCAAATTCATTCGGTAGCAAAATCTAACTTGACCAAATTAGCATCCTACTTTGATCCTCATTGGCGTCTTCCAATTCAATCCAGATGAGAGAGAGAGAGAGAGAGAGAGAGAGAGAGAGAGAGAGAGAGAGAGAGATGTGAGGACCGAATATGGTTACCAGATTAAGTTTCAAATGACTGAGTTTCCAAATCACGATCTTCATCCATTTGAAGTTGTTACAGAAGCCGATCCTTCACATGATTGGTGCCATGGAAACGACATACGAGCAAATAAATACAGAAAAATTAGCATTACGATTGACACAATCACAGAATTGACAGAAATGATTCATTGTTACTTTGGTTACTTCAAAAGTAACAATGACTCTACAACCCTTTGGGAAGCAGCAAATGGATTATGCATACTCTTCAGTGTCGGTACAGGAATTCCATACAAACATAGATGCAAGCAATGCCTCTAGAAGGGGATGTTGTCTAGCATGGGCCGATGAAACTGGCATGCTGAAGCCAATTCCCATTTCCTTTTTGGCATACCCCAGGTTGTAATTCTTGTCATTGATAAAACAGCTTGCTTGGCCACAACTATCAAGCCATAATTGTGTCACTACTAGTTTACCAAGAGCAATGGATTCCAACATATCCCTGTCTGCCCAAATCTATCAGCTATAAATTGTGTAGCATTTGAACAACATGATGCTACAGAGCTACCTAGTCGTGCCAAAATTTGTGAGGAAAAAATAGCTTCAGTGAAGGAAAAATCTAAAGCTGACATTTTGCCGATTTGGGAGCAGAAGAGTGACAAAAGAAAAAAGAAGATGGAAACCTTTTTTTTCTGTTTAATTCTATAATAATCCAAGTTTTTGTAGAACAAGACAAGGACGTTTGCCATGCCTCTTCGTTGTCTCAAATCTTTTGATCTAACATATGGTAGTGATTAAGCTCTTTCATTAGGAGGAATCTGGAAAGCAGTAGACGACTTCTACGAATCTTCAATAATTTCTTCTAGTTAACAGTATTACCAATAGGCTCAGTACTTCGATCCTAGTTGGCTTCATTGCCAGTCCAAACTTTGAGACATTTGAGAAATCTGTTAAATATTCACGAAGGGGGGCCATGACAGTGGCTATGAACCAATACGACTCAATTTCAAATGAAACCATTCTCGATTCGGGTAATTTCTGTTTCCCAAAAGAAAGTGGGGAAAAACAAACATAATGCGTTATCTTTGACCGTAACAATGCCAAGTCCTTCAATTGTAGACGACTTCTACGAATCTTCAATAATTTCTTCTATGCTTTCCACCAGCAGGAAGGAAAAGGTCAAGATTATGTGAATTGAGCATCTTTCACTGAACATATTCCAGCTAATGAATGAATAGGAGGAAAAAATGTCGAACAATGCTAAATGCTTCCAAGGTATATTGCTGAAATGATTTCTCTGCCCGTCCTATCATTCTTTCAACAACCAAAAGAAAAAAGACTGAAAGAGTCAAATTTATGAAGAAGAATAAAAAACAGAAACGCTGCACATTGGAAGAATGACACAAGTTGTCAAGGCTGCAAATTGGTAACATTATGGCTTCTCTCATATAACACTCTCCCGTGCCACACATGCGCACGTGAATCATAACTACTACAAATACTCACTATCGATAGCTAACCAATAGATTGGCTGTTGCAACGAAATACGGTGATAAACGAGCACCCTATTCGCCTAGGATTTACTGGCAGAACTCCATCAATAATTTGAATTTTAAAAATTCAGCATCCGATAGAGTGCCTTGCAATTTTCCCACCTTAAACACCATCGATCACCACTCTAAAATGCAAATTCAATGTGATGAAACCATCGAAGGCAAACGTATCATGACACCGTAAAAAAGCTACTTTCAAGTACATTCGTTTATAGCCCTAATCACGCCAAATCATAGTGGGCGATTTTGAATGAAAAGTGGAGTAACAGTACTACTGATCTTCTCTTCGAAAGAAGAGAAATCAATAGCGGGTGGCTTTCGATTTTGCTGTTCTTGACAACTTGTGTCAAATTTGCTGTTCTTAACCCCTAAAAAGAGAGTCAAATTTGTAGCCTTGACAACTTGTATCATTCTTCCAATGTGCAGCGTTTTTGTTTTCTATTCTTCTTCTTCTTCTTCATGATATTCTCATTTTCTTCAAGGACTTCCAGTTAGTTTTGTCATTTGTTCAATCGAGTTCCAACCTAACTCCACGGGAAAAATCTTTATTCCATAATACTAACAAAAACGACCTAGAAAACTTCAGAACATACCCATCACCCAACCATACAAGACGATTCTGCATAGCAAAAGTTACCTCTCAAAAAAACTTTCTTGTAACTCATTTCCTAGTTTTCGGAGCATCCAAACATGGCCACTAGTGAAACTACCTGCAAGTTCCTCAAGTTTGAAGAAGCTATGGCCAGTGGTGCAAGAAGGAATCAAGAAACATGTAGAGCATTTAGAAGAAGTTCGTAGCGATCAATTCATTTGTCTGTTTCACGCTAATTGTCAGGTATTGCCATTCTTGAGGGAAAAACCATAGGCCGAAAAACGGGTTCCTTCAGAAGCCAAAACGTCAAACAGGGGGGAGGCATAAAACTTGCATCTATTTCTAACACTGTTAAATCCATACAAAATAAAAAACCTGCAATTTAGTTTAAGAATATTGTACGTACCTCACATTCTCAGCTTCAGATGCGGGTCGGGTCTGTAGAGATAGCAGGGTGAGAGAGAGAGAGAGAGACGATGGATTTGCAATGTTATGACGAACAAGCCTAAGAGAAAAACCAGGTTTTTGAGGTTGTAATCAAGTGTGCTCAACTTTCTTTTTTTCATTTTCTTTCGACATATATCTTTTCCGATTAAATAGCAGTAGGTACTCGATCAACTTGATATCTTACAAAGTTATTCTAATTAACAAGTTATACAATGCGGACGAATCGGATCATTAAATTGATTCTAAAGAAAGATTGAAATTTGCCAAAAACAACGGAAAAACCTCCTACCCGATTGTAATCAAACTCGCCTTCTGTAAGGATTGTGATCAAGTGTGCTCAGCTCAATTTTTTAAAATTTTTTTTGAAATATATCTTCTCCGATTAAATACATTAGGAACTCGATCAACTTGATATTTTACTAAACCATTGTAATCGAAAATTTCTACAATGTGGACGAATCGGATCATTAAATTAGCCCCCAAATAAGTTTGAAAATTGCCAAAAAGGGGGAGAAGCCTTCTTCTTGATACTTCGCAGGTGGAAGATGAGAAGTCTTTCCAATACCAAACTCGCGTTTCATACACCCGCGTTATGTATTTACCGACTATTTTTTTTTATTTTTCCTAAAACCGTGTATCCCGAACACGATTTCGGCATGATGCAGAGGTTTCGCCAACACAAAACTCGCGTCCACGGAACACGCTTTCCTCAGAACCTGTATAAATACTTTTTTTTTTTTGTGGATTAACAAAACATGTATAAATACTGGATAGTTTAATTTCGTGTTTAAAGATTTTCCTCCTCGATTCACTCCCTTGATCCATTCTTGCTCGGAATTCCATAATTTCATAGAAGTCCTCAGATGATTTTCACAAATGGGATATCAAGGCCTTGGCCTTTCCCCGATGGCTTTATCCTCCCCACGGCGGTCAAGGCAGTGGACGGCAGGTTCATGGCATTGGGTCAGACTCCGGGCTCAATTCAGATCCCTTTGTTTAGTTGTCCTTGGTTAGTATGTATGTCAAATGCAGTGAATTAAAGGATGCCCGTACACTGCTCGATGCAATGTCTGAACCAGACGTAATTTCTTGGAGTGCTAAGCTTCGGGGAATGCTTGGCTAGCCAGCAGCCACTAGGACGTGTAAGTGAGGCAAAAGAGGTGTTTGAGGACATAGAGAACAAAGGACTGCCGACTTGTAATTGGTAAATTGTGAACTCATTCCGATTTTGTTTCTTGATTGAAACGGTTCAAATTGTAGATCTTGTCAAGAAGATAAACTTTGTGGAAGATCGTTCTGGTCGAATGTTGATCAGTACATAATCGGAGACGATAAGAGTGAATTTATCTTTATTAAAATAGTTTTGGCCATGTTGGATCAAACCCCATTTTGAATATGGGGAGGCTACAAAACGAGATTTTTCTATCACTCACGGGTCATGAAATTTCTGCTCCATTGCAATTCAGGTACGTAATTAAGCTTTTGTCATTGACATATTCCTTCGGTAGGACCCTTTGCACTCGCTCTCAGTCCTCGCTTTATGCTTGCGCTCTCGCGAATTGTTGTAGATTGGAATGTTTTTGGAAGACTCTTTCCTTCTCGTGCTTCTGCTCACGCAAGCGCCCGCATATTATGTGACTCATAGGTTGCGAGCACTGGTTTTTGGCAGAGATTACTGGATCTTAGAACGCAAAAGGTTGCTTTCAGATTCGAATGATTCCTTGGATATACCTTTCAACATAAGTAATACTAGTAGAACAATGCAGAAGGAAAAACGGAGAGTAAAGCCTTAGTGTATGAAACATTCAATATAGAATTGTGTCCTGATTTTGACTTACCAAAGAAAGATAGGGGAATATCCTGATTTTTTTTCCTGAAATTATACGTCCATGCTGGCCGACTCGGACTTGAGAAAATTTTCCTGTTCTTTCTCAATTACCCAGAAATATGTATTCATAAGTATGATGGATGGTACCTGAATTTCTGGCAATCACATTTTCCATTGGGATTTAGAAATAGCTTGTTCGTTTCTAGCTATTAGTAACTTATGCTTGAGCAACCAAGGGGTAAATGCATTGCAAGATCAGCTATAAACTACTCCGCCTCTCTCCGTGGCATCTGATTAAGCAACCTGACGCTCGGCTGCTCCTTGCAACTTTTTAAGCTTTGAATGCAGGAAATCCGAAATATTTGATAGCCAGCCTCCTATACAAGGTTTGATGTTTTATTTATCTTCACTTTGTTTTAACATGCCCATATTTCACTGACATCTAATACACCGTGGAATGTACAATGCCGCAGTTTGTGCTTTTTAGTTTCCAAATTTCTTGTGTTGTATGTTGAGGTTTGGAGTGTGGATTATAATCATTGATGAAGAGGGTGATATGTTGAAAGAGTTGAGAAATGATTGTGGTGATGAGGTCCACAAGGCTGTAGCCAACTGATTGTTGGAAATCAACACAGACGACCACTACCCACGTTCAACTTCTTGCAACTGCACACTTCCGTCTGCACACCTGTGATCAATGACCTCGTTCGTTTTGGGGTTTTGGATTTTGGATTCTAATCATTATCCTATTTTTCTCCGATCATTACTCTGATTTTTCTCTCTATCTCTCTTTGATCATCATCCCTATTTTTAATCATTACCCTATTTTTCTCTATACTCATTACTATAAATTCAAATCCAAGATCCCAAAACGAACGATTCCGAAAATCCATGGTTCCCAAGAGCTTTGAACATCCGTCCAATGCTTCACACAAATTCAAGAAGTAGGTACTGATAATACCTATTACGTACGTTCCCCTTATTGTTACTTTAAAACTTCCTGTAAATGTACGCATGATCTATTTCTTCCATCTCCACCACAACAGATACAACGCCGTATCTATTTTTCACTTCCAGGAACGGCAAGGCAATTTGGCGTTCTAATGATGGTGCGGCAAATTGACTTTTTGTCGTGACTGCCCCGCTCACACTCTTTGTTCTGCGATACTGTTCCGAGGACAACAGTTCTATTTGTTCTTAATTGTATATACAAGGTGTGTTAAATTTTTGTTCAAGTATGCATGAATCCGATGTTGGGTTGAGAAGGGACACTTATGGGGCCCTTCGGTTGTTTTTGATGTTTAAGTTGAATTACCAATTGAGTTCAATAGAAAAAAATTGAATTAACCATTATTAGATTAAGTTTTCTTTGTCCTCTATTGTCTTTCTCTGTATCACGCACAAGCACTCTGTTTGAATAGGTTAATGTACGTATTCCTTAGGAGTATCACATGAGCTTCTTGATATGTTAGGAAATTCTATTTTGTGTAATGAATTTTAGTACGATATTAATTAACGAAATTTGATAAAAGACTACATAGGTATTAGGCGGAGGTGATGGTGGTGGAAGACGGACATTAATTATAGTAAAGATTGTGGTACAACAAAAGCTGTACAGCAGAGTGTACAGATGGGTTTTGAACCTGTCTCGGGTCCTGCAAAGATGATCAGAGCCGCTCATTTTGTTCAAAACATATTGTTTACGGTCCCTGTAAAAAATCATCTCAATCCGATATCGGTAAAGGCGTTTACGAATCATCCAACTTTTAAAATGAGCGGCTCCGATCATTTTTGCGGGACCCAAGACGGGCGCAAAACCCATCTGTACACGCTGCTGTACAGCTTTTTGCTGTACCATTAGCAGCTCTCCATTAATTAACACTAGAGGCCGGAGCACACGCGATATGTGTGCAAATCAAATTTTTGTTAATTAACACTAGAGGCCG
The DNA here is from genome assembly GCA_019656295.1 of Rhododendron mucronatum var. ripense. Taxonomy (NCBI): domain Eukaryota; kingdom Viridiplantae; phylum Streptophyta; class Magnoliopsida; order Ericales; family Ericaceae; genus Rhododendron; species Rhododendron mucronatum. The sequence goes on from BPLT01000163.1 coordinate 797,453, forward strand.
GAGCTCACGCGATATGTGTGCAAGTCAAATTTTTGTTAAAATTGGCTCAAACAACAAATGATAACACTAGAGCTTGCACATGCAACACGTGTGCTCCAACCTCTAGTCTAGAATAATGGGAGGACTAGAGATGGAGGGAAATTATTTGTTCCTATGGAAAGTTCTTCTGTCTGTTTCAAATAAAAAAGGAACTTAACAAATCTACAATGGAGTGCAATTTTCTAAAATCTTTTGGTAAAAAGTTCCCATGGGAAGTTAAAAAGGGGCTCCATACGTGAGGTTGCTTCCTTATTCTCTGTTCATGTCAAAACAATTTCCCGAATATGACAGCAAGGGAAGGCTGCTATTGTCAATGGAGGGTTGATTGATGTTGCTGGATGGAAGTTTGATTGATGTATCTTCCAAAAAAAGCTGCACGAGTTGGTCGCAAAAGAGTTCAAATCGAGCCGAACAAAGTCACGGAAGTATCTTTTTCTCGCCGAACAAATATTTGCTCCTTATCAAATCAGTTGAAAGTTGCAAAATCTACTGTCAACAGGCAAATCAAAGAAGGTATGATGAGGCCACATTCAAATGCAATAAAACCTTTTTTATCAAATGACACAAATGTTTGCTCCTTATCGAATCAGTTGAAAGTTGCAAAATCTACTGTCCATAGGCAAATCAAAGAAGGTATGATGAGGCCACATTCAAATGCAATAAAACCTTTTTTATCAAATGACACAAAGAGAGCAAGGCTTTGATTTTGTTTATCAATGCTTGAGCCTGAGTGGTATTGGAACTGAGCCGCTTTTTAAATCTATGTACAACACTATGCATATTGATGAGAAGTGGTTTTTCATGACGAAAGAATAAAAAAAGTACTACCTATTGCTGAAACAAAATGAACCATTACAGACTTGCAAAAAGCAAGCTAGCGGTTCATTTCAAAAGTGATATTTCATATAATATCGAGACACAAGTTGAAGCACCCAGTTACATGAAACTTTACAACAATTCAGCTGCAGTGATTACGCAAATTACAAAACTCCTCCTGAAGCCAGTTGATCACTTACCAAATAACTTTCGCAAAATCTCTGTACTTAGAGCAAAATCATACCCATGGGACAAAACTAGTAAGCCAACAACTTGTCCACTTAGATCACAAACAGGAGCCCCGTGACTACTTACCTCCCCATTGAAACAACTTAACTTAACTGGATGAACCTTGCTTTGGAGAGCCTGAAACGCTGTGGATATTTCTTAAGTTTAGGATACGAATGATGAATTTTTATATCGCGATTGATTAGGATGAGCAACAAAACCCGTAGTTAGACTATATGGTTCATTTCTCTTTTCCTCAATGGTTTTCACAATCGCTAAGTTCAGTCACTTATTTCTTAATACCTTAGCTCAACGGGGTTCTTCCTCTAGGTGCCGATGCACCATTATTTCAGAATCTTCTGGCGCCAAATGATTCATGTGAGAATGAAACCATCTACATTGATTACTACACCAGCACCGTAAGATTCTTCCGCAACAAAATATTCCTCATCAGACTGTACGCTTCCTTCATCATCTTCAGACTTTTGGGTTTCTTCATGATCTTCATCAAATGCTTGTATTTCTTCATCATCATTCTCATCGACATGTGCATCATCTTTTTTGGTATCCTCATCATCATCACTCTTCACTTCTTCCTCAGAAATCTTCTTCCTAGAAGATGAAAACCACTACCACCTCATGTGGATGAGGTGGTAGTGGTTATTTCATCTTCTAGGAAGAAGTGAAGAGTGACGATGATGAGGATATGAGGAATATTTTGCTGCGGAAGAATCTTATGGTTCCGATGTAGTAATCAATGTAGATGGTTTAATTCTCACATGTAACCATTTGGTGCCGGAAGATTCCGAAATAATGGTGCATTGACACCTCGACGAAGAACCCCGTAGAGCTGAGGTAATTTTGAGAAATAAGCGACTAAACTTAGCGATGGTGAAAACCATTGAGGAAAAGAGAAATGAACCATATAGTCTAACCATGGGTTTTGTTGCTCATCCTAATCAATCGGGATCAGAAATCATCATTCTTATCCTAAACTTAAGAAATATCCACAGCGTTTCAGGCTCTCCACTGCAAGGTTCATCTAGTTAAGTTGTTTCAGTAGGGAGGTGGGGAGTCACGGGGCTCCTATTTGTGATGTAAGTGGATAAGTTGTTGGCTTGCTAGATTTGTCCCGTGGGTATGATTTTGCTCTACGTACAGAGCTCCTACAGAGATTTTATGAAAGTTATTTGGTAAGTGATCAACTGGCTTCGGGAGGAGTTTTGTAATTTGCATAATCATTGTAGTTGAATTGTAGCAAGTTTCATGTAACTTGTGTCTCAACTATGTACACTTTCCTTTCCAATTTATTATCTTTTGATTTTTTCCATTTTAAGTTGATATTATTTCAAGAGAGTTGATAATTGACAAGTAAATGTGGGCTACCACAACCCCGGGTGACGGGGCGCTTCGGATGGCCTGAAAATGAAGTTTTGTTTTTGAAAAATGGAAGAGTCGTCACCCAGATTTAAGGTCCGCCATCCGAGAAACCATTTTGATTGGAAAATAATTTTTAAAATTGAAAATCAGAGATTGTTTTGGGCTCGAAAGCTAGGTTATGAGGAGGGAAGGGTTTTATTGCACCCCTCTCGCCCGACACTAGGGTTTTATTGGAAACACTCTTGGGCGCCCAAGAGTGGTCTTGGACGCTCAAGACCACTTCGCTCTTGCAAAACAAAACTTTAGCACTTTTGACAGTAAACAAAATATTCAATTACAGAGAATTGTATTAACAGAATATTTAGGCGAGCTTTCTCAGCATCAAACTCAAACAAACAAGAACATGTCTTGAATATTCAAGTATTGCCTTCTTGCAAGTATAAAATGAACCTAACTGAGCTCTGGAAGGATCAGTGCACCCCCAGTATCACAAAATCATCTGAAATGAAACATATAAGGGCAAAACGTAATTTTTGGGAAGCCTTAGCACTCTTGAGCACTCAGGAATGGTATTGGGCGCTCAAGAGTGATCCTAGTGCAAAAAAAAAAAAAATTGTTTCTCTTGCTCTTGTTGTTAAAATAAGATTAAAAAAACTCACAACCAGTATAGGGAACTGGTATGAACCTCTGATCTCCCTCAGAAGTAGAAGAACATAAAACAACTTGGAAAAACCAAATTTTATACCTTTTCTTGACTTGGACTATGCTTTCTGGATCATTTTGTTCTTGGAAATAATTGAAAAATCATAGAAAAATAAGAGGTTGATTATGGTTAAGTTCTCAGATTTTTCTGGGATCTTCTAGAGATTGGTTTCTGATTTTTGAAATACTTTAGAGAGAGAGAGAGAGCCTTTTTAGAAAACAAGGGAGTTTTGAGAGAAATTTCGTGGCCTTCTCATATGTTGAAATGAGGGGGTATTTATAGGGGTGAAGAAAATGAGTTTTTTGTTTTTGAAAATAAATTCAAAATAAAATTGAAAAATATTTTGGTGAAAAAATGGCATGATGAGATTCTGGTCTTTTGAATACTCAGGTTGAGTATTGACCTGGACAAGGTTTGAATGTTGAATGGAAAAAGTTCTCTTCACCCATTGGGTGTGATAGAGGTCTTGAGCGCTCAAGAGTGGCTGCCCAATTTCAAAAGGGCGCCACTTACACTCCCGAATTTGGATTTGGGTGTTTTTTTTGGGTGTTTCTTACCCTGTTGGTTAAGCAACCAGGCGTCAGCTAGCAACCCACGTCGGCAAGAGCCCCCGTGCGCAGCCAAATCCCCAATAATGACCGCCGAGACACCGTCACTTCGGTTACCACAAACGGCTTGAGAAACCCGACCACAATGGTACCAATAACCACCGCACGCCGCCAACCAAGCATCACCCTCACTCAAATCCAAACCACCTGCCGTGAAACCACCACTTGCCGTTAAGCCCAACCGTGACTAAACACGATGGGTGGCCACACGAGCCTCAACACCACCACTCTAATCGGACGACCTCGCTGTTAGGCCAAACCGGTCACCACAAGCAGTAAAAAAAACCATCGGACGGCCGATGAGAGGAGAGAAGGATAGAGACAGAGGTTGAAACAGCATCCAGAGCAGAGACTGATCAGGATAGGTTAGGGAAAGGGAAAGGAGGAAAGCAGGTGGCTGGGTGGAGGAGATGAAGCATATCAAACGGCTTGACCAGTAGAGAGAGAAAGAAGACAGAAGGTAGAGCGTTCCTTCCCAACTAGTTTCTCCGATAAAATGTTTCAGTCCAAGAATTCCTTACTAATGAATTCCATTTCAAAGTTACCAGACACAATTAAAACGAAAAGGGCATATTAACATATATACTAAGAACTTCAATCAATAAACATGATCAGCAAAAAAACACTTGATATATTGCCTGTATCACAACACTGAATGCATCACAGGGTAATAAGAAAAAATGGTTGAAACAGACAAAAAAAAAAACCCATTAAGTTGGAGTACAGTTGGGAATTAAAGTGTAGTAACTGAAAATAAAACATCTAATTTACCTTTGATATTGTTGCCACTAATCTCCACTGTCAGCATCAGTGTAAGGGGAAACTAGGCTCTCAATATATGGATAAGCACTAAAAGATGGAAAACACTGGTGAATCTTTGGATACCAAATTTTTCCATCTTTCCGATTGTAACGAACTAAATGCCCCTTAACATTACGCCCCGTAACAACCATTAAAACGTCGCCATTCTTAGAAATGCACTTTGGTGCTAAATTCTTACCATGGATTAATTCATGTGAATCATCATCAATCTCAAACAACATGGTCCAAGACTCTCTTATACCGTATTCCTTCATCACCCATAGTTCAACACCTAATCCATCATAGTCGCAGAGCATACAAAGACATCCACTTAAAACATCCATTGACAAATAACGCGTAGCAAAACAAATATAATCAGGTTGTGAAACCTCCCCATATGTCTCCTTAGCCAAATCAAGAGAGACAATAATATCCTTGATCTCGACATGCCCAATCCAATGGAGCACCCCACTCACAGATTTCCCTGAACCATTCACTTGATGAGGACAATCTCCAATCGTCCTCCAAGAATCAGTCCTTAACGTATACACCTCAACTGTATTCTTATATTCACAATTCACTTGAGCCTGAAAAATTAACACCACTTTGTAATCATCAATAGACTCGTCATAACCAAACCCGCATACTGGGAACCTAGAGCGCTGGTACACTGTGCACCTGTTCCACCATGGCACTTCAATATCGGGCAATATCCTGAATTTCCTAGTAGACGGGTTCCATGTGGATAGCGTATTTAATGTTGGGAAAAATCTCGGCATAATACACAATTCCAGAAAAACAATCTCATTGATAATATAACAATTACATATCGAAGCAAAATACAGAATACAAAACAGATTAGAACAGTCGAGATACAAACTGAATTTGAACATCAAACCGAGTCCCGTGTGGTACCACGGTCTCCTTAAGAAATATTCGCCGCCTACCGTGGGTGTTATAGGTTGTGTCGGCGCCTTTCTCCCAGGGTTGGCTCGGCTAAACCGCAAGCCGCCGGAACACTGCCGTCGACCGCCTTGGCGAACTGACTACCGCCTGTCTCACTCTCTCTCAAAGAAACGAATATCAGAGCTTGGAAGGATTGCTTTGTTTTCTTGTCTTTCCCCAAAACGTGAGCCTCCCTTTTATAGGGTGAAGGAGGCAGAGGAGGTTCAATGCTGCAATCAATAGGCCAATGAATTCTGCCATTGAATTGTGCCAATGAATAGGGAGGTTACGGCAATAATGCACACCATCATGAGGAAGGTTACGGGAGTTATAGAATCCCACAATCAATACGTCTATTGATTGTGGTGCGTCCAGATTCAACGAACCCGGGACCGGTTGCCTCGGGAGACCCTCCAAAATCCCGGTTTCATTCACCTGAAATTCCGTAAATTTCCAACATTTAATCCAATAGCGATGCACACCAATCCGTTGCAGGAACCCACAATCCGAACTCCATCCAAACCAAAATCAAGACCGACAGCAGCATCACATTGCTCATACATAATAGAAAAAATAGAACATGACTTGAAATCGCGAGGGTCATCATCACTGCGTAGAAGGAGTCTACTGTGGGTATAATCGGTGTTCGAAGATGCTAAACTGAGATGGGTTTTGGCGAACCTCGGATCAGAAATCAAGGAACGCCATGATTCGCAAACGCACCTAAATCGCATCAGAGTCTTGACAGGAAGTCTCGAGAGTATTCTGATGATGATTTCACGAGGGAGATCTGGCAATGGCTTTGAATCGGTTTTTTGATGTAGCGGGTTTCTTTTTTTCTTTCTTTGGTAAACACGTTTAGGGTTTCTTTCAATCGCCATGGACGGTGGTTTTTCTGAGGTTGGGACCAAAACCTAGTACTAGTAAAATTGTCGGCGAGTCCAACGCTATATTTATAGCTATCTATCAAGATTAGGGTAAATTAGAGAAAACCTCCTCTATCTATCACGCCCTATTACTAAACGCCCTTTCGGAATTTAAAAAAACCCCGATTTATATACTTTTTACTGATTATTTTTGAACAATGTAAAGAAAATTAAAAATTATTTCCGAGATATATTTGCTTCATTAGATTCGGAAGGACACAGGATTTCGTCAGTGAGACAAATCATGGGACGGCCGGAGAAATAATATGGATCTAATTTTGAACTATATACCACACAGCTAGGCCTGTCAATGGACCGGATTCGATCCGGATCCGATCCGAAAAATCCGATCCGATCCGATAAAGTCGATCCGAAATTCGATAATCCGAATCCGGTAATTCAAATACGGATCGGATCCATCGGATTCGGATCGGATTAAATCCGTTATCAATCCGAATCCGAACTTTATTTTTTTAAAATTTTTAAATCTTTTTTTAAGAAACAGTAAATTTTTTATTTTGAAAAAAAAATGTTTAAGAAGTTGTATTTTTATTTTTTTATTTTAATTTTTTTTTGGGAAAATATTTTTTTTTGAAAAAAAATTGTATGTTTATGAAAAAATATTTTTTTTTGGCTAAAAATTTTGAAGTAAAAAAGTTTTCGGATCGGATCCGAATGTTTCGGATTCGGATCCGAATTACCACTATATGATTTGAATCTTATCGGATTTGGATTGGATTTGGGTCTTATCGGATCCGGATCGGATCTGGCCCATTGACAGGCCTACACACAGCCAATGCCCCCATTTTGGGACCCCATGTGGTTCCCAATCTCAACCTGTTCCAGGTTAGTGTTCTATCCAGTTCCAAGTTAGTGTTCTAATCATAACTTGAGTGTGAAACATTGTTATCTTGAGAGTCTTTCTCGGATTTAATCTCTGAGCACACAAAAAATATAGGGAGTTTTGTGCTCTATAGGCATCTATCTTTTAAGCGAATGGCGGAAAGTTTGAGTTTTCGGTTGAAATTCAATAGGTTTGGGTTAGTTTGTAGCATTGTTGTTTTGTCTAAGGTCTCAAAAACTGGATGGTAGAATTTTGACACGTCCACAAAACTGTCGGAACGATTCTCTTGCTCCAGATGCTGTAGTTTGTCCCGCTGATGTAGAATCCATGTTGATTGTCAACAAACTCTCACACCTCCCCCCGACATTGTTAATTGTGGTACTTCTCCTGCATTCATTAGGTCAGCAAATAGATGTTGTAGGTAGGGATGATGCTATGGTGTCCCCGCTCATTTTAGGGACACCGTAATTTTTGGCATAACTTTACCATTAGGAGCATAACTAAAATCAATTACAAGCATAACAGAACCCAAACAAGGTATATCCAAGGAATATCTCAAAAACCAACCAACGCGTAACTAAATCCAACCAAGGCATAACAAATAAGTTATGCCTTGCTATGGTTTTGGTTATTCCTTGCTATGGTTCTATTATGCTTGTAATGAGTTTTGGTTATACTCATAATGGTTTTGTTATGCCAAAAGTTACGGTGTCCCCAAAATGACCGGGGACACCGAAGTCATTCCCTTGTAGTTATGTATCTCCGTGGGATCACGTCTCTGCACTATTTTCTTTGCTTCCGATAGATTGTGACGTGATAAGTTCAGTTAAGTATTGTATTTGTGATGACGGTTGGTGGTTTTTGTTCATTGTTCGTTAACTACACGAATACTTTAGTCGAGAAAAAAGATTCTGTAGCTTCCTGGCAGTGTTTCCCCCCGAGACTCGAATGAAGAGATAATGCCACCAGAATTCGCTCTATCCTCAACATGAATAAGTTCATAGGCAGCAGCAATAGTGAAATTCCCATTAGAAGAATCCACCCACCTGACCTGGGTATAGAAGTGCTGGCAATAACATTCAGAGTATGGGCATCAACAATATGAGGAAAAAAAAAAAAAAAACAATAGGAGATATAGGAGACAAACTCCAGATACTGTTACTATCAACAATATATCTTTCGCTTTAGAAGTAGAGTAACCACTATTTCTAGGAAAAAGGTCTACAAGAGGACCATTCCCACACCACCAGTCCAGCCACAAGTCAATATTGGACCCATCACCAATAACCCATTTAGTGCCTTTTTTGAAGAACGTATTTAGCCTTGGTTATTCTTTTCCACCCATAAGAAGCAGGTTTCTTGTAAGGCTAAGAGAAAAGAGAATGATTATGCAGGTACTTATCTTTAAGCAGGTTTGTCCACAGATTCTCCTCATTATAGGTCCAAGTTTGGCAAGTAGGGCAAGATTTTGATTTCTGTCTTTCCTAAGACCAAGACCACTATCCTTACTCTTATAAACTTGGTTCCAATTGATGAGATGTGTGTTCTTTTTATTCTCCGTGTCTCTTGTTGATTCTATGAAGCTTAATTATCACACACACACCAATTGGGAATTCCAAAGTTTGCTTAGCGTAACTAGCAATGGTGGAGGTCACTGATTGAATCATAGTTGTATGGCCAGCTAAGTTCAAAGCGTCATTAACCCACACAGTAAACTTACTCTGAACTCTTTCAACTGTGCTATTGAAATGGGATTCACTCACTCTACTATGGAGAAGAGAAATACCAAGATACTTTCCTAGGTTCTGGGTAAGTTGAATACCCATAATAGTACTAAGTTTTGTTAGCTCTTCTTCTCGAAACCTTAGAAGATATGAACATTTTGGATTTAGAAAAGTAATACTCTGATTAGACATAGTACAAAAGTTGTTAAGAACATCAATCATGGCTTGGAAAGTATCGAATCTGTCCACTCCAAACAATAGCAAATCACCTGCAAAGAACAAATAAAAAGGGAGACAAGAGATCTCCTTATCTAAGTCCCCTACCAGGAGTGAACTCTTTCAAGGCTTCCCCATTCCACAAAATGGGGGTATTGATATTAGAAACACAGCTCATGATAAGTTGAATCCAAGCCGAACTAAACTTGAAAATTTTCAAAGTGTCAGCAAGGAAATAAAAAAAAAGTTAAAATAATATAGAAACAACTGATCTCGAAGTGTCTCAAGATTGTGCTACCTATGCTAAGGATATCTGTGGTTGCTCCCTCTTCCAGGTGAAATCAAACTCAACACGTATGGATGCTACTATGATTACAACAAGTCTGGCTTTGGCGGAGGCTTCAGAGATAGCAATGGTAGCTGGATTCTTGGATTCTACGGCAAGGCCACTAGCGCAGTCTTGGTAGCTCGATTCTTGGATTCTATGCCAAGGCCACTAGCAACTGTAGTCTAGAAGCTAGAAGTTGAGATTTGGGCAATTTACAGAGGTCTCACAATTATCCTCGAAAAGGGAATGAACTATCGGACTCTAGTGAGGCAGTTTGATTTTGTAATTGAAAATTCCTTTTTCGCTATCTAAAAACTTAATCAAGCAAAATAAAAGGAATTGTAAAGCAATAAACGATGAACAGTACCGAACACAAGATATACGCGGAAAACCCCTTAAACGGGTAAAAACCACGGGAAGGAAATCATGCACTATAACTCATTGTACGGTTACAAACAAACCTATACTTACAACCTAGAATCGCTCTCGGTTGACCAAGGTTGATTGCCGAATCACACGTTCACCGGACCCAGTGCTTGACCGCCGCTGCCTTGAATCGCTCAAGCCTTCCAATAACCTACGGAATCCACCGTTGGTACCCACCGGAATTCCACCGGAAGAATGATTCACTCAATAGAATCAAAGTTTGAAAAGAACTCTTGGAGTTAAGTTGAAAGTCTAATGATCAACCGATCATATGATTACTCCAAGAGACTAGCCACAATCCCTCTTAAGTATTTCTCAAATTTGGAGCAAGAGAGAGGCGGCACAAAAAATATTCGATCACCTCAAAATCCCAAGTGAACCGCATATATGTAGATGGACAAAATCTGTCAAGTTGCTCAAGCACCTGTATAGGCTTGTTCGGAGTTGCTCGAGCAATCACAACTGATGCACGTTGCCTTATTTTCAACCCATGGGTTTTGAGATCCTCTTTCCTTATTCATCTGCTTTGATCACGAATTCCCTTGATTCCTTCCATCCTTTTCCTTCTCTATCTCTCAATTACAATATAATTGATTTAGTTCCTAAAAACGCATCCTCTCAATTACAAAAGATTTGATTTCCTTCCACTTTCTAAATAGACACTCTAGAAATAAATAAAAAATAAATTTCAACTCAATAATAAGAGATACAAATCAATGTATTTTTGTCATGAGATTTGCCAAATAAAAACTTGACCTTACAGTAATGATGGATCACCTGAAGGCCACTAGCAACTGTAGTCTAGAAGCTAGAAGCTGAGATTTGGGCAATTTACAGAGGTCTCAAGATTAAACTCAAAAAGGGAATGAACAATGTTAAAATTGAGTCGGACTCTAGCAGGCAGTTCGATTTTGCAATAATGGATCACCTGATGACCATCCCCAACACCACATAGTGGAAGAGGCTCAGAGAATCATTACGAGGACTAACTCCACCATAGCCCCATACATACTGCCAAGCCAATAAAACTGCTAATTGTCTAGCACGACTTCGATCTCAATGCTTCGTCCGTCCAATATAATGGAATAATGCCCCAAGCGTATGGCTTAAGCGTCCAATTGAAGCATAATAATCCGGAAGACCGGGATTGTACCCAAGGGAATAATTATACGGCTTTGCTGGATTTGTAGGTGTAAGCACGGGTTTTCGGCCTTTAGGTAAGGGTGTCAAACGTGCCTGTCGTGCCGTGCAGTGCCATTTTTTTCCGTGCCAACCGTGTTTCGTGTCGTGCCGTACCGTACCCGTTTACTTCATCGTGCCATGGCGTGCCATGCCGTACTGTGCCCGTGCCGTGGTGGGCCATTTTGCTTTGTCGGGCCGTGCCTTTATAAAATCGTGTCGTGTCATGCCGTGCCCGATTAATTAATCGTGCAGCGTCGTGTCGTGCCCTTTTTTGTCGGATCGGATCGTGCCGTGCCTTTTTTGTCGGGTTGTGTCGTGCCGTGCCTTTTTTTATCGTGTCATGCCATTCCTTTTTTTGTCGGGTAGTGTCGTGCAGTGCTTTTTTTTGTCGGGTCGTGTCGTGCCGCGCCGCGCCTTTTTTTGTCGGTTCTGCCGTGCCGGCCCTTAATCGTGCCGTCGTGCCGTGAAATGTTGTGCCGATCAATTTTCATATACACATCACCGACTGACAACCGATTTTCGTCTAAAAATAAATCTTCCCAAAAAACACACATTCCGGTGCCCGGTGCGTTGGTGCCTCTAATGTTCTTAAGTTTGTATATCGTAGTATTCAATATTTCAATCCTAATGAGTAATGATTATCCAGTGTCCTACGTGCAAGGTGTAGTAATTGGTATACTATCATGTTTGAATTTTGATTCAAAATTTCTTAATCATATAAAATATTTTAAAAGTTTATTTTACTTAAATAAACGGAAAAGATTAATAAAGTATTAGATTATCAAAAAAATACACAGAAATAAAGTAACTATAATTTGAAATCCCTTATTTATTTAATAACATATTTTTTTTGGTTTTTCCATGCCTCGTGTCGTGCCGTGCCTGGTTAGAACCGTGTTGTGTCGTGACTCGTGTCGTGCCCGTCTAAGACCGTGTCGTGCCGTCCCTTGCCAACCCAACTTCCGTGCTGTGCTCGTGTCGTTCCCACTCACTTCCGTGCCCGTACCGTGCTGCATGCCCGTGTTGTGCTGTGCCGTGTCTAGCTAGAACTGTGTCGTGCCGTGTCGTGACTCGTGCCCCATCCCATTTCCATGCCGTGCCCATCTAAGATCGTGTCGTGCCGTGCCCGTGTCGTTCCCACTTCCTTCCATACCCGTGCCGTGCTGCGTGCCTACTAAGACCGTGCCGTTCTCATGCCAAGCCAGGATTAATCTGTGCCCGTGCTGTGCCGTGCCACCTTCAAACGTGCCATGCCCGTGCCGACCCGGCCCATTTTACACCTTTACCTTTAGGCAGCCAACTTTGTTTTACTTTGAGCGTTGAAAAATAAAAATACTGAATTACAACAGAAATAAACTAAGATAAAAAGCAGGTTAGCTTTAGGAAAAACTAACACCCACGACTCGAGTTAGATCACATTTTCACCTAATTACGCGGTTTAAGATATCCAATTAAGATTCCTAAATCGGAAGATAAAATGGTTCAATTACCAAGCTAGCTCTAGAATTCATTTGGCAAACATCTCGTGCGACAGAGCTCCAAGCATCATGTGTGATAAGTAGACGATACTCTTACTTACACATGATCAAAGAGGTTAACGTACACCTTAGCAATTTGACAAATAAACCCGAACCCCACATCAATTTTCAAACCAAAGATTAAAACTTTATTGCTGAAAAATGTAATTTTTACTCAAGCCATAAGGTGTTAATTACTCCATGATCTAATCTTGAAAAACTACTCACACATATCTAGAGAGATAAGAACGAGCAAAAATCTACTAAACATAATTGAAATAACAACACTTGAAATAAACTAGAGATTATGATAGATCGGAAGCTTGTCTACAACTTTAGTAAAGACTGAAATAACAAAAGAACAACAAATTATTAAGGAGATGAAGGTTTTAAACAAGAACAATGAAGAACACTAATAAAAGTAAGCAACAAGCAAGGAATGTACTCTCTAGATCTAAAAAGTGCGATAAAAATTATCCCCCCTGATATGATGACATAATGGGGGTATTTATACAAGCCCACATTTGTCCACAAACTATCTCAAAATACGCCCTAAAAAAAAATCTGCCACGTAGACACTTGGTAACGATACAGAAAATGAAGTATCGATACCGAATCATAATTCCAGATTCCAATCTTTCTGTTTTAAAATGGTATCGATACGTGGTTTCTGAGTATCGATACCGCCTTCAAATGCTTGGGCTTTTCAGCTTCCAACCTCCGGCTTGGCTTCCAACGTCCTTGGCCACCCGTCGGGTCTTCAAAGTTTGATTCTTTGACTCTGATGGCTTCATTGCTTTGTCACCTTTGAGCTTTGGATGCCTTCGGCTTGCTTTAGGCTTTAAGACTCCCTTATTGAGCGGTTTACCTACAAGATACGGTAAACAAACCCTACGAGCGAAAGTAATTAAAAACGACGAATTAAAGAATTAACTCGAACTAATCTAGAGATTTAGCGCACCCTTAATGCATTATCGGGTGCTTATCACTCAATCGGAGGAAGACTTGCTTGATCGTTACAACTAGTGTCCTTGCTGCTAGGGAATTTGTTGTGGCAAACGCCTCGGGCGTGGGTCATTCTGCGAAATGATTGTTCACAATTTTTTTTATGTATGTACTAACAGCCTCTATGGAGTTGTCCGTAAGGTCTATTCCCATTCTTTGTTACACTAATGTTGTAGAGCGTGTACCTTGGTTTATGTTTGATAGCACGTGGTACGGTTCTAACAAGTGGAACACAAAGATACATATAGGCGTGACTTTTCTTGCATTCCAGACGAATGGGGAAGCCAAAAAGATGGACAAGTTGCTGGCTGCACTTGGTCATCCATCGATTCCAAGGTTTCTCGAATACGGGTACAGAAGTGGAGTCCATCAAGTAGTGGTTGAGCGCCTCCTATCCTTTGGTATTCAAGAATTGTGGGACTGAGGAGTTGGTGAAACATGTATGTGGACACTCAACAAGGATAAAACAATGTACTTGGAGATGAGTAATTATCAACAAATTTTCATGCAAGTCTTCTATTAGTTCTTGTTTACAACATTTATGGCAATCTTATTTTCTCCATGTTTTGTAACCAATAAAAGTAATTGTTTGGCAGGTGCATCTCGAAGGCCATTCAATATCTCCATGAATGGGGGAATTTTTCACGGAAACCTTTTTGAAGGCGTATGGATTTCAACTAAATTAGTTTTTAAAGTTATGCTTGTCAACTTCAATCCCAATTTGGGTGCGAATTTCTATGTGATCTACCTCTGTTAATATGTTTTATCTTTTTAATTTGGGCACCTTAGCCATTGATTCATTTTTCTTTAGGTTTTGAAGATGGATTTAAAAAGGACATTGCCGATCTGATGCGGCTGGTGGAGTTAGCTGTGGAAAAACACTTGGAGGGCTTTATGATCAAAGACAAACATCCTAAATTGCCTCCTTCGCTAGCAAGCTTCTACAACCTACGGCAGATGTCTTGGTTTGCACACAGATTGTAGAAGCTTGCTAGCGGAGGAGACACTTTAGGATGTTTGCATTTGATCATAAAGCCCTCTGAGTGCTTGTCCACAACTAACCCCACCAGCTGCATCAGATTGGCAATATCTTTTTTAAATTCATCTCTAAACCTAAAGAAAAATTAATCAATGACAAAAGTACCTGAATTAAAAAGACAAGACAATTAACAGAGGTAGATCATATAGAAATTCTCAACCAAATTGGGATTAAAATTCACAAATCTAACTTTAATTTCTAATTCAGTTGAAATCCATGGAGATATTTCCCCTTCAAGAAGGTTTCCGTGAAATTTCCCCTTCATGGAGATATTGAATGGCTTTCGAGATGCCTCTCCCAACAATCACTTTTACTGGTTACAAAACAATTAAAAAACACGATAGAAATAAATATTGTAAACAAGAACTCTCAGAAGACTTGCTTGAAAACTTGTTGAAAAGAACTCTTCGTCTCAAAGTACATTATTTTATCTTTGTTAAGAGTCCACATACATATTTCACCAACTACTCGGTCCAACATTTCTTGAATACAAAAGGATGGGAGACGCTCAACCACTACTTAATGTACTCCACTTCTATGCTCATATGCGAGTAACCTTGTAATCCATAGATAGTCAAGAGCAGTAAAAAGCTTACCTGTATTTTTGGCTTCCCCAATCGTCTGGAACGTGAGAAAAGTCACGTTTATAGGTATCTTTGTGCTCCACTTGTTAGAACCGTACCAATTGCTATCGAACATAGACCAAGGTACGCGCTCCACAACATCAGTGGAACAAAGAATGTGAATAGACCGCACGGGACGTTCCATAGAAGCTGTCAATACACACAGGAAAAAAATTGTGAACAATCTTTTCACATGTAAAAAATAGAACAAAAGAAACAACCAAATAAAAAGGCAAAAAATTTAGTGGTAATGATATGATTCAGATATTGTTTGGCCAAAGGGATTGTTGCAGTATGATGAAAACATGGCAAACCCATTTCTTACCTTTACAGATTACAAAGACTCCGCCTCATCTATCACAGCCAAGAAAGAGAATTATCAGCATCCAAAGGAGGCAACCTGTACTGCAATTTGTGAGTTGCAAAGCATCGATAGTTAGAAATTTAGAAAGAATCGCAATTCAAGTCAAGAACAGAGGCGGCAATTACAATTTCAAGTCTTTAAACCCAAGTAAAAAATCCGAAAGGTAGTAATTTCTGTAGAAAGGCAGCAGATGGATTCAATTTGAAGTAGTAATCTGATGTCTCATCGATGGGTTGGGGAGAAACCTCGAAAACCTAGTTTTCCAAGGTTCAAAATGCTTTGAATTGATTAACAGATATATTAAAAAAAAAAAAATCATCATAAAATCCCGACGTAAAAAATCCATACGGAGTACCCACGAAATTCAAAACAGCCACAAAATCTCAAAACTTCAATTATGTTTTTGGTACACATCACTGTCACTACACCTTAAATATTCATAGCTCTCACCAAAATATCAACACGGCAAAGCCACTAAGTTCATGCTACAATTCTCAAACGCAGTTGCATGCAGGTCCACCATTTAAGAGAGGAATTCAACATGCAAAGCAACACAACCAAGGAATACAGAGACATTGCATGAATATAGACAACCGTTAGCATTGTAACCCAGGGTGATAAGTGAAGTTAACACTTTTCTCACATTCTAAATCCTCCAATTATAAGAACCAATTGATGGCTATTGAAGAATGAAGGCATTGCATATAACCCACACAGAATCAAAATCATCAATTGTCCAACCAACTGACATGAAGAAAACAGTTTGAATTTCCAAACGAGTGCCAGCCTTGTGTTTTCTTTCAAATTGCTGATGAAAAAAAAAAAACTAGCACCAAAATAATTGGTGAATAATACCAAAAATTTTCATGACATACATGCCTAGCTTATTTGTCATCATAATGTTGTACTTGGATCAAGAATTCGTAAGCGGGGGTGTCAAAGGAAAAGACAAATTGATCAGGGGGATATCCCTTCGCAAACAACAAATCCATCTACAAATCGTTGATCCAAACACAGCAGAGTAATTGAGAAGTCAATGTTAGCTAGACCTTACTTAACCTTGGGGTGTTCACTAGAACACCCTTGATTCAAAAGTACCAACAGGGAAAAAAATATAGTTATCTTGCAAGTGGTTTAATAGATAGCCCTTGACTACCCTAAAACTATTGTATAGGGACACTCTGTAACGTCTTGATATTTACTAAAATTGGAAAAGACTAATTACTAAAACAAATACTAATTCAACTTCGACCAAACCTACATATTCGTCTTTAATTATGCAACTCACTTTGTTAATTCATCCTTCTTGAAAGCCTATTTTACTCTTGCCAATGATACAGAAGGCAAAACATTCTTCTTTTTATGCCTATTATTCAAGATCTAGAGATTGATTGGGCTCAAGATGGATATTTTCACAACCCCAAAACATATCCAATGCTATCCTTAAAGCTGTATTTACCTGCAGTAGGACTCAAGGCCAATTGATTCTTCTGATACCACCAAAGAAGTCGGCGAAGGGGGCGAGGAGAGAGAAATAACCAGAGCAAACCACCGCCATCTCTCAAAAACCTGACGGAAAAGGAGACGAGAGGAGTGAGAGCGACGGAGGGACCGTCGGGTAAACGCATTTCCTTTCAATTGAAGGGGCGATACGCAAAGGACATTTGTACTCTAATTAATGATATTGTTGCTTTTCAGTAGGACGGGCAAACAAACTGACTAGCTCGTGAGCTCGCCTCACCTCGGCTCATTAACGTTCGGCTTGGCTACTAAACGAGCCGAGCTCGAGTTTTCGGCTCGGCTCGGCACGATTAAATAGGCTCGTTTAGTAAATGACTAAGCTCCGCTCGTTAAGAGCTCAGTTCGTTAAAGCTCGAGCCAAGATCCAGCTCAATTTTTTGGCTAGTTTAATAAACGAGCTGAGCTCGAGCTTGACGAAGCTTGGGTCGGCTTGTTTAAAGCCCTACTTTTCACCATAGGCGGAACAAAAAAAAAGGTTCTCACTGGACCCAGTTAGATCGTTGTGCAAAGACTTTGTACATACGTTTTTTTTTTTTTCTAATTTCACCCTTAAAAAATGAAATTTCCCACTAAGTTTCCCTTGTAACAAATATACACTTTCTCAGCACACCTACCCATGAGTCCATGACCATTCTTAGAGCAAGTCCAATGGGGGATGGATAGTCATTTTCCATCCCCAGATCCAAAAATCAGCGTTCCAATGGAGATGGAAATGGGGATAGAAAATGGCAAAGATGGATATGGAGCCATATATATCCGTCCCCAAATGACTATGGCTATAAATACCACATCATCTAACCCAACTGAAATTACCAGAAAAAGGGACGACCGGAGTTACCTCTATTCGCCTGAAACTGGCCGGAATATGCAAAGGTCACCGTTTTCTGCAAATATGTCGCCTGAGAGCTGAATGATGAGAGAGAGAGAGATCACCGGTGAGAGAGAGAGAGAGAGAGAGAGAGAGAGAGAGAGAGAGAGAGAGAGAGAGAGAGGGTTTCAGTCGACACAATTCGAGAGAAAGCCAAGGCATATTATCTCTATCTTTATGTACAGGAAATAGAAGTAATTTCCACCGTTTTCTTTAAAACACTAAAATGTCATGAAAGTGTCTAAAATTTTAAAATGTCTAACCTCTAGAACACTCTACGAAAAGACCTAAACTCCTAAGTACTTTATGAAAGTGTTTGTACCGTTAAATCCCTTTAATAGAAAAGTGCACTTTAAAATTTCTATAAAAGTACATAAACCTAAACCCTAGAACTCTATAAAAGCGTTAAAACCTACACTTTAGGGTATCTTAAAACTTAAAACCTTAAGGTACTCTAAAACCCTAGAATACCCTAAAATCCTAAAATCTTAGGGTACCTTAAGATTTTAAGATACTCAAGAGTATTAGGGTACCCACTGGGGTACTATGAAATCCTAACATATCCTAAAATTACTTACATCAATGATAAATATATTTTTATAAAAATGAATCTAATGGTAATTAAGTATTATATATTTCCTTAAGAGTCATTAAGTGTCACAGAGATATAAATCATTATCTCGAAACACGTGGGGAGAGAACTGTTGGGCTTTTATCCGGTATTGCAACGCCCCGCCCCCCCCCCCCCCCCCCCCCCCCCCAGGAATACGGGGCACTAAATAACAACGCCCGCACCCGTCCACAGGAATATGGGGCACTAAAAAAAACTAAATAACAAGGCCGCCCCCCCCCCCCCCAGGGAATATGGGGCACTAAAAAAAATAAAAAAAATTAAATAACACCAAATATTTTTGGGGAGACTAACCAAAAAAAAACCCACATTTATATTTTGCAAGCTCAATAATAAACACATTTTGCAATCAAATATAAAGACAAATGTGTCCTATGAAAGTGTATAAAATCCTAGGGTACCTAATATATAAAAGTGTCTAAAGCCTATGGTACCGTACAGTAGTTTTCTCCATGAAAACATGTTTTGGCCTTATGGCTAAAAATTTCAAAAAGTTGAAAGACCTCAACTGAAAATTATTTTATCATCCTTACGACTAATTTTCCCATATTTTTTGTCGCTACACAATCATTCCCAAATTCATAAATTAGCCTACGAATTAAGGTGGAAAAATTTGGATGAAAGTTAAAAATAAAAGATAAATTTTCAATTTTTTTTAAAGTCTTCATTTGGCAAACACTATAATTATTTTTGAATGAAAAATAGTAATTGAATTATGTCGGGGGAAAACAAGGTGGAGATCTAGAGAATGTTAGTTAATATACAAGACTCTTTGGTTCTATTTTAGAACTCATCATTGGAGATGGATGATTCATGTTATCCGTCCAACTAACTTCTAACCACTTTTTCATACTAAAATAACTATTCATCCCCTTATTTTCCATCTCTCAATTGGGCTTGCTCTCAAACAACATATTTTGAATAAAATGGATGACTAAAACTATTTTTGTAGAATCCGAGACGGGTCGCAAAGACAAATGTATGCGGGGCATGTGCCCCATATATGTGCTCTTAGCTGGTCTTCAAGAACACAGTTTTGACTGGGTGTATGGAGTTACTGTATACAGTACCTTATGGAGTATTAAATACCCATAATGCCCTCTATAGTCTATACAGAATAAAAAACAATAGCCATACAGAGATTTTTGCTTAAAATGACCCAACAAGTATTGTCCTTATGCTTTTGGTTCTGGTTTTCTATGCACAGCTAGCCGCTAGCTTGCCACAAAAAGCAAGCAACAGCTGGCCTCAGATATCAAATGAGTGTAAACTGCATGTGAAAGAACTGCAGTATTGGTTCTTTATTGCGTTTCTTTTTGTTGCAGTATCTTTCTATACCTGCTAGGAAAAAGAGTGTTTTGAATTTTTGAAGTTGAGTATTTCGTTGCAAAATATTGCTACTACCACAGACGCTAACACACACGATCACACAAACTCACTCTCACATGATCCCACATCAAGTGTGGAGTCCACTTGTGTGGACCCTACACTTGTGGATGAGTTTGTGTGTAAAGGGTTTGTGGTTATAGAATTATTGACTTTGTATTAAGTTTCCAGTAGGTCTGTGCATCTCTCTTGTACGTGGATCCTAATTAAGCTATGTAACCGGCAACTATCCAAGCGAATTACGTTTTTTGTATGAATGTTGCAAAACATGGTACACTTTCAATATTCCAAAACGATAAATATGGTGATCCAAAACTATCTGCAATTTTTTGCAATTTTTTTTTGACTTATTCATGTAAAAATCTAGAGAAAATGGAATTTTGGTGAGAGATCAATAATGTAAAAATGTGGTCATCATGTTTCTAGAAATGTATTTTGAATGAATAATTTGGCAAAATAATACTTATTTTAACTGAATTTTCATCCCTGGGAAGGGTAAGTTTTGATTTTGATATCTATAGAAACCAACCCTAGCGTGTACCAAATTTAGACAGGTGGCATGCCATGTTATTGTTTCCGTTCCTCATATCGGTACAAATCCACGTTTCAGGTTATACCCCTTTTGTTTTGTAAGAACGGTGAATAAAAAACAAGAAGAACCAATCAAAAAATTCCATATTCATACTTTTCCCTCAATTTCTCGCCAAAGTACTCGAAAATGATATCTGCACCGACGGTTTCCGTAGGGAAACCGTATCGACGGCGGCGACGGGCCGTCTCCGGCCACCAAACGGCCGATCCGAGCCGTCCAAAAATTTTAAAAAAAAAACCGAGGGGCCCACGCGGGAATCAATGGCATCCGATGTGTGTAAGGTGCTTGATCTAAACACTCTTTTTTCGTGTTTATACATATATACACGAAAAAAGAGTGTTTAGATCAAGCACCTTACACACATCGGATGCCGTTGATTCCCGCGTGGGCCCCTCGGTTTTTTTTTTTTTAAATTTTTGGACGGCTCGGATCGGCCGTCCGGTGGCCGGAGACGGCCCGTCGCCGCCGTCGGTACGGTTTCCCTACGGAAACCGTCGGTGCAAATAGTAGTACTCTATTCAATATTGCAATGTAACGATCCACATGGATTAACTGAGAGGACGGAAAGTCGATCGGCATTGACATCAAGGTCTGATGTGATGTTTACAATAGAGCTCAGGCCAACAGCCTAAATCGAAGATAAAGCTTAAAACAGCGAAATACTATCTCTATCTTTCAAACTTAACAAACCATACAAATAGGATTATTCAGCTCCAACCAATTAAGAGTTGCACCATGAGGTTGGGTCCATCTGGGTTCCAAGCAAGGGTATGCATCGGCCCTGCCTAATTGCCAAAAAACAGGAAAACAAAAAAATTTATCGCCATTCAAATGACGTCGAGAATAATACAAATGTAAAGCAACGTTCACAAGCGTTTTGAAAGATTTTCGCTTCTACCAAAAATAGTACTATCAATGTTCTTCTACGTAAAAAGAACACAAAATCCATCATGTTTGGCTAAATAAGCTAATTGACTTATTTTTTTTGTCCTTATTTAAATTTTTTTCTTATTTGTTGGTTTTTTGTAAATTTTTTAAGGATTATTGTATCGTCATGACAAAAAGAATCTAAAAAGTAAAAAATTACGACCGAAACCTAATTTTTTTGAATAAAGATAAATATAAGCCAATAAGCCAAATTTTTCGTCTTTATTAAAAAAAAATTGGATTTTGAAAATAATTTTTTACTTTTTAGATTCTTCTCGTCATGACAATACAATAATCCCCAAAAAATTGGAGAAAAACTAACAAATACGAAAAAAATTTGAATCAGAACAAAAAAAAAAGTCAATTGGCTTATTTTAGCCGAACAGGGAAGTAAAACCCAACAATTTACGATCACGTATTCCCCAAACAACAAAAATAGAATGATTCCTTTTCAAGGCAATCATATATAACAAAGATAAAGCCATCAAAATGTATATTAGCAGTAGATCGACTTGAGTAAAACAATCAGCTGTCATGTATGTTCGGTACCAAAATTACTAAAAAAAAAAAAAGCCAATAACAACACCAACAACATTAATATTCTTGGTGAAGGACTAGGACTTACAACCTATAAAGCAACACCTCCAAAACCCAAAATCCAACTAGACTGAGGCAATTTTGATCCAAACATCATCGATCGGTTGAAATCTCTTTACATCCCTCCCTAATTCCAAGTTCTACCCAATTCGCGGGGTGTAATGAAGCGGTGATCTGAGCCACGTCTCTCTCTAATTCCAAGTTCGATCCAATTCTAGGTTAGAGTTCTAATAGTTATGGCAGAAAATAAGGCTATTTTTATGAGTATTTCCCAACTTTGCTTTCAGAACACAGATAAAAAATGTGGGAATTATCGTTCTATCTAGCCATCTCTCTTCAAAATTAAAGTTGAAACGTTGAGTTTTCGGGCTAAGTTGGATAGGTTTGGGATTTTTGTTTAACATTACTATGTTGTGTAAGGTAGGTTTCAAAAATTGGATGGTAGAATTCTGACATGTCGTCAACATACAAAACTGTTGGGATGATTCCCTTGCTTTCTCCCCTCCAGACGCTGTAGTTTCCATGTTGATTGTCCACAAAACGCGCTCCCCTCTCACCCTATTTTCGAATAGTGTTACTTCTGCTGCATTCATTAGGTTAGCAAATAGACGTTGCAGTTTTTTTCCCCATCTTTGCTTTGACTTGGATCATGCCTCGGCACCACTTTGTTCCTTGCTTCCTATCAATTTTCCGAATTCTTATTAGTGTTTTTAGCCTTTTCTTCACTATCACTATATATAGGTGGAGAAGACAGTTTTCCGATACACATTTCCTATCAACAAAAACATATATAATCAATTCCATTTCAAAACTACAAGACATAAAAACGAAAAGGGCATTAACATTCAAATAACTTCCCAAAATTCGCGGGGTGTAATTAAGTTTCTCGATAGTTAACTTCCTCCAAAAAATTTGCAAAACTTCAATAAACATGAGCAAAGAAACACTTGATTGCCTGTATCAAAACACTGATCATAGGGCAATAAGAAGAAAAATGGTCGAAACGAAACATAAAAAAACATAAACTCAGAGTGAAGTTGGGAAAGTGTAGTAAGAGATAATAAAACATCTATTTACGTTTAATACTATTGTTGCACCTAAACTCCAGTACAGTGTCACCATCATTAAGGTGAAATAAGGCTCTCAATATATGGATAAGCACTTGTAAAAGGTGGAAAACAGCGATGAATCTTTGGATACCACAATTTTCCATCTTTTGGATTGTACCGAACGAAACGCCCCTTCACATCAGGAACATTGATTAAAACGTCGCCATTTTTCAAAATGCACTTTGGCGCAAAATTCTTATGGCTGACTAATATATGGGCAACATCATAAATCACAATCAACTTGGTCCAAGACTCACTTATACCATATTCCTTCATCAACCCATAGCTCAACAGCCTCAGCACCTAATCCATCATAGCGGCAGAGCATACAGAGGCATCCACCTAAGACATCCATTGTCAAATAACGCGTGCAATCACTATAATCATTAGGTTGTAAAACCTCTCCATATGTCTCCGTAGCCAAATCAAGAGAGACAATAGCGTCCTGGTTCCCGATACGCCCAATCCAATGGACCGCCCCACTTGCAAATTTCCCTGAAGAATTCACATGAAGAGGATGAGGACAGTCTCTAATCGTCCTCCAAGAATCAGTCCTCAACGTATATGCCGCTACCATATTTTGAAACTCGTTAAAATTAACTTGAGCCTGAAAAATTAACACCACTTTGTAATCATCAGTAGACTCATCATAACCAAACCCATGTACTATTCTTACTGGGTAGTCCCTAAAGCGGTCGTAATATGACATGCCCCGGTCAAATTCTTCAATACCGGGCAATATCCTGGACTTCCCTGTAGACGGATTCCATAGAAACAGCATTTTTGATTGATGAACGACACACACAAATCTGTCGCAGGAACCCGCTATCCATTTTCCATAAAAAGTTTCATGGAAAGGAAAATCAAGACCGATGGGAGCATTACATTGTTCATACACGATAGAAGAAACAGAACATGACATGAAACCGCGAGGGTTATCAACACTGCTTAGGAGGAGTATTTGTTGGGTATCGTCGGTGTTGGAAGATGCTAAACTGAGATGGGTTTTCGCGAACTTCGGATCAGAAATCAAGAAATGCCATGATTTGCAAATGCAGCTTAATCGCAGCAGAGTCTTGATGGAAAGTCTCAAGAGTATTTCGAACTATCGGGTTTCTTTCAATCGCCATAGATTGTGCTTTTTCTGAGTATGGGACCAAAACCAAGTACAACGCTTTAAATTTATAGCAATCTATGAGAAATTCTTCAGTGCCCGGGGGCATCGGACAGCTGGTGCCGAGCACGCATCTTGGCGTCCAAATGTGTTTTGAACGGCCCAGATCTGTTTGGGTAATTTTTAAGTGTAAAATTACCAAAACACTCCCTCATGCCCAAACAGATTTGGGCCGTCTAAAACACGTTTGGACGGTTGAGATGCGTGCTCGGCACCAGCTATCCGTGCCTGCTCGGCACTGAAGAATTTCTCCAAGATTAGGGTAAATTAGAGAAAAGCCCCTCCATCTATCACGCCCTATTACAAAACCCCCTTTCGGGAAAATCCCCCCGAATGTATATACTTTATACTGATAAATTTTGATCGATGCAAAAGAAAATTAAAAACTATTTCCGAGATATATTTGCTTCATACGATTCGGAAGGACACAGGGTTTCGGAAGGTACACAAATTATGGGATGGAGAAGTAATGTGGATCTTATTTTAACGGTCTCGTATAATTTCTGATTAATGCTAATTTTATGACAATTTTCTTAAAATGTTAAAGTAGTTATTACTACGGAAAAATAAATTGCAAAAATAGTGACTCATCTCTATTGTGGAGTGAGTCTTCGAATATAGAGATAAAATCAAGTCTCTATTCTAGACTTATTTTATAGCCTTATAACACTTCATATTTTGAGCATATAGAGTGATATTTTTTTATAACTCAGGTGTCCGGGAAAGTTTTTATGTACCTTGACTAATTCTGGGGGATCAATCACACAGCCAACTAGCGGAGGTCCCGGTTAAAAGTTAGAGCAAAGCTCTGTTTGGACAATATTAGGTGATAAGCGACAATGGGTGATTGGATTTCACCGAAGCCTCAGTTATGTCACTTCCAGTAGCTCTTAGAGAAAGAGCTCAACTTGCCATGGACAGAAACTTGAAAGCAATTATTATTATTTTTTTCTCGGCAAAACGAAACTTTTTATAAATCTTGTAGGGATACATCAAGAAAAAAGGAAAAAGATAAAAATAGCACATCATCCAACAAAGAGTTGGATGACAACACCTCAAATGAAAGTTACAATTTCAGGCTACGAATCCCGTCCAAATACCCCTTGAAGTCCTCCACCGAGTAAACGTTAATGTCGTGCTTAGTCCTCATCCATGTCGCCACCTTGTTTTGATTAAGTCCGCCACCTCCGAGACCCCCGTAAAGGCATTGTTAAAGACATAATCGTTCCGCAGCAGCCATAGTGACCACAATGTTGCATACATACCAGTTTCCCAAATGTCTTTTTGAAATTTCGGAATTGGTTCCCAAGCCACCATCTTGCCAAGGCCTCTATAGATGAGGGACATACCCATTTAACATGCCACCAATCCAAAATCAGGGACCAAACAGCCCATGAAAATCAACAGTGGAGATTCACATGAAGAGGATGAGCTCAGCAACATGAAGAGGATGTCCATCAATGGCTCCACCAATGACAACCATGAGCTCAGCAACATCATTTGTGATTGCAGTTTAATGCTCCGTAGGCTTGAGAGCGAAGTGAACCGCATTTTCAAGGAAGGAAACCATTGTGTCGATATATTAGCTGGTCTTAATTTTCAGCAGCTTTCTTCAGTTGTATTCCCTAATATGCCACCTTCCATGGGCAAGCTTTGTATGATGATCGATGCTTCTGGGAAGAAATTCCCTAGAAGTCATAACTCTATTAAATTTTAATGCAGTACCTTTTTCAATAAAAAAAAAAACTCTGTTCGGCCCAGCCGGAAACCCCGTGGTGCTTTGGACAGCTAAACAAAACCACGGTTTCGTGCTCTATCGTCATCTATCTTCTAAAGTAATGGCGAATTCTTACTATTGGTGGACAAGACAACGTGAAGCTTCTTTGCGGCGGTGTCCCCCAAGGTCCCGAAATGAAGAGTTTATACCCTCGGGATTGCGGTCAACAAAGGATTGAACACAAAGTTGGACAATTGATAACATCGAGTTGCTCTTTGGACGATCACGAGGAACTATTTCTAAGTGAAGGTTTCGGTCGTCTCGCAATCCAACGTTGAGTTTGTTTGATGATCTTTCACTTCTTGGTTAGGCCATTGGGAGTTACGGAAGAGATATATTCATCATCCCCAACAAATGGCACCGATAGTCAATGAACAGGAAAACAGTCCAACTATGAAAAAGTTTACAGCCAAATGACCCCAAGGAGTAAAAGTTACAAAAGTAAAGGTCCACAACCATTCTGAAACATTTCAATCTTCTTTCTTTCACCGAAAAGAATATCGATGTTTCTCTAAGTTAGAAGCGCACAAAATAAAAACGGAGTTAACCAACACAGTTTCCGATACACATTTCCCATCAACAAGAACATGATGAATTCCATTTCAAAGCACATACAAAGCACTTCAATCAATAATGCATACATCAACAGTTGGCTTAAATAGAAGTGTCATCCATGTTCAGAAAATTGCCAAAGTTCCATTAACTATTCCTTGAACACTAAATGCATCACAGGGTAACAAGAAAAAATGGTCGTAACAAGAAAACATAAACTTGGAGCAAAGTTGGGTAAGTGTAGTAAGAGATAACAAAACTTCTAATTTACCTTTAATATTGTTGTTGCAACTAAACTCCACTGTCAGCATCAGTGTAAGGTGAAACTAGGCTCTCAGTATATGGAATCATGGATAAGCACTAGTAAAAGATGGAAAACATTGATGAATCATTGGATACCAAAATTTTCCATCTTTTGGATTGTACTGAACTAAGCGCCCCTTAACATCACACCCCTTGCCCTTAACAACCATTAAAACGTCGCCATTCTTCAAAATGCACTTTGGCGCCAAATTCTAACGACAGATTAATTCAAGCGGTTCATCATAAATCGCAACCAACTTGGTCCAAGACTCTCTTATACCATACTCCTTCATCACCCATAGATCCACACCTAATCCATCATAGCTAATCCATCATAGCTACAGGCCTACAGAGCATACAGAGGCATCCACCTAAAACATCAATTATCAAATATCGCTTAGAATCAATATAATCAAGTTGTAAAACCTCCCCATATATCTCCTTAGCCAAATCAAGAGAGACAATAACGTCCTCGATCCCGACCCTTCCAATCCAATGGAGCGCCCCGCTTGCGAATTTCCCTGAAGCATTCGCATGAAGAGGATGAGGACAGTCTCTAATCCTCCTCCAAGAATCAGTCCTCAACGTATACACCGCCACTGTACCTTGATACTCCCTATGATTAACTCGAGTCTGAAAAATCAACACCACTTTGTAATCATCAATGGACTCATCATAACCAAACCCATGTACTGTTATTACTGGGTAGTACCTAAAGTTTATATATAATTTTAGTTTAAGAGCTGGCATAGAAGTATGGGAGAGATAAACGACCGTAAAACGCGGTTCAAATTAGTCATTTGGAGCGTATTGACCTAGTATCTGTATGTTCAATAAAGGTCATCTATTAAAGTGGAAAGAAATAAATAGGAAGGCATGAGGCATACAAAAGGATAGGGGTCCAGCGAACTTGTGGAAAGAAAGCAACAAGTAACACCAAAAGACACAGGAATGAAAAGAAAAATTTACAGGAAATGGAAATTGGCATGATTTCATTTTCATTCTACCAGAAATATCTCACAGAAGCACCCAATAGAATTATCTGTTCACTTGCTTGCTAAACATCATACAGGTCAAGAATGGGAGTCATCAAAAGCACACTTGCACGTCAACTCAAATAATAAGACCTTGCCATAGCATACAAATGTTTTTCTGAGATTACAACAGTACCCCAAAAAACTTCCTCAAATAATAGATTCTTGAGTTCCATCTAACAATAGCGCAGAAAGGAGATTTTGTAACTCGAAAAATAAGCCTATCATCTGAGGCTATCAGCTCTACCACCGGTGTTTTGCACGATATATCAAATAGGAGGACCAAGAGCAGCAGCAGTTGTTCAATCTAACTGAGCAAAATGATCAATACCTGTCTTTGTAAGGTGTTCCATATACTATTAGTGAAGGTATAGTCCGGACAACTGTGTCAATAGGAATAGCAAAGTTGACTCCGGAGGACACTCCTGTCCCTGAATTTACAGAGAAAACAATCATTCAAACTCCGAACTAAGCCCCTTTTCATTCCTTACAAAGAGGGGTTTCTTTTACACTGAATGTCCTGATGACTTAGGTTTTTGATTTCAAGAATAATAGTAAACACAAGATTGAGAGATATAGCTGTTGTTTTCTCTTTCATTTTCCCCTTTTGTTTTGGTTCATTTTTGTTGGAACAGTTTTGAGGAAAATCATGCTAGTTACAGTATGACCTTGCGGCATAGGTACAATACTTTTCATCAATGCAGAAATAATTTTCCCTTTTTGCAAACTAAGCCCCTTTAAATGAATTTTATCAAGACATGTCTTCTGAAACCAAGGAGGCCCAACTTCTATGATGCAGGATATACTAAAAAGAGATCTTTCTCCAATTGATTCAAAACTCCAATGGGACCCAAAACATTCAAACTGTTGCACAAAGGTCATCTTCCCAGAAACTACATCAGCAATTTAAGGCAGTCCAAACATGCAAAACTTATTTGTCTGCGTTTATTTCCACTACATTGTTGAAAAAGAATTATTACAATGGAAAAAAATTCTCACCTCTGAGAGTGAATGTAGCAGTATTGACTCCAATAACGTGCCCATATGAATCAATTAATGGCCCTCCAGAATTTCCTGTGCAGTTTCTTGTGCATCAAAACCAAATAAATGGCAGCATTGAGATCATAAACTTATAGGATGATCAAGGAACTGCACTAAGAACTCAAACAACATAGTCCTTTTGGAAAAGACTTCAAAGGAACATTTGTAGCAAGACATCAAAATCACTACTACAGTGAACTAAGAACTCAAACAACATAGTCCTTTTTTCTTTAAAAAACTACTACATTTACTAAGCACTGAAGCCCAGCTGCATTTTATAGGTTTGATAATCTGAAATTCCAAAATCAACTAACTACAACCAAGAGTGGCATCTCTAACCAAAGACTATTGATGCTATATAAAAGAAACCAAACAGCTTCGCCTAATTTACCTGAATTAATAGCAGCATCTGTTTGTATAGCTCCTCGGATGGCTTGTCCATTTGGTGAAGGTATCTCCCTTCCCAACCCACTAACTACCTGCGCCAAGTAATTACCACGTACCAACCAACCATAATCTGAGTATTGGTAAACATAGATCCATATTGAAGCAAGTACTCCGTCCATGCCATACAAAGATAAGTGGTCCAAATATAGCTACAAGTCAAGCTACATGCAGCTAACCCAGTTCCTGGGCAAAGGGAAAAAATAAAATT
This sequence comes from Rhododendron mucronatum var. ripense, assembly GCA_019656295.1. NCBI lineage: Eukaryota > Viridiplantae > Streptophyta > Magnoliopsida > Ericales > Ericaceae > Rhododendron > Rhododendron mucronatum. The sequence goes on from BPLT01000163.1 coordinate 827,334, forward strand.
TACTCAAGTTTGTAACCTTTATCCCCCCACATATAACTATTAAGCCATGATCACTAAATAAGTACTTATTAATTTATTTCATTCACAAAATTGACAACCTCACCCTGTTGCCCTAAAGTTTACTAATGTTGACCCATCTTTGATAATATACAAAAGGCACTAGGTCTATAAGGGAGTAATTGCAGAATGTAAATACCCCTGTTGTTAAAGTGTCTTCGTATCCATATGGATTTCCAATGGCAAAGCAGCTCTGACCCACATGCAAATCACGAGATGTACCAAGTATAACTGGTTTTAATTCATTGCCTTCAACATCAACCTGCAAATAATATTATGTTAGAGGCTTAGAGAAAACAAATACGGTACAGATAGATGGAGATATGAAATAGCAAAGTGTAAATGAATTGATAAGATGCTAATGGTGGACATAAAATTTCACATCGTTATCCAAGCAGTGAACACTTTGTATTGGTGCCAAAACATTTGTCTTTTATTACAACGATGTAAAGGTTTTATGATTTGTATAAGGTCACCTTTCACAACAATGATTACCCATTCACTAATGTAGAAACTTGGTGCGCAACTACAATACAAAGCCTATGCAGAAGGACCTAATATTGTTAATTAAATGCTGAGAGAAAAGGGGGAGTATGCTTTACCCTAGATGAATAAAAGACAAAAGATGAAAGTTAGCGGAGTTCAAATGGATAACCTTCAGAACAGCAAGATCATAAGCCGGATCAAAACCAACAATCTTGGCTTCTCGTGAGAAGCTATTGCCTTTCGCGTCAACTAAAAACACCTGTAGAAGAAACACCAGCATGCCATTTCCAATGTGCCAAGAAAAGAGGTGCTAAGCTGAATCAATAATGATGATATGAATTATTCATTGATTTGAGAAACCATAATGAAAAAGTAAATGAGTGACAATTACGAACAAAACCTTACAGCGTTGTAGCCCACTTCTATCTGTTGCCAACTTCTCCACAACATGATAATTAGTTACCTAGCATACACAGAAGGCTAACCATTTAGTGCTGAAGCGACACCTCATAATGGAAAGAAAAAACATTATCATCTGTAGAGTTCATGGAGTAAAAACAAGGTTTGTAGGCATCAAAATGTTTGGAACACACGCTGAACAAACAAAATAAAAATACTAAATGGGTAGACACTCGAAGGACAAAAAGAAGAAGAAGAACACCAGTGGTGACTTGGAGAGAATGCCTATGGTTACGATTAAATCCCAAGGAATAGTCGATAAGAACAAAGTAAAATTAAATTCCTCACATCATTGCTTTTTGCACAACCAAAACAAATGCGGATAGTTACTATGATTATTTTTTTCCTCAAGTTATTATAATTAAAATGGGATAAAAAAACACTACGCAATGTTTTCAAAGATAAAAATTGGGAAAGAAAACATGATATCATCAATACTAATTCAGAAAGAAAGGCACGTTAGAAAGACACAATTGTAATTACATCGCATGACAAACCAAAGAGGGAATGCCTACAATATGTCCAAATTTGTCCCAAATGAAGCCAGAACCAGTCCCTTCCACTTTCACATTTTCATCTTCAATTAGCATGACCTCCTCCGAGCTGCTCTTAGGGGATTTTGCTAATTCAAGGTCCTTGATGAAGACGACTGACGGTGACGTATCCTACAACCATAACCAACAGCTATGCTAGTGGTTGGAATAAAACTACACGGATATACATTCAGAATTAAAGAGCATTCACGCCATAAAAAAGTTTTAACGCGCATAAAAGTTTACTCATAGTAACCAATATGTGGATCAATTACTCTTAACATACTAATTTGGGTAGTGTCTGCCCGCATCGAGAGATTTGGAGATTTAATGTTGCGTTATGATACTACTTGTCACCAATGTTCTGAATACCGAACCGGCCAGGGTACCGGTTTTCCTATTGGTACGGTACGTACCGGTACCGGTCAGATACTGGGTACCGTTTCGGATTTACCGCAACTACAATATATATAATAATTATATATAATCATAATTCAAAAAAATCCCTCCTTCTATGCAATTTATCATACATATTGTCCCACATTGCCTAGTTACAAAACTCTTTTCTATCTTAAATGACTTTGCACACTAGTGGACTTGTAAATGAGGACCCAAGGAGAGGCATTAGCTCGTGCGCTCGGAAAAATGGGCCGTGGCCGAAGACAATTTGGAAAAATTGATTCGGAAACCAATTAACCGGGTGCGCGTCACGGGTTATTCGCGCGCGAGGGGGGTGGAAATCTGGGATTTGAGCCTCGCGTACGTAATATGGTTAAGCCCATGTTTTGCTAAAAATTTGAAAAACGTTTTTGTTTTTTTTTTTTTTTGGGTTAAGATGAAACTTTTTTCTTTTTTTTTAACCACAAAATGATACATGACAGCCGACAGGGGAACGGAATTGATACATGACAGGAAAAAAAAAAAACGCTTGCAGAATCTCTCGGCCGGAATTGATACATGACAGGAAAAAAAAAAAAAAACGCTTGCAAAATCTCTCGCCCGGAATTGATACATGACAAAAAAAAAAAAAAAAGCCTTGCAAAATCTCGGCCGTAATTTCCGGTACTCCGGTACCGGCCGGTATTTTCCAAGATGACGGGTATCGGCCGGTAACGACCAATATTTGGTCCGGAACGGTATTGGGAGGTTAGGGTACTGGTTTCTCTCAAATCCGGTGCGTACCGGCCGGTACGGTTCGGGATTAATAACCTTGCTTGTCAGAGAGAGAGAGAGAGAGAGAGAGAGAGAGACCTGGAAGAGGTGGACAACATGATCTTCATCTGGGTCAAGCTCATCTTGTTGCTGGGCAATGGCAGAATGAGAAGAAAGAGATGGTTTTGAGTTTGGATGTAGTAATTGGAGATAAGGAGCCAATACCGATGCTGCAGTGAAGAGAATTGTGCTGCGTCTGGTGAGGATACCCTTATTGGAGGAAGAAGAAGAAGATGAAGAGATTTGAGGTGGGATTGGTATAGGGACGAATTGCAGAGACTTCACAATCGCCACCATTATGAGTCTATGACTCTGTTCTTGTGTCAAAAATCTGCTTAATCAAGATGTGAAAAGCTTACTTGTGGATAAAACTGGTCCACTCATTACCCGTACAGCTGCTGAAACAAAAAAAAAAAACAAGGGGTTGGCAATTGAATTGACAAGGACCGGACTGGCTTGAATCCATATCCAAGGGATTGGCAAATAATTGAGCCCATGAAATTACAAGGAACCCCATTGTCTTTATTTCCCACTTGCAGTTCCCACTTGGCATTGTTTGTCGGTTCTCTAAAACTAGCTTTGTTTGTTTAAGTGGCTGTTTTCGCAAATGTTTATTAGGCTTTTAGGTAACTAGATTAATTAGATTTTCATGCTAGTAACTACATATGTGATACACCTATATGTGTAATGTATAGTAGAAACCACCTCGATGTACGATCTGGCTTTTCTAAAGTCATTATGTGAATAGCATTGTGCAGTTGGCCATATGCAACTCACCTTAACAACATTCTGATGATCTGAAAAGCCCACTTTTAAATTATTTTTCAATATAAAGAAAAAAAAATTGACACGATAATCGTAACCACAAGATTTCAATATGTTTGTTTTCAACAGAATAGATGCATTTTCTAAAATCATATTCGTCATTTATTTTCTTCGAGAAAAACATGTTGGATCAATTTAGTTTGTTTTTCAAATGATCCACACGCCAAAGTCACAAAACTATAAGACTGTGATGTTGTAGCAAGTCTGAGATCGATAAACCCCACATGACTCATATTTCAAGATCAGGTGGATTGCAAAAAAAGCTTGTTCTTCTGTTTTTAAGCCTCAAATTACTAAAATTAAATCGAGCCACGTTATGTAATTTACATGATAATTTAGTTTCTCTTTTTAGTTTTATTAATATTGCTTTAGCCAGGAGAGAAAACTGATACTACTAATAATTGTCTTCATCAATTAATTGCAAGGTTTTTTTTTTTTCCCCATTTTTGGGTGCCACATGCATCATGCTCTTAACCTAATCATTAATTTGTTTATAGAGTTGAGATAGATAGATGTCATGTGCCAGGAAACTTGGGTGAAGTTGGAGGCTACTCCAAAATGAAAGCCATAGACCCGGGGACCCTGCCTAGCGGCACCTCTGCCTAGCGGGTGCCAAGCGGTCAATCCGGCCGTTCATCTCAAAATCGACAGCCCGGATCAAAATATCTTTTCCTTTTCCTTTGTTTTTTTTTAAATCCATTCGGTACCTTTGCATTCGGGCTGTCCAAAACACTTTTGGACGGCCGAGATGCGCTCGGCACATTTGCCAAGCACCCCTGCTTGGCAGGGTCTCCCAATCCGGTGAAAATTGAAAACCCAAGTGGCGTTTTCTTAACCTAGCTCCTTTTATAGTAAGTATTTCTCTTCGTACAGTTGCGTCACAATATGATTAAGTGTCCAATCAACTTCTCTAATCTCTATCTATTTTTTTTATCACCTCTCTAATCTCTATCTATTTCCCCATAATTCATACACTGTGCGCCTAAATTCCCGTTTTAGCCCTCCAAATCACATCTGTCTCTCTTGTTTGTTGACTACTACTTTATTCATTTTGGAAAATGCTACTTTATCGCCTTACAAAAAATATGTAACATTTACTCGTATAGTTTTTTTTTTTTAAGATATAATTCACGTTTCAAGCCTGGCTCTTTATAATACTCAACGGTAGCAAACACACATGAGTAGATAGATTTTGTAAATTTTGATTATTCGCGTAACATGTATATATGAACTACACCTTCAGCTACTATTGAAATTCGCCCTTTGGGCGATAATTTTTATTCAAAGTGTGCTAATTTTTTCACCTGTTATTTTCCTGAATGTGGGTTTAATTTAGTTTTTCAATTTGTTCTCCCAACAAATTTTCTTGCCACACAATCGATCATGAAATGACTTATATATTTTGATCAAGGCCCGCATGAATATGTGATGAGAGAACGGTAGTGGGCTACCACCACAGTACACAATAATTTTTCTGAATTGGTAGGTGATTTTTTTTCTTTTTTGGCAAGGTTTTTTTTGGCGGCTTTTTAGGCAAGGAGTTGGGATTCATACAAGTCCTTACAGTACATCGTAAAATCAAGTACTAATATTAAGTTTTAAAAATTGGTCTAGGGTTCACTATAACACTTCAAAGATAGGAGGTTCAATACAATGTGAGGAAAACAGAGAACCACCGCCAGCATCGCAACTTGAGATCACGAGGTTCGGATCAATGACACGTGTTCATTGCGTGGGTTGGAGGAATCAAATTTCCCTCGGGATGAGTTTGCCCATGTGGAAGATATTTTTTGTGAGACAACTGTGCCATGCGCACACATAAACTAGGTACAGATCGTGTACAGAATTCTTGCGGAGCCTATCATGAGTCTTGCAAAGATAATTCGAACCGTTGATTTTTTTGAAGCATCATTTTATAGCTTCCTTTAAAAGATTATCCCAATCGAATATCGGTAGAGACTTTCTCAAAATTGGTAAAGTGAATTAGTTGAAAAAACAGAAATGATTTGAGAGGAGAGAGAGTGTTTTCAATCTAGGCTATTCAATACACTTTCTGACGACTCGGATGTGCCCGCTCGGACACCACTTCAATCGAGGGAAGTGGTACCCACCCGACGTTCAAAAATCTCTCATACTTTATGGCCCTATCTATTGAATTGTCGTATCAAGATCAAGGTAAATTGGAGAAAACCCCCTCCTCCTATCACACTGTGTTATTAAACGCCCTTTATCTAAATAACATCACAAACCCCCCCACCAATTTTCCTAAAACTACACCAATGCGTACACTTTCTATGGATAACTTTAGAACAACATGAAGAAAATAAAAAAAATTATTTCTGAGATAGGCATCGAAGGGCCTTTCGCCGACCAGAGGCGGGTTGTTTCTCATTGTTTCTTGTCTTGCTGTAGTAGTGTTCCCGCGATCAAGATTATTCACTGCTGGTCTTAGAGAGCGTTGTCCAATCTTTACGGATTTTCGATCTCCGCGTACAGAAGTAATATGGATTTTTTTAAAAAAATGTCTTGTGAGTATCTAATTCTGATTGTCACTAGTTTTATGATAATTAATTTACCAATGTAAAAGTTATTATCGTGGGAAAAATAAAAATAAAAGTAGAGACTCATCACTCCATTGTGAAGTGAGTCTTAAAATATAGAGATAAAAACAAGTCTCTTTTTTGTAGACTTATTTTAGAGCTTGATTGGAATGTCCTCACACTTAACATTTGAATGTATAGAGAGTTTGATTGAGCATGCTCTTGGGCATCTCCAACCCAATACTCTCCAAATTAATCAAGACACATTCAACAACTCCCTTGGGAGTGAGTTAGTGTTAACAGAGGTGTCTTAATGAAAATTTGGAATCAATTTCAATGCAATAAACAAGCACAAGGGCAATTCAAAAAGTTTCCGAATTTGTTAGACCTACTCCTTCAGGATACTGCACAATAACAAAGAATCAAGATCCACATCAACACCTAATCATCATAAACGGCACATTGTGACCTTTTCTCCTTTTTTTTTTTGATTACTTGATGTCTAAACTAGCTTACAAGCGCCGCATCGTGACCAGCCGTCCAAAAAGTTGAAAAACTATGTATCGATCGTAAATTGTTTCCTTCCACTGCTTGCCAACTAAACCACTCGCAGTAAGGCAATCAATGAATTAATTTCAAGCTTCTTACTGGTGACCATATTGCCAAAGCCCAATGCTTTCCTCATTCCTCCACCCTTACACACCTTTGTGGCTATACACAATACCCAATTAACCCTCCATTTCTAGACCATATTAATGGTTACTAAACTACTTTAACAGGCACACATTCATTCCAAACTGGCTTAAGGACGGCAAAAACGTTCCAAAGTGGCTAGCTTATGGACGGCAAAACACAAAAAGTGGAAGGTTTGGACTATCAAAAGGAGTTATCGGAAAACAAAAGCTTCTTCATATGCACTTGCTGTGAGTTCTTGTATCTTCGCGTTTGTAATGAGGCAACGAACAAGCTATGAATCACACCTAACAAAAGTACTGCATTTGTGAAGATTGCTGGTGGTTTCTGGTAATTGTTCGTTAACTACACGAATACTTATTTAGTTGAGAAAAAGATTGTGAAGCTTCCTGGAGGTGTTTTCCGCCCAGAAACTTGAATGAAGAGCTTATGCCACCAGGGATTGCAGTCAACAATGGATTGAGCCAAACTGGTAATTAAATCGAGCTGCTGTCTGGCACTTCAGGCGATAGAGAAACTATTTGCTAGTAAAAGCCTCAAGACAAGTTGGCTAATGATCTTTCACTTCTTGGTTGGGATCACTAGGGGTTATCAACAAGAACTCGAGAAGTATTCATCGGCCCTAACTAATTGCAAAAATAGCAAAATGAGAGGAAAAACAGCTCAACTATCTGACGTAGTCAACAGCCAAATAATCCCCAGGAAATAAAAATAAACAGAGCAAAACCAAAATGAACATCAATGTTCGTAAAAGTTAGAAGCGCACAAAATAAACATGGATTTCGATATTGCAGTTTCCAATATTCATTTCCTATCAACCAAAACATAGAATTTGATCCATTTCAAGGCGATAAGACATAAAAATCAAAATACCATCACGTATAATGTGATCACGAACTTATGTCAATAATGCATCAACAGCTGACTGAAGTGAAGTGTCCTCTGTCATCGATGTTCTAAAAATGACATCAAGTATAATACGATCAAGAACGTACGTCAATATAAATGAATCAAACAGCTCAACAGCTCACTTAAGTGAAGTGTCTTTTGTCATTGATGTTCTGAAAATTTTCATCTGCCTATTCCCTCGACTTTCCGAAAGTCGTGTCGTAAAAGAATCAAGAGAAACCTTATCACCCCATCATGTTTAAGAATTGCCAAAGGTATAGGGATATGAAGCCACAAGTTTCTTAGTACTTTAACGGATGGTTTTACCACTAAACTCTGGTGTAACCATAAACATAAACCTTGGGTAAAGTTGGGAAGGTGTAGTAAGAGATAATAAAATATGTTCACCATGAAATGAACGATAGTTTTGCCACTAAACTCCGGTGTCAGCATTAGTGCCAGGTGAAACTAGGCTCTCAATATACGAACAGACACTAGAAGGCGGGAAACACTCGTTAATCATTGGATAACAAAATTCTCCATCTTTCGAATTGTACCGAACTAAACACACTTCCGCTGTAATGTCTCCATTCTTAAAAATGCAAATGGGTGGTGTGATACCTATATTATCGTGAATCGCAAACAACTTGGTCCAACTTATACCATATTCCTTCATCACCCATAGCTCAACACCCAATCCATCACAATGACAGAGCACACGGAGGCATCCACCAAAAACATCCATTATCAAGTTACGATAAGAATGGACACACTCAGGTTGTGGAACCTCCCCATATGTCTCTGTAGCCAAATCAAGAGAGACAATAATCTCCTTGGACCCGAAACCCGGAATCCAATGGAGTGCCCCACTTGCAAATTTCCCTGGAGCAATCAATTCAAAAGGATGAGGAAAGTCTCCAATCCTCCTCCATGAATCAGTCCTTAACGTATACACCGCCGCTCTATTTTGCTTCTCCACTTGGTTAACATGAACCCGGAAAATTACCACCACCTTGTAATCATCAATAGACTCATCATAACCAAACCCGTATACTGGGCACCTAAGGAGCGCGAATATCGAGCCACAAGTGAGTTCGTATTTTGTGTGCTCATAGAACAACATTCCAACTTTGGGCAATCTCCTGGATTTCCTGGTAGATGGGTTCAGTAGAATTACCGTTTCGTTTGGGTTTTGAGTAGTGATGCAAACCAACCCGTTGCAGGAACCCTGAATGCAAAGCCGAGGTCCACCATAAGGCCAATCAAGACTAACAGCAGGATGAGATTGCCCATACATAACAGCAGAAATAGAACATGACATGAGATCGAGAGGGCGATATACACTCCTCCTTAGGCTTAGGAGGAGTCTATCGTGGTTATAATCTGTGTTTGAATATGCTAAACTGAGATGGGTTTTCGTGAATTTCGGATCGGAAATCAAAGAACGCCATAATTTAGACACGCACCTGAATCGCAACAGAGACTTGACGGGGAGTCTCAAAAGTATTTCGACATTGATTTCACAAGGGAGATTTGGCAATGGCTTTGAACCTTCGACCGAATCGGTTTTATGAAGTATAGGGTTTCTTTCTGTCGCCATGGATGGTGGCTTCTTCTGGGTTTGGTAGCAAAACCTAGTAGTAGTAAAATTTTACTAGGGTACAAAGTTTTATAGTTTGAGTCGGAAACCCCACTGTTTCCGCCACAGCCCATTGTAGGTCCTATCAAATATTTTCGGTAATAATCTAAATTATTCATCTTGTAGAATTTGTGAATTAATGTGTCTATGCAAAATTAGCTTGATCGGACATTAATAGCTAATGTCAAAAATTGAATTTTGGTTTATGAAACAGGCGGCTTAATTCTGTCATTAGTATTTTAAATTAAACTGTTCACGACTGTCGATTTTATAAACCAAAATTTAAATTTATATAATTTTTGATGTCTGATTAAGCTGATTTTTTTACACAGACATATAACTTTTTCAAGTCCTACGAGGTGAACGGTTCGAATTACTTTAGTAAATACTAAATACTCAGTAGTCGTGTATCAAAATCAGGGTAAATTAATTGTAGAAAATCCCCTCCATCTATCACAATATGTTACTCCATTAAACGCCCTTGTATCTAAATCACGTCACAATCCCAGCACCAATTTTCCAAAAACTACCCCAATGCGTACACTTTCTACGGATAATTTTAAATGATAGTAAAGAAAAATCCTGTACGTAGTAACACATCAACTAGCGTCATACAAAGACGACAAACTCAACCTCACTACATTTTACCTCACAATTTTAAAAAAAGAAAAGAAAATAACAACAGCAAACTCTCAGAAATAAATCCGTTGGTAAGATAACAACAGCATGAAGAATATTAAAAAATTATTTATGAGATAAGCATCGAACGGCCTTCCGCAGACCAAAGGCGGGGTCATTCTCATTGTTTCTTGTCTTGTTGTATCAGGGTTTTGGCGAGATTATTCACTGCTGATCATGATTTCAGAGAACGTTGACCAGTCTATGCAGATTTTCTCCACGTGCAGAAGTAATATGGTTCTTTTAAAATGTCCCGTGAATATCTTGTACGTGATTGTCACTAGTTTAATGATAATTAATTCAAAAATGTAAAAGTTTTTATTGTGGGGAAATGAAGAGTAAAAGTAGAGACTCTATCTCCATTGTGATGTGAGTCGACTAAAAATATACAGATATAAATCAAGTCTCATTTTGTAGACTTATTTAGTTATTTTAGAGCTTGAATTAATATTGGAATTTCCTGACACTTTACATTTGAATGTATAGAGAGTTTGATTGAACATGTTCTTGGGCATCTCCAACCCAATAATCTCCAAATTAATCGAGACACATGTCAAAAACCAAAACTCACATCTAACAACTCCATCTGGAGTGAATTAGTGTTGACAAGGGCAATTCAAATGGTTTTCAAAATAAGATTAATCATCATAAACGGCACATTGTGACCCAAGGTTTTTTTTTTTTTTTTTTGATAAGTTGATATCCGAACCAACTTAGAAGCACCTTATTATGATCAGAGTTGTCAAAACAAACTATGTAGAGCAACAAAAGAGTCAGCATTGACTCTCAACAAATATGTTGTGACATGTTCTTGTTTTATCGGAAAACGAAAGCTCCTTCATATGTGCCCTTGCCATGGGTTCTTTTATCTTTGCGGTTGTAATGAGACTACTTCCATTGAATTATGAGCATGCTATGGATCACACCTAACAAAAGTAATCAGCTCAATTTCGATTGTCCAAAAGTATTTTCAATGGTCTAGATTTGCTTAAAGACCCTTGCCGGTAGGAGTCTTTCAATAAATTTGGACCGTTAAATGCCGAGATGGACGATTGAGATACAACTATTTTCTAAAATATAACGTTGAAGTGCAGATAAGCGGATCCCTTTGTTATGTCCAAGTGTACTTTTGTTAAAGAACGCCTTGGTCCAAATGTCCAATGAAAATGACCAATGACTAACTGCAACCTCACGGCTACAAGAAGATAAGCTCAAACAGAAGCAAAATAACTAGATTAACCACTTCTATTTTTCTTCAAAAAGGAATAAGAACGTCTCCATCATGTTTAAGCATTGCCAAAGGTATAAGGATATGAAGCCACAAGTTTTTCAGTAGTTTAACGGATGGTTTTACTACTAAACTCCGGTGTAACCAAAAAACCTTGGGTAAAGTAAGAGATAATAAAACATGTTCACCATGAAATAAACGATGGCTTTGCCACTAAACTCCGGTGTCAGCATTAGTGCCAGGTGAAACTAGGCTATCCATATACGAACAAATTAAACACTAAGAGGTGGGGAACACTTGCGAATCATTGGATAACAAAATTCTCCATCTTTCAAATTGTACCGAACTAAACACACTTCCGTTGTAATGTCTCCATTCTTAAAATGCAAATGAGTGGAGTGATACCTGTATTATCGTGAATCTCCAAGTGGATTCCGCACAATAACAAAGAATCAAGATCCACATCAACACGTAATCATCTTTAACGGCACAACGTGACCCATGGTTTTTTTCTCTTCTTTTTCGTTTTTTTATAGCTTGATGATGTCCGAACCAACTTACAAGTGCCGCATCGTGACCAGAGTCGTCCAAACAATTACTATGTATCATGTATTGTTTCCTTCCATTGCTTGCCAACTAAACCACTCGCAGTAAGGCAATCAATGAATTAATTTCAAGCTTCTTACCGGTGACAATATTGCCAAAGCCCAATGCTTTCCTCATTCCTCCACCTTTACACACCTTTGTGGCTATATACAATACCCAATTAACCCTCCATCTCTAGACCATATTAATGGTTACTAAACTACTTTAACAGGCACACATTCATTCCAAACTGGCTTAAGGACGGCAAAAACATTCTAAAGTTGCTGGCTTATGGACGGCAAAACACAAAGAGTGGAAGGTTTGGACTATCAAAAGGAGTTATCGGAAAACAAAAGCTCCTTCATATGCCCTTCTCGTGAGTGCTTGTATCTTTGCGTTTGTGATGATGCTACGAACAAGCTATGAATCACACCTAACAAAAGTAACCAGTTCTGGCTTTGTAGCCATCCGGCCGTGCAGTTTTGACTGTGCAAGAGTATTTTCAATGGTCTGGATTTGTTTAGACTCTTACTGGTAAGAGTCTTTCAACAAATTTGGACCATTAAATGCCGAGATGAACGATTGAGATACGGCTCTTTCCTAAAATATGGTATTGAAGTGCAGATAAGCCGGTCCCTTTGTTACGTCCGAGAGTACTTCTGTAAAGAACGCCTATGATTTTACAATCTCATTCGTCCCTCAAGGTTGGTCGATCGAATGATAATGACCAATGACTGACTGCAACCTCACGCCTACTAGAGGATAAGCTCTATCAGAAGCAAAATAGTAACTAGATTAACCTTTGACAAGTACTGTGAACAGCAATAATTACACAAATAAAGGGGTTCCCAAAGAACCATCTCGTGCAGGTACCCTCCGGAGCTGCGCAAGTACTAGATTAGGTTCTTGTGCCATTACAATTGCAAAATAAGCAGAGTAAGCTCTCATTATTGGGCAAAGTTGTAACAAGAAGGAAGTGCAAGTCCTCACTTCACAGAGACTACAATATAAGCAATTCGATTATTGGGATCACATGTTTTCATTCTCATTTCCTAAAAACATGTAAAACACTAACATAAGCTAATGCATGCACGTAGAGGTGTCAAACGAGCCGGACTGGCATGGGCACAGCACGTTTAATTTTGGCACGGTCCAAATGACCCCAATGATTAAAAATAAGCAAAGCAAGGTCCCCAAAGCAATCTAAAAAAAATAATCTTCTCACTTCCACCAAAATGAACATCGATTTCCGCTAAGTTAGAAGAGTGCAAAATAAACATGGACTCTACTCATTTCAGTTTCCAATACACATTTCCTATCAACAAAAATGTAATGAGTTCCATTTACAAGGGATGAGACGTCAAAACGAAGAGGCATTCCATATCAAGAACATACATCAATAATGCATCAACAGTTGGGTAACCTGTCATCTTTCACTCATGTTCCCAAAATTTTCACATTAGTTAACAGATGGTTTTACCACATAATGTTAAACATCACTAAATTAACATGAGCAAATTAAGCAACACGTCTGCATTGTTGTATTATCAAACACTGAATACATCACAACAGTACTATAGCAAGGTAAACAACAAAAAGCAGATACTTTAGGTAAAGTGCTCGAAAGTTTAGCAAGAGATGAAATAAAAACATCTAATTTTACCTTTATTCCCTTTAATAATTAATGGTGTTGCCACCAGATTCCAGCATCAACACCAGTGTCAGGGTGAAACTAGGCTCTCAATATAAGGATAAACACCATAATTTGGAAAATATCCACAAATTTTTGGATAACTAAATGTTCCATTATTGGGATTGTATCGAACTAAACACGCCTTGGCAACCATTAAACGTCACCATTGTTCAAAATGCACTTAGGTGTGAAATTCTCACCATACAATGGATGTGTAACATCATGAATCGCAACCAACTTGGTCCAAGACTCTCTTATTCCATATTCCTTCATTACCCATAGATCAACATGAACTCTATGATACTGCCACTGCCTGCAGAGCATACAGAGGTATCCACTTAAAACATCCATCGTCAAAAGAAAAAAGCCATCTCTATTATAATCAGGTTGCGAAACCTCCCCAAATGTCTCTTTAGCCAAATCAAGAGAGACGATTAACTCACTGGACCTGCCACTCACAGTCCAATGGAGCGCCCCACTCACAAATTTCCCTTTACCAGCCATAGGAATAGAATGAGGACAGTCTGCTATCCTCCTCCAAGAATCAGCCCTTAATGTATACACCGCCACTTTATTTCGATGATAGTCCCTATTAGATCCACCATTAAAAACTAACACCACCTTGTAATCATCAGTAGATGTGTCATAACCAAACCCACATGCCGCGGGGACCAGACATACGGTATCGTAATACTGGGCAGCTTCCTAGACTTCTTCGTAGACGGGTTCCACAGGAATATGGTTTTCTTACGAGTATGGACGCACACCAACCCGTCACAGGAATCCTCAATCCAAAATCCTTTAGGAACGAAAGGGTAATCAACGCCCACAGCAGTATCAGATTGCTCATGCCGCATGATAGAAGAAATAGAACAGGACTTGATATCGCAAAGGGGGTCATTAGTTATTAGGAGGAGTCTATGGTGGGTATAACTAGGGTTCGAAGATACTAAACTGAGATGGGTTTTCACGAATTTCGGATCGGAAATCAAAGAACGCCATGATTTACAAGCGCACCTGTATCGCAGCAGAGACTTGACGGGAAGTAAGTCTCAAGAGTATTTCGACGTTGATTTCATAACGGAGATTTGGCAATGGCTTTGAACCTTCGGCCCAATCGGTTTTACGAAGTATCGGGTTTCTTTCTATCGCCATGGATGGTGCTTCTTCTGGGTTTGGGACCAAAACCTAGTGGCTGTAAAACTTTACGAGGGTACTTAGTAAAACTCAGTAGCAGTAAAACTTCATAGTTTACGGCCCTAGTTATTGAATTGTCGTATCAACATCAAAGTAAATTGTAGAAAACCTCCTCCATCTATCACACCGTGTTATTAAACGCCCTTTTATCTAAATAACGTCACAATCCCCGCACCAATTTTCGTAAAACTACCCCAATGCATACACTTTCTACGGATAACTTTAGAACGGCATGAAGAAATTCAATACTCCAGTAATTATTTCTGAGATAATCATCGGGGGGCCTTCCGACGACCAGAGGCGGTGTGTTTCTTGTCTTGTTGTATTAGGATTCTGGCGCGATAGATTATTCACATCTTAGATAGCGTTAACCAGTCTATATATAAAGCATTGTTACATAGATTTTTTTAAAGGTCTCATGAATATCTTCCGACTCTCACTAGTTTTATGATAATTAATTAAAAAATGTAAAACTTATTAACGAGGAAAAATGAAAAATAAAAGTAGAGACTCATCTCCATTATAAAGTCTAAAATTATAGAGATAGAAACCAAGTCACTTTTTTAGACATATTTTAGAAGTTGATTGGAATATCCTGACACTTTATCATTTTTTTTTTTTGGTCAAACGGAAATTTGACACTTTATCATTTGAACCAATATATAGAGAGTTGTTTGAACATGCTCTTATAACATGTTCGAGACACATTCAACTAGAGTCAAAAACCAAAACTTGTAACATAGACTTGGCGGGGAGTCTCAAGAGCATTTTGACATTGATTTAACAAGGGAGATTTGGCAATGGCTTTGAACCTTCAACCCAATCGATTTTTTGACGGAAGGAGTTTCTTAATTTTCTTCTTTCTTGGTGAACAAGTATAGGGTTTCTTTCTATCGCCATGGATGGTGCTTTATCTGGGTCGACGTCCAAAACCTAGAAGTAGTAAAATTTTACGAGTGTGCAACGCTTTATACTTTATGGCCCTAGTATTATTGAATTGTTATACTTTATGGCCTGCATGGCCTCCATGTGCATGTCTCCTCTTTTTACTTAGGCCCACGCTTGGGCCTTTCATTGATTTTGACCTACTTAAAGGCCTGGCCTGCCTTGAACGACATCTTGGGCCTCACCTTAACTTGTCCATAGATAAAATCCACGGAATGTGCATCTGGGCTTCTTTTCAAAATGGGAAAACGACGGGCCATCACGTGTTTTGATAATTAATATATTTTAAAGACATGCTAAAAATATTTTTTAATGAAAAAAATATCCTTGACAGGTATGAATTATCAAAACATGTCGTAGGCTGTCATTTTCCCTTTCAAAAAATGAAACTTAGCCCCTTTGTTGTGACCTTTTTATGTAAGGCCGGACATGCTTTTTAATGAAATTTTGGGCATTAGTTAAGCCCAATTCAGAACCTGATTGAGATCCATTTCATTCTATTGAGTTCAAACTTGGGCCAAATGGCCCAATGGTGCGTATCAAACGTAATCCGGATCCCCGTGTGTCATCTCCCATTCTTCTTTTAATTTTGGCCAAAATTGAGTGTAAATAGTGTGATATTTGGACGCGACAGTGCATACAGTTTTCAAATGTCAGTGCACGAGGTGGTCAAATCTAATGGGAACTTGCTTTTCACCATGGGGGGATAAAAAACAGCTTCTCACTAGCCCCAGTCCGATCCTTGTGCAAGGAACTTTATTTCACTGTAAGTTACCTTTTGTAACAAATACCTTGTCAAACTTACAATTTCTGATCAGCAAACCCATGACTATTCTTATCGTGAAAATTTACTATATACTATTCACCAAAGAACATCACTATCCTATTAAGGCTATAAACTCCATAGGGGCATGTTACGTAAAAAAAAATTTACCCGGAAATGACCCGGAACAAATTATTTATGACTGGTCATAAATACACCGATATTTTATGGCTGGTCATAGTGTATTCTGGATAAAATGAGTTATTTTTGTAAACCTGAGATGGGTCCGAAAGACATACGTACCTCATGTATAAATGCACTCATAGCTGGTCTTTAAAACCACATTTTTTTACTGAGGGTATGGAGTTTGCTATGTGCTTTATTGCTTGTATCATGAGAAGAAGAAAAAAAAATATACTTAGTTGCTTGTATCATCAACACAGAATACATCAATTGGCGATGAAATACGGTAAAAACGAAAAACTATGACTCAATTTAAAGTTGGGAAAGTGTAGTAAGAGACAATAAAACATCAAATTTTACCTTCATCGATCCCCTTCAACGTTGGCATTGCCACTAAACTCCATTGTCTGCATCAATGTTAGGTGAAACTAGACTCTCAATATAGGGATAAGCACTAAAAGATGGGAAACACTTGTCAATCGTTCGATAAAAAAACCTTCCATCTTTCGGATTGTATTGAATTAAATGCCCCCCAACGGCCATTAAAATGTTGTCATTCTTCAAAATGCATATTGGTTTGAAAAGCTGACCATAGAATGAATGAATCGTAACTAACTTGGTCCAAGACTCTCTTATACCATATTCCTTCAACACCCAATCTATCACAATCTATCAGAATTGCAGAAAGTGCAGAGGCATCCACCTAAAACATCCATTGTCAAGTTACGATGAGAATCAACATAATCAGGTTGTGAAACCTCCTCATATGTCTCTCCAGCCAAATCAAGAGAGAAAATAATGTCCTTGGACCAGACACTCGGAATCCAATGGAGTGCCCCACTCACAAATTTCCCTAAACAAGTCATATCAAGACAATGAGGACAGTCTCCAATCCTCCTCCAAGAATCAATCCTTGACGTATACACCGCCACTCTATTTTGACTTTGCATACAATTAACTTCGAAAATTACCACCACCTTGTAATCATCAGTAGACTCGTCATAACCAAATCCATAAACAGGACGCCATACAGGCCAAGAAGCGCGCTCGGAATCTGTGAGCTCATAGAACTGCATTCCAATTTCGGGCAATTTCTTGGATTTCCTCGTACATGGGTTCCATAGAATTATCGGTGTCTTGTGAATAGTGATGCACATGACCAATCCATTGCAGGAACCCACAATCCCAATCCAATAAGGAGATCCAACAAAAGGGCAATCAAGACTAACAGCAGTAGCAGATTGCTCATACATAATAGCAGAAATAGAACATGAGTTGAGATCGGGATGGTAATATTCATTATTCCTTAGCAGGAGTCTATCGTGGGTGTAATCGGTGTTTAACAATGCTACACTTACGTGGGTTTTCGCGAATTTCGGATGAGAGATCAAAGAATGCCATCATTTGCAAGCACACATGAATCGCAGCAGAGACTTGACGGGAAGTCTCAATAGTATTTCGAAAATAATTTCTTGAGGGAGATTTGGCAATGGCTTTGAATCTTCGGCCCAATCAGGTTTAGGACGTATCGGGTTTCTTTCGATTGCCATGGATGGTGCTTTTGCTCGGTTTGGGACCAAAACCTAGTAGTAGTAAAATTTTATGAGTGTACAACTCTTTATACTTTATTTCCCTAGTTATTGTCGTATCAAGATCAGGGTAAACTTGAACCCGGACAATTACCATCACCTTGTAATCATCAATAGACTCATCATAACCAAACCCGTATACTGGGCACCTACAGAGCGCGAATACTGAGTGACAAGCGAGTTCATATTTGGTGTGCTCAAAGAACAATATTCCAACTTCAATTTGGGCAATCTCCTGGATTTCCTGGTAGATGGGTTCAATAGAATTACTGTTTTGTTTTGGTTTTGACTTGAGTAGTGATGCAAACCAACCCGTTGCAGGAACCCTCAATCCAAAACCAATCAGGAGGTCCATCGTAAAGGCAACTATAGAACAGCAAGAAGAAAATTAAAAAACTATTTATGAGATAAGCATGGGGGGCCTCCGCTGACCAAAGGCGGGGTGTTTTTCACTGTTTCTTGTCTTAAAGTATTAGGGTTCTGGCGAATTTCTCAGATAAGCATCGGGGGGCCTTCCGCCGAATAAAGGAGGGATGTTTCTCACTATTTCTTATCTTGAAGTATTAGGGTTCCGGTGAGATTATACACTGCTGGTTTCAGAGACCGCTGACCAGTCTATGTGGATTTTCTCCACGTACAGAAGTAATATGGATTTTTAAAAAGGTCTCGTGAATATCTTTTGATTGTCGCTAGTTTTATGATAATTAATTTACAAATAAAAAAATTATTATCGTGGAAAAATGAAAGTAGAGATTCATCTCCACTGTGGAAGTAGACTTGTCCCTCTGAAGTGAATTAGTGTTAACAGCGGTGTCTAGTGAAAATCTGGAATCAATTTCAATTCAATAAACATGCACAAGGGCAATTCAAAAAGTTTTCGAAAAGTTTTCGAATTTCACAAACTTTTCAATGCAATGAACAAGCCATCTATCGTGCATGTTTGGAAAATTTTCGAATTTCCTGGACCTACTCCTTCAGGATACCGCATAATAACAAATAATCAAGATCCACATCAACACCTAATCATCACAAACGGCACATTGTGATCGAGATCGACCCAAGGTTTTTTTTTTTTCTCTTTTTTTTTTTTTTTTTATAACTTGATGTCTGAACTAGCTTGCAAAGACCTCATCGTGACCAAAGTTTTTTTTTTTAATTTTTTTTATAAGTACGATTCCATTAAAAAGCTCCAACCAAACAAACAATGTCAGGGAGACTCTTCTGACTATACAACTATACTCCTTCAAAGGAGAATTACAAACTATAAAAAAAAAGGAAAAGAATTGATAACCGATACAAATCAAATCTAAAACCAACTCCTATCCAGAGAACACAACTACAACTTCAATCAAAATGTAGTGTTCAACCAGCCTCCAGTTAGCACACAGACTTCTCTTATAGAGCTCAGAATCTGCAGCACAATTTGATCACTAGCTACAGTTTTTTGTTGAAAAACTCTCAGATTTCATTCCCTTCAAACAAAGTAAACAGTAGCAGCTAAAGAACATTTCAAAATTTTACTCTTGAAACTATTGCCCTTAACAGATTGGACAAACCACTCCAACAAAGCAGCCAAGGTAATTGGTACTCTAGTCGTAGAAGAAGACTTACACCATACTCCAGCCCACACAGATGCAGAGTAAGAGCATTCAAAAAATAAATGTTGATGTGTTTCCTTCTCATAGCCACACAAAGGACATATCTCATCCACATGCACTCCCCATTGGTGCGATCTGTTTTTAGTACTTAACTTTTCTTGAGCAACCAGCTAAACAATGAAAGCCCATCTCGAAACATTCTTAGAAAACCACACCACTTGTGTCCAAGGCTGATAAGAATATTCTGTTCTCACAGCCTCCCAAGCAGACCTAGCAGAGTAAAGTCCATTAGAACTAGGAAGCCAAAACACCAAATCATCAGCAGAACAACCAGGGTGGAAAGTTGCAGGAGTGTGGTGAATTATAGACAGAGTTATTCTATTTCTGGATCTTGGCCACCTCCAACGGCCCCTGATGAATGATAGAAGTGACTCTAGCATGTAGAGAAGTACCAAGGTTATAAACTACTAGTGTTGGAAAAAATGGAATTTTAACCAAAGAGAATTTGGTGGGATCCACACCGCTCGAGGGCGGCCCAAGTGGGTTTTGGATACTTCTTAATTGCTAAGGAGTTTAAACCGGTGAAATAATGAATAAATTCCATTGAGAGATGAATGAGAAATTGTCTCTCAAAGTGAGTTTCGGACCAACAACAGTACACAGTTGGATGGTCAAAGCTGGGTTGATTACCCAGAGTTATTACCCACGATTGTGTATTCAATTTCTGGAATAATAACTGTATCAGTTTTATTTCAGAATTGAATTGCAGAATCAATTCCCCTATTGATTGAGAGGATCCTCCATCATTGCAGCATTCATGGCTAGAGGCTACTCCTTCAGTTATAAAAGGAGATCTCTTCCTTTAGTTTCAACACACCAAAAACGATCCAAAGCATCTCTACTACTTCTGCAATACAATTGTCCTTTCGAGAGAGAGAGTACATGCACAAGTTGGTTCGACGGGCAGTATACGGCGGTGCTTTGGCGGCTGAATGGTAACCAAGTACCCTGAGAGACGAACACCAACACAACCTCCAGCACCGGTGAGGCAGCGAATTTGTGTTAAAGGCACCGTTGTACAAAACGGGTCTCGGTTTGCAAATTCTTGATCCTTTACGGTTCATGTTCTATTTACTGTAATTTTATGTTCAAGTTGTAAATCCCTAAATTTGTAATTTTCAGAAATTAGTGAATTTTATTATTGTTTTCCGCACTATTTTCCTACAACCACTTCATCACCAAATCTTTGTATAACGACCCCAAAGGATGTCAGTTATCAATCCAAAGGAAAATAGACAAACCATTGCCCACTTTGTATTCGATTAACGGTTGACCAATATCTTTCGTATAGTCCAAGAGGAGTCTCTAGGGGTGTCCATATTCCACAAGCTCAGATTTTTGATGATGTATCGTGTATTGTTTCCTTCGATTGCATCCCATCTAAACCAGTCGCTCTAAAGACAATCAATGAATTTCAAGCTTCTTACTGGTACCATATTGCCAAAGCCCAATGCTTTCCTCATTCCTCTACCGTACACGCCGTTGCGGCTATACATTCATTCCAAACTGGCTTATGGACGGTAAGAACACAAAGGGTGGAAGGTTTGGACTATCAACAACCTTATCAACAAAGGATTTAGCATTGACTCTCAATACATTTCCTTTCAACAAAATTGTAATGAGTTCTGAAATTTCCAAATTTTCATCTACTTTTAACTTCAACGCCCCATCATTTTAAGCATTGTCAAAGACACAAGCAAGTGAAACCACAATTTTCGCATTAGTTAACGGGATGGTTTTACCACATTTTGCTAATTAAACCTCGCTAAACATGAGCAAAGAAACGCTTTCGTGGTTGTATTATCAAACACCGAATGCATCACCAGAGTACTAAAGCAAGGTATAAACAACAAAAAGCAGAAACTTTAGGCAAAGTGCGCGAAAGTGTAGCAAGCAACTAAAAACATCTAATTTTACCGTTATTCCCTTTAATATATGTGTTGCCACTAGATTCCAGCATCAACAGTACCCGTTTCAAGGTGAAACTAGACTCTCAATATAAGGATAGACATCACAACACGGGAAAAACCCGTGGATTTTCGAATAACTAAAAGTTTCATCATTAGGACTCTGTCGAACTAAACCCTCCTTGACAACCATTAAAATGTCACCATTGTTCAAAATGCACCTTGGTGTGAAATACTCACCATACAATGGATGTGTAACATCATGGATCGCAACCAACTTGGTCCAAGACTCTCTTTTTCCATATTCCTTCATCACCCATAGATCAACATGAGCTCTAGGATACTTGCAGAGTATACAGAGGTATCCACTTAAAACATCCATCATCGAAACAAAACCGCCATCTCTATTATAATCAGGTTGCGATACCTCCCCATATGTCTCTTTAGCCAAATCAAGAGAGATGATCAACTCACTGGACCCCTCACTCACAGTCCAATGGAGGGCCCCACTCACGAATTTCCCATTACCAGCCTTAGGAATAGAATGAGGAAAGTCTGCTATCCTCCTCCAAGAATCAGCCCTTGACGTATACACAACCACTTTATTTCGACCATAGTCCGTACTAGATTCACCATTAAAAACTAACACCACCTTGTAATCATCAGTAAATGTGTCATAACCTAACCCACATGCCGGGGACCAGTCATACGGTATCGTAATACTTGGCAGCTTCCTATACTTCTTCGTAGACGGGTTCCACAGGAATATGGTTTTTTTCTTACTAGTATAGAGGCACACCAACCCGTCGCAGGAGCCCTCAATCCAAAATCTATTAGGAGATTCCACGAAAGGCCAATCAACGCTAACAACAGTATCAGATTGCTCATGCCGCATGATAGATGAAATAGAACATGACTTGAAATCGCGACAGAAATACATAGTCCTTAGGAGTCTATGGTGGGTATAACCAATGTTCGAAGATGCTAAACTGACATGAGTTTTCGCGAATTTCGGATCGGAAATCAAAGAACGCCATGATTTGCAAGCGCACCTGAATCGCAGCAGAGACTTGACGGGAAGTCTCAAGAGTATTTCAACATTGATTTCATAAGGGAGATTTGGCAATGACTTTGAACCTTCGGCCCAATCGGTTTTGCGAAGTATGGGGTTTCTTTCTATCGCCATGGATGGTGCTTCTTCTGGGTTTGGGACCAAAACCTAGTAGTAGTAAAACTTTACGAGGGTAGTAAAACCCAGTAGTAGTAAAACTTTATAGTTTATGGCCCTAGTTATTGAATTGTCGTATCAAGATCAGGGTAAACTATAGAAAACGTCCTCCATCTATCACACCGTGTTATTAAATGCCCTTTTATCTAAATAACGTCTCAATCCCTGCACAAATTTTCGTAAAACTACCCCAATGCATACACTTTCTACGGGATAACTTTAGAACGGCATGAAGAAATTCAATACTCCAGTAATTATTTTGAGATAAGCATCGGGGGGCCTTCCGCCGACCAGAGACGGGGTGTTACTTGTCTTGTTGTATTAGGGTTTTGGCGAGATAGATTATTCACATCTCAGAGAGCGTTGACCAGTCTATATATAAAGTATTGTAACATAGGTTTTTTCAAAGGTCTCGTAAATATCTTCTGATGGTCACTAGTTTTATGATAATTAATTAAAAAATGTAAAACTTATTAATGAGGAAAAATGAAAAATAAAAGTAGAGACTCATGTCCATTATGAAGTCTAAAATTATAGAGATAGAAACCAAATCGCTTTTTGTAGACACATTTTAGAAGTTGATTGGAATATCCTGACACTTTAGAGAGAGAGTAGTTTGAACATGCTAACATGTTCGAGACACATTCAGCTAGAGTCAAAAACCAAAATTTGTAACATAGACTTGGCAGGGAGTCTCAAGAGTATTTCGACATTGATTTAACAAGGGAGATTTGGCAATGGCTTTGAACCTTCAGCCCAATCAACTTTTTGACGGAAGAAGTTTCTTAATTTTCTTCTTTCTTGGTGAACAAGTATAGGGTTTCTTTCTATCGCCATGGATGGTGCTTTATTTGGGTCTAGGTCCAAAACTTAGAAGTAGTAAAATTTTACGAGGGTGCAACGCTTTATACTTTATGGCCCTAGTATTATTGAATTGTCGTATCCCGTCGATCGGTTGTTGGGGTGAAAAATGATACTCCTACCAATTTCTAAAATCCCTATTCTGATTTTGCAGGAATTGCCTTTCTTTACTTATAGATTTTCACCCTTTCATTTCTGTTTTGGAACTGGCTGGAGATTACAGATCTCGGTCCAAAGAGAACATAGTATTTGAATTGAAAATTGATATGTCCTGTTCTACCCACTGTTTGTGTTTTGGAGTTTGTTATTGGAAGTGTAGATGGCTACAATTGTCTATGACTGGTTAGTTGGTATTCAATGAAGGAAGCAAAGGGTAGTGCCTTCCAATTGTTCGAAGGAAGTCCCCTGAGACTAGAGCTTCAGTAAGTTACAGAATTGTAATTTTCTATGCTATGTTATGCCATTGGCGAGTTAACAGAGATAAACAATACATGTCCACACGCATACATAGTAGATAATGTATACTACTAACGTGCAGCTTTTCTATGCGCAATGCTTTACACTATTTGAGCTTCATTCTTCTTTTCATTTGTGATTCTGAGGGTGTATTTGGGTAACGAAAAGGAAATGCAAGAAAAGGATCTTACAGCTCATGTATGCGTGTGGACATGTAGTGGTATTTAGGTCTTCCGTCACTATTGTATCTGTAATTCCTGCACTGTAATTGATTTGGATGTGCAATGTTGTTAGCATCCTTCATAGCTATAATTTCTTTATGCAGGTGTGAGTATTAGGGGACCTCTTAACATTAAATGCATTGGTCATGACTGCATATTTCATTTAAACACATTTTTTTAATCAACTTCTAGCTACTGATGTTGATCAACCTTTCAGGGTTGTAGCGACTACTGTTTTGTACATGAGGCGCGTATACATCAAGTATGCTGTACTACGTCCTGGTTCTGGTATGGAAATGTTCTGGTAGTGACCAGATACTATCTTTAGCCATTGTCGTAGACACATTTTGTTTGGTGCCTACAGTTCTTTTATGATCTCGAAGAGTAGTACCCTTCACCACCAGGCTTACCACTTGGTTCTCCGCGGTTTTTTTTAGGGGTAACTTCTTATATTGAACTGAATTTTGATGCTTGAACTTGAGCTTTTTAACTTACAAGTTCTCTAACTTCATCATATAAGCTCTCTCAAATTGTACTGGGATTTATTGGAGTCCCAAGGTTGGAAAACCAAATATCAGACTCAAAAAGAGCCACCTCAACTTAGTTTTTTAGAATCAATTTTAGCAATTATTTTCGTGTATCATGTCTTCTTTTTCTTTCTGTCATTGTTCCCCTTCTCTGGCAGGTTGCTCCCGGATGCCGGCATGAATGATGCAACTAAGCTATGTTGGTAAAACCTCAATGATCCCCTTTTTTTGTGTGATCTCCTGGCCTCGAGTATTTCAGAAGAGGTGACTGTGTGAATTCCTTAAATTCTCTGCAACGAGTCTCTGATTGTGTAGATTTTTTCTAGTTACCCCTCATGGTACTAATGTCAAATTTTTCTACAGTTCATTTGGAAAATCTGAAGTGAGATTTCACCAATGGGAAAGTTGTGCTCATTCACACCCTCATTTTCTTTGGTGTCTTCACCATTCTCATTTTTACTTAATTGGGTGCTTCAATTTTTTCCTGGCTAAAATGAAAACAAAATAATTTGGCCTATGTATAATTTATGTTTTCTATTTTCTGTATGCAAGGATTAGTGTGATAATTGGATTGAAAATGCTAATGAGTGCATTTTTGGATTTGGTAATGATGGAAATTGGAAACTGATAGGTGTCACAGTGAACCAACTAAAACCTAGTTTCTTTGTGTCATTATAGGCATATTATAACCATCGATAAGGACTGATGATTAACATGTTGGGATGTGGTTGGTTTGCCTTGTTGACACAATTTTCATTGACAACCCTGTGACCAAACCCTTTGCTCTGAGGAATCTGTTTCATAATTTATGGATGTTCCTTTGCTGCAACAGCACATGCTTAAGTCGAACCAAATGCCTTTTTCTTTCACATTTTTGGGAAACTTTATCCTCAATCATCTCCTTAGAGGGTTTTTGCGAATTTATTTCAGATGTTGGATGAAAATGTTTCATTTATGTGAATATGCAGTTGATAAAGACTAAAATTAGTCTCTATTACTATGTTTGGCTAATAATGCTATTTTGATTTGCATATCTGTTTGATAGTTTTCTTATGCCTCCACTGTTACCCAATCATTGATCATAGCTCTTGTAAATGTCGTGCATTAGCAATAGCATGTTGACTGTTAGAGCTTGTCCGTCATTTGTTAATTACAACCTCCAATTGTTTTTGCATTGGATGCTTTGACATTGACTTTTCTTTTGCTTCTTTTCCTTCCTTTGTATATCATAGGTTGTTTTCCACTCTTCATACAATTGCAAAGTTTTTGCATGCCTATTATTGCAATGGACTTGTAAAATATGGACATGTTGCAACTGTGTACTTGTCATATTAAGCATAATTCAGTAAAGCTTCCTCCATGTATTGTTAATATTGTATCAACAAGGTCAGAAATGAATATTGCTTGGATTAGATATTGCCTTTGGCATTCTCAGTCATTAAGTTACTGCACCACCAACATTTTTTACTCGAGTGTTACGGATGCGTTAATGTGCCTCTGTTTAAAATTACCAGCGCTTTCTCTTTTCGAAGGGCATACCCTCATTAAGAAATTTCTGTAGCTCTATGAAAGTAGGGCAAAAATGGGACCCTGTTTCTCAAGCGGAGAGGGTTAGTGAACCATAAACATTTTAGCTTATGATTGATGCAGGATGGTGTTTAAGTCTTCCATTTAATCCCGAACCAAGGTAACCATGCAGGAACTCTGATGCTAGATGAAATCCAGGCACCCATACCCTGTTCCGGAAATCTTCATAAAAAATAAGTACTTATTTTGCCACTATTTATTCAAAAATAAGAATGGTCATTTCACAAACCCAAACAAAAAGTTTCTTTCACATTTTCAAACTCAAAAATAATGTAAATGAAAAAAAAATTAATTTTTTTTGCACCGTAAAAGATCTCAATGAGATCTATCAAACAAGATCTATAGTGATAGGAAAATTATTTGCGTAAACACATGAATTTTGAGCTTGAAGTTGCCTTATACAAAAAATAAGACTGTTGCTATGATAATGGGCGCCGGCGGAGGGAAAGCATACTGGCGGCCGCGCCGGGCCTGTCTCCGGCCACCGGACGGCTGATTCGAGCCGTCCAGAAATTCTAAAAGAAAAAACCGAGGGGGCTTACGCGGGAATCAACGGCATCCGAGGTGTGTAGGATGCTTGATCCGAGCACCCCTTTTCCTTGACCAGTGGCCGGAGACGGCCCGGCGTGGCCGCCGGTACGATTTCCCTCTCCGGCGACCATTCGTACCTATATAAATTCTGAAAAATAAGCACCTTCTTATTTTTTGGGGAACAAGCCTTCTAATTCAACAATAAATAAATTCTTATTTGGTTTCTGGAACGGGGCTTATAGTTTCTGTAGGTGGATTTTCAATACTTAAGGCACACTGGCTTTTCCCTTCTCACCATTCTTCTGTGCTGCCCATGGTTTTGGAATTTAAGCATTTGGTTATCGAGTTTGCGGCTACAGGGAACTATTGTCAGGTGCTTGGAATGTACATTAACGAAACATTGTACTATGATTTGCATAATTTCTACGCATCGCCTAGTGAGTATTTGGTGAATTCTCCTTTTGAGCTTCCCCCCCCCCCCCCCCCCCCCCCTCTTTTAGTACCTATTGTAATGCCCTATTTCATAATTTCATTCTTTGTTGCTATCATATTATTTATTCTCCAGTTTTCCGGCAAGATTATACACTGTTGGTTTCGAAGAGCGTTGACCAGTCTATGTGGATTTTCTCCATGTATAGAAGTAATATGGATTTTTTAAAAGGTCTGGTGAATATCTTTTGATTGTCACTAGTTTTATGATAATTAATTTCAAATATAAATTTTATTATTGTGGAAAAATGAAAAATGAAAGTAGAGATTCATCTCCATTGTGAAAGTAGACTTGTCCCTCTGGAGTGAATGGGGAAGTCTTTAACACACACCTCTTTAAAATATGTACCATATGCACCTATTGCGTGATTCATATTGTGCCACCTCATGAAAAATTACTTGTAGGACCGGTCATTCATAACATTTTATTTCATATCATAACTTTTATACTAAAAATTCGTAACTTTTTAGCAATAGATTCATAACATTTTAGTTTGTTTCAATGAGGGTGCATATGATACACACTCAAATAAGGGGTGTGTATTGTAGCACTTCCCGGAGTGAATTAGTGTTAACAGCGGTGTCTAATGAAAATCTGGAATCAATTTCAATGCAATAAACATGCACAAGGGCAATTCAAAAAGTTTTCGAAAAGTTTTCGAATTTAACAAATGTTGGAAAACCTTTCGAATTTCAAAAACTTTTCAATGCAATAAACAAGCCATCTATCATGCATATATGCTTGGAAAATTTTCGAATTTCCTGGACCTACTCCTTCAGGATACCGCACAATAACAAATAATCAAGATCCAAATCATCACCTAATCATCATAGCACATTGTGACCCAAGGTTTTTTTTTTTTTTTTTTTTTTTTTTTTCTGTTTTTTTCTGTGTTTTTATAACTTGATGTCCGACCCAGCTTCAGCTTGCAAGGACCTCATCGTGACAAAAGTTGTCAAAACAAACAACGTATCGTTTATTGTTTCCTTCGATTGCTTTCCATCTAAACCAGTCGCACTAAAGGCAATCAATGAATTTCAAGCTTCTCCTTTTTGGCTAAGCAAAAAGGATTTATTAATCTTTATAAAGGATTACAAAGATTAAAAGAATCAAGGGCAAATCAGCATAAAGCCACCCAAGACCTAAAAGAAGGCAAGACGCCAACTGAAAAGCAGAAACCAAAGAAGACTGACCTGAAAACACCCCCTAACAAGTAGAAACAAAAATCCAAGCACCAAATTAACCATCAACACCAACCCCTTACTGGTACCATATTGCCAAAGGCCCCAACGCTTTCCTCATTCCTCCACCGTACGTACACGCCGTTGCGGCTATACATCCATTCCAAATTGGCTTATGGACGGCAAGAACACAGAGAGCGGAAGGTTTGGACTATCAACAACCTTATCAACAAAGGATTTAGCATTGACTCTCAATACATTTCCTTTCAACAAAATCGTAATGAGTTCCGAAATTTCTAAATTTTCATCTACTTATAACTTCAACGCCCCATCATTTTAAGCATTTTCAAAGAAACAAGCAAGTGAAAACACAATTTTCGCATTAGTTAACGGTATGGTTTTACCACATTTTGGTAATTAAACCTCGCTAAACATGAGCAAAGAAACGCTTTCGTGGTTGTATTATCAAACACCGAAAGCATCACCAGAGTACTAAAGCAAGGTATAAACAACAAAAAGCAGAAACTTTAGGCAAAGTGTGCGAAAGTGTAGCAAGCAACTAAAAACATCTAATTTTACCTTTATTCCCTTTAATATATGTGTTGCCACTAGATTCCAGCATCAGCAGTACCCGTTTCAGGGTGAAACTAGGCTCTCAATATAAGGATAGACATCACAACACGGGAAAAACCCGTGGATCTTCGGACAACTAAAAGTTCCATCATTAGGACTGTATTGAACTAAAGACTCCTTGACAACCATTAATATGTCACCATTGTTCAAAATGCACCTTGGTGTGAAATACTTATCATACAATGGATGTATAACATCATGGATTGCAATCAACTTGGTCCAAGACTCTCTTTTTCCATATTCCTTCATCACCCATAGATCAACATGAGCTCTAGGATACATGCAGAGCATACAGAGGTATCCACTTAAAACATCCATCATCGAAAGAAAACCATCATCTCTATTATAATCAGGTTGCGATACCTCCCCATATGTCTCTTTAGCCAAATCAAGAGAGACGATCAACTCACTGGACCCCTCACTCACAGTCCAATGGAGGGCCCCACACACAAATTTCCCTTTACCAACCGGAATAGAATGAGGAAAGTGTCCTATCCTCCTCCAAGAATCAGCCCTTGACGTACACACGGCCACTTTATTTCGACCATAGTCCCTCTTAGATTCACCATTAAAAACTAACACCACCTTGTAATCATCAGTAAATGTGTCATAACCTAACCCACATGCCGGGGACCAGTCATACGGTATCGTAA
The DNA here is from genome assembly GCA_019656295.1 of Rhododendron mucronatum var. ripense. Taxonomy (NCBI): domain Eukaryota; kingdom Viridiplantae; phylum Streptophyta; class Magnoliopsida; order Ericales; family Ericaceae; genus Rhododendron; species Rhododendron mucronatum. The sequence goes on from BPLT01000163.1 coordinate 857,460, forward strand.
TACTTGGCAGCTTCCGGTACTTCTTCGTAGACGGGTTCCACAGGAATATGGTTTTTCTCTTACTGGTATGGAGGCACACCAACCCGTCGCAGGAGCCCCCAATCCAAAATCTATTAGGAGATTCCACGAAAGGCCAATCAACGCTAACAGCAGTATCAGATTGCTCATGCTGCATGATAGATGAAATAGAACATGACTTGAAATCGTGACGGAAATACGTAGTCCTTAGGAGTCTATGGTGGGTATAACTAGGGTTTGAAGATACTAAACTGAGATGGGTTTTCACGAATTTTGGATCAGAAATCAAAGAATGCCATGATTTACAAGCGCACATGAATCGTAGCAGAGACTTGACGGGAAGTCTTAAGAGTATTTCGACGTTGATTTCATAAGGGAGATTTGGCAATGGCTTTGAACCTTCGGCCCAATCGGTTGTATTAAGTATCGGATTTCTTTCTACCGCCATGGATGGTGCTTCTTCTGGGTTTGGGACCAAAACCTAGTAGTAGTAAAACTTTACGAGGGTAGTAAAACCTAGTAGAAGTAAAACTTTATAGTTTGTGGCCCCAGTTATTGAATTGTCGTATCAAGATCAGGGTAAATTGTAGAAAACCTCCTCCATCTATCACATCGTGTTATTAAACACCCTTTTATCTAAATAATGTCACAAATCCACGCACCAATTTTCGTAAAACTACCCCAATGCATACACTTTCTATGGATAACTTTAGAACGGCATGAAGAAATTCAATACTCCAGTAATTATTTTTGAGATAAGCATCAGGGGGGCCTTCTGCCGACCAGAGGTGGGGGTGTTTCTTGTCTTGTTGTATTAGGGCTCTGGTGAGATAGATTATTCACATCTCAGAGAGCGTTGACCAGTCTACATATAAAGCATTGTAACATAGATTTTTTCAAAGGTCTCGTGAATATCTTCTGACTCTCACTAGTTTTATGATAATTAATTAAAAAAATGTAAAACTTATTAACGAGGAAAAATGAAAAATAAAAGTAGAGACTCATCTCCATTATGAAGTCTAAAATTATAGAGATAGAAACCAAGTCGCTTTTTGTAGACATATTTTAGAAGTTGATTGGAATATCCTGACACTTTATCATTTTTTTTTTTGGTCAAACAGAAATTCGACACTTTATCATTTGAACAAATATATAGAGAGTTGTTTGAACTTGCTCTTATAACATGTTCGAGACACATTCAGCTGGAGTCAAAAACCAAAACTTGTAACATAGACTTGGCGGGGAGTCTCAAGAGTATTTCGACATTGATTTAACAAGGGAGATTTTGCAATGGCTTTGAACCTTCAGCCCAATCGATTTTTTGATGGAAGGAGTTTCTTAATTTTCTTCTTTCTTGGTGAACAAGTATAGGGTTTCTTTCTATCACCATGGATGGTGCTTTATCTGGGCCTAGGTCCAAAACCTAGAAGTAGTAAAATTTTACGAGGGTGCAACGCTTTATACTTTATGGCCCTAGTATTATTGAATTGTCGTATCCAGATCAAGATAAATTGTATTATAATTATTATTGAATTGTCGTATCCAGAACAAGATAAATTGTAGATAACCCCCTCCATCTATCACACCATGTCATTAAACGCCCTTTATCTCAATAAAATAACGTCACAAAAATAGTTGGAACTGGTGCTCTTGCTTGTGGAGAAGACGGTAAGGTTGTGGGTATATTGCTAAATATTCATCCCGGAATCACCTCGGCACGTGTTGCAGAATCTCTAGCAATCCGGGATGGGATGAAATTGGGTTTGGCTCTAAAACTTCCACGGGTATCTATTGAATCAGATTCAGAAGCAATTGTGAGAAGCTGTTTGGACTCAAATGACCCACCTTCATGATATTGTGGTGCTTACTGCTTACTCATGTTTGTTTTGCGTTGAAAAACTTGTTTATTTCTTGTAATTTTACATTCGTTAAGCATGAGTGTAATCGGGCTGCATATGCGTGTGCTCGGAAAGCCCTTTCTAATAATTTGTCCGGTCTATGGACGTCCATTTTGCCCCATGGGATTCCCATTTGTCTGATGTTTAGGCTTTAGCCTACCAGATTAATAAAACTTCTCTCCATTGACAAAAAAAAAAAAAGAGTCACAATCCCCGCACCAATTTTCCTAAAACTACCCCAATGCATACACTCTCAGCGGATAACTTTAGAACGGCATGAAGAAAATTTTAAAAAGATTTATGAGATAAGCATCGAAGGGCCTTCCGCCGACTAAAGGTAGGGTGTTACTCATTGATTCATGTCTTGCTGTATTAGGGTTCTGGCAAGACTATTCATTGCTGATCTCAGAGAGTGTTGATCACCAGTCCATACGGATTTTCACCACGTACATAAGTAATATGGATTTTTTGAATGGTCTTGCGAATATCTTCTGATTGTCACTAGTTTTATGATAATTAATTTACAAATGTAAAAGTTATTATCATGGGAAAAATAAAAATAAAAGTAGAGACTCATCTCCATTGTGAAGTGAGTCTTAAAATATAGAGAGAAAAATCAAGTCTCTTTTTTGCATGTGGACTTATTTGGGCATCTCCAACCCAATACTCTCCAAATTAATCAAGACACATTCAATTCAACGAGAGTCAAAAACCAAGACTTACATCCAGCAACTTCCTCTAGACAGGTCCAACCTGAAATTTTCGAGGCCTTAGGCAGTGTTTGAAAATAGGGCCTTCGATAGGGAAAACAATATTAATTGTTATAACCATTTTTGGACGAGTTCCAAAACTATTAAGTTGTTAAAAAATGAGCTGGCCAGGAATTGAACTCGCGAGCACACGCTCAGTGCACGCAACACTTACTACCATGTGATAGAATAACATAGTTGAAAAGTTATTGGCATGTATAATATTTAATACATACTGGTATTTGGGGGCCTAATTATTAGGCCCAAAACGGGAGACCCGCGATTGTCTGGTGGGCCTATACCTAGGGCCAGCCCTGCCTCTGGAGTGAATTAGTGTTAACCGAGGTGCCCAATGAAAATTTGGAATAAATTTCAATGCAATAATAAACAGCACAAAGGCAATTCAAAAGGTTTTCGAAATACGAATTTTCCTGCCAAGATGTTAATAAATTAGATTCCCCCGCAAACGAGACTACATCCTATCAATTCTTATTTCCTAGCGTGTTCATACTTCAGAGTTGGCAAAAGCCAGCTATCATGCCGAGAGAAAAAAAAAAAAAAAAGCCATCTATCATGCATGTTTGAAAAATTTCCGAATTTCCTGGACCTACTCCATCTGGATTCCGCAAAATAACAAAGAATCAAGATCCACATCAACAACTAATTATCATAAACGGCACATTGTGAACCAAGGTTTTTCTTTTTATAACTTGATGTCCAAACCAGCTTACAAGCACCTCATTATGACCAGAGTTGTCGAAACAAATTATATATTCATGTATTGTTTTCTCCCATTAATTGCTTTCCAACTAAACCACTCGCAGTTAGGCAATCAATGAATTTCAAGCTTCTTACTAGTATCATACTGCCAATGCCCAATGCTTTCCTCATTCCTCTACCGTACACGCCTTTGCGGCCACAATACCCAATTAACCCTCAATTTATAGACCACTAGTGAGATGCCGACACGTTTGTCATTAATAATTTGTTGAGTTAATGTAAAGATGTTGAGTTAACTTCAAGGTTTAACAAACTCCTGTAATGTTGCACCATTCACCTTGATTCAACTTCAAGGTAATCAATCAGAACTACCTGTTGATGTTTTCAGGGCTGACCTGGGTTTTTTCTTTTGGGTTGGAACAACAGTAGTTGTTTCACACATATTAAGCAGAACTTGAACGAAATATAGCAATCCTTAACAACTCATAAGTACTGTTATTACAACAGAAAGTCCAACTTAAATCTGAATATGGCATCATATAGCTTACGTACACAATTAAATTATATAACTACCTTCATCAGAGTGATCAAGCTCGAGGGCAGATATCAACGGAGTCAGAGCATTGTATGCTCCGGTAGCTAGGAATAAATTAGTCACCTCGGTCGGATGAAACCCATCCCAATATGCATACAGAGTCCTATTACTGCATGGAGCTAGATTTGGAGTACATAGTCCTTTTCCAATGTTTGATGATACACAGCATGAAGCATTTACAATTGTAATACCTGAAATGAAATACATTACAATCGTTCAATCATTTATATTTTAGGTTTACTATTACGATCAAAAGACAAGCCCTATATCGTGTATGAATCATGAAATCTCTCAAGAAAGATACAAAACCTGATAATGCAATTAAGACCATAAAATGAATGGGAAAATAGCCTATAAGTTGACGTCCCCCTTCCTTGCTGCAGGTTCTATGGCTGGATTTGAAGCTAGGATATGGGTACGAAAAATGATAAAACAAATAGAAAACTCAAAAGATCTAACAATTCCCAGTGGTCAGATCCTTTCTATTCAATACCCTTTTCCTTACACAAATCCTTGTCCCAAATAAAGTTTAAAAATGTAATCCAAATCTCGTATAATGTCATAACGATTTGGAGTTTGGACAGAGGATGAAAAGCGGGGTGCATAGTGCAAAGGTTCTCAAGTTGCCCAGAAAAACATAGAAAATAGTTACAACTTATAAGGTAGTCAACAGAACAGAGAGGACAACGAATTCTGATGTTGTCAAGAGGTGTTGAAAAGCATATAATGTCAATGGGTACCCATGTAATGCCCGAGCAATGGGATCTCTGTGGCGGAGGAGGACAGACGACACACCTAAAAGGCTAAAACCAATAGATGCGTTCTTTTACTTTCAAACTAAAAGCTGAGAGATTTGGCAAACCAACTAATTAAACCATAGGATCCTACTTTTAGTTTCAAAAGCATTAGCTTTCTAGTTTCAAAAGCATTAGCTTTCAACACACAACATGGACAACAACAGATGTGATAAGACATGGTACAAATTTGCTTACACAAAGATTAAGGTAACTTACCGTAAGCAGATGCATCCCCGGATGAAATTTCAGTACTGTTTATATAGATGAATTCCGAGTCAGTCAAGTTATTGTTGAGTTCATCAACAAGCGAGCTAAGACCTTCATTGAATAGTTGCACATCCTTGTCAATAACTTCCACGCATGATCCGTTTGTGCCATAACTAGCCATTTCGGCTGGAGTACAACCTATTTCACCAAGTCCGAACAATGCAACCTTCCTTGCTCCATGCTTGTACAAAGTCTGTCATTAAAAATGCATACAAAAACAAGAAAATAGTCGTTACCATCTTCCTGTAATTAATTTTTCGGAGGTAAATAACCGATCTAATATACATGGTTATAAATGAATTGAGCAAAGAGGCTTGGCCAATGTCGTGAAACTTGATTAAAAAAACCCACATATGTCGAACAAAATATATTAATTGTAGTCTAAGCCAAATGCTGTTTTAAGCTCTTGATTTTTGCATATCCTTTTTTATGAATTTTCAGGATTTTTTCCTGGCACTTCCTTCGTCTTTTTCCTGGCACTTCCTTCGTCATAAGTAATCAGTTTTCAGTTAGGATTTTCATGGGATAATTGTTTACATATCTAATACCAAATTTGGCCTAAAATTAAATTATGACATCTTTAGTACTTTACAGTTTTTTTTAATTGATTAGTGTGTAATAAGGAAATCTACAATGGAAGTTGATTCCTAGCTAGTAGAATTAGGAGTTCATTTCCATCATTTACCAGTTGTAAGCCTTAAGCTTACTCTTCATTTACCAGTCGATCCTGCAAATCTGGTAATCTCCACAATCTACAGAACTGGGAAAAAAAAAATTCATAGAGCTTCGTAGCATTTCCCTGCATCAGACGTTAAAAATAGAAGGAAAAGCAAAAAATACAGAAATTCTGGTATGTACCTTTAACTGCTGCGAGTACTGTTGAATTAGAACAACTGCATATTGTTGTGGGGTATATAGGAGGCTTGTATTAAAATATTGCGGCTGTAAGTAGTTGTTAATGTAGTCATTACTACCCATTCCAACATAATATATGCACTCGCTGAGGTAATTTGCAGCTTCCTCTTTACTCCCTAGTAGATCGCCAATGCGTGACACTATGGTTTCATGATTTAGTAACTGCTGATTCAAGCTTATGACAGCCCCCTGTTGGGAAAAAGAAAGGGAAAAGACAAATAGAATCAATTAATTAATACTTTTCAAAGTGTAATTTTTTGTAATCCTCCTTTGCTAGCCGCATGTTGATAATTTACTATTTTGAGAGACGGTGTGAAATACAAATATATATATTTTATCCCACACTAAGGATATATGTAACTGTGAATTTAAAATGGAATATACTTTTAGAGACAAAATAGACAATACACCAACTTTTACCTACTAACTTTATAAAATAGACACTTATTAAGGGACAACCCAAAATGGAATACCGGACTATAAAAAAGGGACCGAGGGAGTAGAATTAAATTGGAGCCAAACCCAAAACTCATATCATTGAAGGCAATAAAAGTGGTAATTTACAAACATTTCCACAACAGCAAAAAAGCTAATTACCAGTTCGGTTCCACTTTCATCCCGAATTCCAGCACCCCCAGATCCATAATTTACCCCCATGAGGATGTCCTGATCTCTCGCAGTTGCAAAGGGTGGGATATACTCGTCAAAACCAAGAAATTCAGCTGCAAATTCAATCAAGTGTACTTCAACAATCATGATTTTGTTACATGTAAATTTTAATGGCCTAGACAAATACACTCAACATCAGTCAATTTAAGTACATGACAGAGAGCAATTTACAATGGGACTTTGTCTTTGATGAATTCATTGTGATTTAACTCGACCTTGATATTAACAATGTTGAAAATAATAAACCGTACCACAAATCATTCTAAAAGTAAATAACAATTTAGAAAGTGATTGTATATAACAAAAAAAAAAAAAAAAAGGACACAGGTACCAACACTTGCACTAACAATTTTACAAACTCGTGTAAAACATGAGTTATGTGGGACTCACTTATGGGTGGTGAATGAGAGAGTTTGTACAATTATTGGTACAAGTTTTTGTGGTTGTAGCAAGTTTTTTGAAGTATGGTTGATATGTGACGGTATTGGCCGATCGATAGGTAATGGTATAGGTAGGTAACGAGCACCGTTATAGTCAAATATTGCGGAGTGAAGGAAAATCGCATATAAAATGGTGTTAGTAACGGTATCGGCCATTACGCAATGGCGGCACCATTACGGACAAAATACGTAATAGCACGGGCAAAATATGGCCGTTACTGGCCACTACTGTATCGGGAAATTTTTCTTATATGTTGCGCGAAAGTTCTAAAAAATTTACGTCTCCTGTTACCGATACAATGGATACCGAGTCATGGCGACCAAAACAGATATTTTGAACCATGGGATGTAGCAAATCTGAAATAACAAGCTATGCTATAACCAATGCCAACGAGCAAATTAATTCATAATTTGAACTGTCAAATTAAGCCAACTTTACTTTACAGAGAAAATCATATTGAAGAAAATAGTTCAATTCACACGCGTAGACTTACACAAAACATATGAGTTAGTCTAGGGTTTCCCCCTTTTAGTGGGACAGATACTAATCGATCGACGGATGAAAAAGGGAGGCAATGGCCAGCACAAGCGTCGGTGAGAGGACAGAGGGCGCTGCCATCTTAGCCATCTTGATGAAAGTAGAGGTGTCGCAAGATAGGGAGGGCGTTTGAGGAATGGTGGTTGGTGGGTTTGCAGGAACTTTGTATCAACTACTCGATCAAGAGAGGAAGAGCGAAGGGGATGGTTCATATGTAAAACTTCCCTTCAGGTGCGTGTGTGTTTACAGGAACAGAGTGTGTGTTTACAGGAACAGAGTGTGTGTTTTTTGAAAAGTTACTAGTATTTTTTTGTTTCAAAAAAATATGTTTTTTTTACACAACTGTGTTTTTTTTTTTTTAGAAAACTTTTTTTATACTATTGTTTTGTTTTTTTTCAAAAACTGTTTAATAAATTGTTTTTTTCAAATAAATATGCGTGAAATGAATGGAAAAAATTTGGAGGGATCATTGGTTTTGATTATGGGCAAAACATAACCAATGTAAGATTTGACATTGTTAACTTTAACAACTTCTAAATGAATAATCAAAATGTGATGTGTCATGTTTTGATTATTCACATTTACTTATTCTACTGTGGATGCTCTTACCTACCTAGATCTAAAACTAGAGAAAATAAGATAAAGGAAGAAAAAAGAATTAGTTTCGCCAAAAAGAGGCCTCCTGAGAGTCGAACCCACGAAGTCCAGTTTCAATTGTTAGACCATCTGTGCTGCAACTACTCGCCTATAATGTTTGGAACAAATTATACATATAAAAAGTTCTCGTATGGAAAATGGGGCCTAGTTTTGAGTTAACTTTTGAAGGCTTAAAGCAGCCGCACCTCGGGCTTTAGCTCAAAGCCGGCCCTGACCGTGATTGGTTGGTGCTGTAAACACGCTCTTTACAGCACAATCACAAATAAGACACTCGGTTTGGAATGACTCTATTCTCCAAAATGAAGATTGGACACGAGAGGCTCTAAAAAGACAAGTAATCAAAGAGAGAGAGAGAGAGAGAGAGACCGATGATATCTGCGATATTTCGGCCATTGGAGAATCGTCCTGTTGGTCCCCTCGGAAAGTCAATGCCATAAGGAGGGAAATTTGCTTTTGCGGTGGTTTCGAGGTTATTATTATTGCCATTGTCGACCAAAGAGTCCCCCAAGATGAAGAAACAAGGCACTTGTGATTCACCAAAAACAGAGGACTGGAACATTGCAAGCAATGACAACAACAGTGACACCTGAAGCCCAAGGTTAAGGGTAGCCATCAATGGAGAAAAGATGGATTGGAGAGGAAGTATAGTCTTTTGTGGACAATGGGGAAAACGATGGAAGCAAAAATGTATATATAGTCAAAAAATAAATTGGGAATATTAGTACTTTCCAAGGCTTCAACCAACTACTGGACCACTTGGGGTTATTTTTGCTGGTTAGAATGTAGTCACTCACTTAAAACATGCCAATATATAGGTTCACGAACAGGTTTGTCTCTGCTCGAAATACATAGGTTCGGCTCGGCTCAGTTCGAACATGCCAATATTCGGTTCGACTCGGCACGTTTAGCCAATTTTTCAATATTAAAGCTGAAAAGTTGACGAATTCGAACTCGAATTCGAGCCGAGCTGGCTCGTTTATTCAAGACCGAATACTAACGAGCCGAGCTTCGAGCTTTGTACATGTTTATCGAGCCAAGCTTGAGCCAACCTTTTCCGGCTCGATTTGAATTCGAGCCGAGCTCAAGCTAGACGAATTCTGATCGAGCCGGGCTCGAACATGCCAATATTTGATTCGGCTCGGCTCATTTACACCCCTAGTTAGAATGTAGTCACTCACTTAAAACCTGCTAAAACATAAAAAAAACCAATAAGTGAGTGGTTTTTGAAGTAGCTAATTGAAATACAGTACTAGTGTCTTGCTGAACTATGGGATAATACAGATCTGGGCCAAATTAATTATACTTTCTCCTGACAAAGAGTAGGCGTTCGGATGAATGAATGATACAGTCCGATTTCGGATCGTAACCATTTCTAGTTCAGCACAAAATTTTAGTAAAAAATAGCCGATGATGATCCCGGGTCGATGCAAGTTTTGTTTTTCAATCAGTTTCCTTACTCGATCCCTACTGGTTAAGAATTTTGCGAATCAAACTTACCAGCGCAATGGTTGAACCAGATTAAACCGAACCAATGCAAAAGCACATGTGTTAATGCATTGGATAGTGATGGAACAACCTGTGTACCTGCTGGGTATGGTACAGACATCTAAATTATTATCACTTCTATCAAACAGTCAATTGTTGCCAGCTGCCATTCACCAGTAGGTAAAATTATTCACTACCGTACCCGGCCAATTTCGTATGCGTACGTATGGTGGTGGTTCCAACTTACAGCCTCCACTTCATTGCAGTTGCACATGTTGAACAGTGTCGCAAAACTTGATGAAGTCTGTCGGTCTTCTCTCGTAATTAAAATGCCAACGTGAGGAAATTGAGCTTTGGGAAAACGTGTGTCGGTGTGTGAAGTAGAGCAATTTTTATTTCATTTTTTTGATATCTTTTGATAAACAGAGAGTAGCACATGTAATTACGCAATTCTTATAATAGTAGATAGATTAAAAAAAATCTACGAGTAGCACATGGGGACAAGTTGTTGAAATGACTAGATTCATTTGATTCAAACTCTGTAGTGCATCCTTCCACTTCTCGGTAAGTGTCCATGATTTTCACTTAAATCACACAATTGTCATCCCCTTCCAACTGGGACGCGTAGTGCCATAGGCACGGACTAGCAGTAGTATATATATACGGGACGGTTCTACGAATAACTAATTAAATACCTAAAAAAATACCCCAAATCTCAATCTAATAGTTTCTGATTAAATTTTTATGATCCGAACCGTTCAATGTGTGCAGAATGTAATTTTAAGGATGCCCGCAAGAAATTAGCAAAAAAGATAATAGGAGTTAAACAAAACAGGGGAAAAAAACCCTTTTTTGGAAATAGGGAACATGCATATATTCTTACATAATCTCTCACGAGTGAGTGATGATAAGACTACAACATTATTCAGCGGAATCCACTATCACTTGTAACAAACCATTCAAAAATATTTGTAAACTAGATGTGCACCTCCTATTTTTTGAAGCGGAAATTACCTAAGAGTTATGAGTGTTACTTTTAGAGCGTATTCATGTAAAATTGAATATATGTTCAGTTTGACAATAACGAATTCTTATTCAGTCCTCTAACTGGAAAATTGTTGAAATTTCAACCACCACCACCTCGCGGCTGTCGCCGCCACCATCCCTCGTCAATTTGACAATTTCTATGTCTAAAAGTGAACTCTAACAAAATCAACTAATCAGATCCCTAATTAGGGCTGAAGTAAATAATGCCTTGGGAAAAAAAACGTACAAAACTTCAAAGTAAAGTGACTCTTAAGCATTTTCCAAACGTATAGTAGTTTTTTCATATATTTTGCTAGAACACAATCTAAAAACCCAATATATTCTACATTAAGGAAATTGTCGTCCACATTTCATAGTGTTACGAAACCCACACTCTTTAAACATCACAAGTTAACCATGATGCCTCTGTCCACCATGACGGTGTTGGATGTAAGGACGGTGGTATCAATGGCGCCTGCAGCGATGGCGAATACTTGGCCAGATCTCGACATCGGCGTGAAGAAGGTCGAAGCCGGTCAGCTTCATCGTGCGTGTTATGAAGGTTATTTTTGGAATAATTATTCGCATTCTTTTAAATTTTGGACCGAATGTTTATTGGGGACAGTTCTTATTTGGAGCAAAGGGCGAATTTTGGACCTACCAATAAATGCCCCGAAGTATTAACGTGGATGGAGCTTGATTAAGGAAATGGGCAGGTGAGGTCCGGCAGGGGCAGGAATTGTGGTACGTGATGCATATGGCAGATTTGTGGCTGCTCGAGAGGTAAATTTGGGGATGGTGGGTTCTGTGTTGTGCACGGAGGCAGGGGAGTGGCGGGCTGCTATATATGGAGTTTGCACAAGTTCTAGGCATGCATGGATACTGTCGTGGTTGAGGGAGACTCGCAACAAGTTGTTCGGATTTTGAATAGGGACATTCAGAGCCCGATTGAAGTGGAAGTGATAATTGAGGACATCTGAGGATTGGCAAGACAGTTTGCAAGTTGCTTGTTTCGGTTCATGCGGAGATCAGCAAACATGGTGGCCAATAAATTGGCAAGTCATGGTGTTCGAGGTTCTGATTCCAAGACTTGGAAAGCTAGATCTCCTTCGTGGTTATTGAGTTTTTTAGGGCGAGATAATCATCCTTTTTGATGTTTTGTTTGATTTGGCATCAATAAACGTGTGTTAAAGTTTTGAAAAAAAAAAAAAAACTTGTTGCATCAAGCTGGGGATTTAAAGGAGCAGTTTTGGGCAGTTTTTAACGTTTGGGCATGGGAACTAGCTTATTCATTCAAAATTTTCATCCGCCTTAGTAAATCCATAGGTAAATCATACAAGAACAGGATCAAAAATAAATAAATAAATAAATAAATAAATAAATAATCATACAAGCACAACCCGTAAAAGTACCGGACATGATCAAACCATGCACAGTAAGTCCACAACTTGTGATACCGTGTTTTTGTAGTTATTTACTTGCCCATTCATGCTAATCCGAGCACCCTAAAGAAAACAACATTATAAAAAATAAAAAAAAAAGTAAAAACAAAGTTAACAAATTGCTAATAAGTTATCAAAAAGTTAGTTAGCTCAAATGACTAACGAAACTTTTTGACAGAAACTAAGAGATGGAGGAAATATAAGTAGAACTCAAAGCAATAAAAACATGTAAACTCAAAATTTAAATTTTTGGAGCGCCACGTACGAGTGGTTCGATTATAAATGGTATAGTAAAATTTTACGTTCAAGCTTACTACTCCAAGTGCCAGACTTAAGCGACTCCGAATTTCTAGATCCAAGTAATATTGTTTTTATTGTTGTGACATATTTTTTGTCTTACATATGTTCATGGCCAAGCTTGTCAATAAAAATCTATGTAGTACCGACACCTTTAGAGGTTGAAGTATCGTCGTGTCCAACATGGGGAAACGGCTAGACACCTGTCTGACACCATAGGTGGTGTGTTTAACTATTTTAGTTAATTTTTAAGGGGACACTTAAGGGAGACAGTGGGAACTCGTAAAACTTTAGCAGTAATTTAATTAAGAGAAATACTAAGTGCAAAGAAAAGACCCTTCAAGTGTACATGAACAACTCAGATGCACTGCACAGTGAATCTGGACCGTTCATGTACACTTTAATGGTCTTTTCTTTGCCTATTTTCTTTGTCCCTAGCACTCCTCTTTAATTAATGCACTTGAGAAAAAATTGTAAGAAATATTTTTAAGGCCCACTTAGTCACATGGGTGATTAAGGGATTGCCCACTTACATTATGTTTGTAGTTGTGGCTTCAAAGCTCTTGGCTTTCCACTAGCTCCATTATTTGCAAGTTTAAGTTTTCATGATGGACGGAAACTATAAGGTTTCTTGAGGAAGATTAAGGCTCCCTAACCTAACATTTTATAAGCCTATGATTTCATCAAATCGATCTAGGTACTCTAAAGTCATGCATAGGTTAGAAGACACCTAAATTTAGTGTATGTGTGTTCGGTGTTCAACTTGAACAACAATGGCTAGAGGTTAGTCCGATCTTTTTTCGGTTGCGCATACCGGTACGTGTTTAATTTATCTTTCAAAAATATTATAAAAAGTTCGCTCACAATTATTTCTCAAACAAGGCATTTTGTAAAATACCAGTTGGACGGCCAGTTTCATCTCTAATTCCAGCGGCTGGAGAGGCATAATTTATTCCCCTGAGTATGTCTTGACCTCTTGCGCTTGAATATGGATGAATGTAATCGTCGAATCCCAATAGCTCAGCTGTAGTCTGTAGATCATCAAGAAATTAATTAGTTTGTCACTGCCAATATGTAATTTCTTGGTATATTCGGAAAATCGACAGTTTTTATTTCTAGCTATTGATGGTCGAAGATACAAATTGGAAGAAGCTAAAATTCTATTTTTTTTTTGTTTTGGTAAATAGCTAAAATTCTTTTGTTTGTTTGTCTTTTGATTTTTCGTAATTCTTTGTTTGTCTTATTTTTTTATTGCTTGTATCATGAGGGAAAAAAAAAAGACACTTAGTTGCTTGTATCATCTACACAGAATACATCAATGAGTGCTGAAAAACGGTAAAAAACGAAAAACTATGACTCAATTTAAAGTTGGGAAAGTGTCGTAAGAGACAATAAAATATCGAATTTTACCTTCATCCCTTCAACGTTGGCGTTGCCACTAAACTTCATTGTCGACATCAGTGTCCGGTGAAATTAGACTCCCAATATAGGGATAAGCACTAAAAGATGGGAAACACTTGTCAATCGTTCGATAAAAAAAACTACCATCTTTCGGATTGTACTGAACTAAATGCCCCCTAACGGTCATTAAAATGTCGCCATTCTTCGAAATGCATATTGGTTTGAAAAGCTGACCATAGAATGCATGTGTCTTATCAAGAATCGCAACCAACCGGGTCCAAGACTCTCTTATACCATATTCCTTCATTACCCATAGCTCAACACCCAATCTATTTGAATTGTAGAGCATATAGAGGCATCCACCTACAACATCCATTCTCAAGTTATGACGAGAACCAACATAATCAGGTTGTGAAACCTCCCCATATGTCTCTCTAGCCAAATCAAGAGAGACAATAATGTCCTTGGACCGGACAATCGGAATCCAATGGAGTGCCCCACTCGCAAATTTCCCTAAACAACTCATATCAAGACAATGAGGACAGTCTCCAATCCTCCTCCAAGTATCAGTCCTTGACGTATACACCGCCACTCTATTTTGACTTTGCATATATTTAAATCTAACATGGAAAATTACCACCACCTTGTAATCATCAGTAGACTCGTCATAACCAAATCCATAAACATGGAGCCATATGGGCGAACAAGCGCGCTCGGAATCTGTGAGCTCATAGAACTGCGTTCCAATTTCGGGTAATTTCTTGGATTTCCTCGTAGATGGGTTCCATAGAATTATCGTTGCCTTGTGAATAGTGATGCACACCAATCCATTGCAGGAACCCACAATCCAAATCCAATCAGGAGATCCAACAAAAGGGCAATCAAGACTAACAGCAGTAGCAGATTGCTCATACATAATAGCAGAAATAGAACATGAGTTGAGATGGGGATGGTAATATGCCTTATTCCTTAGGAGGAGTCTATCGGGGGTATAATCGGTGTTTAACGATTCTACACTTAGATGGGTTTTATGAGAGATCAAAGAATGCCATGATTTGCAAGCGCACATGAATCGCAGTAGAGACTTGAAAGGAAGTATCGAGAGTATTTCGACAATAATTTCTTGAGGAAGATTTGGCAATGGCTTTGAATCTTCGGCCCAATCAGGTTTTCGACGTATCGGGTTTCTTTTGATTGCCATGGATGGTGCTTTTGCTCGGTTTGGGACCAAAACCTAGTAGTAGTAAAATTTTATGAGTGTATAACTTTTTATACTTTATTGCCCTAGTTATTGTCGGATCAAGGTTAGGGTAAATTATGTAAAAACCCCTCCATCTATCACGCCGAGTTGTTAAACGCCCTTTATCTACATAACGTCACAATCCCCGCACCCCTATTTCCCCAAAAATACCCCAATGCATATATTACTAGACTTTCTATGGATAACTTTAGAACGGCATGAATAAAGTTTAAAAATTGTTTCGAGATAACCATTGGAGGGCCGCCGACCAGAGGGGGGGCGTGTTTCTCATTGTTTCTTGTCTTGCAGTGTTAGGATTCCGGTGAGATTATTCATTGTTGATCTTAGAGAGCGTTGACCAGTCTATGCAGATTTTCTCCACGTACAACAGTAATATAGATTTTTTTAAAAGGTCATGTGAATATCTCCTAATTGTCACTAGTTTTATTAAAAATGTGAACATTATTATCGTGGGAAAATGAAGAATAAAAGTAGAGACTCATCTCCATTGTGAAGTGAATCTAAAATATAGATATATAAATCAAGTCTCATTTTGTAGACTTACTAGTGCATGTCCGTGCCTTCAGCTCTGGCATTTGATATGGCTTTGAATTCAGCAACAATGTGTGATTAAATACGGGAGTTCACAACCCAAAAGTTACATTACGCTGTGTAGTAGAGTAAAAACACATGCTAACTGCTAAAACAAACAAGAGATTTTGTAGCACACAACAACAGGGATCTACTCCAACCCATCAACCATACGGGTGGGGAAGAACAAAGCAAAAAAAGATAAATTAAACCATTTTGTTTCAAGGGGTAAACCTTTCTAATGAAGCCTTGATGTCAATGGCGCATGCCTGTGTCTAAAGGCATGGTTAAAAAATGGGTATTGAAAAAAAAAAAATGGCTTCGGGAGTCCTTAGCAAGGTGTGATAAACTATAGGAGTTCACAATCTAAAAGTTACTATATATCTTTTGCATTCTGCCATTTGATTTTTCATGAAGTTACCTCAGGAAAATGACGGCCCAGGACGTGTTTTGATAATTAATACCTGCCAAGGACAAGCTAAGAACATTTGTTAATGCTGAAATGTCCTTGGCGGGTATTAATTATCAAAACACATCATTAACTGTCATTTTCCCAAGTAAAAATACATGCAACTGTCAAAACAAACACCGTGAAATTCTGCAATGCACAACAAAGGTCTACTCCAAGATGAACAAAGCAAATATATACAGTAAAATTAAACACTTCAATTACTGTAGTAAACCTTCCTAATGAAATGCGATGATGTATCAAAATATTAATCCAACCTCATGACTGAAGAACAAAATTACTAAAGAACAAAATTACTAACCTAAGACTACCCAAAACTCAAATGTTGGCAAGAGGCCAACAAAAATGGGCAAGCTCAAACCCCAAACCCTAAAAAGACCCTATTTGCCAACTGCACCCAAAAAATAGCCGTCAACAATGCAATTCATTATGTTTGGGTTAGCTTGTGCCAACTGGATGGTAGAATTTTGACACGTTCACAAAACTATCGGGACGATTCTCTTAGCTTTTTCTCTTCCATTGTTTAGCAGCTTAGCTAGACAATGGAAGAGAAAAACTCTCAAGCCTCCCCCACACATTGTTAAATGTGTTACTTCTGCTGCTTTCATCAGGTCCGCAAATAGATGTTGTACTTCTGTACCCCTGTGGGATCACGTCTCTGCACCTCTCTCATTTTCTTTTCTTTTTTTGCATCCGATGATTGTCACATGATAGGTTCGGTTAAGTACTGTATTTGTGATGATGGCTGGTGGTTTCTGTTAATTGTTCGTTAACTACACGAATACTTATTTAGTTGAGAAAAAGATAGTGAAGCTTCCTGGCGGTGTTTTCCACCCAGAGACTTGAATGAAGAGCTTATGTCACCAGGGATTGCAGTCAACAATGGATTGAGTAAAACCGGTAATTAAATCGAGTTGCAGTCAACAATGGATTGTGAAGTTTCCTAGCGGTGTTTTACCGCCCAGAGACTTGAATGAAGAGCTTATGCCACCAGGGATTGCAGTCAACAATGGATTGAGCAAAACTGGTAATTAAATCGAGCTGCTGTCTGGCTCTTCATGTGATGGAGGTACTATTTGCAAGTAAAGGCTTCAAGACAAAGTTGGCTCGATGATCTTTCACTTCTTGGTTGGGATCACTAGGGGTTATCAACAAGAACTCAAGAAGTATTCATTGGCCCTAACTAATCGCAAAAATAGCAAAATGAGAGGAAAAACAGCCCAACCACATGACGAAGTCAACAGCCAAATAATCCCCAGGAAATAAAAATAAACAGAGCAAAAGCAAAACGAACATCAATGTTCGTAAAAGTTAGAAGCGCACAAAATAAACATGGATTTTGATGTTGTAGTTTCAAATACTCATTTTCCATCAACCAAAACATAGAATTTGATCCATTTCAAAGTGATAAGACATAAAAAAATGAAAATGACATCACGTATAATGCGATCACAAACTTATGTCAATAATGCATCAACAGCTGACTGAAGTGAAGTGTCCTCTGTCATTGATGTTTTGAAAATGACATCAAGTATAATGCGATCAAGAACTTAGGTCAATATAAATGCATCAAATAGCTCAACAGTTGACTTAAGTGAAGTGTCTTCTGTCATCGATGTTCTGAAAATTTTCATCTGCCTATTCCTTCAACTTTCCGAAAGTAGTGACGTAAAAGAATCAAGTGAAACCTTACCACCCCCATCATGTATAAGAATTGCCAAAGGTATAGGGATATGAAGCCACAAGTTTCTTAGTAGTTTAACGAATGGTTTTACCACTAAACTCCGGTGTAACAAAAAACATAAACCTTGGGTAAAATTGGGAAGGTGTAGTCAGAGATAATAAAACATGTTCACCATGAAATGAACGATGGTTTTGCCACTAAACTCCGGTGTCAGCATTAGTGCCAGGTGAAACTAGGCTCTCAATATACGAACAAACACTAGAAGGCAGGAAACACTCGTGAATCATTGGATAACAAAATTCTCTGTCTTTCGAATTGTACCGAACTAAACACACTTCCGTTGTAATGTCTCCATTCTTAAAAGTGCAAATGGGTGGCCGGTGTGATACCTATATTATTGTGAATCACAAACAACTTGGTTCAAGACTCTCTTATACCATCACTACAAGAAAAATGAAAATTGGCGACGAAATTTAATTTCGTCACTAAATGAGTATATTTGGTGACAAACAAATAAATTCGTCACTGTTTTAACAACTTTCGTGACGAAATAATTTCGTCACCAATTATACATGTTTAGTGACGAAAAAATTATTTTTGTCACGTAAGGTACCCATTTGGCGACAAAATATATTTTTCGTCGCCGAAAGCTTAAAAAATGTGACGAAATTATTTTTCATCACCTAAGAAAATCATTTGGTGAAAAAATATATATTTCATCTCTAAATGAGAGCAATTTAGTGACGAAATATTTTTTTCGTCACCAAATGCTTAACTTTGGTGACAAAAAATAATTCCGTCACCATTTTAACGCTTTCAGCGACGAAATTTATGAATTGCGCTTTGTCACTAAATGTATTTCGGACATAACTCTTTAGTAAAATCTCCAATTGAGATAATTCAAATTGGGTTTGAACAATAACTCAATTGCCTACAACTTTCGTGTTTATCAAAATTGTTAATTTTAATGTTTAAAGGTTCAAAATTACATTCAAAATATATTTTAATGTTAAACATATGTGTTATATATTTGATATTTCAAATATTTATTGAAAAGTGTGTGAAGAGCAGTTGGTCGAAGCTTGTGCGAAAAACTCAAAGGACTCGGGTTTGAGACCCAACAGGAGCAAGAAAGAAGGATTTCTTTTTGCATATGAAAACATCTTTTGCAGCGAAAAATTTCGTCACCGATTTCTTATATTGGTGACGAAAATTTTTGTCACCGATGTGATTTATCGGTGACGAATTTTTTCGTCGTCAAAAGCACAATAAGCGAGGAAAAAAATTTCGTCACCAATTATTCACTTTTTGGTGACACTATATTTCGTCATCAAAAGGCACTATAGGTGACGAAAAATAGATTTCATCACCAGGTAGGAATCCTCGACAACCTTTAGTCGACAAATTTTTTTCCGTCACCTATATTATTTGTGACGAAAAACATACAATTTATGTCGATTTTCATTCGTCACCCAATTGAATTTTTCTTGTAGTGCATATTCCTTCATCACCCATAGCTCAACACCCAATCCATCACAATGACAGAGCACACGGAGGCATCCACCAAAAACATCCATTATCAAGTTCCGATAAGAATGAACACACTCAAGTTTGGAACCTCCCCATATGACTTCTTAGCCAAATCAAGGGAGACAATAATCTCCTTGGACTCGAAACTCAGAATCCAATGGAGCTCCCCACTAGCAAATTTCCCTGGACCAATCAATTCAAAAGGATGAGAAAAGTCTCCAATCCTCCTCCAAGAATCAGTCGTTAACGTATACACCACTGCTCTATTTTGCCTCTCCACTTTGTTAACTTGAACCCGGAAAATTACCACCACCTTGTAATCATCAATAGGACTCATCATAACCAAACCCGTATACTGGGCACCTACAGAGCGCGAATACTGAGTGACAAGCGAGTTCGTATTTTGTGTGCTCATAGAACAACATTCCAACTTTGGGCAATCTTCTGGATTTCCAGGTAGATGGGTTCAATAGAATTACCGTTTTGTTTTGGTTTTGAGTAGTGATGCAAACCAACCCGTTGCAGGAACCCTGAATCCAAAACCGATCAGGAGATCCATCACAAGGGCAATCAAGACCAACAGCAGGACGAGATTGCTCATACATAATAGCAGAAATAGAACATGACTTGAGATCGAGAGGGCGATATACACTCCTCCTTAGGCTTAGGAGGAGTCTATCGCGGTTATAATATGTGTTTGAATATGCTAAACTGAGATGGGTTTTCGCGAATTTCGGATTAGAAATCAAACAACGCCATGATTTGCAAGCACACTTGAATCGCAGCAGAGACTTGACAGGAAGTCTCAAGAGTATTTCGACATTGCTTTCATAAGGGAGATTTGGCAATGGCTTTGAACCTTCGGCCCAATCGGTTTTATGAAGTATCGGGTTTCTTTCTGTCGCCGTGGATGCTGCTTCTTTTGGGTTTGGGACCAAAGCCTAGTTGTAGTAAAATTTTACGAGGGTACAACGCTTTATACTATATGGCCCTAGCTAGTTATTGAATTGTCGAATGAAGATCAGGGTAAATTGTAGAAAACTCCCTCCATCTATCACACCGTGTTATTAAACGCCCTTTGTCTAATAATCGTCACAATCCCCGCACCAATCTTCCTAAAACTACCCCAATGCGTACACTCTCTACGGGCAACTATAAAACAGCATGAAGAAAATTAAAAAAATATTTCCAAGATAAGCATCGGGGGGCCTTCCGCAGACCAGAGGCGGGGTGTTTTTCACTGTTTCTTGTCTTGAAGTATTAGGATTCCGGCAAATTTCTGAGATAAGCATCGGGGGGCCTTCCGCCGACCAAAGGAGGGGTGTTTCTCACTGTTTCTTGTCTTGAAGTATTAGGGTTCCGGCGAGATTATACACTGCTGGTTTCAGAGAGCGTTGACCAGTCTATGTGGATTTTCTCCACGTACAGAAGTAATATGGATTTTTTAAAAGGTCTCGTGAATATCTTTTGATTGTTGCTAGTTTTATGATAATTAATTTACAAAATTTAAATTTATTATCGTGGAAAATTGAAAAATGAAAGTAGAGATTCATCTCCATTGTGAAAGTAGACTTGTCCCTCTGGAGTGAATTAGTGTTAACAGCATGTGTCTAATGAAAATCTGGAATCAATTTCCATGCAATAAACATGCACAAGGGCAATTCAAAAAAATTTCGAATTTAACAAATGTTGGAAAAAATTTCGAATTTCACAATCTTTTCAATGCAATAAACAAGCCATCTATCATGCATGTCCGGAAAATTTTCGAATTTCCTGGACCTACTCCTTCAGGATACCGCACAATAACAAAGAATCAAGATCCACATCAACACCTAATCATCATAAATGGCACATTGTGATCAACCCAAGGTTTTTTTTTTCCCTCTTCTTTTTTGTTTTTTTATAATTTGATGTCCGAACCAGTTTGCAAGGACCTCATCATGACCAAAGTTATCGAAACAAACAATGTATCGTGTATTGTTTCCTTCTATTGCTTTCCATCTAAACCAATCGCACTAAAGTCAATCAATGAATTTCAAGCTTCATCTTTTTTGCTAAGCAAAAAGGATTTATTAATCTTTATAAAGTATTACAAAGATTAAAAGGATTAAAGGCATAGCTATCAACAACAAAAAAAAAAAGGATCAAAGGCATACCGTCATAAAGTCACCTAAGACCTAAAGGAAGACAAGACACCAACCGAAAAACAGAAACCAAAGAAGACCGACCTGAAAACACCCCCTAGGCCCTAACAAGCAGAAACGAAAATCCAAGCACCAAATTAACCATCAATACCAACCCCTTACTGGTACCATATTGCCAAAGCCCAATGCTTTCCTCATTCCTCTACTGTACACTTGGGCTTTCCTCATTCCTCTACTGTACACGCCGTTGCGGCTATACATTCATTCCAAACTGGCTTATGGACAGCAAGAACACAAAGAGTGGAAGGTTTGGACTATCAACAACCTTATCAACAAAGGATTTAGCATTGACTCTCAATACATTTCCTTTCAACAAAATAGCAATGAGTTTTGAAATTTCCAAATTTTCATCTACTTGTTATATACTTCAACGCCCCATCATTTTAAGCATTGTCGTAGACACAAGCAAGTGAAACAACAATTTTCACATTAGTTGACGGGATGGTTTTACCACATTTTGCTAATTAAACCTAAGTAATGCTTTCGTGGTTGTATTATCAAACATTGAATACAAGATCACCAGAGTACTAAAGCAAGGTATAAACAACAAAAAGCAGAAACTTCAGGCAAAGTGCGCGAAAGTGTAGCAAGCAACAGAGAAATAAAAACATCAAATTTTACCTTTATTCCCTTTAATATATGTGTTGCCACTAGATTCCAGCAGCATCAACAGTACCCATTTCAGGGTGAAACTAGGCTCTCAATATAAGGATAAGAATTACAATACGGGAAAAACCCGTGGATCTTCAGATAACTAAAAGTTCCATCATTAGGACTGTATCGAACTAAACACTCCTTGACAACCATTAAAATGTCACCATTGTTCAAAATGCACCCAGGTTTGAAATACTCACCATACAATGGATGTGTGACATCATGGATCGCAACCAACTTGGTCCAAGACTCTCTTTTTCCATATTCCTTCATCACCCATAGATCAACATGACCTCTAGGATACTCGCAGAGCATACAGAGGTATCCACTTAAAACATCCATCGTCGAAAGAAAACCACCATCTCTATTATAATCAGGTTGCGATACCTCCCCATATGTCTCTTTAGCCAAATCAAGAGAGACGATTGACTCACTGGACCCGTCACTCACAGTCCAATGGAGGGCCCCACTCACAAATTTCCCTCTACCAGCCATGGGAATAGAATGAGGAAAGTCTGCTATCCTTCTCCAAGAATCAGCCCTTAACGTATACACGGCCACTTTATTTCGACGATAGTGTGTATTAGATCCACAATTAAGAACTAACACCACCTTGTAATCATCTGTAAATGTGTCATAACCTAACCCACATGCCGGGGACCAGTCATACGGTATCGTAATACTTGGCAGCTTCCTATACTTCTTCGTAGACGGGTTCCACAGGAATATGGTTTTTTTCTTACCAGTATGGAGGCACACCAACCCATTGCAGGAACCCTCAATCCAAAATCTATTAAGAGATTCCACGAAAGGCCAATCAACGCTAACAGCAGTATCAGATTGCTCATGTCGCATGATAGATGAAATAGAACATGACTTGAAATCACGATCGAAATCCGTAGTCCTTAGGAGTCTATGGTGGGTATAACCAATGTTCGAAGATGCTAAACTGAGATGGGTTTTTACGAATTTCGGATCAGAAATCAAAGAACGCCATGATTTGCTAGCGCACCTGAATCGCAGCAGAGTCTTGACGGGAAGTCTCAAGAGTATTTCGACATTGATTTCATAAGGGAGATTTGGCAATGGCTTTGAACCTTCGGCCCAATCGGTTTTACGAAGTATCGGGTTTCTTTCTATCGCCATGGATGGTGCTTCTTCTGGGTTTGGAACCAAAACCTAGTAGTAATAAAACTTTACGAGGGTATTAAAACTTTATAGTTTATGCTCTAGTTATTGAATTGTCGTATCAAGTCAGGGAAAATTGTAGAAAACCTCCTCCATCTATCACACCGTGTTATTAAACACCCTTAATAACGTCACAATCCCCCACCAATTTTCGTAAAACTACCCAAATGCATGCGTACACTTTCTACGGATAACTTTAGAACGGGATGAAGAAATTCAATACTCCAGTAATTATTTCTGAGATAAGCATCGGGTGCCTTCCGCCGACCAGAGGCTGGGTGTTTCTTGTCTTGTTGTATTAGAGTTCTGACCAGATAAGATTATTCACATCTCAGATAGCGTTGACCAGCCTTATATATAAAGCATTGTAACATAGGTTTTTTCAAAGGTCTTCTCATTATCACTAGTTTTATGATAATTAATTAATAAATGTAAAACTTATTAACGGGGAAAAATGAAAAATAAAAGTAGAGACTCATCTCCATTATGAAATCTAAAATTATAGAGATAGAAACCAAGTCACTTTTCGTAGACATATTTTAGAGGTTGATTGGAATATCCTGACACTTCAAATTTTTGAACATATAGAGAGTTGATTGAACATGCTTATAACATGTTCGAGACACATTCAGCTAGAGTCGAAAACCAAACTTAAAACATCCAACAACTCCCTCTTGCGTGAATTAGTGTTAACAGTGGTGTCTTAATGAAAATTTGGAATAAATTTCAATGCAATAAACAAGCACAAGGGCAATTCAAAAGGTTTTCAAAATAAGAATTTTCTATGCCAGGATGCTAAGAAATGAGATTTCCTCCTTGCAAAACGTGACTAATTGCTAGCGTGTTCGTACTCCAGAGTTGGCAAAAGCCATCATCTATCACGCATGTTTGCGAAATTAATTTTTGAATTTCCACGACCTACTCCTTCAGGATTCCGCACATGCATAAAGAATCAAGTTCCACATCAACACCCAATCATCGTAAACAATACATCATGACCCAAGGTTTTTTTCTTTTTGATATCTTATTGCCCAATCCAGCTTACAAGCACCTCCTTGTGACCAGAGTTGTTCAAACAAACTATGTATCGTCTATTGTTCTCCTTCAATTGCTTTCCAACTAAACCACTCGCAGTAAGGCAATCAATGAATTTCAAGCTTCTAGTGTCCCTCTTGCTAATAGGGAATTTGTCGTGGCAAACGCCTTGGGCGTGGGTCTTCTCTAAAATGATTGTTCACAATTTTTTTTATGTGTGTATTAACAGCCTCTATGCAGCGGCTCGTACAGTCTATTTTCATTCTTTGTTCCACTAATGTTGTGGAGTGTGTACCTTGGGTCTATGTTTGATAGCACGTGGTACGGTCCTAACAAGTGGAACACAAAGATACCCATAGACGTGACCTTTTTCGTATTCTAAACGAATGGGGAAGCCAAAAAGACGGGCAAGTTGCTGGTTGCTTTTGACCATCCATCGATTCCAAGATTCCTCGAATACAAGCACAGAAGTGGAGTCTATTGACTATCAAGTAGTGGTTGAGCGCCTCCAATCCCATGGTATTCAAGAATGGTTGAACCAAGGAGTTTGTGAAACATGTATGTGGACCCTCAACAAGGATAAAACAATGTACTTCGAGTAGAAGAGTAATTATCAACAAGTTTTCAAGCAAGTCTTCTATTAGTTTTGGTTTACAACATTTATTTCAATCTTGTTTCGTAACCAATAAAAATGATTGTCGGGTAGGGCATCTCGAAGGCCATTCAATATCTCCATGAAGTGGGAAATTTTCACAGAAACCTTCTTGAAGGCGTACGAATTTCAACTGAATTAGAAATTAAAGTTAAGCTTGTGAACTTCAATCCCAATTTGGGTGAGAATTTCTATGTGATCTACCACTATTAATTTGTCTTGTCTTTTTAATTTGGGTACCTCAGCCATTAACTGTAGACAAACACTAGGAGGCCTTTATGATCAAATGCAAACATTCTAAATTGCCTCCTCCGCTAGCAAGGTAATTTAGGATGTTTGCATTTGATCATAAAGCCCTCAGAGAGTGCTTGTTCACGGTTATTTGTAACGCCTCTCATATATAATGTGGAATATACACATATATGGGACCCAAATCATGTGAGATGACATAATAACCAACCATTGCATTGAAGATTTTTTTGGTGTGTACCCCATATGTGTACTCATAGCTAGTTTTTAAAACCAACTTTGCTAAAGGTACATATACATAGGTACATACATCGCAAATACATACGCATTTTTGGCCCATCTCGAGTCTCAAAACATTTATCTAAGCCCTCATTTGATTCAAAATGGATTGTTTAGGTCCCCTCTAAAAAATAAACTCTATCTAAAATCGGTATAGGCATATACAAAACATCCAAAACTTTTCTTCATAGGATGTTTTGTATACATTTTTCCTGATATTAGATTGAGTCCTAAACAAACCATTTTGAAAACCCAATACGAGTCCAAAACGTGTATGTCCGCGATGTATGTACTTGTGTGTATGTACTCAGAGACTTTTCGTTTTAAAACCACATTTTTTACCAAGGGTAAGGAGGTACTATCTGTTTTTTGGAGTATTAAGTACCCATAATGTATTCTATGGTCTATACAGATCAATCAAAACAATGTCAAACGGGCCGGACTGGCATAGGCATGGCACGTTTAATTTTGGCACGGTCCAAATGAACCCAAGTCCCCAATGATTAAAAATAAGCAAAGCAAGGTCCCCAAAGCATTCTTAAAAAAATAATCCTCTCACTTCCACCAAAATGAACATCGATTTCTGCTAAGTTAGAAGAGCACAAAATAAACATGGACTCTACCCATTTCAGTTTCCAATACACATTTTCTATCAACAAAAACGTAATGAGTTTCATTTCAAAGGGATGAGACATCAAAACGAAGAGGCATTCCATATCAAGAACATACATCAATAATACATCAACAGTTGGGTTAACTGTCATCTTTCACTTATGTTCCCAAAATTTTCGCATTAGTATGGTTTTACCACATAATGTTAAACATCACTAAATTAACATGAGCAAATTAAGGAACACTTCTGCATTGCTGTATTATCAAACACTGAATACATCACAAGAGTACTAAAGCAAGGTAAACAAGAAAAAGCAGAAACTTTAGGTAAAGTGCTCGAAAGTTCTGCAAGAGATGAAATAAAAACATCTAATTTTACCTTTATTCCCTTTAATAATTAATGGTGTCACCACCAGATTCCAGCATCAACACCAGTGTCAGGGTGAAACTAGGCTCTCAATATAAGGATAAACACTATAATTTGGAAAAATCCACAAATCTTTGGATAACTAAATGTTCCATTATTGGGATTGCATCGAACTAAACACATCCCGACAACCATTAAAACGTCACCATTGTTCAAAATGCACTTTGGTGTGAAATTCTCACCGTACAATGGATGTGTAACATCATGAATCGCAACCAACTTAATCCAAGACTCTCTTATTCCATATTCCTTCATCACCCATAGATCAACATGAGCTCCATGATACCGCCACTGCCTGCAGAGCATACAGAGGTATCCACTTAAAACATCCATCGTCGAAAGAAAACCGCCATGTCTATTATAATCAGGTTGCAAAACCTCCCCATATGTCTCTTTAGCCAAATCAAGAGAGACGATTAACTCATTGGACCTGCCACTCACAGTCCAATGGAGCGCCCCGCTCACAAATTTCCCTTTACCGGCCATAGGAATAGAATGAGGACAGTCTGCTATCCTCCTCCAAGAATCAGCCCTTAATGTATACACCGCCACTTTATTTCGATGATAGTCCCTATTAGATCCACCATTAAAAACTAACACCGCCTTGTAATCATCAGTAGATGTGTCATAACCTAACCCACATGCCGGGGGCCAGTCATACGGTATCGTAATACTGGGCAGCTTCCTACACTTCTTCGTACGTAGACGGGTTCCACAGGAATATGGTTTTCTTACCAGTATGGACGCACACCAACCCGTTGCAGGTATCCTCAATCCAAAATCTTTTAGGAACGAAAGGGTAATCAACGCCCACAGCAGTATCAGATTGCTCATGCCGCATGATAGAAGAAATAGAACATGACTTGATATCGCAAAGGGGTTCATTAGTTATTAGGAGGAGTCTAAGGTGGGTATAACTAGGGTTCGAAGATACTAAACTGAGATGGGTTTTCACGAATTTGGAATCGGAAATCAAAGAACACCATGATTTACAAGCGCAACTGAATCGCAGCAGAGACTTGACGGGAAGTCTCAAGAGTATTTCAACGTTGATTTCATAAGGGAGATTTGGCAATGGCGTTGAACCTTCGGCCCAATCGGTTTTACAAAGTATCGGGTTTCTTTCTATAGCATGGATGGTGCTTCTTCTGGGTTCGGGACCAAAACCTTGCAGTAGTAAAACTTTACGAGGGTAGTAAAACCTAGTAGTAGTAAAACTTTATAGTTTACGGCCCTAGTTATTGAATTGTCGTATCAAGATCAAGTAATTGTAGAAAACCTCCTCCATCAATCACACCGTGTTATTTAACGCCCTTTTATCTAAATAACGTCACAATCCCCACACCAATTTTCGTAAAACTACCCCCATGCATACACTTTCTACGGATAACTTTAGAACGGCATGAAGAAATTCAATACTCCAGTAATTATTTTTTAGATAATCATCGGGGGGCATTCCGCCGACCAAAGGCGGTGTGTTTCTTGTCTTGTTGTATTAGGGTTCTGGCGTAATAGATTATTCACATCTCAGAGAGCGTTGACCAGTCTATATATAAAGCATTGTAACATAGGTTTTTTCAAGGGTCTCGTGAATATCTTCTGATTGTCACTAGTTTTATGTTAATTGATTAAAAAATGTAAAACTTAGTAACGAGGAAAAATGAAAAATAAAAGTAGAGACTCATCTCCATTATGAAGTCTAAAATTATAGAGATAGAAACCAAGTCGCTTTTTGTAGACATATTTTAGAGGTTGATTGGAATATCCTGACACTTAAATTTTTGAACATATATATAGAGAGTTGATTGAACATGCTCTTATAACATGTTCGAGACACATTCAGCTAGAGTCAAAAACCAAAACTTGTAACATAGACTTGGCGGGGAGTCTCAAGAGTATTTCAACATTGATTTCACAGGGGAGATTTGGCATTGGCATTGAACCTTCGGCCCAATCGATTTTTTGACGGAAGGAGTTTCTGGATTTTTTGATGGATGGTGCATTTTCTGGGTCTAGGACCAAAACCTAGAAGTAGTAAAATTTTGCGAGGGTGCAACGCTTTTACTTTATGGCCCTAGTATTATTGAATTGTCGTATCCAGATCAAGATAAATTGTAGATAACCTCCTCCATTTATCACACCATGTCATTAAACGCCCTTTTTCTAAATAAAATAACGTCACAAAAAGAGTTGGAACCTGTGCTCTTGCTCGCGGAGAAGACGGTAAGGTTGTGGGCATATTGCTGAATATTCATCTTGGAATCACCTCGGCAAGTATTGCAGAATCTCTAGCAATCCGGGATGGGATGAAATTGGGTTTGGCTCTAAAACTTCCACGGGTATCTATTGAATCAGATTCAGAAGCAATAGTGAGAAGCTATTTGGACTCAAATGACCCACCTTCTGATATTGTGGTGTTTACTCATGATTGTTTTGCGTTGAAAAACTTATTTATTTCTTGTGATTTTACTTTTGTCAAGCTAATCAGGCTGCATATACGTGTGCTTGGAAAGCCCTTTCTAATAGTTTGTCCTGTTTGTGGACGTCCATTTTGTCTCATGGGGTTCCCATTTGTCTGATATTTAGGCTTTCGCCTAGATTAATAAAACTTCTCTCCTTTGACAAAAAAAAAAAAAAGAAGAAGAAGAAAGAAAGTCACAATCGCAGCACCAATTTTCCTAAAACTACCCCAAAGCATACACTCCCAGCGGATAACTTTAGAGCGGCATGAAGAAAATTTAAAAAATATTTATGAGATAAGCATTGGAGGGCCTTCCGCCGACCAAAGGTAGGGTGTTTCTCATTGACTCATGTCTTGCTTTATTAGGGTTCCGGCAAGACTATTCATTGCTGATCTCAGAGAGTGTTGATCACCAGTCCATAGGGATTTTCTCCGCATACTAAAGTAATATGGATTTTTTGAAAGGTCTCGTGAATATCTTCTGATTGTCACTAGTTTTATGATAATTAATTTACAAATGTAAATGTTATTATCATGGGAAAAATAAAAATAAAAGTAGTGACTCATCTCCATTGTGAAGTGAGTCTTAAAATATAGAGATAAAAAACAAGTCTCTTTTTTGCATGTGGTCTAATTTGGGCATCTCCAACCCAATACTCTCCAAATTAATCAAGACAAATTCAATTCAACTAGAGTCAAAAACCGATACTTACATCCTGCAACTTCCTCTGGACAGGTCTGGCCCTAACATTTTGGGGGCCGTAGGCAGTGTTTGAATTGGGGCCTCTAACTTTTTTCTATATTAATTGTTTGTTCGATAGGAAAAACAATATTAATTGTTATAACCATTTTTGGATGAGTTCCAAAACTGTTAAGTTGTTAAAAAATGAGCTGGCTGGGAATCAAACTCGCGAGCACACGCTCAGTGCACGCAACACTTACTACCGTGTCATACAATTGAACATAGTTGAAAAGCAATTGGCATGTATAATATTTAATACATTCTGGTATTTGGGGGCCTAATTATTAGGCCCAAAACGGGAGACCCGCGGTTGCCTGGTGGGTCTATACCTAGAGCCAGCCCTGCCTCTGGAGTGAATTAGTGTTAACAGAGGTGCCCAATGAAAATTTGGAATAAATTTCAATGCAATAAACAAGCACAAAGGCAATTCAAAAGGTTTTCAAAATACGATTTTTCCTGCCAAGATGTTAATAAATGAGATTCCCCCGCAAACGAGACTACAGAGTTGGCAAAAGCCAGCTATCATGCCGATTAAAAAAAAAAAAAGCCATCTGTCATGCACGTTTGAAAAATTTCCGAATTTCCTGGACCTACTCCATCTGGATTCCGCAAAATAACAAAGAATCAAGATCCACACCAACACCTAATCATCATAAACGGCACATTGTGATCCAAGGTTTTTTTTTTTTTTATAACTTGATGTCCAAATCAGCTTACAAGCACCTCATTGTGACCAGAGTTTATGGTTTTCTTCCATTGCTTTCCAACTAAACCACTCGCAGTTAGGCAATCAATGAATTTCAAGCTTCTTACTGGCACCACACTGCTAATGTCCAATGCTTTCCTCATTCCTCTACCATACACGCCTTTGAGGCCACAATACCCAATTAACCCTCCATTTATAGACCACTAGTGAGATGTCGACGCGTTTGTCATTAATAATTTGTTGAGTTAATGTAAAGATGTTGAGTTAACTTCAAGGTTTAACAAACTCCTGTGATGCTGCACCATTACAGAGGAGTAAGAGTTGGGCCGAATGGACAAAATGGTGTTACTGTCACACACCTTCAATTCGCCGATGACACGATTATTTTTTGCAATAATGACAGGGAGGACTTGGCGAACATCAAAAGAATTCTGCGTTGTTTTCATGAGTTTATATGGCTGAAGATAAACTTCTCCAAAAGCTCTTTGTGTGGGATTAGAGTGAGTCAACACGATGTATCCTCCCTTGCTATGGTTATGGGTTGTAAAATTGATCACTTGCCGATCAAATATCTAGGTTTACCGTTGGGTGCTAATCTGAATAGAGTCAAAACCTGGGATCCAGTGGTGGAAAGGACGGAGAAAAGGCTAAGTGTTTGGTGTACAAGATTTAACACCACAGGGGGTAGACTTACCTTAATGAATTCATCCCTCTAATAGTTTGCCAATCTACTTCATGTCCATGTTCAAAATGCCAGTGTGTTGCAAAAGTGCTAACCAAGATCCAGAGACAATTTTTTTGGGGTGATACGGTGGACAAGAGAAAGATTCACTTGGTTAAATGGGAGGTGATTTCGAAAAAGAAAAAGTATGGAGGGTTAGGGGGTTAAGAATCTGATGGTCCAAAACCTTTCTCTTTTAGCCAAATGGTGGTGAAGATTTTATACAGACAGCGACTCCCTCTGGGTGAAGGTAGTCAAAAGCAAATATAATCTGGAGGGATTTAGGATAGAGATTCACTCTGGACAGGAGGTTTCTTTTTGGAATCAGGCATGGTTAAGGGACACAACTCTTAAAGAGGAGTTCCCTCGTCTCTATCTTATCTCTACTCAAAAAGAAATGGTGATTAGTCATTTAAAAAACTCAAACGATGATGGCAATTGGAATATGTTATTCTAGAGAAGATTGTGGGTTTGGGAAGATCAACAACTTGACGATTTGCTATTGAGATTAAAGCCGGTGATTTTGGATCAGTCCAAGCGTGATGCTTTAAGTTGGAGATGGTCTTCTGATAAATGTTTTTCCATGAAATCTGTCTATAACAAATGGGAACAATTGAGCTTCACAAGCAATCGGGTGATGGGATCAATCTAGACAAGTATTAGTCCACCTAAGGTAGAAATCTTTTCGTGGTTGGCACTTCAAGACAGAGTGGCAACGAGGTCGGTTCTCCTCCACAGAAATTTGATTCCTAAGGGCCAATCGAGTTTGTGTCCCTTCTGCTCTTTACGCTTAGAAATGCCGGAGCATCTCTTTCTTGACTGTCAATCTTCTTGGGGTGTTTGGTCATTGCTTCTTGATTGGTGGCATCTCAATTGAGTCTGCCCTGCTTCATTGTTAGATCTCTTTACTTGGTGGCTGGGTAGTGGTTTCAAAATTTTGGAGAAGTTTTTGTGGGAGACAATGTTCCAGGCAACAATTTGGTCCATATGGTTGGCTAGGAATGGTCTGGTGTTCAACAATGATTCATGGCGAGAGGAGGATCTAGTGGAGCTGATTAAAACTAGAGTAGCAATGTGGGTCAAGGTGAATTTTTATATTAAGGTGCACTTAGTGGAAGATTTTAAGGGTTATCTCGATAGAATGAGGAAGGTGAAAGTGAAATATGAGGAGTGGTGCGGTCCAATTATCTGTTGGATAGCTTTTTGTTTTTTTGTTCAGTTTTTGGTTCCTTTTCTCATTAAGCATCTATGCTTAGGGAGTTCCCTACTCGATGTACCCTTTTCGAGTCAATAAATCTTCGTTTTGCCGGGAAAAAAAAAATGCTGCACCATTTACCTTTGATTCAACTTCAAGGTAATCAATCAGAACTACCTGTTGATGTTTTCAGGGCTGAGCAACAGTGATTGCTTCACACATATTAAGCAGAACTAGAACGAAATATAGCAATCCTATTAAGCAGAAATAGAACGAAATATAGCAATCCTTAACAACTCAAAAGTGTTATTACAACAGAGAGTCCAACTTAAATCTGAATATGGCATCATGTAGCGTACGTACACAATTAAATTATATAACTACCTTCATCAGAGTGATCAAGCTCGAGGGCAGATATCAACGGAGTCAGAGCATTGTATGCTCCGGTAGCTAGGAATAAATTAGTCACCTCGGTCGGATGAAACCCATCCCAATATGCATACAGAGTCCTATTACTGCATGGAGCTAGATTTGGAGCACATAGTCCTTTTCCAGTGTTTGATGATACAACACAGCATGAAGCATTTGCAATCGTAATACCTGAAATGAAATACGTTACAATCGTTCAATCATTTATATTTGAGGTTTACTATTACGATCAAAAGACAAGGCCTATATCACAAAAATGGGGGGAATAAAGTGCATGAATCATGAAATCTCTCAAGAAAGATACAAACCCTGATAATGCAATTAAGACCATAAAATGAATGGGAGAATAGCCTATAAGTTGATGTCCCCCTTCCTTACTGCAAGTTCTATGGCTGGATTTGAAGCTACGATATGGGTACGAAAAATGGTACAACAAATAGAAAACTCAAAAGATCTAACAATTCACAGTGGTTAGATCCTTTCTATTCAATACCCTTTTTCTTACACAAATCCTTGTCCCAAATAAAGTTTAAAAATGTAATCCAAATCGTGTATAATGTCATAACAATTTGGAGTTTGGACAGACGATGAAAAGCGGGGTGCATAGGGCAAAGGTTCTCAAGTTGCCTAGAAAAAAGTAGAAAATAGTTACAACTTATAAGGTAGTCTACAGAGATAGTATAGTAGCTAATTAGTTATGGAGAAGCTTGAAAAACAAAACAGAGAGGACAACGAATTCTGATGTTACATCAATGTTGCAATTATAATTTATAAATGGCAAGAGGTGTTGAAAAGCATATAATTAATGTCAATGGGTACCCATGTAATGCCCAAGCAATGGGATCTCGGTGATGGAGGAGGACAGACACACCTAAAAGGCTAAAACCAATAGATGCGTTCTTTTACTTTCAAACTAAATGCCGAGAGATTTGGCAAACCAACTAATTAAACCATATGATCCTACTTTTAGTTTCAAAAGCATTACCTTTCAACACACAACATGGGCAACAACATTAAGTGATAAGACATGGTACAAATTTGCTTACAAAAAGATATTAAGGTAACTTACCGTAAGCAGATGCATCCCCTGTAGAAATTTCAGTAATGTTTATGTAGATGAATTCCGAGTCAGTCAAGTTATTGTTGAGTTCATCAACAAGCGAGCTAAGACCTTCATTGAATAGTTGCACATCCGTGTCAATAACTTCCACGCATGCAGATCCGTTTGTGCCATAACTAGTCATTTCGGATGGAGTACAACCTATTAAACCGAGTCCGAACAATGCAACCTTCCTTGCTCCATGCTTGTACAAAGTCTGTCATAAAAAATGCGTACAAAAACAAGAAAGTAGTTGTTACCATCTTCCTCTAATTAATTTTTCAGAGGTAAATATAATAACCGATCTAATATACATGGTTATAAATGAACTGAGCAAAGAGGCTTGGCCAATGTCGCAAAACTTGATTAAGAAACCCACATATATTGAACAAAATATATTAATTGTAGTCTAAGCCAAATGCTGTTTTAAGCTCTTGATTTTTGCATATCCTTTTTTTATGGGTTTTCAGGATTTTTTTTCCTGGCACTTCCTTCGTCATAAGAAATCTGTTATCAGGCTAGGATTTTCATGGGATAATTGTTTACATCTCTAATACCAAATTTGGCCTAAAATTAAATTATGACATCTTTAGTACTTTACAGCTTTTTTTTTTTAATTGATTAGTGTGTAATAAGGAAATCTACAATGGGAGTTGATTCCTAGCTAGTAGAATTAGGAGTCCATTTCCATCATTTACCAGTTGTAAGCCTTAAGCTTACTCTAAATTCATAGAGCTTCCTAGCATTTCCCTGCATATCAGACGTTAAAAATAGAAGGATAAACTAAAAGCAAAAAATACAGAAATTCTGGTACTTACCTTTAACTGCTGCGAGTACTGTTGGATTAGAACAACTGCATATTGTTCTGGGGTATATAGGTAGCTTGTATTAAAATATTGTGGCTGCAAATAGTTGTTAATGTAGTCATTACTACCCATTCCAACATAATATATGCACTTGCTGAGGTAATTTGCAGCTTCCTCTTTACTTCCTAGTAGATCGCCAATGCGTGACACTATGATTTGATGATTTAGTAACTGCTGATTCAAGCTTATGACAGCCCCCTGTTGGGAAAAAGACAAATAGAATCAATTAATTAATACTTTTCAAAGTGTAATTTTTTGTAATCCTCCTTTGCTAGCCGCATGTTGATAATCTACTATTTTGAGAGACGGTGTGAAATACAAATATATGTTTTATCCCACACTAAGGCTATATGTAACTGTGAATTTACATAATTATTAACTCAGAAATTTTCAAGTAAAGACCTTAAAATGAGGACCTTATATGCGGACCTCTCCATTTCTTGCCTTTTCCAATCGGATTTCAATGATCCGAGCAGCTCAATATGTTCAGAACGTGATTTTAAGGATACCCGTGAGAAATCGGCAAAAAAAATGACCGAGAAGGGCTTGATTTGAGCAATTTTTATTTGAATCGTTAGATAAAAAACAAACAAAAACTGCTCGGATGAAGCCCTTCCCGATCTTTTTTTTTTTTTTGCTGATTTTTAGAGTGTACCCTTAAAATCACGTTCTGAACACATTGAGCAGTTCGGATCATCAAAATTCGATCAGAAAAGGGAGGTCTGCATTCTGTTAAAATAATATAATCTTTATAAGAAGGGGACTCTTATTAACTATCTTGAGCAGCATTTTAATTTCAATGACGAATGGGTCACATTTTTCTTTCCTTTCATCCACAAGGAGATAATTGACAAATATAATGAGAAATACATGAAAACGGACAGGAAAACTACAGATAAAAAATCAAACAACATATTCCACAACCATACAAGTAAGCCCAATAGTCATGACAGCAACTGAAACATGTAAACACAATTTGAGAGAAGAAATAAAATCTTGTCTATGGCAAGATTTGAACCCTGACCACTCATTGGAAGTGGAGAGTGAGGGTGGTCAGTTGGCCCAGTCCCAGATGGTTACCTAACCACATAGTTATCCAACAAGTATCAACAACTTTACAAATTAGGCATCTACAACCTTAACTCAAGTATGTATTAAGTTTTGCCTTTGTCACATAGTATGTATTAAGTTTCTGCTTATAAGTTCTATTTGCATAGCTACTACACCAACTTGAACCAATTAAGGGAAAGTATTCGTATTTTTGCAATTAGGTACTACCACACTAGCATGTTTGTCTTAGTGCGACAAATTATCTTTTTACCCAAACTATTTTGGAGTCAAACTCCCGAACATATAAGGTTCGCAATTAAAAAAACTAGAATTAAATTGGAGCCAAACCCAAAACTCATATCATTGAAGGCAATAAAAGTGGTAATTTACAAACATTTCCACAACAGCAAAAAGCTAATTACCAGTTCGGTTCCACTTTCATCCCGAATTCCAGCACCCCCAGATCCATAATTTACACCCATGAGGATGTCCTGATCTCTCGCAGTTGCAAAGGGTGGGATATACTCGTCAAAACCAAGAAATTGAGCTGCAAATTCAATCACATAGTTAGATAATTGCTTCACTGAGAAGGCTTTGATTTTTAAATTTGAGCTTGATTGGTGTGTGAACCATGACACTTAGCAATTTATAATGGGACTGTGTCTTTGATGAATTCATTGAGATATAACTCGACGTTGATATTAACAATGTTGAAAATAATAAACCGTACCACAAATCATTCTAAAAGTAAACAACCATTTAGAAAGTGATTGTATATAACACACAAAAAACAAAAGGACACAGGCACCAACACTTGCACTAACAATTTTACAAACTCGTGTAAAACACGAGTTGTGGGACTCACTTATGGGTGGTGGATGAGGGAGTTTGTACAATTATTGGTACAAGTGTTCCTAATCTTAAAGAGGTTAGGAAAGCTAATGTCAATGAACTTGGGTGGTGTCATACGTATCTGCACTCCGAGATCCAAAGATCCTAATTCTAAGGGGATTCTACCTTCCAAATGCCTATAAAATCAGCTTTTGATGCAAGGGGGCAGGTACATGTTAGGGCAAGAGATCAAACACACAAGCAAAAAAAGAAAGCAATTGAAAAATGAGAATATACATACGGGGTGTTGGAGGATTTCAATATGACAAAAAGATGAACAACATTTCAATGGGAGGCATCCGTAGCTTTGCTTTTAAATTTTCAAAACTGTTTTGTGTAAATACAGTTCTTTCAAAATTTCTCAAAACTGTATTTACAGTTTTTAAGTGAACAAAGTGCGTGTTTTTTGAAAAACTATTTTTTTGTTTCAAAAAATTATGTTTTTTTACACAACTGTGTTTTTTTTTTTTTTTTGAAAACTTTTTTTATACAATTGTTTTGTTTTTTCTTCAAAAACTGTTTAATAAATTGTTTTTTTTTTTCAAATAAATATGCTTGAAATGAAGGGAAAAAATTTGGAGGGCCCATTGGATTTGATTATGGACAAAAATTAACCAATGTAAGATTTGATATTGCTAACTTTAGCAACTTCTAAATGGATAATCAAAATCTGATATGACATATTTTGCTTATTCTACTGTGGATGCTCTTACCTACCTAGATCTAATTAGAGAAAATAAAAAAAAAAAAGGAAGAAAAAAGAATTAGTTTTAACAAAAAGAGGCCTCCTGAGAGTCAAACCCAAGAAGTCCAGCTTCAATAATCATTGTTAGACCATCTGTGCTGCAACTACTCACTTGTAATGATTGGAACAAATTATATATATATAAAAAGTTCTCATATGGAAAATGGGGGCTAGTTTTGAGTTAACTTTTAGAGGCTCAAAGCAGTCACACCTCGGGCTTTAGCTCAGAACTAGCCCTGACTGTGATTGGTTGGTACTGTAAACACGCTCTTTACAGCACAACCACAAATAAGACACTCGGTTTGGAATGACTCTATTCTCCAAAATGAAGATTGGACACGAGAGGCTCTAAAAAGACAAGTAATCAAAGAGAGAGAGAGAGAGAGAGAGAGAGAGAGACCGATGATATCTGCAATATTTCTGCCGTTGGAGAATCGTCCTGTTGGTCCCCCGGGAAAGTCAATGCCATAAGGTGGGAAATTTGCTTTTGCGGTTGTTTCGAGGTTATTATTATTGCCATTGTCGACCAAAGAGTCCCCCAAGATGAAGAAACAAGGTACTTGTGATTCACCAAAAACAGAGGACTGGAACATTGCAAGCAATGACAACAACAGTGACACCTGAAGCCCAAGGTTAAGGGTAGCCATCAATGGAGAAAAGATGGATTGGAGAGGAAGTATAGTCTTTTGTGGACAATGGGGAAAACGATGGAAGCAAAAATGTATATATAGTCAAAAAATAAATTGGGAATATTTGTACTTTCCAAGGCTTCAACCAACTACAGGACCACTTGGGGTTATTTTTGCTGGTTAGAATGTAGTCACTCACTTAAAACATGCCAATATATAGGTTCACGAATAGGTTTGTCTCTGCTCGAAATATATAGGTTCGGCTCGGCTCGGCTCGAACATGCCAATATCCAGTCGACTCGGCACTTTTAGCCAATTTTTCAATATTAAGGCTGAAAAGTTGACGAATTCGAACCCGAATTCGAGCAGAGCTGGCTCATTTATTCAAGACCGAATACTAACGAGCCGAGCTCGAGCTTTGTACATGTTTATCGAGCCAAGCCAGAGCCAAACTTTTCCGGCTCGATTTGAATTCGAGCTGACCGCAAGCCAAACGAATTCTGATCTAGCCGGGCTCGAACATGCCAATATTCGATTCGGCTCGGCTCATTTACACCCCTAGTTAGAATGTAGTCACTCACTTAAAACCTGCTAAAACATAAAAAACCAATAAGTGAATGGTTTTTGAAGTAGCTAATTGAAATACAGTACTAGTGTCTTGCTGAACTATGGGATAATACAGATCTGGGCCAAATTAATTATACTTTCTCCTGACAAAGAGTAGGCGTTCGGATGAATGAATGATACATTCCGATTTCGGATCCTAACCATTTCTAGTTCAGCACAAAATTCTAGTAAAAAATAGCCGATGATGATCCCGGGTCGATGCAAGTTTTGTTTTTCAATCAGTTTCCTTACTCGATCCCTACCGTTTAAGAATTTTGCGAATCAAACTTACCAGCGCAATGGTTGAACCAGATTAAACCGAGCCAATGCAGAAGCACATGTGTTAATTCCCAGTACCAAAAAGCCAATCCTTGTACGTTGTCGGACTAATAATTAATGCATTGGATAGTGATGGAACAACCTGTGTACCTGCTGCTGGGTCTGGTACAGACATCTAAATTATTATCACTTCTATCAAACAGTCAATTGTTGCCAGCTGCCATTCACTAGTAGGTAAAATTATTCACTACCGTACCCGGCCAATTTCATATGCGTACGTATGGTGGTGGTTCCAGCTTACAGCCTCCCCTCATTGCAGTTGCACATGTTGAACAGTGTTGCCAAACTTGATGAAGTCTGTCGGTCTTCTCTCGTAATTAAAATGCCAACGTGAGGAAATCGAGCTTTGGGAAAACGTGTGTCGGGGTGTGAAGTGGAGCAATTTTTATTTCATTTTTTTGATATCTTTTGAGAAAGAGAGAGGAGAACATGTAATTATGCAATTCTTATAAAAGTAGATAGATAAAAAAAAATCTACAGGTATATGGTAGTAGATAGATAATATATATATATATATATATGGGGACGGTTCTAGAGACAATACATTTGACAATACTTTTGACAATGCATTTTTTGAAATCCCGCATGGGACCTTCAAACAAATAATCGGAGCCGCTCAATGTATTTAAAACATATTTTTAAGGGGTCCCGTAAAAAATTAACGCATTTGAATATCGGTAAGGGCTTGATCAGCTCATTTAGTTGATTCCTGTCAAATTTGATAGGATAAAATTGAATGAGCCAATCAAGCCCTTGTT
The DNA here is from genome assembly GCA_019656295.1 of Rhododendron mucronatum var. ripense. Lineage (NCBI taxonomy): Eukaryota > Viridiplantae > Streptophyta > Magnoliopsida > Ericales > Ericaceae > Rhododendron > Rhododendron mucronatum. The sequence continues at coordinate 897,425 of BPLT01000163.1, forward strand.
GATATTCAAATGAGTTGATTTTTTACGAGAACCCTTAAAAACATGTTTTAAACAAATTGAACGGCTCCGATTATTCGCGTGAGGCTCCAAAAAATATATTGTCAAAAATATTGTCTCTAGAACCGACCCCTATATGTATGTATATATATATATATATATATATTATAAAACAGAGAGGTGTGAGAACAAATTGTTGGAACGGCTTAGATTCATTTGATCCAAAGACTGTAGTGCATCATCCCACTTCCTGGTTATTGGTTTTCACCTAAATCATACAACTGTCATCCCCTTTTAACCGGGATGCGTAGTGCCGTAGGCACGAGTTAGCACTAGTCTATTATAAAACAGAAGGGTGTGGTGACAAGTTGTTGGAACGGCTTAGATTCATTTGATCCAAAGACTAGTGCATCTTCCCACTTCTCGGGAAGTGTCCATAGTTGTCACCTAAATCACACAACTGTCATCCCCTTCCAATTGGGATGCGTAGTGCCATAGGCACAAACTAACATTAGTATATATATACGGGACGATTCCGCGAACAACTAATTAAACACCTAAAAAAATGTGATTTTAAGGGTGCCCGTAAGAAATTAGCAAAAAATATGACCGAAATGTGCTTGTTTGGAGCAGTTTATATATATACGGATTTTTGGTATTTAACACACTTACCGAAAGAAGAAGGTCCGGTAACGAAAGAAGAAGGTCCGGTAACAACGTCCTGAAAAAATGCCATAAAAGCGTTGATGTGGTGTTGTTGAGATCGTATCAACTAGAGATCTGAGTCTGCTATTGAATACTCCCTCCGTCCCATAATATTTGTCCGGTCCGCAAAACGGAGACTATAAAATAATGCATTTCTTTCAAGAAAAAATTCAAATTTTTTTCACAAGTTAAAAGAACTCTTCGAGATCTAGTAAGTTGTTGAATTTTTTCCCAACTTTTCTTACAAAAATAGTATTATTTTTACATCTCCGTTTTGCGGACCGGACAAATATTATGGGACGGAGGGAGTAACTGATTTGCATCGTTGATTTTCTGCACACATGTCGAGCCATGGGGGCTACCTTGGGCATTCAATTGGGCTACATCCAATCTGGCCCACTCCGATCAACACGAATTTCCTTGCTCCGAATTGAAATATACAATGTCTATTTCCACAAATTAAACAACAAAAAGATAGTAGGAGTTAAACAAAACAGGGGAAAAAACCCTTTTTCGGAAATAGGGAACATGCATATAGTCTTACATAATCTCTCACGAGTGAGTGATGATAAGACCTACAACATTATTCAGCGGAATTTACCGTCACTTGTAACAACCATTCAAAAATACTTGTAAACTAGATGTGTACCTCCTATTTTTTGAAGCGGAAATTACCTAAGAGTTATGAGTGTTGCTTTTAAAGCGTATTCATGTAAAATTGAATATATGTTCAGTTTGACAATAAAGAATTCTTATTCAGTCCTCTAACTGGAAAATTGTTGAAATTTCAACCACCTCCACCTCCACTGCTGTTGCGGCTGCCGCCGCCACCATCCCTCATCAATTTGACAATTTCTATGTCTAAAAGTGAACTCTAACAAAATCAACTAATCAGATCCCTAATTAGGGCTGAAGTAAATAATGCCTTGGGAAAAAAACGTACAAAACTTCAAAGTAAAGTGACTCTTAAGCATTTTCCAAACGTATAGTAGTTTTTTCATATATTTTGCTAGAACACAATCTAAAAACCCAATATATTCTACATTAAGGAAATTGTCGTCCACATTTCATAGTGTTACAAAACCCACACTCTACTCAGTTAAACATCACAAGTTAACCATGATGCCTCTGTCCACCATGACAGTGTTGGATGTAAGGACAGTGGTATCAATGGCGCCTGCAGCGGTGGTGAATACTTGGCCAGAACTCGACATCAGCGTGAAGAAGGTCGAAGCCAATCGGCTTCATGTGCGTGTTGTGAAGGTTATTTTTGGAATAATTATTCGCATTCTTCTAAATTTTGGACCGAATGTTTATTGGGGACAGTTCTTATTTTGAGCAAAGGGCGAATTTTGGACCTACCAATAAATGCCCCGAAGTATTAATGTGGATCGATGGAGCTTGATTAAGGAAATGGGCAGGTGAGGTCCGGCAGGGGCAGGAATTGTGGTACGTGATGCATATGGCAGATTTGTGGCTGCTCGAGAGGTAAATTTGGGGATGGTGGGTTCTGTGTTGTGCACGGAGGCAGGGGAGTGGCGGGCTGCTATATATGGAGTTTGCACAAGTTCTAGGCATGCATGGATACTGTCGTGGTTGAGGGAGACTCGCAACAAGTTGTTCGGATTTTGAATAGGGACATTCAGAGCCCGATTGAAGTGGAAGTGATAATTGAGGACATCTGAGGATTGGCAAGACAGTTTGCAAGTTGCTTGTTTCGGTTCATGCGGAGATCAGCAAACATGGTGGCCAATAAATTGGCAAGTCATGGTGTTCGAGGTTCTGATTCCAAGACTTGGAAAGCTAGATCTCCTTCGTGGTTATTGAGTTTTTTAGGGCGAGATAATCATCCTTTTTGATGTTTTGTTTGATTTGGTATCAATAAACGGGTGTTAAAGTTTTGAAAAAAAAAAAAAAAAAACTTGTTGCATCAAGCCAGGGATTTAAAGGAGCAGTTTTGGGCAGTTTTTAACGTTTGGGCATGGGAGCTAGCTTATTCATTCAAAATTTTCATCCGCCTTGGTAAATCCATAGGTAAATCATACAAGCACAGGATCAAAAAAAAAAAAAAAATTCATACAAGCACAAGCTGCACAACCCGTAAAAGTACCGGACATGATCAAACCATACGAGTGGTTCGCTTATAAATGGTATAGTAAAATTTTACGTTCAAGCTTACTACACCAAGTGCCAGACTTAAGTGACTCAGAATTTCTAGATCCAAGTAATATTGTTTTTATTGTTGTCACTATTGTTGTGACATATTTGTCGTTGTCTTACATATGTTCATGGCCAAGCTTGTCAATAAATATCTATGTAGTACCGACATCTTTAGAGGTCGAGGTATCGTCGTGTCCAACATGAAGAACGGCTAGACACGTGTCTGACACCTTAGGTGGCGTGTTTAACTATTTCAGTTAATTTTTAAGGGGGCACTTATGGGAGACAGTGGGAACTCGTAAAACTTTAGCAGTAATTTAATTAATGCACTTGAGAAAAAATTGTAAGAAATATTTTTAAAGTCCACTTAGTCACATGCACATGGGTGATTAAGTGATTGCCCACTTACATTATGTTTGTAGTTGTGGCTTCAAAGTTCTTGGCTTTCCACTATCTCCATTATTTGTAAGTTTAAGTTTTCATGATGGACGGAAACTATAAGGTTTCTTGAGGAAGACTAAGAGTCCCTAACCTAACATTTTATAAGCCTGTGATTTTCATCAAATCGATCTAGATACTCTGAAGTCATGCATAGGTTAAAAGACACCTAAATTTAGTGCATGTGTGTTCAGTGTTCAACTTGAACAACAATGGCTAGAGGTTAGTCCGATCTTATTTCGTTGCGTATACCGGTACATGTTTAATTTATCTTTCAAAAATATTACGTAGAATAAAAAGTTCGCTCACAATTGTTTCTCAAACAAGGCATTTTGTAAAATACCATTTGTACGGCCAGTTTCATCTCTAATTCCAGCGGCTGCAGAGGCGTAATTTACTCCCCTGAGTATGTCTTGACCTCTTGCTTGTATCATCTACACAGAATACATCAATGAGTGATGAAAAACGGTAAAAACGAAAAACTATGACTCAATTTAAAGTTGGAAAAGTGTCGTAAGAGACAATAAAATATCGAATTTTACCTTCATTCCCTTCAACGTTCGGGTTGCCACTAAACTCCATTGTCGGCATCGGTGTTAGGTGAAACTAGACTCCCAATATAGGGATAAGCACTAAAACATGGGAAACACTTGTCAATCGTTCGATAAAAAAAACTTCCATCTTTCGGATTGTACTGAATTAAATGCCCCCTAACGGCCATTAAAATGTCGCCATTCTTCAAAATGCACATTGGTTTGAAAAGCTGACCATAGAGTGAATGTGTCTTATCATGAATCGCAACCAACTTGGTCCAAGACTCTCTTATACCATATTCCTTCATAACCCATAGCTCAACACCCAATCTATTAGAATTGCAGAGCGTATAGAGGCATCCACCTACAACATCCATTCTCAAGTTACGATGAGAACCAACATAATCAGGTTGTGAAACCTCCCCATATGTCTGCCAAATCAAGAGAGACAATAATGTCCTTGGACCGGACAATCGGAATCCAATGGAGTGCCCCACTCGCAAATTTCCCTAAACAACTCATATCAAGACAATGAGGACAGTCTCCAATCCTCCTCCAAGTATAAGTCCTTGACGTATACACCGCCACTCTATTTTGGCTTTGCCTATATTTAAATCTAACATGGAAAATTACCACCACCTTGTAATCATCAATAGACTCGTCATAACCAAATCCATAAACATGGAGCCACATAGGTGAACAAGCGTGCTCGGAATCTGTGAGCTCATAGAACTGCATTCCAATTTCGGGTAATTTCTTGGATTTCCTCGTAGATGGGTTCCATAGAATTATCGTTGTCTTGTGAATAGTGATGCACACCAATCCATTGCAGGAACCCACAATCCAAATCCAATCAGGAGATCCAACAAAAGGGCAATCAAGACTAACAGCAGTAGCAGATTGCTCATACATAATAGCAGAAATAGAACATGAGTTGAGATCGGGATGGTAATATGCCTTATTCCTTAGGAGGAGTCTATCGTGGGTATAATCGGTGTTTAACGATGCTACACTTAGATGGGTTTTCGCGAATTTCGGGTGAGAGATCAAAGATTGCCATGATTTGCAAGCGCACATGAATCGCAGCAAAGACTTAACGGGAAGTCTCGAGAGTATTTCGACAATAATTTATTGAGGAAGATTTGGCAATTGTTTTGAATCTTTGGCCCAATCAGGTTTTCGCCGTATCGGGTTCCTTTCGACTGCCATGGATGGTGCTTTTGCTCGGTTTGGGACCAAAACCTAGCAGTAGTAAAAATTTAAGAGTGTACAACTCTTTATACTTTATTGACCTAGTTATTGTCGTATATATCAAGATTAGGGTAAATTATATAAAAACCCCTCCATCTATCACGCCGTGTTGTTAAACGCCCTTTATCTACATACCATCACAATCCCCGCACCCCTATTTTCCCAAAAAATACCCCAATGCATATTCTACTAGACTTTCTATGGATAACTTTAGAACGGCATGAAGAAAATTTAAAAATTATTTCGAGATTACCATCGGAGGGTCGCCGACCAGAGGAGGGGCGTGTTTCTCATTGTTTCTTGTCTTGCAATATTAGGGTTCCGGCGAAGTTATTCATTGCTGATTTCAGAGAGCATTGACCAGTCTACACGGATTTTCTCCACGTACAACAGTAATATGGATTTTTTTAAAAGGTGACGTGAATATATATCTCTTGATTGTCACGAGTTTTATTAAAAATCTAAAAATTATTATCGTGGGAAAATGAAGAATAAAAGTAGAGACTCATCTCCATTGTGAAGTGAGTCTAAAATATAAAGATATAAATCAAGTCTCCTTTTGTAGACTTACTAGTGCATGCCCGTACCTGAAGGCACGGTCTCTGGCATTTGATATGGCTTTGAATTCAGCAACAATGTGTGATAAAATACGGGAGTTCACAACCCAGAAGTTACATTACGCTACATGGTAGTGTAGTAGAGAGTAAAAACACATGTCAACTACTAAAACAAACATGGGATTTTGTAGCACACAACAGGGATCTACTCCAACCCATCAACCATAGGGTGGGGAAGGACAAAGAAAAAAAGATAAATTAAACCATTTTATTCCATGGGGTATACCTTCCTAACGAATCACTTGATGTCAATAGCACATGCCTGTGTCATGGAAGTCGAAATTTGCTAAGGAGAGTGTGTTCGTGTCGGTTTCAATTAAATCACCTAACTACTTGCCTTATGCCTTAGTTGAACATTCAATCACACGCTAATTGTTTGACTTCCCGTTTCCACGATTTTAATTAACACTCCAAATGCCACAAATAAAGAACCTTCAAATTTATAACATAAATCAATTATGTAAAAATCGGAGCCGAAAGATATAAAATAGTAGACAGTCACATATAATTCCATCTAGTTTTAACCCCAAAAAAGTCAATATATCAAACTTGTGGATAAAATAGGTCTACTTGGACTGCCTGTTTGGTGGTCAAAATTGGGACAAATCCTTGCCGTCACTGGTAAATAAAGTAGAAGCTTCTTACTGGAGATATTACTGCACGGTATGGACAATTTACTCTCTCCATGCTGTCAAATTAGTACAACGTTTATTCAATGGTCAGCATAATAAGCAATGCATGAGAAAAGAAAATACCACCCAACAATAGCATTTTTCAAATTAATCAGACAAAATGATCACAATCAAAGGCAGTATCCAAAGAGTTGCTTGGACTTCAACCCTAGGATAAATCAATATTGTGGACGAAGAAAATGAAGAAAGCTTACATTTGGGTACCCTTCAATACTACCAACGTCCATTATTAGAGTGCATCCCCAGGACCTTGAATCTTGGGGCTGCGATTTAACACGGCGCAACGACGAAGGAAGCTTTTATACGGTGAAGCTGATGATGAACGGCGATCCATCGAGTTGTCTTCATGTCCTTTCGTTTGACAACTCTGATCATGGGTATACCGCGAGGGTGTCTTCAGATGATACTACAGGTGGGTGATTTTCAAAGGACATAAGCATTCTGATTGGAACATTGGCCATGGTTGAAGCACCCCCTTGTACCTAAAACACTAAATACCTACGGTAGCTTGAGAATGCAAGCATGGGTGCCTATTTTATGTTTGAGACAGGTTCAAAACTTCTTACTCGATCTGAATCCTTAACAAACAGTATCAGCCCACAAAGATTAAATCGCAAGTAGACCAATTCAACTCTTTCCAAGGTTTTTGATCAATATGCGGGTTTTTAATGGGTTTGTAGATTGGTTGAATTTGACTAAATTATAAATAAATCATAGAGAAGCAAACAACTAAACAAACAAAAAAGAGTGCCTTCACATGGAATAAAACCTTCCGTTTTGCGTAGAATAACTCACTGATTGCCACCATTTGAATCACCCGATGCTCTTCCCCTACCAAACCCGAGCCCCGGGCTCTTTAAAGATCTAATGTCCAACATCTTGATGTTAGAGAACCAAAAAATGCCAAAATTACGGAAATTGAACTATCAGAACAGAGTTATGCGACACCAACACCAAAAAAATGAGCCAAGAAAACAAACTTGGGAAAAATGACGGCCAAGGATATGTTTTGATAATTAATACCCGCCATGAACATGCTAAGAACATTTGTTAATCCTAAAAATGTCATTGACGGATATTAATTATCAAAACACATCCTGAGCCGTCATTTTTCCAGCAAACTTTGTACAGCCCTCCCCTCACACTCCTCTGCCTCTTCATCTCTTCTTAGGCAATGAAATGAAATAAAGTGAAAATGAATAATTAAACGTCCGATGAAATAAAATGAAACGGATCAATTAAAAACAGAGGCTCTAATGATAATGGCAATGCAAGACATTATTAAAAGATTTTAGATAATGGTATGGCAAGACTTGTTTTATCTCATATGAATGTGAAATCCAAGAAGTGTAAAGAAGTAAAGACCCATAAGAATGGCAAGACTGGGCTTTAATTGAAAACTCCATGCTTTAATTGAAAACTATTGAGAACCAAAACTCATGTTTTCCATTCTGCAAATGGGCTAGAGAAAGTAAGAGCAAATCTAAGCACACATGACATTCAGCACTCGCTCATTCCAACAGTGTTTTATTGAACGGTTCACTAAAAAATTGCTCAACTCAAATCCTTTCTGGTCATTTTCTTTTGCCGATTTCTCGCGCTGAACACATTGAGCGGCTCAGATCATCAAAATTTGATCGGAAAAGGGAGGTTCTGACCATAAGAGGTCCTGACTTGATCCTGACTATATTATGAAATTAGCAAAAAAAAATGACCAGAAAAGACTTGATTTGAGCAGTTTTTATTTGAACCATTCGATAAAATACAAACAAAAACTGCTCGAATCAAAGCCCTTTTCGGTCTTTTTTTTTTTTTTTTTGCTGATTTCTCTTGAGTACCCTTAAAATCACGTTCTGAACATATTGAGCGGCTTGGATCATCGCAAATTGGTCGGAAAAGTGGTGTCCTTACTGTAATACAGTAAGGGCGCCCGTATTAGAAGATTGGTGTGTGTGTGTGTGTGTGTATATACAGTGGTTTCTCCTAAGGACCACCGTAAGTTAAGCAAAAATGTGGACCTCCCTCCCAGCCGTTGGATCTAATCCAATGGCTGAGCTCTAAAAACCAAATTCACGGGTTAAAAAAGGGCACTATTCACGGGTTATATCAAAACGGGTTAAAACACAAAACGGGTCCTCATTACTCATCACGCGAACAGAAAAATAGAGCGAGAGAGAGGGAGGCGATTGGTGATTCAGAATGACGAAGAACGTAGAAGAAGAAGATCGAACAGATCCAAGGTCTCTCTCTCTCTCTCTCTTTTCTGTAGGGTTTCGGACTGAAGTTAGGATTTCGAACCAACTGGGAACTAGGGTTAGGGATTCGAAATTGAACCCTTAATTCGAAATTAATTCGAACCAGTTGGGGTTGAGTAATGAGGACCCGTTTTGTGTTTTAACCCGTTTTGATATAACGCATGAACAGTGCCCTTTTTTAACCCGCGAATTTGGCTTTTAGAGCTCAACCATTGGATTAGATCCAACGGCTGAGAGGGAGATCCGCATGTTTGCTTAACTTACGGTGGTCCTTAGGAGAAAACCACTGTGTGTGTGTACACACACACACACACACACACACACACACACCAATCTTCTAATAAGGGCGCCCTTACTGTATTACAGTAAGGACACCACTTTTCTGACCAATTTGCAATGATCCAAGCCGCTCAATATCTTCAGAACGTGATTTTAATGGTACTCGAGAGAAATCAGCAAAAAAAAAGACCGAAAAGGGCTTTGATTCGAGCAGTTTTTGTTTATATATATATATATATATGAGTCATTTTCAAATAAGGAGGTCCTTATTTTAGTTAAAATAAGGACCTCCCCATTTCTCCCATTTTCTGTTCGAATTTCGATGATCCGAACCGCTCAATGTGTTCAGAACATGATTTTAAGGGTACCCGCTTGAAATCGGCAAAAAAAATGACCGGGAAGGGCTTCGTCCGAGCAGTTTTTATTTGAACCGTTTGATAAAAAATAAACAAAAACTGCTCGGATGAAACCCTTTCCGGTATGTTTTTTTACTAATTTCTAGCGGGTACCCTTAAAATCACGTTCTGAACACATTGAGCGGCTCGGATCATCGAAATTCGATCGGAAAAGTGAGGTCCTTATTTTATTAAGTTAAGGTGGTCCTTAGGAGATATATATATATATATATATATATAGAGAGAGAGAGAGAGAGAGAGAGAGAGAGAGAGAGAGAGTCCACTTCTTAAAAGGGCACCATTACCGTATTTCAAGAGTACCGTGTAATCCACTGCAATATAATTTCATACATATTCAAATTCTTTCATGTTTAATACGCCATTCATTCTTCATTGATTTAAGATTTACGAGTACGTGGATGTGGAGATAATCTTAAAAAATGTTTGAATGTGAGGGAAAGTTTGAAGGTTTTATTTTTAATTTTTTTGAGAGGAGAAAATGAGCAGAGATTGAGGTGAGGAGACAATAAAGATGGGAGAGAGTTAATTACTGATGATGATAATTTTTGTGAGTTTGTTTAATTTGTGTTAAAAAAAGAATAGAGAGAACAGTATCATACAAGTCCTTCGTACATCATATAATTATGAACTAATACTTCTTCTGTCCCATTTTAAATGTCATTTACGGAAATTCGTGTATTTTTAAATTTAAAAAAAAAACATATTTCTACATTTTATTTTTTTACACCAAAAGTATTTTAATTCGGTTTTAAAAAATAAAAATATAAAATATAAAAAAAAAAATTTTGATGTTAGAAATTGCATGAATTCCTGTAAAAAAAAACATTTGTGGCGGAATGGAAGCAGTATTAAGTGTTTTTTTTATTTTTATTTTTATTTTATCAACAGTCAAACATTTCATTTCAATATCTGAAGTGTTAGGATTATACTGTTTGCGAAGACAAGCTTGCTACCCTGTTTCGGGGTTAGAGACCGGGTTCAGAGTGAAGATTGAACCTTACACGGATGAAGTGAATTTGCGCTTTGTTCACCTTGAGGGACTTACTTCAGAGTAAGGATTCATAGTTGGAATTCTATGAAAGAGTCTCGGGAGCCAGGATGCATGACAGTTTCATAAGACCAAGTGGAGTGGCACAAGATTTGCTTCTTGACTTATGTCGAGATATTGATTCCTCCACACAATAATTTTCTTCTCATATCGACGAATTAGAAGAGATGTCAACCGGAAACCGTATTTGGAAATAACAATTAGTGGATTTTGATACTGTCACTGCACAACAAGCAAAGGTACCAAAAAATCAAGTACCCTCCATCCCAATTTAATCATCGTTTTTTAGGAGTTCGTGACACTTTTTAATTAATTATATTTTATAATTTATAATATTTTATGTCATTTTGAAGATATTGTATTATAAAACCAATCGGAATTTATCAAACAAGATTCATATTCGAGGTAAAATCTCTTACGGATTTAAAAATATTACTAATTTTTTAACGGATTAGAATAGGACAGGGAACAATTAAATTAGAACGGCGGGAGAAATATACAAAATTCTCGTTCATAAGTTGCACCCTTCGTTTTCCCATGGTGGCCTTCGGTTTGGTTTTGGCTCAATCAAACGATTGAAGCTTCTTTCTTGCGGGAAAAAAAAAACTCTCTTTTCTATCAAGAAGATGCGAACAAGAATCGCTCCTGTTGCTTTCATTTTCCTTCTTTGAGTTCTCATTCCGAAACTGGAGTTTTCCCTCAGAATATTCCCCTCTTCTTTCAGCAATTCCCTCAGTTCGCCTCGTTTGGCTCCCACCCATCGGTGTAGGCTTCTTGTTGCCAAAAAAAATAAAGGAACTTATGTTTTGTGATCAAGATGCGAAGAACTGCTGCTGTTGCTTTGATTTTCAGCCCGAGAGCGGCACGTAACTATCGAAAAGGTAACCCATTTGTCCATCATCATCATACACGCTTGTTTCATACCCAATTTTCAACAAACCCTAATCCTACAGATGTCATTGCCATCACGAACCGGCAGCAACTCAAGAAGTTGTTGCTGGAGAAATCTAAAACGGGTTTTCATAACCTCGACCATGCCCTCAGTTTGTTCCATCAAATGACCCAATTTCGACCTCTTCCTTCTGTGATCGCTTTTACTCAGCTGTTAACTGCAGTTGCCAAGATGAAGGAATATTCGACAGTCTTTTCTCTGTTTGTAGAAATCCGCGAGTTGGGCATTCCAATTGATGAATATATGCTGACTATTTTGATCAATTGTTGTTGCCGCTTGAATCGAGTGGATTTTGGGTTTGCTATCTTGGGTATCTTCTATAAGTGTGGTTATACTCCGGACGTGACTACCTTCACCACTCTCATAAATGGGTATGTTTTAGAAGGTAAGACTTCTGAGGCTGTGAATTTGTTCAGGAGGTTGATAAAATATGGAGACATCGAACCTAATGAATTCACATATGCGACAATCATAAAAGGACTTTGTAAAGTAGGAGACACGGCGATGGCTATACGGTTGCTGAGGAGTATGGATAAATGGAACTATAGGCCTCATGTAGTGATGTACAACATCCTCATCGACAACCTTTGTAAGGATGGCAACATAGATGATGCTTTGCGCCTCTTATCGGAGATGAGAGAGTGGGATATTATGCCTAATGTGGTCACCTACGGCTCTATAGTTGATGGCTTATGCAAATCAGGTCGATGGAAAGATGCCACAAGAATATTGAGTGACATGATGGAGCAAAATATTTTCCCTGATGTTGTGACCTTCAATATGTTGATAGATGCATTTTGCAAGGAGGGAAGGACCGAAGAAGCGGAGGCCATACTCAAGATCATGGTCCAAAGAGGTGAGAAACCCAATGTTATCACTTATAATGTGCTGATGAACGGATATTGTTTGCAAGGCCACATGAAAAAAGCAAAAGAAGTCTTCAACTCCCTGGTGGATAGGAGCCTTGAGCCTAGCCTCTGTAGCTATAATATTTTAATGAATGGTTTCTGCAATAAGATGAATATAGACGAGGCCATGGATCTCTTCAGAGAAATGTCACATAAAGGGTTAAAACTTGCTACTACTACTTACACCACTTTGTTAAAGGGGCTGTTACACATAGGGAGATGTGATGCAGCAGATCATATATTTCATGAGATGATGTGTAGCGGTCAAAATCCTGACATTATTACTTACTCAGTCTTGTTAAATGGATTCTTTAAGAACCAAAAAATTGGCAAGGCATTAGAGGTGTTTCGTTCAATGCAAGATCAAGGAATAGTTCCTAATAATTATACTTATTCTATCATCATCAATGGCATGTGCAAAGCGGGGAAGATTGAAGATGCTCGAAAACTTTTTAATACCATTTTAGCTAATGGTTTGAAGCCTAATGTTCATTTGTACACCACAATGATTAGTGGACTATGTAAGGAGGCATTGCTTGATGAAGCTGAGGAGTTACTTTTGCAAATGGGGAAAGACGGGCGTCCACCAAATGATTTGACTTTGAACATTGTTGTTCGAGCATTCTTGAAGAGGGGAGACACACACAAGGTTAAGATACTTCTACAAGAAATAATCAACAGGAAATTCTCACCAGATGCATCTACCATGTCCATATTAGTAGATTTACTTCCGGCTGAGGGTGAGGATAGCGAACTTGTAAAAATGATCCAGAGTCTTGTGCCAAGGGAGGATAGTAAGGCTTTGTCCCAAGCTTAAGGGAATGATTTGAAGTTGGCAGATTATGGATGCTTGTGCAAGTGACATGGAAGGATTTATGAGGTTCTATGTTTTCAACTTTATGAGCAAGTTTTACCGGTAATTTTGCTTGAGGTTAAACTATAATTTTGTAATGTCAAAATCTTGTGGTTTTAGTATTGTGTCTTCCCTCTTTCGGGATCTTGAAAGTTTGTACTAATTTGCTTGCTCTGCATGATTAGCACAAAATAGAATGGTAGTTATGACAGTTGTTTGAGCTATTTATGCAAGATCTCTGGATCCATTGAACTCAAGCTTCTTGTGGGCAATTAAGCAGGTAAATTGTTTTTTGACCCTCTTATTGTTCTGCTATGGCTCATGCGTTATTTAATTTTCTTTCATTCATCATCAGTTGGAAATAATCTTAGTTGCTCTACAGATAATGGTACCATACATCGGTGCTTGTTTTTTCACTTGAAATAAGTTTTGAAGCTAAAGTTTTTCTTACCCGTTGAATGGCCGATGACAAAGATGTCCCTTCAGTTGTGCATTAATTCCCGTCAATTTAACACTTGTAATTTGGCTGCAGCTTAATGATCTGGACCGCCACTTTGAAAAGTTGGACACGGTTTTGTGCATGTATGGCGTTGTTCTTTCCATGACTCCATCCCTCTCCACTCATTGATCTTTGTCATCTTTTAGAGCAATCTGCAAATAGAGAGCCTTGTCTTTCTCTGTTCTTGCTTTGTTTGTTTTGTTTGACAGATATGAAATAGGCTTGGGTGATTTCCTGACATTACCAGCACAGTGACATAACTATCCATTTTCTTTGGAAATTGGTTGATTCGTGTCTACCTATTTAAGGCTTTAGAAGTTTGCTTTTCCACATGCTTTTCGCTGTAGGTCAGTCGATCATACCTGGGCATATGAAACTGTATTCTCTCTGAAAGACATGGGAGTGATGATGGTGCCAGTTTTGTTCCTCTCCCTTTCTAGTGTGCGAAGGTTGGACCATGCAACTTCGATCTTTCTCTGTGTCTGAGTTGATTGGATGGATAGCTATTTACCATGGCAAGCTTTAGCGAGTCCCCCGGACTTTAGTTTTGCGGTCAAATAAAGCAATGCTTTTCTGGCAAATCGGACATGAATAATGCTACATTAGGATGCCTGAATGCAAAAGGATTACGCCGTGCTGTAGTCTCAAATGCTCCTGTCATCTGACCTCCACCTATTTTAGAGTTCATATTCACATTGTAGTCATGGAACCTAATTTGCAAGACACCAAACATTTCCATTTTACAGCCAATGCCCCCATTTTGGTGCCCCATGTGGTTCCCTATCACAACATCTTCTTCGAAATCACAGTAGGCGGAGAAGAGTAGGGATGGCAATCTCGACCGAACCAATGGGTACCCGAACCGTAACCAATTTTTTTCCCCGAACCATAACCGAAAAATTCCCCGTTGGTGCGGATATGGTTTTGGTTGGTAGATAACCGAACGGGTTCTGTTCGGTTACGGTGGAGCTGATAACCGAACCGTTACCCGAACCAAACCAAAACAAGATATTTACAAAATTACCCTTGTATATATTTATACACACTTCCCACTTAGGATTTTCATTTCTTTCACTCGCCCACTCCAGAGCTCCAGAGTCCAGAGCAGCGATGACTGCTCCGTTCGATCTCTCTCTCTCTCTCTCAGTCTCTCTATCGATCTCTCTTAGTCTCTCTCTCAATCTGGACTCTGACTCTCAAATCTCCATTCACTCGACCGACGGCCACTCCTCAGTCCTCTCGGACCTCTCCAGACCAGGCTCCACTCCACAGCTCCAAAGCAGCGACTACTCCGTGAGATCTCTCTCTCTCTCGATCTCTCTCTCAATCTGGACCAGTTTTTTTGGCAGGATCAGTTTTTTTTCTTGATTAAAAGGATCAGTTTTTTTTCTTAATTTCGGTTATCCGTTCAGTTCGGTTATTATCCGATATCCGTTTGGTTCGGTTATGGTTACCCAGTTCCCTCTCCGTTCGGTTATCGGGGTGGATATGGGTGATACTTCGGTTTCGGATATCGGGTACGGAATACCCAATATCCGCCCCGTTTGCCCCGAATGCCATCCCTAGAGAAGAGTGTGTGAAGCTTCTTGGCGGTGGTCTCCCATGTGGTTCCCTATCCCACCGGAGACGTAAACGAAGAGGTTATGCTGCCCAGGATCCCATTCAACGATGGATTCGCCAAAACGGATAACGAGAGTTTCCGACAACAGCTTTTTCTATCATCTCGAGAAGCTATTTGAGCACAAGTGTTTAATTGTCTTGTGATTTCATCCAAGCATCCTCGGTAGATAAGGGGGATTTCAATCTAAAGCCTGATCACCATCATTGTGCGGTGATCAAACCCTCATTGCTCTCTAGTTCAAAGTTCATTCCAATTCAAGGTTAATTTTACGGAGATCTGAGCCTCATCTCTCTGTAATTCCAGGTTGTATCCTGTTCCAGTTTAGTGTTCTAATAACTTGAGTGTGAAACATTGTTATCTCGAGAGTCTTTTTCGGATTTAATTTCAGCGTGCACAAAAACTATTGGGAGTTTCGTGATCTATAGGCATCTACTAAATTATTGGCGGAAAGTTGAGTTTTTGGTTGAAATTCACTAGGTTTGGGTTAGCTCGTGCCATTGTTGTTTTGTTTAAGGTCTCAAAAACTGGATGGTATAATTTTGACACATCCACAAAACTGTCGGGGACGATTCTCTTTCTTTTTCTCTTCCAGATGATGTAGTTTGTCCAGCTGATGTAGCTTCCATGTCGATTGTCCAAAAATTCCAGCCTCGTTTACTCCACGCAACCCCCACACATTGTTAATTGTGTTGCTTCTGCTGTATCCATTAGGTCAGGAAATAGATGTAGGTTTGTATCGTGGTGGGATCACGTATCTGCACCACTTTTTTCTTTGCTTCTGATAGATTGTGACAGGATAGGTTCCGTTAAGTACTGTATTTGTGATGACGGCTGGTGGTTTTTGTTAAGCGTTCATTAACTACATGAATACTTCACTAGTTGAGACTCGAATGAAGAGCTTATGCCACCAGGGATTGCAGACAACAATGGATTGAGCAAAACTGATGTTAGCTGGGACTCGAACGAAGAGCTTATGCCACCAGGGATTGCAGACAACAATGGATTGAGCAAAACTGAAAACATCGAGTTTCTAGAAAGCAGCTCTTCAGACCACTGAGGAACTATTTGCGAGTAAATTAAGCTTCAAGACAAGTTGGCTCAATGATCTTTTACTTCTTGTTTCGGTCCATTTCGGGGGTTATAAACAAGAACTCAAGAAGTATTCATAGGCCCTAACTGATCGCAAAAATAAGTAAAATGAGTGGAAAAACAGTCCAACAATGACAAAGTCAACAGCCAAATAATCCCCAGGAAATAAAAATAAGCAGAGCAAAGCAAGGTCCGCTCGCATTCTAGGCCATTTTAATCTTCTTGCTTCCACCAAAAAGAATATCAATGTTTGTCAAAGTTAGAAGCGCACAAAATAACACATGGATTGCGATATTACAATTTCCGATACTCATTTCCTTATCAACCAAAACATAGTACTCCATTTCAATGCGATCACGAACTTAACGTCAATAATGCAGCAACAGCTGACTTAATTGAATTGTCTTCTGTCATGGATGTTCTGAGTTGTATCTGGAATTACAATCGTAATTTTCGCAATAAAGACTTAGGCAATGGCCTTAACCAGTGAAACACGCAGCCTAAATAAATCGAAATACCAATGTCATGGGAAACAAAAGCGACAAATTTTCTTTGAATTTGAAACAAAGTCAAAGCCAAATCGGTATAAGTCAAAACCATGGGGGTATTACCATGGGGGTATTACCATCCCATGACTAAACACCACCATTGTACCAGCTATACTGAAAGGAATTCAAATATTGAACACAAGTTTCAATGCAGAAGCAATAAATGAAACACTAAACTCAAAATAGGAGGTCAAACACAGGAAATTCCTAAGTAGCCAGAGTCCTTGCCCGATTCCCGTTTTCCGAAAAAAAAGTTGGATTAAATCCATCAATTGAAAGCTCAGTGAATGGCAAAACACGTATATAGTAGAATAAAATTCTAAAACACAGATTAAAGTGATAAAACTGTTGAACATAAATTTGGTAGACGATGTGCACAACAAAATAATAAATCAATCCAACAAACCTCGTAACCAAGGAACCATTTAACAAATAATGAATCCCAATGATATGATTACAACATGATATCCAACAACAATGGGTAACCCATAACCAATACCTAATAGTACCAAGTGCTAGTGAAATAAATATCTCAAAATTGGATCAAATATTGATACTTAGAGTATGTATTACACAGACGTGGTCGGGCACCTCAATCATGGAAATAGAGAATTAGTGGATACATATCCAAATTTGGATACGGATACAGGAATACGCCACCTAATGTATATAAAATACATATTTTTATTTTTTAAATAGGAATGCTTTTAAATATATTACATATTAGAAGTCCAATCAAAGCCCTAAAACAAAAACTAAGCCACAATACATTAGCCCGGTTCTGTAATACAAAATTAATACATAAGCCCGAATACATACACATTACTTCTTTCGATTGAAGAAGCCCCATTATTTCTCCGTAGTAAGAAGCCCATTAATACAGAAGCCCAAGTATATTATAAACCATTCGATCATTCTTCTTCTTCCTCCCATCTGTTGCAACATTATCATTTCCTCCCATCTGTTGCAACATTATCTGTGCCTTTTGATTTTCTGCAGCAGTTTCTCCTTCAGCTCCTGCAGCGGTGTGTTCCTCAAACATCACTGAGTGAATGAAAAGAGTTGGGGAAGGCTAGTAAGACATAATCAGACATCTAAGTTTACCTATATTCCTTGAAGTATTAGTGCTGCCACTGAACCCCACTGTCAGAATCAATGTCAGGCAAGACTAGGCTCTTAATGTATGGATAGACATGAAAACGCGCTGAACAATTATGAATCGTAGGATAAACAAATGTTCCATCTTTTGGATTGTACCCAACCAAATATATAAAACTATGCAGTAAAACTTCACCATTCTTCAAAATGCACAATGCTGTGGTGGAGTAAGGACAAATAATTGGATGTTTCTCATAAGGTATCACAACCAACTTGGTCCAAGGCTCTCTAGTACCATATTTCTTCATCACCCATAGATCAAATTAATCACAATAGGCACATAGTATACAGAGGCATCCATTTAAAACATCCAACAAGCGCCTATGCAAATGACCATCTAGATAATCAGGTTCCAAAACCTCTCCATGAGTCTCCTTCACCAAATCAACGGAAACAATAATAGGACCAACATTAGAATCGCTACACCCAGTCCAATGAAGGGCACCGTTTAAATATGTCCCTAAACCATCCGAAGGAACAAGATGAGGAGCGCCTTCAATCCTTCCCCACGAAGCAGTCCTTCAACCTCAAAACAACTAGTACCAACCTTCCCAGAAATTCCTGCCACCTTGTAATCATCGGTGGACTCATCATAACCAAAGCCATAGCTGATGAAGGAAGGATGCGGCATGTTGTTCAATCTCTTGGATTTCGTAGTAGACGGGTTCCATGAATCCATATAGATACTTTGCTAGCAGTTGCAACGCACACTAAACCATCACAGCTGCCCACAATCCTTACTGGACAATTAGATTCTTTCAAAGGGCAATCAAGGTCAACAGCAGTATCAGATTGCTCATTCAAAATAGAGTAAAGAGAGCATGATTTGATATCATAGCAGGGAAACGGACTCCTTAGAAGGAGTCTATGGTGGATATAATCAGTGTTCGTAGATGCTAATCTGAGATGGGTTTTTGTGAATTGGGGTTGAGAAATCAAATAGCGCCAGGTCTTGGAAACGCACCTGAATCGCAGTAGGGACTTGACGGGAAGTTTCGACTGTGTTTCACTAATGATTTCTGTGGGAAGGTGGGGGTTTGAGAGGTCTTTTTGGCTTCTTCACAAGAGGAGCTGCTTTCGGTCGCCATAGATGGTGCCCTTATTGGCGCTGCGAATTTATTCCGTTTGGAAAGTAGAAAGCCAGATGAGTACAGGACGAGCAAATAGTCAGACAAAGAAAGAACACTTATCTCAGATGAGTACAATTGTGCAATCTTTGTATTAAAAACAATTTACTCCACTCTATAATCACTCTCATTAGCTCATCTCTCCAACGAGTCCAACCTACCCTCTCACCGCTAAACCAGTCCCACCATCTGTACTATACAATAAACAAAAGAGTGTTTTAGTGAGAATATGCCTCACGTGACGACAAGTGGCAGAGTTGTATTGGTTAGGTTTTATAAAGGATTTTAGGAAAATAAAAATAATTACTAAAAAGATCATTAAATAATATTCTATTTGGCTAGGACACTATCCATCTATATACTCCTAACAAATCAATTCAAATTTTACAAGCTTGAGTTCTCTATTTGCTACCTCAAGCATAAAGTTTACTTAACATGAGTAATGTAGTAGTAATAAAAAAGGGATAAGCTCAAGCAAAATAGCTTCATTAACCGTTCATAAGAGTGGACATGCCATTATTGTACACATAAGTTTCTAAAATCAACAAAACTAGCAAGGAGAATCAGTAGCCGATGAGGGTATCATGAATGTACTAGATTATTTACATACGACATTTTTCTTTCCCGATGAGGGTATCACAACCAGAAGAAACAATCGCAAAATCAACAAAATTAGCTAGGAGAATCAGTAGCCCCCAACAGTTTTGGAACTTCCCCAATCCAGCAAAACAAGAGGGTCAACTTCCACCTCTGTTTAGCAAGATTATGAGCTGAGAGTGTGCATTCCAAATTTCTAACATAAAGCAAGTACAAGTCTTCCACTGCATGAGGACTACCAATATAAGCAAATATATTCTGCGTATCACACCTCCGCATTCTCAGTTCCTGAAATCATGGCCATATGAGATATCATGTACAAAAGTTATAATGTGCATAGATGGCTGAATAATCCAAGTAACAAGGCACTTGTAAACCAAAGGATCTATAAGCTTCTCAATAAGCAATTCAATAAACAACCATCCTATATAAGGGTGCAAAATCAACGAAAGGGAACATGAAAGACGACCAGGTTGGCAACAGGACGCACAATCCAGTAGATGCTAGCATACTTATTTAAAGGATTCAAGCTGAAAATTCATCAATGTATTCGACAACTCATACTTCCAATTACTGTAAGTGAAAACATAAAAACAACTAAAACACAAGGATTAAGTAAGAATTAGACATTCATGGTGTATAAATTCTAGTGGAGCTTTCACTTCTTGGTTGGGTCTGCTTGAGGTACCAAGCAAGAAATATGCTTCAGCCTAAACTCATCGTGAAGCAACGAACGCTAAAAAGTCCACTTGTTAAAAAGCCAACAGCTAAATATCCTCAAGGCAATTAAAAACCGGTGAAGCAATGGACCTCGCCAATGAAGGAAACATTTTACCCTAAAGAAAGAGACTACTAATATTCCTCTTAAGTTTTTTCTTTTTTTAACTTAATGTTCCACCAAGTTAGAAGCACACAAAAAGAACATGGAGTTAACCACTATAATTTCCAATACCCTTTTCCGAATCAACAACAAATTCCCTTTCAAGACCATAATACATACAAAAAAGGGGGACCAACATATAAGAAACCTAAATCCTAATGGATTAGCAGTTGGCTACGGTGTCATCCCCAATGCAGGATCAGCAAAAACCCAAGATTTTCCTCAACATGTTCCTTTAAATTTATGGAAGTGTCATAAAAGAATCAAGTGCCACCTCAAAAACCCATCATCTCGTTAAACATTCAAAGATATAATGATCTGAACTGAAACCATACCTACACTTAACAGATGGTACCAAAATATAGTCAACTTCAATAGATATGAGCAAGAGAACCATTTTGTATTACGGTTTTAACATCAACCTTGAGTACATCACTAAAAGATTAAAAAGAGTTGGGGGACTCTAGTAAGCTATGTAGACACAAACACAGCAGGGGACACCGCAAAAATAAATAAATTAATTCTATTTATTTTATACCAGTGGAAGTATAGTTAGCTGTATAAGCATGAAGCTTCAATATATATAAACAATTATCATATATACATCTTGTTGGAGTTTGTCCCATATCTGTTAATTATTTCCTCCACAACTAGTATATGAGCATAGAGGAACTCTCCACGCATTACCAATTGGTTTTGAGTTAGATGTTTTAACACATATTACACTTTTAACTCAAATTATTTGAAGTTAAACACATTTACACCCCAAAAATTTAAGAAATTGCATATTTAACCTCTGTCATGTTCTCATACACGTCCCGCCGTGTCCCCTAAAAATATAATTTAATTTAATAGACCCATACGTATTTTCTGTGTCCCCCGCGTGTCCTCGTGTCAGACACAAGGACACGCCAATCTCTATGAATGTTGATGCTTCATAGCTAGTAAGACATAATGAAACATCTAAGTTAGGATCAAACATCTAAGTTTACCTTTATTCCCTTAAGTATTGGTGTTGCCACTAAACTCCAGTGTTAGGATCAATCCCAGGTGAGACTAGGCTCTCAACGTAAGGATAGACATTACAAGGCAAGGAATAATTATGAATCACTGGATACTTGAATGTGCCATGTTTGGGACTGTATCGAACCAAATTCAAATAATTATGCAGTAAAACTTCACCATTCTTCAAAATGCACAATGGTATGATGGAGTAAAGACCACCTGATGGCAATGGATATACTATCAAATAGGGTATCACAACCAGCTTGGTCCAAGACTCTCTAGTACCATATTCCTTCATCACCCATACATCAGTGTAATAATCATAGGCACATACTATACAAAGGCATCCATTCAAGACATCCAACAAGCTCCTATACAAATGACCACCTTGATAATCAGGTTCCGAAACCTCGCCATGAGTCTCCTTCACCAAATCAACAGAAACAATAATAAGACTACCATTGGAATTGCTTCGCCCAGTCCAATGGAGGGCCCCGTTCAAATATGTCCCTAAACCATCCGAGGGAAGACGATGAGGAAAGCCTTCAATCCTTCTCCACGAAGGAGTCCGCAACGAACACACCATCACTTCAATCTCAATACCATTAGAACCAACTTTTACAAAAAATCCTCCCACCTTGTAATCATCGGTAAACTCATCATAACCAAAGCCATAACTGGTGAAGGAAGGGTTCGGCATTTTCGGCAATCTCTTGGATTTCCTAGTAGACGGGTTCCATATAGATAGTTCCCTATCAGTTGCAACGCACACTAAACCATCACAGCAGCCCAGAATACTTACTGGACGATTATTAGATGCGTTCAAAGGGCAATCAAGGTCAAAAGCGGTATCAGATTGCTTATACAAAATAGAGGAAACAGAGCATGATTTGAGAACATCAAAGGGAAACCGACCGGTTAGAAGGAGTCTATGGTGGGTGTAATCATCGTTCATAGACGCCAATCTGAGATGGGTTTTTGCGAAATTGGGTTGAGAAATCAAAGAACGCCATGATTTGGAAACGCACCTGAATCGCAGCAGAGACTTGACGGGAAGTCTCGACAGTATGTCAGCGATGATTTCCGCGGGGAGGTGGGGGGTTTGAGAGGTCTTTTGGGCTTCTTGACAAGTTGAGCTGCTTCCGGTCGCCATAGATAGTGCTGTGATTGCGTCCGTTCAGAAGGACTAGGAGTAGGCCCAATAGTCTACGCTATCTGGATAAAGTAAGCTCTTTTTGGAAGTTATGAAAAGGAAAAGAAAGGGGAAGAAAATTAAAAAAAAATTTCCTTTCATTGTTTGGTTGGGCGAAAAAGAGAGAAGAAAATAAATGTTTTGTTTGGATTTTTAAGATAGAAAATTTTTCCTCCTATTTTTCTCTCATTTTTCCCCCTATTTTTTTTCTTTCCTTTCTTTTCTTTTCTATAAGTTTCAAACAGAATCTAAACGAAACAAGAAATTGATGCAGAAAAATTGTCCACATATATGAGAAAATTGCATTTGAAACCCCATGCTATAACGCAAATCCCAACTTCAACAACGTATTTTCAGTTTGTTCAACTTAAACCTTGTACTGTTAATGAAAAAGAATTTTTGATGTGAAAATAATTCGTGTCAAAACAAACGGAGCCTAACAAGAGCATCTCCAACATGTAATTCAAAATTCATCCTCAAAAATGTGTACTTTGTTACCTCACTTTTTAGTGTACACCCCTCAAATTTTGTTGTCACATCACTTTTTTTGTATTTTGGTTACCAAAATATTTTTTCCTGCAGAATTTTAGTACTCGAAATATGTTACTCATATGTCAAATTGAGAGAGAGATTGAAGCGTGGATCAGGGTTTGGAGATTGGGTTGGAGCACCTAAATTGAACAAAACTTTCTTGATTTTTGACATTTTACATTTTATACATCTGCTCTGTTGATGCCCTAATATAAAAGTGTTATTTTTCCCTTTTTTTTCAAATGACTCATCCCAGAAAATTTTGAATGGTGAATGGCTCTATATGTGATATGACAGTAGTTTAGTGGGTGGGTGTTGTGATTTAAAATGAAAGGAGCTCAAGTGTTCAAGGCCACCGCATTCACTTTGGAAAATGTATCATTTTGAATGCTATGGTAAGTCTGTCTCGGATCCTCCCGGTACACAACAACTCGGACAGCCTACCGGATTGTTATTGAGGACACTTCTAGAAGGAGAATCTAGATTAAAGAAAAAAATTCTCACCTAATATAAGTTCTTGCCCAGTGGGAACTACAAAAAAAGCAGCTTCTAATCCACGACACAAGTGCTCTCAAGTTGTAGTACTTTTATACAAATTCCTAAAGCAAAAGCAATAGATAGGAAGAAAAAAAAAAAACTGATCGATAGTTCAAGCATTTCTTTAAGAGCATTGTTAGGCAAAATTAACAATCATTAACAAAACAGACTTCATCATACGACAATTTCTTCCTCTCTGATGGGGGTATGAAATTAAATCACAAGAAACAACAGCAAAAACAAGCAAAATCAGCAGAAACTAGCAAGAAGAGGAAGCCAATCCAGCAAAACAAGAGGGTCAACTTCTACTGGCATTGTAGCAAGATTAGGAGCGTACGAATGCTAGCACTCAATGCATTCCGAATTTGGAACATTAAGCAAGCACAAGTCTTTCACTCCACTAAGACTACCAATATAAGCACATCTGTTACGGGTATCAGATGTCCACATTCTCAGTTCCCTGAAAACATGTAAAAACATCAACATATTTCATGGCCGTATGAGATATCGCATACAAAAGTTATAATAAGCACAAATGACTGAAAACACAGGTAACAAGGTACTTGTAAGCCAAAGAATCTATAAGCTTCTCAATAAGCAATTCAATAAACAACCCTCTTGTATAATGGTGCACAACCAACGAAAGGTAACATGAAATACAACCGGTAGACAACACAACGCACAATCCAGTAGATGCTAGCATACTTATTTAAGGGATTCAAGTTGAAAACCTTTAAATTTACTCCATATATAACTGATACTTCCAATTAGTATATACTGTAAGATGGAAACATGAAAACAATTAAAACGCTCCTCCCACTCGCCAATTGAGGAAACATTTTACTCCTCCCACTCTCCAAAGAAAGAGAATATTAACATTCCTCTCGAGGGTTTTTTTTTTTTTAAACTTATGTTCCACCAAGTTAGAAGCACACAAAATGAACATGGATTTAACCTGTATAATTTCCAACACCCATTTCCAAATCAACAAATTCCCTTTGAAGACCATAAGACATACAAAAAATGGGGGACCAGCATATAAGAAACCTAAATACATATTTCAAAATTTTCATCATATTCCTCCATGTTTCTGGAGATGTTATAAAAGAATCAAGTGCGACCTCAACAACCCATCATCTTGTTAAACATTAAAAGATAAAATGATCTGAAACCATATCTACACAATTCCCTTCAAGGTCAATGGGCGGTTTTACCAGAATTTGGTCAACTTCAATAGATATGAGCAAGGGAACCATTTTTTATTTCGGTTTTAAATCAACATTGAGTACATAACTGAGAGATTGAAAAGAGTTGGGGAATGCTAGTAAGACATAATAAAACATCTAAGTTTACCTATGTTCCTTGAAGTATTAGTGTTGCCACTGAACCCCACCGTCAGATGCAATGTCAGGCGAGACTAGGCTCTCAACATA
The DNA here is from genome assembly GCA_019656295.1 of Rhododendron mucronatum var. ripense. Taxonomy (NCBI): domain Eukaryota; kingdom Viridiplantae; phylum Streptophyta; class Magnoliopsida; order Ericales; family Ericaceae; genus Rhododendron; species Rhododendron mucronatum. The sequence goes on from BPLT01000163.1 coordinate 922,746, forward strand.
GGGAAAGATCCAAAAGACATTAAAACGCGCTGAGCAATTATGAATTGTTGGATAAACAAATGTTCCATCTTTTGGATTGTACCGAACCAAATGCATAAAATTATGCAGTAAAACTTCACCATTCTTCAAAATGCACAATGGAGTGGTGGAGTAAGGACTACCAGATGGATGTTTCACATAAGGTACCACAACCAACTTGGTCCAAGACTCTCTAGTACCATATTCCTTCATCACCCATAGATCAGTGTAATAACGATAGGCACGTAGTATACAGAGGCATCCATTTAAAACTTCCAACAAGGTCCTATACACATGACCATCTTGATAATCAGGTTCCAAAACCTCTCCATGAGCCTCCTTCACCAAATCAACGGAAACAATAATAGGACCAACATTAGAATCGCTACGCCCAGTCCAATGAAGGGCACCGTTTAAATATGTCCCTAAACCATCCGAAGGAACACGATGAGCAGAGCCTTCAATCCTTCTCCACGAAGGAGTCCTCAAGGCATACACCTTCACTTCAACCTCAAAACCACTTGTACCAAACTTCCCAAAAAATCCTGCCACCTTGTAATCATCGGTAGACTCATCGTAACCAAAGCCATAACTGATGAATGGCGGATGCGGCATGTCGGTCAATCTCTTGGATTTCCTCGTAGACGGGTTCCATATAAATATTTGGCTATCAGTCGCAACGCACACTAAACCATCACAGCTGCCCACAATCCTTACTGGACAATTAGATGTTTTCAAAGGGCAATCAAGGTCAACAGCTGTGTCAGATTGCTCGTTCAACATAGAGTGAAGAGAGCATGATTTGTTATCATAACCGGGACGCAGACCACTTAGAAAGAGTCTATGGTGGGTATAATCAGTGTCCGTAGACGCTAATCTGAGATGGGATTTCACGAATTGGGGTTGAAAAATCAAAGAACGCCATGATTTGGAAACGCACCTGAATCGCAGCAGAGACTTGACCGGAAGTCTCGACAGTATTTCGGCGATGAGTTCCGTCGGAAAGCCTAGACAGGAGGTCTTTTTGGGTTCTTGACAAATGGAGCTGCTTTCGGTCACCATGGAAAGCCGAGCTCCCAGACGAGGACACAACGAGGATCGAGTCAGAGAAAGAGAGGTAGAAGAAACCCGGACGGGAATTTGGTTAATTTTCCTTTACATCCCTTAAACTATTCGAAAAGTGCCTTATTAGTCCTTCAAATTATAAAACTTTTTACTTAGGCTCCAAGGGCAATAAGTACTTATTTTTCAAATCAGTGTACTTCTTTTTTTAATTAAATATGATGTATTATAAGAGAATGACACATCTCGTAAAACGAAAAAATAAATATTTAAAAGTTGAGATCGTAGTCCCTGAACTAACACAGTCCTCATCCAGTCCATTTTTTCAACATAAAAAAAGTTGGAATGGCCTTCAAACCCACCCACCCCCCCCCCCCCCACCCACACACACACACACACAACTAAACTTCTTCTTCTTCTTTTTTGGTGCTTTTTTTTTACCCCACATCCAAGTCTTGTTAAATTATCAGCACTTTGATTGGCTCGTGGAGTTTGTACACTGTTTCATCCCTACTAACTTGATCATCACAGGTTCCATGATTGGCAACACAATCCGTTCAACTTATTTTGCTAGAACTTGAAACTTGAGCTTTATCATAGATATTTTCCAAAATATTTGGGTAATAATCATAAATTTTTATGTTTTCGATTCTTCTTAACGATACGAATCAATAATTCACAAAAGTATGACACAAAACAAACAATTACAGAAAAATTTGAATAAAGACAAACTAAAAATCCCCCAAAAAGCTAGATGAAATAGGCGCTTAAATCATTAATGTAATAATATAAAGAAGATAAGCTCAAGCAAAAACAAAATAACTTGATTAACCATTTATAAGAGTGGACTACCACTATCTGATTCGAGTCTTATCGGATTTGGATAAGATTTAGATCTTATCAGATCCGGATGATTGACAGAGACGTAGGCTTAGAAATAGGTGATTGGACCACCTCAAACTCCACAGAGACGTAGGCTTTCAGGGGTTCAACTTTGACAAAGACCCGCCTCAGTCCGAGGAGTCCATACGATGAAGATATAGTCGTTTGAAGTTTGTGGATTGTGGAAAAAAGTAATGGTACCTAACTCATGCCTAACCCGCACTAAAGCCCCCCAAAAAAAAAAAAAAAAATGCAGCACTAATATTCGCCCAACGCGTGCCTACCCACGTTGGAAGAAATTTCTGCAATTCCACCAGAAAATGTCCTGTCACAATTTAAGACTTGAATTCCCTGCGCATGACAGCAACTCCTCCAATCAATCCACCTAAATGTTATATGTATGAATATGCTAGACCGACTTGCCCCGTTTTAAAAACCTTCTTAAAACATAAGTAGTTTATTTTTTATTTTTAAACTCAAAAATAAAATAAATGAAAAATAATGTTTTAATTTTTTTTGTATCGTATAAAAGATCTCATCGATATCCTCCAAACAAGATCTATATTACATATTTTTATATTCAATAAATATATAATTTTTGAGTTTAAAATTGTCTTTTTAAAAAATAAGGATTTTTTTTTGAATTTCGAAACGGAGACTTTTAGCTTTGAAGGATTCAAGCTCAAAACTTATCAATGGATTCCAAAACTCATACTTCCAATTACAATAAAAGAAAACAAAAAACCAAATAGAACACAAGGATTAAGCTTTCGCTTAATCCTTAGACATGCATGGACTATTAGTTCTCATTGAGCTTTCGCTTCTCGATCTGTGCGGTTTATTTGAGGTACCAAGCAAGAAACATGCTTCAGCTTAAACTAGTCGGAAATTAGGTAATGAATGCTAAGAAGCCCACTTGTTAAAAAGCTAGTAGTCAATTAAATGGCCTCAAGGAAATTAGGTACTGGGGAAGAAATACATCTCGGCAATGCATCAAAGTTGAAATACATCACTCCTCCCACACCCACCCAAAACAGAGAATATTAACAACCCTCTTAAGGTTTTTTTTTTTTTGAATTTAATGTTCCACCAAGTTAGAAGCACACAAAATAAACATAGGTTAACCTATTTCCGAAACGCCAATCACAAATTCCTTTTGAACACCATAAGGCAGTGACAAAAAAAGGGGACAAAATACTCAGTATAAGAAACTTAAATTCTTATGGATTGCCAGTTGGCTACGGTGTGATCCGTCATGCATTTTCTGCGAATTTCAAAATTTTCCTCAACCTACTCCTCCAAGTTCAGAAAATTTATAAATAAAAAAAAAGAAAAAAAAAAGAAACAAGTGTCACCTCAAAAACCCATCATCTCGTTAAACAATGTCAAACATATCATGACGTGAAACCATATTTACGTGAAACCCTTTCACTATTAACCGGTGGTTTTACCAAAATTAGGTTAAACTTCGATAAATACGAGTAAATGAACTTATTTCTTTTTCAATTTTTAAAACAGCATTGAGTACATCACTAAGAGATCAAAAAGAACAAGAACCCATATAAACACATCGTGGATTAATAAGAATTGGACAAGGCTAGTAAGGCATAATCGAAGACAATTTTAACTTTACTCCCTTTAGAATGGGTGCTGCCACTGAAACCCCCCCCCCTATCAACATCAATCTTAGGGGACATTGGCTCTCAAAGTAGGGACAGACATAGACAGCAAAACCTGTTGAATAATTGCGAATACTAGGATAAATAAATGTGCCATCTTTTGTGTTGCAAGGAACTAACTGCCTGTACATATACAGTAAAACTTCACAATTGTTCAAAATGCACACTGGTATGGAGTAAGGACCTGCCAATGGAAGAGGCACATACGAAATGACAACCAACTTGGTCCAAGACTCTCTAATACCTATCTTTCATTAGTAAGTCTACACTTCCCGATCGGAAAATTCCGATCGGAATTCTGACGTCCCGCCGGGCACACTCCAGCCACCGGGTGGCCGATCCGATCGGTCCAAAAATTCTATAAAAAAAACTGAGTGGGCCTCCATGAGAATAAATGGCATCCGACGTATGTAAGTGGCCGATCCAAGCACTCCATTCTTGGCCGATCCAAACACAAAAATGAATTTATTGGATCGGTCATCTACACACGTCGGATGCCATTTATTCTCGCGAGGGCGCACTCAGTTTTTTTTTTAGAATTTTTGGACGGATCAGATTGGCCATCCGGTGGTCGGAGTGCGCCCGGAGGAACGTCGGGATTCCGATTGGAATTTCCTGATCGGGAAGTGTAGACTTTCTGATCTTTCATTACCCATACATGAGCACAATCACCGTAGGTGGCGAGTATTTTACAAAGACAAGGTTCAACTTCAATAAATATGAACTAAGGAACTTTGTTCTTTTTCGGTTTTAATATCAAGATTGAGTATATCACTACGATATTAAAAGACACAAGACCAAATATAAACACACTGGATTGACAAGAGTAGGGGAAGGCTGGTAAGACATAATCAGACATCTAATTTTACCTTTATTCCCTTTAGTATTGTTGTTGCCACTAAACCCCAGTAACCCAATTGTCAACATCAATGTCAAGCGAGACTATGCTTTCAACGTAGGGAAAGACAGTTAAACCCTCTGAACCATTACGAATTTTAGGACAAAAAAATGTGCCATCTTTTGGATTGTACCAAACTAAATGCGTGAAAACATTCACTAAAACTTCACCATTCTTCAAAATGCAGACTGGGGTGGGGTAAGGAGTGCCCAATTGAGGGGTCGAATGAGGTATCACAACCAACTTGGTCCAAGACTCTCTGATACCATATTCCTTCATCACCCATATATCAGCGTAATCATCATAGGCACATCGTATGCAGAGGCATCCATTTGAAACATCCAACAAGCTCCAAGACAAATGACCATCTCGATAATCAGGTACTGAAATCTCTCCGTAAGTCTGCTTCGCCAAATCAAGAGAAACAATAACAACATTGGACTCCCTACTCACAGTCCAATGGAGGGCCCCGTTCAAATATGTCCCTTCTTCTCCCCAACCAAGACGATGAGGAAAGTCACCAATCCTCCTCCACGAATTAGTCCTTAATGTATACACCTTCACTTCAATCTCAAGAGTATGAACATGGGAAAAGACTCCCACCACCTTGTAATCATCAACGGACTTATCGTAGCCAAAACTATAACTCGGAATGTAATTGTGCATTTCAGGATTTGGCAATCCCTTGGATTTCCTAGTAGACGGGTTCCATATAAGTACTTCCTGCCCAGCTCTGACGCACACCAAACCATAACAGCAACCAACAATCCATGTTCCACCACAACGATGATCGTTCATAGGGAAATCAAGCTCAACAGCAGTATCAGATTTCTCGTTCAAAATAGAGTGAAGAGAGCAGGACTTGTAATGAATAAAAGGGGGATACATACAGTGTAGAATGAGTCTATGGTGGGTATAATCAACGTTCGTTGATGCTAAACTGAGATGGGTTTTGGCAAATACGGGTTGAGAAATCAAGGAACGCCATGATTTGGAAACACACCTGAAGCGCAGCAGAGACTTGACGGGAAGCCTCAACAGTATTTCGAAGATGATTTCCGGGAAGAGATTCGGCAGTAGGAGAGGATCTACTGTGGGAAGGTAGGGGGTTCGAGAGGTGTTTTTGGGTTCTTGATGAGAGGAGCTGCTTTGGGTCGCCATAGATGGTGCTGTGATTGCGTCAGTGTTTCTCTTTTCTGCTTTCTGCCTTTTCTTTCTCATTGATACTCATACTCTTCGTAGCTCTCCGATTACATCTACATTTATAGGAAAATGGGGGAGAGGATGATCAATGAGAGAGAACACATAGAATTATAGTAACTTTGTTCCCTAACTAACAATATGTACTATTATTCCACTTATTTTCTTTAATTAATGTGATCAGCCAACTTTGCAAGACTTTTCCAACAAGAAAGAAATGATTTTTACAATCTTTTTTCTTTTTCTACAATTCCTACTTCTTCTTTTTTTGTCAGTATTATGGAAAATAATTAATAAAATGATACTACATCTGTTCCAATTTAATTGTCCTTTTTGGAGTTCGTGTTACTTTTTAATTGATTATATCTTGTAATTTATAATGTTATATGTGATTTTGAAAATATTATATTATAAAACTAATCGAGATTTGCCAAACAAGATCCATATATTCGATATGAAATTCATTACGGATTTAAAAATATAACTAATTTTTTAGCTTGTTAGAATAGAACGAGAAACAATTAAATTGGAACGGATGGAGTACTACTATTGTAAAAGTTCTCAAAGAGTGTCAATGAAATTTGCCCCTATTTCTTCCATTTTTTTCCTCTTCCTCCCTTCAAACGAGGAATCAAACAACAGATACGAATTTTTTTTTGTTTAATTTTCTCTTTCTTTCGCTTCCTCTACTTAAATTCCAAGCAATCCATGACAAGGAAATCATAAGAGAAGGAGATGTAAAAGAAAACCAAACCAGATATCATGCTTGAAAGAAGTTGTGGTAACCCAAATTTTAACTTTCAAAATTAAAATATGAAACTTGAAAATTGTTTTTAAAATTTTGTCACTACAGTTAATCTTGTATTAATTTTTGTTATCCACACTAGTTTTTGAATAATTTTCTGAGAACGAAGTCTGGACAACGTAATTGATCGAAGCCAAAAATACCGACTGACTGTATAGATATTTTCTTTCCCTAAATCGCGCGTCTTGTATAGTCGGCAGATACTTGTTTGGCCAAATAATTAGCTATACCCTTTTAAATGATGTTGATATAAATAATTAGAGTGGTAGTTGAGAGTTAAGGAAATTTGTGGTATAGAATTGTGGGTTATAAATTATTTGTCGTTGATGTTTTTCTGATAACAAACTAGATGCGTTGGACATTGTAGTTTTCTGCCAGCAAACACATCCATGGCTTTAATGCACAGACAACTAGGTAGTTGTGAAATTATTCCAAAATGGCAAAGGGAATAAATTCTACGAATAGCCCAAAGGGCAGTTCAGAGTGGCTCTCACGCGCTGTAAAGGGACTCTCACATGCGAAAAAGGACAACCCTCTATCGCCAGCTTCAAAGCAAACGACAAGCTTTCTCTCCAACTTGTTGAAGTGATGTGAATTGAGGTAGATTTACAAAATTAACCCTGTCTCCGTTTTTCCCTAGTCTGGGGTGGACCCTCCGGCCTCCGCCCTTTTGGAATTATTGTTCGGAAAAAAGAGTGGACCCCCTCGCCTTACTTCGAAGAATTGGTGATAAAATAAAATAAGAGAATTGATATTTACACTCTTTTTTTTTTTTCTATAACAAAAAAAAGAAATGTAAATAATAAAAAAATGGAGTGTAAAAATCAATTCCCTAAAATAAAATAATGAGGGGTTGTCTTTCTGAAAGAAACTATGGTACACCATTTTGGACACATTAAATGTACACCAAATGTATGAGACCCATTTTGAAGTCTTACACAAATTATCTAAGCCGTTTAATTTATTTGTTTATAATGACTTTCGATAATAGTTGTAAAGATCAACTTAATAAAGTACAGGTAAGGGCTTAATTTATTCATTTGGTTGTTTTTGGTACCTAAATTTGCACAGGGATCAAAATTGAATAGATCGATCAAGCTCTTGTCGATATTTAATTGAGCTAATTTTTATGAAAACTTAAATTCAAAAATATTTTAAATAAATTAAAGGGCTCAGATCATTTCTGTAGGACTCCGAGATGTATTTCACACAATTTTGTTAGACTAGGTGTACCGTAGTCGGGCTGTTTTCTGATGCCCTTCCCCTTCCTCAACAAATTGGCTCCCGTCTTTTGATCTTCACTCCTCTGACTTCCTCCCGTCGGTAAATTTCCAGTCAAATCAGTTAGTAGATTTTTATCCAGTACTCCTCAGTCCTACAATTACCACGTTTTATGTGTCTCTCATATTCTCATCCACCCCTTCTTCGTTCATTTTTAAAGAAAAGAGAGGGGGCTTGTCCTAGATGATGATAAAGAGGAGAGGAATTTCTGCAGTGAGACGGTGAGTTTTGTTTTTCAGTTTTCCAGAAATGATAGAGCCACCGCATTGATGATTTGAACCGTTCAATAATTTAAATACAAAATTGAGTAGACTCGTGAAAAATCAGTTCAACCCGATATGTGTAAGTGCTCGATCCAATCTTTCCAATTTTTTCTAATTTTTCAAAATGAAAAGATTAGATTGAAAACCTATACATATCAAATTAAGTTTGATTTTACATAAGGCCATCCATTTTTAAAAAAAAAATTATTAAACGACTCGGATCATTAGTGCGAAACCCGAAATAGACCCCACACGACATACGACAGCTCTATCTTTCTGATTTTCTACACGGCGAGTAGAAATAGCAGAAAGCGAGTAGAAACAGCAGAAAAAGACTTGGTTGCATCATTGTCGTAGAGGAGAGAGGGAGAGGAGATGAGTCACATGGGCATGGGCAGAAAAACCGATGCAAAACAAAAAAAAAAAAAACAAAAAAGTTGTGTTGCAAAAGTAAGAGATAAATAAGTCATCTAACCCAAAATGACCATTGAATGACCAAAAGGCGCTACAAAACAGTGGCACGTGAATTCAACTAATGGGAAAAAATACAATATCGTACGGCTCCTGAAATGCCCAAGGGCCCTTTTGGTGAAAAATACATTTGCAGAGACATGCAAAAATACATGCACTTATAAAGAGTGGCGTTAATGAATAAGAAAGTGACAAAATCATTTTTCATAGTTTAATACTATCTCGTATTGTTTTTTTTATTTATCCGCTACCCTATAGACACCCAAAATGTGTACTTGTAAGTCCAGCATCACACCCAAATTGTTCCTACCACGTACCCTCCTCTGTTTTTCTTCTTATTTTACCCAAACACCATCACCATTAACCCCTCTCTCTTCTAGCCGAACACCTCCATTTCCGATCACCTCTTCGGCAAGTCGTCCCACCTCGGTAAATACCACACTCTCATCCCCTAGTACGATCTCTCACAGCTGTTAAAGAAACAAAAAGAGAATGAAATATATACGAATATATATACTTGTAGTGTGACAGGCATTGCCGCCGGCCACCGCCTTGCCATTTTTTATCTCTCCTCCATGCTAGCACCCATCACCAGCACCGTGCTCCATCACCACCGCCGTCACTCGGGTCCACTTTTGCAGACAACCCTCGCACCTCCCTTTATCTCTGTCGTGGTCGCTCTCTCCCCCCTGTAGCCGCTTCCGCACTTCCCATAGCACTCTTTCTCCGATAAGCCCTCCCTTCGACAACTCCCACTTTTAAAATGGTTTTGGGAAGAAAAGAATTAGTTATGGGTTGAAGAATGGCATGGGATAGCCTATAATAAGACTAAGGGCACCCTAATAATTTTCTTGGGTCACCGTATAATTATGTTTGGGTCGGGCTCGTATGAGCACACTAGCCATCGAAGGTTTTACAAGCCACAGGTTTGGATGAGTAATTCGTAATTTCGTATGCCTGGTAATTTTACGGTCACATTTTAAATGTGAGTACAATATACCTTGGTTACATAATATTCTTTCAAATTGTTTTGTGATTGTTTATTGTTTTGTGATTGTTTATTGTTTTGATTTCTATAAAATGCTATGTTGAATTTAAAAAATAATAATATAAGTATAAAATTGTGAGAATTGAGTTAAAAAAATAATGATATAAGTATAAAATTGTGAGAATTGAGTTAAAAAAATGCATGGGATTAATCTAAAAAGAAAAGTGGATAAAAGATTTTGGAGTAAAATCTAGGCAAAGAGCTCTGATGAGATATGTGTAAATTGGCGCCTATGAAATTGTGGATAAGGATACGGTCGGGTATCCTTTGGATTTGATATCATTTTCCTTATTTTGTTGGGGTCGCACCCCGGGCTACCGGATTACCGCCCAAGATGATAATGATGATGATAGATGATGGATCTCTTTCGGTTTAATAGTTTCGAGCTTGAAAACTGTTGTTGGATTCTGGATTTTATGATTTGCAAATTTGAAACTTGCGTTGTTGAAAAGTATATAATTATTGAGTTTGGAAACTTATATTGATTGTTAAAAAGTTCATGATTATTCCATGTTTAATTTGATTATTCTCATGTGATTAAGTAACCTCTGTATATCGTATTTCTCACTGAAATGGTTTTGTGCGGTGCCCATTTCAGATACAAGTTAAGCTGGTCCTTCGATGATGATTGTATTGACGTTTAGGGTTCGAGTTGCTTTGTAGTGAAGATTTCGATAATTTGCAACTTGCACGATAGTTGATTCAATAGTGCCAGAAGATTGGGGCCTACAATTGTTGTACTTTAAAGCCGTTGGCGAAGTTGTGTTTGGTATGCACGATAGACAGTTCTGATTGTAATATTTTATTATTTGATTTTCAGACCTGAGAGTTTTTTGTAAAATTTTACAGTTGTGTGATATCAAAGGCCTAGGGTGATTCTAAAATCACTGGCCATGTCACGGATTCAATTCTCTTGGGGTTGGGTCGTGACAGAGGTTTATACAGAAAATGTTAGTAGAGTTTTGAGACAATTACATTTTCACCACCACAATTTTACACAAACTCTCAATTTCAACTCCATATTTTCCCATTCAATCATCCACGTTGGTGTGCTTCTGATTTGGGTGTGCCGGCGTTGAGCTTTTTTGGACAACATACCCGCCTCCGGATTATACTATGTGATAAGAGGGTACCCACAAAATTGAAGGAAAAATTCTATGGAACTGCCATAAGACCTACAATGGTTTACGGGTCAGAATGTGGCCTATTAAGAAACAATAGGTGAGCAAGATGAGTGTAGCGAAAATGAGAATGTTATGGTGGATGTATGGTAAGACTAGATGAAACAGGATTAGAAATGAAACAGTTCATGAGATGGTAGGTGTAGCACCTATAGTGGAGAAATTGAGGGAAAATAGGCTAATTTGGTTTGGGCATGTCTACTGTAGACTAAGAGATGCAGTAGTTAAGAAAACAAATAAGATAGCTTTGGGTAGCAATGCTACGGGGAGGGGTAGACCTAAATTGGCATTAAATATTGTTGTGCGTAAAGATATGAGTATAATGGGTTTGTGTGAACAAATGGCTCTTGACAGAGCTCAATGGAGGAAAAGAATTCATGTAGCCGACCCCAAGTGATTAATACATAAGGCTCGGATTGGTTTGGTTTGGTTATACCCGCTTGGATTTCATCTTGTGCTAACTGTGGGTTTGAACTGGGTGTCTATTTGGATACTCTACTACCTTTGCTGCGATTGGTTCTTATGTCCCAGCATTTATTGCCGGCTTGCCTCGGTAGTAGGTGCCATTACAGTAGTTTTAGATAGTTTTGGTTTACTCCTGTATTTCGTGATGAAATCTGTAATTGTCCTTGAGGTTTCATGTTAAATAGATTGAATTGATTCAAATAAAAAATAAAAATGGTGTGTACATGCAATATAATACTATGCCTGCCTGCCTGGGGCAAAATTTTACTAGTAATACTACCCCTCACTCTTTAAGGCTCACAAAGAGCAAACTGATTAATTTGAGAGATGTGACCTAAACAAAAGAAGCAGCAATTTGATAGTATTCGGCGTTGAATCATACTCTGGAAAATGCGACCCAATTAGCAATTCAGCGATCGAAGATGATAACAATATAAAAAAAAATTAATTGTCAAATTTACCTTCTTTCTTCCATACAACAAATTTTGTAAGTCGCCTATCAAAAAAAAACAAATTTTGTAAGTCAAATCTACAATTGTATTTGTATTTTATAAGAGCATCCGTAATGAGAACAATCAAAATGTGTCACATCAACATTTCATTATCCATTTAGTTCATAATCAAACTTAATAACTTCTACCTCCACATTGGTTATTTTTACATTCCTAACAAAAAAAGACCCACAATAAACAATGCACATATGTTCAATCACAAACGAGTTCCAATCACGCACCCGACCATAACAAATTATTTATCTTGGTGAAACGATTCTAATTTGGGGTGTTTCTGTGTAACGATCCGGATTTTTGACCCAATTTTTTTAAAATATATATATATTTTATTGAATTATTTTATTAATTATATTGTTAAACTAAACCACTCTCTCCATTGTTTTAAAATTTTCGGCAGAGGAGGGAGAAATAAATGTAGGGAGAGAGAGAGAGAGAGAGAGAGAGAGCTATCTGCAGGAGAGAGAGAGAGAGAGAGAGAGAGAGGGAGAGAAGAGGTCGACTGTCTGGAGTGAATGGCGGTGTCTCGCCCTCCTGCAGTGTCTTGCACCCAAACTCATCACATGCCTATGTCATCCTGTCCTATTGTTCTAGCCTTGCAAGTCTACTGGTAAGAGAAAAAGTGGCAACGGATGGATATTTATCCAATCATCATTACTATCCGAGTAATCCGACACTACCCTAAGTTCTAGACATCATGTACCCATGTGCCTAGCTGTGTGGTGAGCAAGAAAATCAGAAAGAGAGAGAGATTTCCACTAGATTTTCTTCCCATATGCACCATCATCATGGGATTCGGATTCTCTCCACATATCTCTGCACACATCTATCACAGCTTTTAACCAGCAACTGTCACCTCATTAATGAGCTGATCCTACGCTCTAAATTAAACCAAAGTTTCAAGTTTTCACCCTTAGAGTTATATGACACCGTTTCTTATTCTTCTCAAACGACAGCTCTAACGCTGCAACGTTTCCGTTTCTCCACTTTATTACAGCTGTCCGTAATTTGGGGGAAAAATAAAACACAACACCCTTATCCCCAAACACAAACACAACTGTCAGTCCTTCCATATGATCAACTCTCCATGCGATTAGCCCGGCGATGATGTATCCTCTTTGCATCTCGACAATGCAAAGATTTGATCTCTCCCAACTCACCATTTGATTCGTTTTGTTTTCGTTCTAGGCAAAAAAAAAAAGAGTTTCGTTTATACTTTAATTTGATTTGATTTTGTTTGGATTCTTCCGATGTGGATTCTGATTCTGTTGAACCCATTTTAATTTTTGACGAATAGAACGGTCCTTGTTCTTATTTTACCCTACCATTTCCATATTATACAAACAATCTCATCTTTGTTTTTTTTTTTTTAAATTTTCATATGCTGAACTCTTGGTGTTCTAAGTGGAAGTAAAGAGAGAAGGTATTTCCCCAAAAAAATAAAAGAAAGAGAGAAGCTTTTAACCTATTATTTCTATTCGTCCCTTGTGCATTCCAAAATTAAGCTGTGTAGAAATTGCATGTTTTACAACAGTTCAGGGGAATTGGAGAAAATGCTTTATGTTTGGGTTTGTCGAAAGTTTGATTCATTTGGGATTGCAGGGGAATTAGAGAAACTGTATTCAGGGCCACACACCACCAGAGAGAGAGAGAGAGAGTCGGATTCCATAGCTAATTGGAAGTTGAGAGACAGAGAGAGAGAAAGAGAACTTGTAAAATTTATGCTGGGTTGGGATGAGAAATGGTGAGCGTTAGAGTTGCCGTTTGGGAAGAATAAGAAACGATGTCGTGTAACTTAAAGGGTGAAGACTTGGAACTTGGTTTAATCTAGAGCGTAGGATCAGCTCATTAATGAGGTGGTAGTTGCTGGTTAAAAGCTGTGGTAGATATGTGAGAAAGATGCGGAGAGGATTTGGATCCATCATCATGACCTATATATTCACCCAGGGTAGTTATAAGGAAGAATAGTGAGCAAGAAAATTATAGAGAGAGAGGGGAGAACCGGTTTGGGAGAGAGAGAGGGAGAGGCCTGATTCCGTATAAATACCTCCATCCTCACATTTCTTTCACACCTCACCTCTTCATTCCTTCTTGGGTAAATTTCACTAATCTCTCCTGATGTTTCTGACAAAAACAGAAAGCTCCCTCAAGTTTCTAAAATGTCATTGTCCTCCCTCACTTTTACTGACATTATTAGATTCCCCCCTTCTGTTATCTCTCCGTTTGGAAATCAAACAGAACTACTGATGTCCACTATAATAATTTGACCAAGTACCGAAATTACCCTCAACTATAAAACACTCAAATTTCTCGGCCAAAACCCAATACTTCGTAGAACACTAGAACTACGTACATTAAAATCCATAACCCACTGGCATCACCAATCCCCAACGGGCACCATCACACTGCCTCTTTTAATGCTCGTGAACAATGAAATACCATTCCTCACCATATTTTCACTTATGTTTAACGACATGTAAATGTAAATTCACAGAGCCCCAAGAGATTTAGCCAAGTTGGTGCAAGAAAACAATTAAAGGATTTGCCCGTAAGTGATCGTAAGTTCGAATTTCACGAAAGTCAAATATTTCACAATAGGAGGTTTGCTCGGTCGTTAACTTTAAGACTCCGGAATTAATTGAGATGCAACCAAGCTTACTCGAACATCCAATTATCAAAAAAATGTAAATCCATGCACATAACATGATATAAATTATCTCCATACTACGAAGTATATCTCCATTGTTGTAATTTTTTTTTAAAATTTCACATAAAATGACACTTTAGACCAAAACAATAAATCAATTGTGTGGTATTTTTCTCGTCTTAAGTGAAAGTTTTTTGTTTTTTGTCATAAATTTTCTCTCTAGATTGAAAAACTAACCCACGATTTTTTTGTTCTATTAACATACTTTACCTCCACATATTTGATACGACTCCAATTACATCCTTTTATGATTTTGTCAGTTTATTTTTATTGTTGAGTATATCTAGTGTATTTCAATCTTTAAAATAAAGGATTTAAAAAAAATATTCATTACATTTTTAAAAAATATTTAAAAAAAAGAGTCTAAAAGTCAAAATGCCAGGTCAAAGATGGCTAATTTTTCAGGTTTGTAAATTTTGACTGAATTTTATTCACTTTTTTTTTAAAAAAACTTTTCAAGCATGGCTAGACTAGATGTAACCAAAAACTAATAAAATATGTTAAAATGATAAAACAAAGTTGAATAAAAAACACATAACCCAATCGAACTTTTTTCATCTTAAAAACTCATTTAATTTTGAAGCACAACCAAAATATACTCTACAGTTATTTTAATTTTCTTTTCTCTCAAAAGTATATGCTCAAATCCCTTTACTTTGAAAAGTAAGGGAGGCCAGTGACATTTCAGAAACCTCAAGGGAGGTTTCTATTTTTGTCAGAAACCTCGAGGGAGGTCAGTGAAATTTGCCCTTTCTGCTTCTTTTTCTTTCTTTTGTTTGAGATTTTTTTTTTTAAAGAGAGAGAGTGAGAGAGGAAGGGTTTCGGCAGAGAGGGAGGGAGAGAGAAGGAAAAAAATTAGTTCAAAGCCCACCACCACATTGCCACGGGCCCCACGGTACCTTTCCACCACCACTCAAACCACCTTTCGATCTTTCAATTTCAAAACCTAGAAGTTATTCGTGTTCGTAGTTAAAAGAAAATAATTTTTTCTTTTTATCAAATTCCAACCGTGGCGATGTCACTCTGTTCATTTTTCAACCTGACGAATCCGTAACCCGCTGCCGCCAAAAAGAACGGTAGAAACCTCTTATCTACTCACCAAAGTATAATATTGATGTGCTATATAATTAAATATTGAAATTAGAAATTGTATGGTAGTTCACTGGAAGTTTACCTCCTGGAACTAGTAAATGGTACCTTGATGGAAAAAAAAATGGAAATGTCGCTGGTGTTGATTTTTATTAGATATAGAAAAGTATGACTTGAAGGTTAATTATTGGAATTGGAAATTTCCTGTTATTGCATGATTATTTGATTTGGCAATTGACATGTTGAAATTCTAAATTTCGTGCAACTGTATTCTTGTGTTTTTTTTTTATTTATAGAAGCACGATTATTAACTATCACATACTTAAGCAAGTTTTGAAAGAATAATGCAAATGCGAGAAAATGATGCATGTTTACGAGACACGAGAAACAAGAAATAGTTGACAAGAAAAAAATGAGGAATTGAAATGTTAAAAAGATTAATTGTGTGAGCATGAGAACCCGATGGAATCTGAAAGAATGGTTAGCAGAATCATGGCTCGGGTGTGCATCTGTGAGCATAAGAGCCCGATAGAATTTGAAATGGTTAGTAGAATCATGGCTTAGGTGTGTGTGACCTAGGAGCCCGATAGAATCTGAAAGGATGGTAATTAGCAGAACTAATGTCATGTGGAAATGGTGAAAGAGCCAATGAAATGAATAAGACTAAGAGCCCGATGGAATCTGAAAGAGACGGTTAGCAGAATCGGTGCTTTTGGGTGGAATAAATTAGCTTGGGAGCCCGATGAAATCTAAAAGACGGTTAGCAGAACCAGCGCTCGAGAAAATTAAATGGAAAGTGAAATCAATACTGATAAAATGATGACATGAATTACGATACGCTGCGTTGACTCAGAAAAGACATTGACACTTTTGTTGAATTGTTATTTATATGTTGAACTGTTAAATCTCTAAGTTTTACTTTGCAAAGTTATATATTATTTTTGCTAAAGTATGGTACATAGGAGTATGAGTTAACTATTGAGCTTAATTGCTCATTGTGCTACTTTTTGTGGCCCTGACATCTTATGCCAAAGTTTAGAGATATACAGGTGTGGTACTATCCGTCAGAAGAGTACAGTGCTAATCAGAGACTTGCTGAGAAAAAAGAAGAATACGAAAAGTAGATTACCTTAGTGCCCACCTCTATCTGTTAAATAGATGTAATTTGAATTTATGGATTTTTGGAGTTTGTAATCAACTTATATTCATTTCTATTTATTAAATGTTAGAAATTTATTAAATTAACATTCCCAAAAATCAGGGCATTACATTTTGAGTTATTGGGTTTGGTTATTGGTAAAAATTGTTAAGTTTAGTTATAGAATGGATGAAATTTGTTTATTTGCTAAAAGATTTGTAACTTTACTTAATACAATGTGGGGTGTTTTTTGAACATTATTATTAAGTTTGCTTATCCACACCCTATTTGTTTATTACAATGGGGATGCTCTAACTTTCGAGAGAAAAAGAGAAGACTCCCGGCAGACTGGGTAAATCACTAGACAGAATGTCGAATATTGCCAATTGAAACACAAAAATAAGAACATATTTGCGTGGTAAGAGTTACAGCCAAAGCTCAGGCCGCATGATACGTGGCATCCTTCCCAAGTTTAAGTTCTCTATTTGCCACCTCAAGCATAGAAGTTCACTAACCCCGTTCCGTTAAACCAAATAAGTACTTCCTCCGTCCAGATTTAATAGTCTTTTTTTGGAGTTTGTGTCATTTTTCAATCGATTATATCTTGCAATTTATAATGTTTTACGTGATTTCAAAAATATTGTATCATAAAACTAATCGAGATCTATCAAACAAGATCCATATTCTATATGAAATTCATTACGGATTCCAAGATATAACCCATTTTATTGCCGGTTAGAATAGAACTATGTACAATTAAATCCGCACAGAGGGAGTAGTTAAAAAACAAGAACCTATTTTCGAGTTTAAAAATAATGAACTTGCAAAAATAATTTTTCAAAATTTTTTCACAAATTTGATAAATCTCATTAAGATCAAAATCTATCAAATAAAATCCATATTGCATTTTTTTTTTCCAGTAAGCCTATTATTTTTAACTTTGAAAATTACAAATAAATACTATTTTTTAAGAGGCCTTAGCAGAACACCCATTAATGACATAAAAGGGAGCTAAGCTCAAGCTCAAGCAAAATAACTTTGATAAGAGTGGCCAAACTACGGTAAATAGCCACATAAATGTCAAATATTGCCGAATGAAAACAACGATAAGAATATTCTTGCATCCCAAAAGGTTCATTTTCATGGAATTACAAACCCATATCGCATCGGGTCGTTAAAAGGAGAAAAAAAAAAAAACTCGCATAGGGCTACAAACAAGTGTGTGTATGTGTGTTAAATGTAACAGCCATGACTTAGTCCGCGTAATACATGCAATTTCTCCCCATGGGCATACAAAGATGGAAGAAACAACAGCAAAAACAAGAAAAATCAGCATTAACTGGCAAGCAAAATCAGTAACCCCCAACGCTCTTGGCACTTCCCCAATCCAGCAAAACAAGAGGGTGAACTTCTATCGCCATTTTAGCAAGATTATGAGCTGAGAGTATAAGCACTTGATGCATTCTGAATTTGTAACATAAAGTGAGTCAAAGTCCTTCACTCCACCAAGACTACCAAATATAAGCAATTCGATTATGGGAATCACACCTCCTCGTTCTCAGTTCCTGAAAACATGTAAAACATCAACATAATTATTGCTCGTATGAGATGTTGCACACAAAAGCTATAACATGCCATAGATGACCAAGAAATTCATGAAACAAGGTATTTGTAAACCGAGGATCTATAAGCTTCTGGATAAGCAATTCAATAAACAAGCATCGTATTAATGGTGCACAATCAACAACAGGTAACATGGAATACGAACAGGTCGGCAACAGGATGCACAAGAACTAATCCGTAGCGCCGCTAATAGGATTGTTGTCTACCATCATCCGTAGAATTCACCAACTTACAAAAATAGAATCAATACAGAATGTAGTGAAGGTATGTAACACTCCAATTCCAAGTTCAATCAAAGAATCCTACCTAATACACTGCGACAATATGCAATTAGGAGTAAGTAATCAAATAACGAAGTTACATAATCCCACAAGACTCTAAGGATACTCTAATGTCAAGTGCAAGGTCCACGGAGGAGGTCCTAAATGAGTAATGACGTCAACATGCAACAAAATCCCAAAACTCGACATTGAATCCTAAGACTAATCTGTGGCATTACGACCATAATATTTTCTCCACTTAAAAATAGGTGATTGGGCCACCACAAACTCCACTTTCAGGGGTTCAACTTTGACGAAAACCCCGCCTCAGTCAGAGTCCAAATGTTGAAGATACAGTCGTTTGAAGTTGGTGGACCGTGGGAAAAAAGTAATGGCACCTAACTCATGCCAAACCTTCGCCCAATGCGTGCCCCACGCTGGAAGGGATTTCAGCAATTCCACCCAAAAGACGTCCACAGTCACAATTTAAGCCTTGAATTCCCTACAGAGTACCCAACTCCTCCGATCAATCCACCCAAATGTAACATGTATGAATATGCAAGACAGACTTACCTTTGAAGGATTCAAGATCCAAAACACATCAATGAATTACAAAACTCGTACTTCCAATTACTAGAAAACAAAAGACAAAATAAACCACAAGGATTAAGTGAGAATTAGACATGCCTGGCCTATTAGTTCTCATCGAGCTTTCGCTTCTCTGTGGGGTTTATTTGAGAAACCAAGCAGGAAATATGCTTCAGCCTAACCTAACCGCAAAAATAGTTAATGAATGCTAAAAAGTCCACTTGTTAAAAAGCTAATAGTCAATCAAATGTGCTCAAAGCAATTAAAAACAGGTGAAGTAATACACCTCACCAATGCATGAAACACATAACTCCTCCCACTCCCCAAAGAAAGAGATTAACAACACTCCTCTCAGTTTTTTTTTGTTGAACTTAATGTTTCACCAATTAAGTTACAAGCACACAAGATGAACATAGAGTTAACCACTATAATTTCCAATACCTATTTCCGAAACGCAAATCACAAATTCCTTTTCAACACCATAAGATGGTGAAAAATAGGGGGACAGCATACTCCGTATATGAAACTTAAATACTTATGGATTGGCAGTTGGCTACGGTGTCATCCATCATGCATGCTTTGCGAATTCAAATTTTGTACAACCAATTCCTCCAAGTTCCGCAAATGCTAAAAGAGAATCAAGTGTCAACTCAAAAAGCCATATCTTGTAAACCAATGTCAAACAAATAACGATGTAAAAGTTGAAACCATATTTAAGCAATCCTTTCACTGGTTTTACCAAAATTAGATTAAACTTCTATAAATATGAGCAAAGGAACTTTTTTCATTTTCAGTTTTAACACCAACATTGAGTACATCACTATTAAGAACAAGAACTCATGTAAACACATCGTGGATTTAAAAGAATTGGGCAAGGCTGGTAAGGCATAATGGAAGACCTAATTTAACCTTTACTCCCTTTAGTATTGGTGTTGCCACTAAACCCCACTGTCAGTATCAATGTCATGCAACACTAGGCTCTCAACGCAGGGGCAGACGTTGACAACAAATTCCATCGAACAATTGCGAATCGTAGGATAAATAAATGTGACATCTTTTGATTGTAAGGAACTAAATGTCTGTACGTATACAGTAAAACTTCACCATTGTTCAAAATGCACAATGATATGGAGTAAGGATAAACCAATGGAGGTGCCACATATGGTATGACAACCAAATTGGTCCAAGACTCTCCAATACCATATTCCTTCATTACCCATAAATCAGCACAATCAACATAAGTCACGAGTATTTTACCAAAATTAGGTTCAACTTCAATAAATATGACCAAAGGAACTTTGTTCTTTTTCGGTTTTAACATCAAGATTGAGTACATCATCAATATTTTTCAACACACTATGGATTTAAGACATAATCAAACATCTAATTTTACCGTTGTTCCCTTTAGTATTGGTGCTGCCACTGAACTCCACTGTCAACATCAATGTCTGGCGAGACTAGGCTCTCAATGTAGCGACAGACAATAAAATGCTCTGAACAATTACGAATCAGAAGATGAATAGATGTGCCATCTTTGGGATTGTACCGAACTAAATGTGTATAAACATTCACTAAAACTTCACCATTCTTCAAAATGCAGACCGGTGTGGGGTAACGATGACCCAACAGACGGGTCGCACAAGGTATCACAACCAACTTGATCCAAGACTCTCGAATACCGTATTCCTTCAACACCCATACATCAACGTACTCATGATAGGCACATACTATACGGAGGCATCCATTTAAAACATCCAAGAAGCTCCTACACAAATGACCATCTCCATAATCAGGCAGCAAAACCTCTCCATAAGTCTCCTTCGTCAAATCAAGAGAAATAATAATAGGCTTAATAGGATTGGACTCCCTACTCACAATCCAGTGGAGGGCCCCGTTCAAATATGTCCCTGATACATCCATATGAAAACACCGAGGAAAGCCTCCAATTCTCCTCCAGGAATTAGTCCTTAATGAATACACCTTCCCTTCACCCTCAAAACCCCTATTAGAATTATTAGCATCACAAGAAAATACCGCCACCTTGTAATCATCAATAGACTCATCATAACCAAAACCATGCATCGCGATGTAATGGTATGGGGACGGAATTTCAACATCCGGCAATCTCTTGGATTTCCTAGTAGACGGGTTCCATAAAAATACTTCCCTATCACTTGCAACGCAAACTAAACCATCACAGCAACCCACAATCGTTCCTCGATGATTAGATACTTTCGAAGGGAAATCAAGGTCAACAGCAGTATCAGATTGCTCATTCAAAATAGCGTAAAGAGAGCATGACTTGACATCAGTATGGGGATACGGATAGCTTAGGATGAGTCTATGGTGGTGGGTATAATCAGTGCCCATCGATGCTAAACTGAGATGGGTTTTCGCGAATTCAGGTCGAGAAATCAAAGAACGCCATGATTTGGAAACGCACCTGAATCGCAGCAGAGACTTGACGGGAAGCCTCGACAGTATTTCGACGATTAATTCCGGCAGGAGATCCGGCAGTAAGAGAGAATCTTCTGCGGGAAGGTGGGTTTGAGAGGTCGTTTTGGGTTCTTGACAGGAGGAGCTGCTTTCGGTCGCCATTGATGAAGCTGCGGTCACCGCTGGTTGCGTCTGTGTCTTGAGGATTTGGAAAATTTTCGAGAATGGTACCGTGCCGTGATTTGCGTCTTGTGTACAAAGCTTTGAGACAATTGCATTTGAAACCCCATAGTTTAACGAATATCCCAATTACAGCTACCTATATTTAAGTTGATCAATTTTAACCGTGTACTATTGTTGGATCAAGTTGCCTCCAATAGCATAATCAAAAGTAAAATATTTTTAAAGTTAGCAATGTTAGCCCAAAAGATGAATCAAAATGGCATAACAAAACTTATCAACCCCTCGACCAATAACCAAATTTTGGTCTTTGGATAACCAAATTAACAACATATTGTATTTGATAACTAAATTTAATGAGGACCACGCATTCTCTCTCCTCTCATCACTGTCTATTGACTCACTCACTTACATTTATTTTCAACTCTCTCTACTAAAATGTAATTGATTTTGGCAATCTACGTTTTGATAAATACACTCCAATATTTTGTCTTTTAATGTTAAAAGTACACATGACAAAAGCACTGTGTGATTATCAAAACTTTGAGTGTCAAAATCATCGCCCCTATTAAAATTGTGTTTTTTTATTACATTTTATTTTTTTTATCATGGACCATTGCGGGACTCCAACGATATTAAGTTTAACAACTCCTTAAATGAATAACTTAAAGATGAGGTAACACGTTTTTGCTATCGAAATTTAATTATGCCATTGAAGATACCCTTGTAACATCAACCATCCACGATCTATCTATCAAAATGAGCAATATTAGAGCTACACCAACCCACGCCCCTATATTTTTTCGCTACCGTGGTATTGTCTAACTGGTTCTTGTAATTTGATGTACACTTACCCACACCCCAATCAAAATCCCTTCCGTGCTGGTTCTTTTTTTCATCATACAGTGGTATTTGAACATGATACCGTCTCCTTTTCAAATATGTTAGCGACAATGTTCTTGCTTTATCGAGAAACGAAAGCTTGTTTATGACTTTCACGTGCCCTCACCATGAGTGCTTGTAATCTTCTCGTTTGTAACAAGGCTATACTTCATTGAATTATGACCAAGCTATCAATCACACCTGAAATTTGTAACCAGTTGTAGCTAGCTTTGTAGCCGTTCGTGCAGTTTTAATCGTCAAAAAGTATTTTTAATGATCTAGTGTTGTCAAAAAAGACTCTTACCGGTAAGTCTTTTTCCATATTGGAAGCATTAAATACCAAGATGGACGATTGAGGTGTGTGCGCGCTTCCTGCAATCCCGGCTTGAAGTGCAGATAAGCAGGTCCCTCTGTTATGACCGAGTGTGTTTTTGTTAAAGAAAGCTTGTGATGTTACAACCTTACTGATCCCTCGAGGACGGTCCAGTGACTAAATGCAACCAAAGGCATAAAAGTTCACTCTACAATACAACTGTTAACTCAATCAGAGAGATTCAGAAGCAAAATGACTATATTAACCACTGACAAGAGTGAACAAACCATAATTACGCAAATAAGGTTCCCAAAAGAACCGTTCCAGGTGTAGGTACCCTCCAGAGCTGTCCAAAGACTAGATTAGTTCCATATGACATTACTACTTCAAAATAAATAGAAGAGTATTCAATCTCATCAACGGTCAAAGCTGTAACATGAAGAAAGTGCAGGTCTTCAAAATAAGCAATTCGATCATGGGAATCACACATTTTCATTCTGATTTCCTGAAACATGTAAAACGGTAACATAAATCGACCCTGCTTTGCAGTATGTGCTTATTTCTCGGTGGTAGAGTTTAGGTTTCTACCTGTTGTTCTTGTTTAGCCTGTATCTCTGTATTTTCAGTGGATCCCTGTATTTACCCGATGGGCACTTTTAATGAAATGAAATTTGACAGGTTCAAAAAAAAAAAAAAAAAAAAAAGCTAATGCGTGTATGAGATATTGCATACGATAATATGACGTGCTATAACTGAGTGAAAAATTCAAGTAATTAACAAGGTAGTAATCGTAAACCGAACAATTTATAAGAGCTACTCAATCAGTGGTACATTCCATACAACGGTGCACAATCAATGAAAGGTAACGTGAAATACAACCAGGTCGACAACACGTCGCACAGTCCTAAAATCCTAGTATGCTTATTGTCAAAGGTGGAGGTCAAAAAGACATGGGAGGACACGAAGTGGGGTGGCTTTTATAAATTTTCAAAGCTTTCCGGCAGGAAAAAAATTCAAAACGTGGGACCAAAATTGAAATATGGAAATGTGTGTACACGTACACCATCTATTGATAACAAATTCAAAAAGAACCCTAGCTTAAAGGTTTAGTCGTTTTAATGAGATCTATGAAACAAGGTCTATATTGTCAGAAAAATTATTTGTGTAAACACATTATTTTTTAGCTTGAAATTGCCTTATCAAAAAATAAGTACTTATTTTGGATTCTGAAATGGGTATTAGTGGCAGACGCAGGATTCCTGACGTGGGGGGACCGAATCACATGTATTCGTAAATTAACAACAAAATATAATCCTCATATAGCAATAATACAAGTTTGAGGGGACCTTTCTTCATAAATTTTACATACAAAACCTAAAAATATATTAAAAATATTGCAATAATTGGGGGTTTGCGGGGCCCCGGGCCCCCGCTTGCACCCCTGTGTCCACCGCTATGGGAACTTCTCAAAGAGTGTCAATTAAAAGGAACCGGGAAGTGCTGCGCTATCTCAACAATCAAAAATGTTTTGAATGGTCCAGATTTGTAAAAAACTTTTCCAATTTCAACTCCATATTTTTCCATTCAATCATCCTTCTATCTTCGTAAGTATGCTTGCTCTAATGGAGTGTACATGCAATACAATACTATGCCTACGGCAAAATCTTAATAATACTACCCCTCACTCTATAAGGCTCACAAAGAGCAAACTGATTTGCGATATGTGACCTAAACAAAAGAAGCAGCAATTTTGATAGTATTCGTCGTTATACCATACTCTGGAAAATGCGACCCAATTAGCAATTCAGTGATCGAAGATGCTAACAATGTATAAAAAAAAAAAAAATTGTCAAATATACCTTCTTTCTTCCATATAACATTTTTTGAAAGTCAAACCTGCAATTATATTTGCATTTTATGACTTCTTATGAGAGAAAAAGAGAAGACCCCTGCCAAACTGGGCAAATAGGTAGATAGAATGTCAAATATTGCGAATTGAAACACAAAAATAAGAAATATTTGCATGGTAAAAGTTACAGCCGAAGCTCAGGCCGCATGATACATGGAATCCTTCCCAAGTTTAAGTTCTCTATTTGCCACCTCGAGCATAGAAGTTCATTAATCTGTACTACTACATCTTTTAAATGCACGAAAATGTTTCCTACACTTTATCTTCCCAAAATACCCTTGCAAAAGACCTAGAATAACTAACCCTCAGCCTTGAAAAAAAACTAACCCTGCCAAATTCCATACAAAGCTTCAACTGTTGCAATGTTCCCAAACGACCCCAAAATGACAAACGAAGCAACTCCCATCTCTCGCGCAGTCGCGCCTCCAAATTCCAAACCCATAGCACAACGGTTACATCAGTCACCAAATGCAACATTAAATGCACCGGCTTCTCCAGAGGGACTTCTACGGATGACCCTCTCCTGACGTTGCACACCGCACAATGGCAGCACACAGCGACTCCTTTGGTGCTCGCAATCTCTTCCGGCCACTGTTCTACCAATTTGAAATGGTAAGTATTCCTAAAACGTGTTAATCTAATGCTGGGTTTTGGATATTATTATTATTATTATTTTTTTTTGGTAAGTAAATTTTATTAAACCACCAAAAGCGTAAAAGCTACAAAAGAACAAAGGGGCATTCCCCCAAAACAACAGAAGCAATAAAGCCTACAGCCGGCCTAAGAAAACTAGACAACATGCACAGAATTGTTAAGTGCAAAAATACTAGAGTCTAACAACCAAGTATCACAAATCTGACAATTTTGAGCAGAAAACTTGACGGTAGACCAAGAGCTAGCTTTAGCTCTAACCGAGTTGAAAATTTCGGAAGTCACCCCATACACATCCCTGGATTTGTTTTGGAAGATCCTGAGATTTCGCTCCCGCCATAGAACATAAATGGAAGCTACTAACGACAACTTATAAATTGTATCTCGAAGACTTTTACCCTCCCTATTCTGGACAGCCCATTCCAACTCTTGAGATAATGGCAGAAGAGGCCTATCCAAACCATTCCGAGCTAAAATTTGCCTCCAAATCGCAGAAGAAAAACAACATTCAAAGAAGAGATGAGTATGAGACTCCATCCCATTTTGGCAGAGAGAGCATTGAGGAGAGACCTCCATACCCCAGCTTACTAATCTGTCTTTGGTAGACAATCGTCCCAAGATAGCTATCCACGCAATAAAGCTCCATCTAGGAACCGCTTGGCCAAACCACACAAGAGCATGCCAAGGCTGAAAGGCATTTCTATGCCTACAAGCTTCCCAAGCCGACTTGGCTGTAAAAATACCATCGTTTGTAAGAGTCCAAATAACCTTGTCAGAGGTGGATGGATTAGGAAAAAAATCAACTGGGGTTTCCCTAATAATCTCCATAATAAATCGGTTGCGTTGCCTTGGCCATTTCCATAAACCTTGATCAATAATGGAGTCCACTTTTGTTCTTAACGCTCTCCCCCTTTGAGCCACAACAGCATCACCATACCTCTTGTACAATGCACCCAAAGGATGCCAATTATCAGTCCATAGGAACGTCCCTCTGCCATCACCAACAATGTATCGAATCCAATCTTGGCAGGTACCACGCAGCTTCAACAATTTCCTTACAACCCAAGAAGCCTCACTAGGAATTTGAATCCCCCATAAACTTTGACCTTTAAGGATATAAACATGAATCCATTTAACCCATAAAGTGTCAGCCTTAAGACTGAGAGCCCAGAGATGCTTCATGTTGATAGCTTTATTCCATTCCTTGATAGAACGAAACCCTAAACCACCTTCATTTTTAGGAACGCAAAGGTTGGACCAGCTAACTTTCACTCCAGTATGCTTCATCTCTGTTCCTGACCAAAGGAAAGCACACAAAAGACTTTCCATCTCCTTAATGATTTTCTGAGGCAGCACAAAAATAGCACTCCAATAAGTCTGAATATTGAAGAGGACAGAGTGAACCAATTGAACCCGGCCACCATAAGAGAGGGATTTTTGGGTCCAACTAAGAATTCTTGACAAAATCTTCTCTTTTAAGACAGCACAATCAGAGGAAGTAAGTCTAGTGCTGAGTAAAGGAACACCCAAATACTTCACAGGAAGATGGCCTTCAGCAATACCCAACAAATTAGAGAAAACTTGTTTAGAAGTAGTAGGCACACCAGCATAGTATATGGCACTTTTTAGCAGATTTGGTTGAAGCCCAGAAAAACTATGGAAATCCTTCAAAGTCTGCATAACTAACTGTAGAGATTCCTGACTAGCTCCACTCAGAATGAAGAGATCATCAGCAAATATCACATGAGAAATTCTCAAAGATTGGCATTTTGGGTGGTACTGAAAGGTATTCGAATCAATGGTCCACTGCAATAGAGAGGAGAAAGCTTCCATTACTAAGAGAAAAAGATAGGGGGAGATTGGGTCCCCCTGACGAAGACCTTTAGCTCCAGGAAAATAGCCAACAAGCCCACCATTCAACACAATAGAATATTTAGGGGAGGTTATACATTCCTTTACCCATTGAACAAAGACCCCCGGAGGTTTTGGATATTATTGGTCATGTGGCTCATGCCAAATAGTTATTGCACTTAAGATGTTTGATGAATTGCTGCTATGGCCATTGATTATAATCCAAACAAGTTTCGCAGACGACATTCAAGATAACACTGCAAAGAGAAATCAATCAAAGAGAAAGAGGACCTAACAGTAGATGTTATAGGTGCTTAATTTGTTTCGGTGGACACCAAGTCATCTATCTGACTTTGCAAATCCATCAAAGACTATGTGTGCCCATATAAGTCTTGTTTGCCTTTTGAGTTGAGAGCTTTATTGAGTAACCAATTTGACATGCAAGATTTGATTGGATTATTATGAACCTTTAATTTGTAGGAGAACATAAGAGATTTTGTGTTTTGCTTGCGTTTTTCCCTTGAATTCTACACTTAAAATTTTCCTAACAGTTCGTAGCATTTTTGGACTCTAAATCCATAGTGATTGTTTTGAATTGAATGAAAATCAAAGTCGAAAAACAGAAAGTTTGGCAAAAAAACAAAAAGTTTGTCCATAAAGGTGTAAACGGATCTCTCACTTTGGGGTTCCCCTTCATGTCGTCCTCAAACTTAACATTGGTAGGTTGGATGTAGTTGTTGAACTTGATGAAACCACTCTAAAATGCTTAGCTTTCATTTAAGGAAGGTTGTTCATTGTAACCAAGCATTTTGAATGCATTAAGGAGTTCGTGAACTTAAGATTAAGGATGTGATTTATCTCGTGAAAATGAACAAAGATATATCAGTGGGCAAATATCTGCTTTGCATCTGCAGCGTCTTCGTCATCACTATGGAAACCATGGAACCATGATTTTCTGATTCAATGTCACTTCAAATTGGTATGATATCCATATTCTCCAAATCAACCGGAAAAGTTTGAATATGGTCATGGAACTGATACTTTTTCACTGTGAACAAGAAGATCAAGTAGATGATTTCGGTGATGATGACTTGGCAGCTGATTTGTTCAAACCAGTAGATGGGGATGAATTTTGGATGCTAATAATGATGAGTTGGAAGTAGAGGACGATATAGATAATAGAAATCAAGTTTTTGGAGATGAACTGATGAACTCATGATTGGCGAGACAAGTCCCTCAATTGAGAATATGGCTTTTTGGTTTGGTGGCTGAGAATGGAGTGAATGGGGGGTGGATAACCATGGAAAATCAAATTCCAATACAGAGCAGTTAGAGGAATCTCGGGGACCCCATTGATTACCCAAAATTGTGTTGGGCTGGGTTCAAGCTAATAATTCAATTGCTGATTTATAAATTAAATGGTGGTATCCATTTAAATCGTGTTATTAGTTTGAGGTACAGATGTTGCAACCAAAGTGGGTAAGATTCTGAGCATTGGGTATGAGGATAGAGACTATATTTAGGGCAACAAATTCGCTGCTTCAAATCCAATACTCTCTGGCGATCCATTCCACTAGAAGCAATTTAAGTTATATTTTCTGCCGAGTGTTAATGGTCTCTGTCTGAATCGTTTCGGAAAGAATTTGTTTAATGCAAATGTAAGAGCAGTGGCTGTAGAGAAACTAGCATGGATTGGAATTACCCATTCAAAAGTACTTAAAGTAGAGTTCCTTTTTCCGGCTTGAAGGTGTCAAAGACAAAGGATTCCATCGAGACATATCTTAGAATATTGAAACTTTACCAGCAGGTGCCTTAAAGGTGTCAAAAACATGAGGATCAGATGATTTAGTGTTGAGACATGTCACTTATTGGATAAGGTTCAGGAGAAATTGGTATTATGTCATCACTTATGGTAGCTATTTGAAGTTAATGTATCTGCCTTTTCAATAAGTTGGGAGGATCATAGTGGATCTAGAAGAGGGGTTGCTGGTTTGCCGCCTTGGTTCAAGTCGCATGATTCATTTTAGAATTAGCTAGCAAGTTAATTTGGTTGCGTAAGGAAAATAAATGGGCAAATGGTTTTATTCCCAT
The DNA here is from genome assembly GCA_019656295.1 of Rhododendron mucronatum var. ripense. NCBI lineage: Eukaryota > Viridiplantae > Streptophyta > Magnoliopsida > Ericales > Ericaceae > Rhododendron > Rhododendron mucronatum. The sequence continues at coordinate 952,226 of BPLT01000163.1, forward strand.
ATATTTTCCTTTCCCTTGATATATTTCCAGATCCATACTTCTGTTTCACTATAGACAAGCATTGGTGTGTGAATATGTACACTATGCCTATATGATGGGGTAAGTGGTGTGTGTATTTTTTAGGTATAAAATATTTTCCCTATGGCAAGAAGAATAATTACTCAAATTTGTTTTTGGCTTTTGAATTGTTAACATTTAGTTATGAATGGCATATTTGTACGGTGATTATAGTTATGAAGGCTACGCGAAAAATTTTAGATGGTACCATGTTGGAATGGAAGCCATACCTGTAGGTTTCTTGAATTCAAATTGACACTTTTTAAGTAAATATCTTAGAACAACTTCGTCACAATTATCAGATTTTAAAGCTCATAAAAAAAAAAATTCCCTTTGACTGCTCCACGTGCAAAGCACGTGCACATTACTAGTGACATAAAAGGGCGCTAAGCTCAAGCTCAAGCACAAGCAAAATATATTTCATAAGAGTGGCCCAAACTATGGTAAATAGCCAGATAAATGTCAAATATTGCCAAATGAAAAACAACGACAAGAATATTCCTGTAGTCCCAGAAGGTTAATTTTCATGGAACTACATACAATCGCAGATTGCGTTGGGTCATAAAAAAAAAATACTTGCATAGGGCTGTAAACAAGAGTGTGTATGTGTATTAAATGTAACAGCCATGGCTTAGTCCGCAAAGATAAGAAAAAACAACAGCAAAGTCAGATGAAACAACAGCAAAGACAAGAAAACTCAGCATTAACTACCAAGCAAAATCAGTAATCCCCAATGCTCTTGGCACTTCCCCAATCCAGCAAAACAAGAGGGTGAACTTCTACCGCCGTTTTAGGAAGATTTGAGCTGAGAGTATTAGCACTTGATGCATTCCGAATTTGTAAACTTAAGTGAGTCAAAGTCTTTCACTCCACCAAGACTAACAATATAAGCAATTCGATCATGGGAATCACACCTCCTCGTTCTCAGTTCCTGGAAACATGCAACACATCAACATAATTATTGCTTGTACAAGATGTTGCACACAAAAGTTATAATGTGCCATAGATGACCAAGAAATTCATGAAACAAGGTATTTGTAAACCGAAGTCTATAAGCTTCTAGATAAGCAATTCAATAAACAAGCATCGTATTAATAGTGCACAATCAACAACAGCTAACATGGAATACGAACAGGTCGGCAACAGGATGCACAATCCTGTAAATGCTTGCGTGCTTATTGCTTCTGGCACAAGAACTAATCCGTAGCGCCACTAATAGGATTGTTGTCTACCATCATTCGTAGAATTCACCAACTTACAAAAATGGAATCAATACAGAATGGAGTGAAGGTATGTAACACTCACTTCAATTCCAAGTTCAATCAAAGAATCCTACCTAATACACTGCAACAACGTGCAATTAGGAGTAAGTAATCAAATAACGAAGTTAAATAATCTCACAAGACTCATAAGGATACTCTAATGTCAAGTGCAAGGTCTACGGTGGAGGTCCTAAATGAGTAATGACGTCAACATGCAACAAAATCCCAAAACTCGACATTGAATACTAAGACTAATCCGTGGCATTATGACCATAATATTTTCTCCACTTAAAAATAGGTGATTGGACCACCACAAACTCCACTTTCAGGGGTTCAACTTTGACGAAAACCCCGCCTCAGTCAGAGTCCAGATGTAGAAGATACAGTAGTTTGAAGTTGGTGGACCATGGGAAAAAATTAATGGCACCTAACTCATGCCTACCCCGCACTAGAGCGCCAAAAAAAAGGTATGCAGCACTAATATTCGCCCAACGCGTGCCAACCCAAGTTGGAAGGAATTTCGGCAATTCCACCCAAAACACATCCACAGTCACAATTTAAGCCTTGAATTCCCTACGGAGTACCCAACTCCTCCAATCAATCCATCCAAATGTAATATGTATGAATATGCAAGACAGACTTACCTTTGAAGGATTCAAGATCCAAAACACATCACTGAATTCCAAAACTCGTACTTCCAATTGGCAATTACTAGAAAACAAAAAACAAAATAAACCACAAGGATTAAGTGAGAATAAGACATGCCTGGCCTATTAGTTTTCATCGAGCTTTCGCTTCTCTGTGGGGTTTATTTGAGGAACCAAGCAACAAATATGTTCAGCCTAACCTAATCGCGAAAGTAGTTAATGAATGCTAAAAAGTCCACTTGTTAAAAAGCTAATAGTCAATCAAATGTCCTCAAAGCAATTAAAAACAGGTGAAGCAATACACCTCACCAATGCATGAAAAACATAACTCCTCCCACTCCCCAAAGAAAGAGATTAACAACACTCCACTCAGTTTTTTTTGTTGAATTTAATGTTTCACCAATTAAGTTAGAAGCACACAAGATGAACGTAGAGTTAACTACTATAATTTCCAATACCTATTTCCGAAACGCAAATCACAAATTCCTTTTCAACACCATAAGATAGTGAAAAAAAGGGGGACAGCATACTCCATTTATGAAACTTAAATACTTATGGATTGGCAGTTGGCTACGGTGTCATCCATCATGCATGTTTTGCGAATTTCAAATTTTGTTCAACCTATTCCTCCAAGTTCCGCAAATGTTAAAAAAGAATCAAGCGTCACCTCAAAAACCCATACCTTGTTAACCAATGCAAACAAATAACGATGTACGTGAAAGTTGAAACCATATTTACGCAATCCTTTCGCTGGTTTTACCAAAATTAGATTAAACTTCTATAAATATGAGCAAAGGAACCTTTTCATTTTCAGTTTTAACACCAACATTGAGTACATCACTATTAAGAACAAGAACTCGTGTAAACACATCGTGGATTAAAAAGAATTGGGCAAGGCTAGTAAGGAATAATCAAAGACCTAATTTAACCTTTACTCCCTTCAGTATTGGTGTTGCCACTGAACCCCACTGTCAGCATCAATGTCACGCAACACTAGGCACTCAACGTAGGGACAGACGTAGACAGCAAATCCCATTGAACAATTGCGAATCGTAGGATAATAAATGTGCCATCTTTTTGGTTTGTAAGGAACTAAATGTTTGTACATATACAGTAAAACTTCACCATTGTTCAAAATACACAATGATAACCAATGGAGGTGCAGCAGGTGCCACATACAGTATGAGTCGTATGAGAACCAACTTGGTCCAAGACTCTTTAATACCATATTCCTTCACTACCCATAAATCAGCACAATCACCGTAGGTGGCAAGTATACTACCAAAATGTGGTTCAACTTCATTAATATGACCAAAGAAACTTTGTTCTTTTTCGGTTTTAACATCAAGATTGAGTACATCACTATGATATTAAGAAGATGCAAGAACAAATATAAACACACTGTGTCTAGAAAAGAGTTGGGGATGGCTAGTAAGACATAATCAACCATCTAATTTTACCTTTATTACCTTTAGTATTGATGCTGCCACTGAAGTCCACTGTCAGCATCAATATCTGGCGAGATTAGGCTCTCAATGTAGCGATAGACACTAAAATGCTCTGGACAATTACGAATCGGAAGATAAATAGTTGTGTCATCTTTGGGATTGTACCGAACTAAATGTGTATAAACATTCACTAAAAATTCACCATTCTTCAAAATGCAGACTGGAGTGGGGTAAGGTTCACCCAACTCAGGGGTCGCACAAGGTATCACAACCAACTTGGTCCAAGACTCTCTAATACCGTATTCCTTCATCACCCATACATCAATGTACTCATCATAGGCACATACTATACGGAGGCATCCATTTAAAACATCCAAGGAGCTCCTACTCAAATGACCATCTCCATAATCAGGTAGCAAAACCTCTCTATAAGTCTCCTTCGCCAAATCAAGAAAAACAATAATAATATTGGACTCCCTACTCACAGTCCAATGGAGGGCCCCGTTCAAATATGTCCCTGATATATCCATAAGAAGATCATAAGAAAAGCCTCCAATCCTCCTCCACGAATTAGTCCTTAATGAATACACCTCCCCTTTAGCCTCAAAGTCAAAACCTCTATTATTAAGATCACAATAAAATACCGCCACCTTGTAATCATCAATAGACTCATCATAGCCAAAACCATACGTCACGATGTAATGGTGTGGGGACGGCATTTCAACATCCGGCAATCTCTTGGATCTCCTAGTAGACGGGTTCCAAATAATTACTCCATCATCAATTGGAAGGCACACTAAACCATCACAGCAACCCACAATCCTTCCTAGATGAGGGTAATCAAGGTCAACCGCAGTATCAGATTGCTCATTCAAAAGACAGTAAAGTGAGCATGACTTGACATCAGTAGGTTTACGGGGATTCAGATAACTTAGGATGAGTCTATGGTGGGTAAAATCACTGCTCATAGATGCTAAACTGAGATGGGTTTTCGCGAATTCGGGTCGAGAAATGTAAGAACGCCATGATTTGGAAACGCACCTTAATCGCAACAGAGACTTCACGGGAAGCCTCAACAGTATTTCTACGATGATTTCCGGCGGGAGATCCGGCAGGAGGAGAGAATCTTCCACGGGAAGGTGTGTTTCAGATGTCATTTTGGGTTCTTGACAGGAGGAGCTGCCTATGGTGCTATGCTGTGATTTGCGTCTGTATAATAAAAAGCTTTTAGACAATTGCATTTGAAACCCCATAGTTTAACGAACATCCCAATTACAACTACCTATATTTAATTTGATCAATTTCAACTGTGTACTATTGATGGATAAGGCTGTCTCCAGTAGCATAAACTAAATTTAAAAGATTTTTAAAGTTAGCAATGTTGCCAAAATATGAATCAAAATAGCATAACAAAACTTAACAACCCCTCAACCAATAATCAAATTTTGGACCTAGTTTCGTTTAATACACGAGCCTAGCTCAACACACGAAAGATTGAGTCGGCTTAAAAAAGTTTGCGCTCGTTTGTATATGCCCAGCTCGTTAAGGCTCGACTCGTTTACATAGAAAGTCGAGCACGAGTTTCAGGCACGTTTTGTAAAAGACCTAAGTTCGAATACTAAAAAGCTCGGCTCGTTTATAATCTTATCTTTTGATTATTCATTTAAGAAAAATATTAACAATGTGAAGTCTCACAATGACCCATCATCAGAAACTCATTTTTAGTAAAGAAAGTTAGGAATAAATGTGAATTGGTGGGTCCATTGAGAGAGAGAGAGAGAGAGAGAGAGAGAGAGAGAGAGAGAGAGAGATTCGTTAAGTTTAATTATCCAAAGACAAAATATTGCTAGTTTTGGTCATCCGAATACCAAAATTTGATTATTGGTTAAGGATGCTAATTAGTTTGGTAACCATTCTAGGCTCAAATTTGGTAACTTTAAATTTTTTTAGTTTTGAGTAGTATTAAGACTAGTCCATGGCATTTGTAACGCTCCGATTTTTTGGACGTTAATTTAATAAATTTCTAACATTTATTAGATAAAAATAAGGTCGTTACAAACTCAAAAATCCTTAAATTCAAATCACATCTGTTTAACAGATAGAGGTGGGCACTAAGGTAATCTACTTTCCGTATCTTTCTTCCTCCTCAGCAAGTCTCTGATCAGCACTGTACTCTTCTTATGTATAGTACTACACCTATACATCTATACATTCTGGCATAAAATGCCATGGCCACAAAAAGTGGTTCCGTGAGTAATTAAACTCAATAGTTAACTCCTACCCTTTTGTCTCATACTTTAGAAAAAATAATATATAACTTTGCAAAATAAAACACAGAGATTTAGCACTTCAACATATAAATCAATTCAACAAAAGTGTCAATATCTCTCAAGAGTCAACACAGCGTATCGTAATTCGTGTAATCATTTTATCAGTATCGATTTTACTTTCTATTTTATTTTCTCAAACACTGGTTCCGCTACCCATCTTTCAAATTCCATTGGGCTCCCAAGCTAATTTGTTCCACCCAAAAGCACTGATTTCGCTAACCGCCTCTCTTAGATTCAATCGGGCTCTTAGTCTTATTCATTTCATTGGCTCTTTCACCATTTTCACAACACTAGTTCCGCTAACTATCATTTCAGATTCCATCGGGCTCCTAGGTCACACAAACCTGAGCCATAATTTCGCTAACCATTTCAGATTCCATCGAGCTCTCATGCTCACAAACGCACACCCGAGCCATGATTCCGTTAACCATTCTTTCAGATTCTATCGGGCTCTCATGCTCACACAATTATTAATCATTTCACATTCCGTTTTCTCATTAATTTCGTATTTTATTTCTCGGTTCTCGTGTCTCGTAAACATGCATAATTTTCTTGCATTTCACATAAATAAAATCATGCAATGACAATAATAGATTTCAGTCATATATTTCTATCCATCAATAAAATTTTAACAGCATACCTAACAATTCTGTCGAAAATTACTAATGGCACATTATGAAGGTCATCGTTTAATATTAGTTGAATTTTTACAGCTTCATGTCTATAAGAGAACCCCTGCTCTTCTATTATTTTTTTTTATCGGCGCACTTGCGAAAATTTCAACTGATGGTGTTCAAAGCTTCCAATTCATACTTTTCTAAAACTGGGATTCAAAATCTAAAATTCTCTCTTTCTGATTTCCAATTTCCAGGTGATTCTATTCTCTCTTTTTTTTATAGCAATTATCACAAGAACCTAGTTTCGACATTTTAACAATTTACATCATAGATATATTTAGGTAAGTAGATAAGAGGTTTCGACCTTACAATCGATAATAACGGTATTCATCATTTAATTTCTAACATCAATATACTAATCTTTAACATGCAACATTATAAAAATTCTAATTTCAATATTTAATCATATAGCACATCCACATTATACTTAGGTGAGTAAGAGATTTCTACCTTGCTTCTAGGCGATAGTGGATTGATACTAACGGCGTTGGATCGGGTGGTGTGCGGCACGTCTCCTTTGATTTTGAATTGATCAAAAATCTTAACTAACTTTTCTTTCCTAAAACTTAAAAATAAATATGGGACTTGTGTGAAATGGATTGGAGAGTGGTTATTTTGAGGTGATGTGGCTAAAAAAAAAAAATGGTGGTGGAGGTGGCAAGCCAAATTCTCTCTCTCTCTCTCTCTCTCTCTCTCTCTCTCTCTCTCAATATCCGATTGGGCAAGAACGGTGTGAGATGGTGCTAAGAATGGGAGGGGTTTTTATAGGGCAAATCTCCTTGCTCCCCACGGCTCTTCTCTCTCTCTCTCTCTCTCTCTCTCTCTCTCTCTCTCTCTCCTGCCTTGGGCCCAAAGAAAAGGGGGAAAAAATATACTGTAGCATGTGATGCCATAATTACACCTTTCTTTATTTTTCTTGCTCTCCACACTTCTAGGCTTATATGGCTACATATTATAAGGTTGTGTAGGGTTGTATGATGCAAGAGAACAAACCAAATCGAATCTTTTCTCCCTCTCAGCACATGTCTCTTCCTCATTTCAAGGGATGGTGTCCCTAGTTAGGTGTATGTCTAGGTCTAGAACTCTAGGGTATAATTATTTGCATGTATGTATGTGTACATACACATAAATATAATTAAATAAGCTATTAATTTAAATAAGAAAAATATTTAAATTTTATTCGAAAAAAAAAGGGTCGAAATTTTGGGTTGTTACAACATTACTACCATAATCTTCTCTCTACTTAGAAATAGGTGATGGGGCAGGGGCTTCAATTTTGACATAAAACTAACCACAATCCAAATTCGGATGATGAAGATAATCGTTTGAAGTTGGTAGACTGTGCAGCAAAAAAAAAAAAAGGCTACTAATTTATGCCTAACCTGCGCTAAGAGCAAGTTTATAAGGTTAGTGAAAAAGGAGAAAAAGGTATTTTGACTAATGAAAGGACAAAACTTTTCCTTGCAACAGCTGAGGTAAAGGCGTCGTTATTCTTCCTCCGGCTACAGTTCTTCGGCAAAACAAGCGAAGAACTATTCAAAAGGCACTCAATTTTTTATTATTTTTTCTCTCTCTCACTCTCTGTCTCTCTCCCCAAAAAAGAAAAAAGGAAATAAAAGCAATAATATTTTAATAGAGAATAGGTTAAATAGATAGTATTGGTGCAATGTTGAAAGAGATATGAGTAGGTAAAATGAAAAAAGTGCACTGTTTACGAGCAATTTTACCTCACAATTGGTAAACTTGCTCTAAAGCGCCACAGAATAGAATGCAGGATTAATCATCGCCAACTCCGAGCGTGCTCAATCCATCTCGGGAGAGATTTCTGCAATTACACCCGCAAAAATGTCCACAGTCACAATTTAAGCCTTGAATTCCCTATGAAGTAACCAACTCCTCCAAACAATCCACCAAACTATTGTACGCATGAACATGCAATGCAGACGTAGCTTTGAAGGATTCAAGCTCAAACCTCATCAATGGATTCCAATACTCGTGCTTCCAATTACTGTCAGTGAAAACATAAAAATAACTGGGAAAAAAATAAAAAAAGGATTTAAGGAGGAATTAAACATGCATGGCCTATCAGTTCACTTGGGTTCCATACCAGGCAATTGATGTGACCTTGAATCGGTGAGACTCACAACCCCGTGGCTTTGTGACGACTTATTGTGTTTCTGTTAAGAAATGGATTCGATGTTCATGCCAACTCAAGACTAAAAAGATCACCGAACACCATTAATGTACTATGTACGAAAGAGGGCATAAGCGAAAGCGGAAGCAAAATTCATCCATTAAACATTAACCACACTGGACAAGCCATAACTGTACAAAATAACTTTCCAAAAGAGCCATTCCAGGCTGTAGGTGCCCTCTAGAGCTATGCAAATACTAGATTATGTCCATATGCATCAATTTTGCATTGAAAAAAATATATAGAGAGTAGTAGCTCTCCCAACAATCCAAATGTATAACATAGAGCAAGCACAAGTCTTCACTCCGCCAAGACTACACTAAAATCGATTCAATTCTTGGGAATCACACCTCCTCATTCTCAGTTCCTGAAAAATGGGTAAAAACAAAATCATTAGCAAACGGCGGAACACTCGCATGAGATAGTGCATAGAATACTTGCACTGTGCCGTGGATGACTAAACAATTCATGTAACAAGTTACTATTTGTAAAGACAACTCGATTCAAACTTTCAACGTCAGTCTAATTATATGGTTTTATAAGCTCTTGCTTATTAGTATATGCATGTAATCAGGTGTTTCTCACATACACTGTTTATCACACATGTTTAAGTGATGTCTATTATAAAAACCTTTAAATGCACGCAAGTAGAAAATAATGTTCTAAAAGGCGCTAAGCACTAGACGGGTGGCCAGGCATTGCCCAGCGCCTAGGATGATTAATTGACGCCCCGAGATTAGTAGGTGCCTAAAGATTAGTCGGCTTTTCCATTTTTTTTCTTGTAAATATTCCCCCCGCGCCCCCCCCCCCCCCCCCCCCCCCCCCCCCCCAAGTTATGAGTAAGTAGAAGTCTGATGTTTTCAAAGGTGATTCTAGGGCTCATCTCGAGGCAAGGCACAACAAAAACACCTTTGGGCATTAATGTTTGGGCAGGGAACCACAAAAGCGGCGTATGCCATTCAAGAGTCGGTTCTTTTTCTTTTTGTAAGTAAAAGAGTCGGTTCATTTAAAGTTGTTGGGGCAAAGACGCCAAATTTTCGTGTACTTGCGAGACAATTGAGAGTGCTAATAAAAGTTGAAACTATCAATGCTTTATGTTTTATCCCTTCACATGGTTTTTTGGGAATTCAATCAACTATTTTCTTGTTTATTTCGAGGTACAATTGTATGGCGCAAAACCGCACCCACTACCCCTCTTTTTATGGTATTTTGAGTTAATTTTATTTTCTATAAATTAAAAGCAAAAACTTCAAAGGCTTATGCCTCACCTCATGACAAGTCAACAGCCTCATCATGCGCTTTTGCCTTTGAAAACTTTGAAGCATGAGGAGAATAAAACAATAATTTACATCTAAACAGAGGAAATAAAGCCTACATTTACATAATTTCACAACAAACAGATGAAAAAAAAAAAAAACAGTGACTACATACAAATAGAGCCCAAAGAGAGAGAGAGAGAGAGAGAGAGAGAGAGAGAGAGACGAGATACGACAAAGAAGATGAGAAAGAGAGAGGACCGTTGATTCGTTTGTAGCAGCAAGGAGCAGAGAAGATGAGGTTTAGATTTAAGTCATTTATATTCTATAATGTAAGAGTATATATTCTATTAAAATCACACTAGAACCCTAGTAGTATATTACCACAATATTTAACCCTTTTTGCAAAATTACGTATTTAACTTCTGATTAATCCCGCCTAGCCGCCTATTCCCCCCTTAGATTTGCAAAGTTACGCATTCAACCCCTAATTAATCCTCCTTAATCGCCAAATTTCTCCGATTAGCCCAGCCGCCCAGCCGATTAGTTGCCGACTAATCCCGCTTAGCACCCAACCTGTCGTCCTGCAGTCTAAATCAGCTCCTAGGCCCCTAGTCGAGGCGGCAGACCACTGCCTAGCGCCTAGGCGGCCTCCTAGGCCAATTTTTGGAACACTACTAAAAAATGTGACCAAGTCATGAATTATTCACAAGCCCACAAGAAGGATGTTCCATTTTAACAGTCTCTCTCTCTCCCTCTCTCCCTAAATTAATCAAGACACATTCAACAATAGTCAAAAGCCAATTAAAAAAAAAACGAGAGTCAAAAACCAAAACTCACATCCAACAACTTTCCTCTAGATTGAATTGGTGTTAACAGAAGTGTCTAGCAAAACATTTGCAATCAATTTCAATGCAAAAAACTAACACAAGGGCAATTCGAAAGGTTTTTGATATAAGATTTTTCCATGACAAGGTGCCAATAATGAGATCTCCAAGTAAATGAGATTGCACCAAAGTCTTGCCCTACGGAAGTTGAAGTTGTCATCGAAGATATTTGCCGAGAAGTTCGGTTACGAACGGGGAAGTGGAAGTTGTCATCGAAGATATTCGCCGAGAAGTTTGGTTTAGGATTTGTGATATTCTTTTTATTCATTAATCAGTAAATGTAGTTGCACGCACTTTGATAACTTCAGCTTTGCAAGGTTCTGGTATTCATACTTGGGAAGATAGACCTCTTGATTGGTTATTTGAATTTTGATCCTCTGTGGAACGATAATCATCATCTTTGATGTACTGCTACGCTCTTTTTAATCAACGAAAGTTTCCTATCAGGTAGACGAAAAGAAAAAAAAAAAAGAGGAAGACAAAAGAAGTTTTCTTGTCACTCGTGGACTCATTCGCATATGGCAAGTGCCTGCCAGTTATCATAATGTTTGGAAAATTACAAATTTTCCAATCAGAGATACAATTATGTGAAACCAATAAACCATATTAACAAGATTTTCTTTCACGGTTAACAGGTGGTTTTACCAATACTTTGTTCTTCAATAGATATGAGCAGGAACATTGTTTTTTGGGTATAAACATCAACATTGAGTACATCACTTGGACATAACAAGATATAAAAGAAAAACTACAAGTATAAACGCATTATGCATTGAACAGAGTGGCGAGAGGCGATTAAGACATAATTAAGACATTTAATCATACCTTTGCTCCTCATAGAAGTATTGCAATCAAACCCCAGTGTGTCAAGCGAGACTAGGCTCTCAATGTAGGGATACGCATCAAAATCCAGGGAACAATTATGAATCGTAGGATAAGCAAAGGTGCCGTCTTTTGGGTGGTAGCGAACTAAATGCGTCTGGATATCCAGTAGAACATCACAATTCTTCAAAATGCACAATGGTGGGGAATACCAATAATTCGATGGACGTGCAATATAAGGTATAATGCACAATGGTGGGGAATACCAACAATTCAATGGATGTGTAACATAAGGTATAACAACCAATTTGATCCAAGACTCTCTTCTACCGTATTCCTTCATCACCCATACATCAACACAAGCTCCATCATAGTCGCGAACTACACACAGGCATCCACTTACAACAGCCAGCATCTGAGAATGACCGTCTCCATAATCAGGTTGCAGAACCTCTCCAAACTTCTCCTTTGCCAAATCAAGAGAAACAATAACCTGATGGGACTTGCCCATCGCGGGCCAATGAAGGGCCCCCTTCACATATACCCCTGAACCACACGGATATAGACAGTTAGAAAAGTCTACCATACTCCTCCAAGAATCTGTTTTTGAAGTATACACCTTGACTTCATAAAAAATACCGGTTGCGTTAATACTCTTAAAGAATCCCACCACCTTGTAATCATCAATAGACTCATCATAACCAAACCCATACCTATAATGAAGGTACCCCATGTCAACATTCGGTAATCTCCTGGATTTCCTAGTAGACGGGTTCCAAATACATACTTCCTTTCCAGCTGCGAGGCACACTAAACCATCACAGCAACCCACAACCACTACTGCCTGACGAGGTACTTTCAAAGGGCAGTCAAGATCAACAGCAGTATCGGATTGCTCATTCAGAATGGAATAAAGAGAGCATGACTTGACATCAGTAGAGGGATACTGACCGGTTAGAATGAGTCTATGATGGGCATAACTAGTGTTCAAAGATGCTAAACTGAGATGGGCTCTCACGAATTGGGGTTGAGAAATCAAAGAACGCCATGATTTGGAAACGCACCTGAATCGCAACAGAGACTTGACGGGGAGTCTCGACAGTAGCTTGAAGATGATTTCCGGCGGAAGATCCGGCAGTAGGAGAGAATCCTCCGTCGAGAGGAGGCCATGAGAGGTATGCTTAGTCATTTTGGGTTCTCGGAGATTGGAGCTTCTTTCGGTCGCCATAGATGGTGCTGTGATTGCGTCTGTGTTTATGGTTAGGTCTTGAATAGTTGAGCAGTACGAAATACGAACGGACTTCCACCGCACTCGGTCCAGCTTGAGGCTTGGCACGGCTTTGACTTGTTCAGTAATCATACCTAGTAAGATTTCGGGTTTTAGGCTCGTTTAGTACGCGAATTGAGCTCAACACATAAGTCGGCTCGAAAAAGTTCGAGCTCGTTTGCATATGTTCAGCTCGGTAAGGGCTTGACTCGTTTGCAAACAAGTCAAGCTTGAGTTTCAGACACATTTAGTAAATGACCTGAGTTCGAATATTACAAAGCTCGGCTCGTTTTATAATATTATCTTTTGATTATTCATTTAAAGAAATATTAACAATGTGAAGTTCCACAATAACCCATCACGAGAAACTCATTTTTAGTAAAGAGAGTTAGGAATAGGACTGTAAACGAACCGAATCGAATTGAACCCTGTTAAGTTCGGCTCGGGTTAGTTAAGGTATAAGTTCGGCTCGAGTTCGATTCGAGCCTAAACAACTTTGCTCGAGTTCGGCTCGTTAAAATTTTCCAAGGCTCGGGTTCGGCTCGGTTGGATTCATTAAGGTACTAGTCTGGCTCGAGTTTGGCTCGGGTTCGGCTCGGTTGGATTCGTTAAGGTACTAGTCTGGCTGGAGTTCGGCTCGGTTGGGTTCGTTAAGGTACTAATCTTGCTCGAATTCGATTCGAACTTGAACATCTTGACTCGAGTTTGGCTCGTTAAACACAAATGAATCGAGCCAAGCTGAATCTAAGCTTGAATTGAGCTCGTCAAGACTCAGGTTTGATTCGGCTCAGCTCATTAAACTCAAGCGAGCCCAAACTCTCTCATTGATCGTATAGAGTTTGGGAGAAAAATAATTATTGAATTATTTATACAACCTTAAAATTTTTTATATTTACAAATAGACATCTATTGAATTATTAATTAAATTTAAGTATAGGTTCGCGAACCTAACCGAGCCGAATACCGTTAGGCTCAGATTCGGCTCATTTACAGAACGAGCCTAGAATTAAGGTTCAGGTTCAGTTCGTTTAGCAGACGAATCGAACTCGAACGAGCTTTTACCGAACCGAGCCTCGAACAGTTCGCGAATGATTCAGTTCATTTACAGCCCTAGTTAGGAATAAATGTAAATTGATGGGTCCATTGAGAGAGAGAGAGAGAGAGAGAGAGAGAGAGAGAGAGAGAGAGAGAGAGAGAGATCCCGTTTAAATTTGATTATTTAAAAAGAAAATATTGCTAGTTTTGGTCATCCGAATACCAAAATTTGATTATTGGTTAAGGATGCTAATTAGGTTGGTACCATTCTAAGCTCAACATTGGCAACTTTAAATTTTTTTCAGTTTTGGTTATGCCATATCGGCAAAAGTAGTACTCCTTCCGTCCCCTTTCTAAAGTCCAGTATTTCATTTTTAGTTGTCCCTTAAAAGTGTCCATTTTGTAAAGTTGATATATTTTCTATTTTGCCTCTAAAAGTAAATTTCATTTTGAAAAGTTAGTGAGTAAAAGTGTAATCCATAGAGGGTAAATAGGGAAAGTGGAGGTGTGAAATGTATAATGATGATGTTTTATTAATAAGTTAGAGTTATGAAGCGAGACATTTAAAAAAGGACGGAGGGAGTAGTATTAAAACTTGACAAAGGATAAATCAAATTGGGAGTAGAGAGGAAAATTCAACCAAAGTTTGAATGCAAATAAACAAGGTTGCTTACACCATTGAAGACACTCGAAGAATAAAAGATTAAACACTGAATATCTGGAGTTGAAAGAAAATAAAAATGAAGTGTTAAGCCAAAGTATTCGAGGATAGAAATTAAAGTCTAGAATCTATTAATTTTAGTTTTTTTTTCTCTTTCTGATTTTGATATAGTGGCGATGGTGGTCTAGTGGTGGTAACAACGGTATAAGCAAGCAGAGAAGTGGCGGTTTCATTGACGGCTGAGATGCTTATTTTCATCCGGCAGAAGAACTATTCCTAGCACCACTAATAGATATTTTTAATCTACCATCAAGAGTTTAAAATCCATAGAATTCACAGGATAATTGCTTTAAGTGAAGAACTTACAAAATGGAACCGATCAATACGGGAATGAAACCAAGGTATGCAAAACTCATTCCGATTTGGATAATCTAAACGTCTAGTCCAAAGACCAAGTTCCAAGGTCGAGGTCCTAAATGAGTGATGAAGTCAAAATGCAAAAGAATCCCAATTATCCACATCGTATCCTAAGACTAGTCCATGGCATTACTAGCATAATCTGCTCTCTACTTAGAAATAGAGAGAAGATAGTCGTTTGAACATAAAACTAACCACAATCCAAATCCGGATGATGAAGATAGTCGTTTGAAGTTGGTGGACTGTGCAAGAAAAAAAAAAAAAAATGGCACCTAATTTATGCTTAACCTGCACTAAAGCGCCAAAGAATAGAATGCAGGGATTAATCATCGCCACGTGTGCTCAATCCATCTCGGGAGAGATTTCTGCAATTACACCCGCAAAAATGTCCAGCCACAATTTAAGCCTTGAATTCCCTATGAAGTAACCAACTCCTCCAAACAATCCACCAAACTAATGTATGTATGAACATGCAAGGCAGACGTAGCTTTGAAGGATTCAAGTTCAAACCCTATCAATGGATTCCAAAACAGTAAAACTCGTACTTCCAATTACTATCAGTGAAAACATGGAAACAACTGGAAAAAAAAAAAAAAAAGGGATTAAGGAGGAATTAAACATGCATGGCCTATCAGATCGTTTGGGTTCCATACCAAGCAATTGATCTCACCTTGAATCAGTGAGACTCACAACTCGTGGCTTTGTGACGACTAATTGTGTTTCTGTTTAGAAATGCATATGATGTTCTTGCCAACTCGAGACTAAAAAGATCACCGAACACCATTAATGAACTAGGTACGAAAGAGGGCATAAGCTCATGCAGAAGCAAAATTCATCCATTAAACATTAACACTGTACAAAATAACTTTCCAAAAAGGCCATCCTAGGCTGTAGGTGCCCTCTAGAGCTATGCAAATACTGCTAGATTATGTCCATATGCATCAATTTTGCATTGAAAAAAAATATAGAGTAGTAGCTCTCCCAACAATCCAATTGTATAACATAGAGCAAGCACAAGTCTTCACTCCGCCAAGATTACACTAAAATCGGTTCAATTCTTCGGAATCACACCTCTTCATTCTCAGTTCCTGAAAAATGGGTAAAAACAAAATCATAAGCAAACAGCGGAACACTCGCATGAGATAGTGCATAGAATACTTACCTGTGCCATGGATGACTAAACAATTCATGTAACAAGTTACTATTTGTAAAGACAACTCGATTCAAACTTTCAACGTCAGTCTAATTATATGGTTTTATAAGCAGTAATGGTAATAGGCTTGTGATCGCAATCTCTAAACTTCACATAATGAAATGCAATTGAAATTTAATCATTGCATTAGGACCTAATTGAGTACTAAACCTTCAGTTAGGATAAACTAGGGTCCGGTTGGTACATGTTCTCTTGGTTATTAGTATATGCATGTAATCAGGTGTTTCTCATATACACTGTTAAGCACACGTTTTTTAAGTGATGTCTATTATAAGAACCTTTAAATGCATGCATCTTAAAAAAATAATGTCATAAAAGTCACTAGGCGCTAGCCAGTGATTAAGCGGGGAGATTAATAAGCGCATAGAGAATAGTCGGTTTTTTCCTTTTTTAGTTTTAAGGTTATTCTTCTCCCCCCTCCCCACGTTATGAGTTAGAAGCAATGTTTGCAAAGGCGATTCTGAGGCTCGCCTTGAGGCAAGGCACACCAAAAACTCCTCTGGGCTTCAATGCAAAGAACCACAAAAGCAACGTACACTTTCCACGCCTTTTTCGCCTAGATGACGGAGGCGAACGCCTCAGAAGAATCAGTTCTTTTTCTTTTTGTAAGTAAAAGAGTTGGTTCATTTAAAGTTGTTGGGGCAAAGACGCTGGGTTTTCGCTAACTTGCGAGACAACTGAGAGTGCTTTTAAAAGTTAAATTTCCAAATGGAAGGTCTAAGGTTCGAATCTCAAGGGGTGGGTGACATTCTATAACTCATTCTCCCTTGAGGCTACCCAGGGCTTAGGCCCGGTAATTACCCGACTATGTTACACGAATGCGGGAGCGTGAATCAGATACAGTGCATGCAGTGAATTGGATACAGTGTATGCAGTGAACCACCAAAGCAATGTATGCCTTTCACACCTTTTTTCGCCAAGATGATGGAGGAGAACACATCAGAAGAATCGGTTCCACATCATTTTTGTAAGTAAAAGCGTTGGTTCATTTAAAGGTGTTAGGCCAAAGACGTCGGGTGTTCATGTACTTGCGACTTGCGAGACAACTGAGCATGCTAATAAAAGTTGAATCTATCAATGCTTTATGTTTTACTCCTTCGCTTTTTGGGATTTCATTCAACTATTTTCTTGTTTATTTTGAGGTACCTTTGTATGGTGCAAAACTGCAAACACTACCCCTCTTTTTATGGTATTGTTAGTTAATTTTATGTTTTACAAATTAAAAGCAAAAACTCCAAAGGCTTACGCCTCACCTCATAATAGGTCAACAACCTTGTCTTGCACTTTTGCCTCTGAAAACTTTGAGTAGAACATGAGGAGAACAAAATAATAATTTACATCTAAACGGAGGAAATAAAGCCTACATTCACATAATTTCACTTATTTTACAACAAACAGACGGAAAAAAAAACACAGTGACTACATACAAACAGAGCACAGAGAGAGAGGGGGGACCGTTGATTCGTTTGCAGCAACAACGAGCAGAGAAGATGAGGTTTAGATTTAAGTCGTTTATATTGTACTAGTGTAATGCTCATGCTGCGCACGTTTCTGCGTGCTCATTGGTTTAATTGATGGTCAGAAAGTTAATATAAATCCGTGTAGGAATGGTTTTTTTCATACATTAATGGTAAGGTAGTAATAAAATCACAAAATACAAAATCCATATTGAAGAAGGATTCAACCATAGAACTTACAACAATATTTAAGTACCATAAAATCTATCTTTGCATTCCTGAATGGTTTTCCCTTTCTCTTTTTTGACCATTTCTCGAAAGACCACTCTTATTACAAGTTTCATGTGACTCATCAAGTTATCGTGTGGTTCAATTGCACCTAAATCCAATTTGAAAGTGATTACAACAGAAAACCAGGCAAGAAAAAATCAATACCTGTAATGAAATGGATCATGGATGCATAAAATAAAGCATATGGCTGAGCTTTAACTGCAGATAGATTTCCTCCTGTTGCTTGGCGACAGATCTCGGAAAACGTTGATTCTAACCAAGTGATCGCCAAATTCGAGTTACTAACAGCTTTTGTATACGAAGATTCCAGCCCAAATGTTTGAGCATCATGATACACCTCCAATATGGATTCTCCAATATGGATTCCCATTTGTACACACTGTTGAAAACAAAGCACTCATATTTTCATCAGCATCCAACAAATCGAGTTGTCTGAACTCAAACAGAGAGAGAGAGAGAGAGAGAGAGAGAGAGAGAGAGAGAGCTGTAAAAAAAGAGCAGATAACACAAAAGAAAATTTCGGTTGACTGTTTTGTACGCTTCCTCACTCAAATCACGGGATTTTGTCACTGTTGGTGCGGCTATGTAACCGTTGGTTGCTTTGGGATCAAGTTTTTTTTTGCTTTGGGATAAAGTTCACTCAAGTTCTTTCCTCAGAAATCCCTAAAAATCTAGAACATAATACCCGTTGATTGAGTAAATTCCGGAACAGAGTACCATTTGATTGAGTATATTTTGGAGAACCAAGGATTAACATACAATACCTAAGCTACCCCCAGCTCAACAAATCAGAGGACAATCCTTACGAGGGCGATTTCGTATTTTCACGGCGTGCCTTGGCTTGCCATCCTACGTTCTTTTATTACAAGAGTATAGATAATGTGTGAGTATATATTATATTAAAACCACACTAAAACCCTAGCAGTATATTACCACAGGTCCACAATATTTAACCCTTTTCGCAAAATTACGTATTTAACTTCCGATTAATCTCGCCTAGCCGCCTAATTCACCCCTTAGATTTGCAAAGTTACATATTCAAACCCAATTAATCCTCCCTAACCGCCTAATTTCTCTGATTAATCCCGTCCAGCCGATTAGTTGCCGACTAATCCCGCCTAGCGACCTGCTTATCGTCCAGTTGCCTTAATCAGCTCCAAGGCCCCTAGTCAAGGTGGCAGACCACCGCCTAGCACCTATGCCGATTTTTGGAACACTGCTAAAAAATGTGAACAAGTCCTAAATTATTCACAAGCCCTAGGATGTTCCGTTTAAACGGTCTCTCTCTCTCCCTCTTCCCCTAAATTAATCAAGACACATTCAACGAGAGTCAAAAGCCAATAAAAAAAATTGAGAGTCAAAAACCACAACTCACATCCAACAACTTTCCTCTACATTGAATTGGTGTTAATAGAGGTGTCTAGTATAACATTTACAATCAATTTCAATGCAATAAACAAACACAAGGGCAATTCAAAAGGTTTTTCATAAAAAAATTTTCCATTCCAAGATGCTAATAATGAGATTCCCATGCAAATGAGACTGCACCTAAGTCTTGCCCCACAGAAGTGGAAGTTGTCATCGAAAATATTCGCCGAGAAGTTCGGTTTAGGATTTGTGATTTTTTTTCTATTCGTTGCACCATAAACGTAGTTGCACAAACTTTGACAACTTTGGGTTTGCAAGGTTCCAGTATTCGTACTTAGGAAGATAGGCCTCCTAATTGGTTATTGGATCCTTTTTGGAATGATAACCATCCTCTTTGATATGGTGCTATGCTCTTTTTTTATCAATGAAAGTTTCCTATCATGTTGACAAAAAAAAAAAAAAAATTAATAAAGAAGAATAAAGAAATCTTCTTTGTCACTCGTGGATTCCTAAAGCATTCCCATACGGCAGGTGCCTGCCAGTTATCATGATGTTTGGAAAAATTCCAAATTTTCCAATTAAAGACATAATTAAGTGAAAACCATATTAACAAGATTTTCTTTCATGGTTAAAAGGTGGTTTTGCCACAACTTTGTTCTTCAATAGATATGAGCAAGGAACATTGTTCATTTTTTGGGTATAAACATCAACATTGAGTAGATCACTAGGACATAACAAGATACAAAAGAAAAACAAGTATTAACACATTATGCATTGAACAGAGTAGTGAAAGGCGATTAAGACATTTAATTTTACCTTTACTCATCTTAGAAGTCGTATTGCAATCAAACCCCAGTGTGTCAAGCGAGACTAGGCTCTCAATGTAGGGATACGCATCAAAATTCAGGAAACAATTATGAATCGTAGGATAAGCAAAGCTGCCATCTTTTGGATGGTAGCGAACTAAATGCGTCCAGATATCCAGTAAAACATCACCATTCTTCAAAATGCACAAAGGTGGGGAATACTGATGATTCGAAGGATGTGTAACACACGGTATAACAACCAATTTGATCCAAGACTCTCTTCTGCCATATTCCTTCATCACCCATATATCAACACAAGCTCCATCATGGTTGCGAACTACACACAGGCATCCACTTACAACAGCCAGCATCGACTGAGAATGACCATCTCCAGAATCAGGTTGCAAAACCTCTCCAAACTTCTCCTTTGCCAAATCAAGAGAAACAATAACCTGACGGGACCTGCCCCAGGGGGTCCAATTAAGGGCTCCCTTCACATATATCCCTGAATCATTCCAAGGTATAAAATCAGAAGAGTCTACAATACTCCTCCACGAATCTGTTTTTGAAGTATACAACTTGACTTTGACATCACCACTGCTCTCCCCATAATCACTGAAGAATCCCACCACCTTGCAATCATCAATAGACTCGTCATAACCAAACCCATACCTATAAATTAAGTACGGCATCCCAGCATTCGGTAATCTCTTGGATTTCCTAGTAGACGGGTTCCAAATGCATACTTCGTTTCCGGCTGCGATGCACGCTAAACCATCACAGCAACCCACAACCATTATTCTCCGCCGAGATCCTTTCAAAGGGCAGTCAAGATCAACAGCAGTATCGGATTTCTCATTCAGAATGGAGTAAAGAGAGCATGACTTGACACCGTAGAGGGTGGATACTGGCCGGTTAGAATGAGTCTATGGTGGGCATAACTAGTGTTCTTAGATGCTAAACTGAGATGGCTTTTCACGAATTGGGGTTGAGAAATCAAAGAACGCCATGATTTGGAAACGCACCTGAATCGCAGCAGAGACTTGACTGGAAGTCTCGACAGTAGTTGGAAGATGATTTCCGGCGGGAGATCCGGCAGTAGGAGAGAATCTTCCGTCGAAAGGAGGCCACGAGAGGTCTGCATAGTCATTTTGGGTTCTCGGTAATTTGAGCTTCTTTCTGTCGCCATAGATGGTGCTCTGCTCTGATTGCGTCTGTGTTTTTCGGGAATGGTGCAATCTGGGTTGGCTACAAATTATGGTTAGGGCTTGAATAGTTGAGCGAACAATTATTTTTCAACCACAAACACTTACGCACACTTTACTCACAAACTCACATCTTTTGGTGGGGCCATACACATTGATGTTGTAGTGTATGTGGGTCCAATGTGAATGTGTGTGGATGAATTTGTGTAAATATATGCGTAAATATTTGTGATTGTAGAATGATTGATCGAAGGAAACATGAGATCCGAACGGACTTCTACATCTAATGCACCCGGTCTCGGCTAGAGTCATTTAGTAATCAATAATCGTGGTAAGCACGAGCTCAAGTTCTAGACACGAGTTGTGCTCAACACTGTAAAAATTTAACTCGGCTTGAAAAAGCTCCACTCTTTTGTCAGGGCTCGACTCGTTTGTAAAAGAGTCGAGCTCGATTTCAGGCACATTCACTAAACGAGCCGAGCTCAAACACTCAAAAGCTTGGTACTTGAATGAATAATCACTTAATAACATTTGAAACATTTACATTCATTACCAATTGGCTATGAGTTGGATATAAAATTTTCACATGATATCAGAGAGGGATCATTCTACACCACATTTAAAAAAAAAAATTACATTTCAAACCTCAAGATGATATACCCCAAAAGAGGCTAATGTGAGTGAGGGGTGTTAGAAAAATAAGTGATCACTTAATAAAATTTAAAATATTTCCACTCATTGTTAATTAATTTTGAGATGTAGTTTATTTTTAGTGGAACCAACAATTTTTAGACCACCGCACCTCTACTACCATATTAATGCTCTACCTTTGACCAAAAAAAAAAAGGCTAAAAACTCCCTGTGGTCGGTTGTATAGTACTAGTTTTGGACATTCTGAACACTACCGTGTTATTTGATATGATTATTACTAATACAAGATTATGGAATATTGAATACTTATCTGGGGTTGAAAGTAAAGGAAAAATGAAATGTTGAGCCAAAGTCTTCGATGAGATTAAAATCTAGAATCCACTAATTTTACTCGTTTAATTTATCTTTTACGTATTATGGGAGCGCAGTCATGTCCAATGGTGGCTCGGCTGCAGAGTTGTTCCTCGGTTACCAAAAAAAAATTATGGGAGTGACATGGTTGTGGTTGTAGTATAGGAAGGATGTTGGTCGCGAGATAGCAGGCATAGATAGTGGTTGTGGTTGTAGTATAGGAAGGAGGTGCTCCTGGGATAGCAGGCATAGAAAGTGCTAAGTTAGGGGATGAGTTGATGGTGGCGATGGTGGTCTAGTGATGGTAACAGCAGTATGAGCAGAGTGAGCGATGGTTTCGTTGATTGCCTACCTTCACCCTTGTCCTAAAAAATCGATTACCACACCAACCAAAAAGGAGGAATGAAGATAAAGGAATAGGATCGAAACGGGAATGTTAATTAACCGCCGCAATGAGTAGGCCGAAGAAGACTATAAGTAACGGGAATGTCATCAAAAAATGGCAGTGGTGCAAGAACTGGCACGACCAAGCCCGACACCTCTAAAACCACGACTGCCACCCGACACCTCGAAAACACATCACCACCACCAAGCCCGTCACTCCCATGCAATTTTATCCCTCCATTCACCAAAACAGAAAGGGATCTTATGTGCATATATTGGCAATATTGCTCACTACGTTAAGATTCCCTGAGGTCGTCCAGTTCTGGCTGTGACTTGGTTTGAATTTAAGGGCGAGATAGATGCCCTATTGCTATCCTCAAAATAAAAACTTATATAGCATACATTGTATTCAAAATTGCACACAGAAACGTTGATCTTCAAGCCCTCCCATCCAAGGTACATATGATGCTGCGAAACGTGGAGATTGGGTTGGAGATCTGATCAAAAGCTTTGTCTAGCATTACAAAACAAAACGGGAAAATCTGGTCCTCATATGAGTGCACACAATGGACAGCTTCCCACGTAAGAGAAAGGTAGATGGAATTGGAGATTGAATTGAGAAAGTTCCACAACTATTATGGAAAGGAACATAATGGTGATAATGAAGTGTTAGATCCGTTTGTTGGAGATCCAATGCGGGGCGGCCGGGGAGTGCAAGTCTGGTCTCATTGTTGAGGGCACTGAGCTTCCACCTAAAGTTGATGCGTAAATACAAAACCAAACTAATCCTGCCGGATACATGAATCCGGGTTTTGCATTCTACTAGAATCACACAAGTCTGAATTCTAAAGCATTACAAATAAAACCCAAGATATTGTTAGATTGAATATTTAAGCTAGCAATCACTTAGCAGATAAGGGGCACAACCAGAGAAACCCAAACTACATGTATGACGAAATAAGAAGCGATTTTAATCTGCACAAAGGGAGTGGATTCGAAAATGGATTGCAAATGGAGTAATTATTCAATAGTCCCGGACTACCATGTGGCATGTCCAAGTGGTGCTCCCAACCTATAACGTAGTGGGAAATTTCCCGGGTGGCACACAGTCGTCATCCCTTGTCGGGTGGTTGGGGGACAAGGGTTGTCCCACTTAGTATGGGTAGCGATAAATTATTGGCACATTTGGCATAGTCATCATCCCTTGGCTAAATCTTGTTTTGAACTATGAATACTTCAATTTACCAAAAATCGTGGAGGGATTGATGGCGGGCAGAGAGAACTATTTTGCCGATATTAAGGTGTAAGGATTTGACGGTGGGCACACTGAGAGACCTATTTTGCCCATATTATGCAGCATAAGGATTATGGAGAGAGAGAGAGAGAGAGAGAGAGAGGAGCGTATTGAAGTTGGATTACTGATGTTGCTCCATTCCATTGGTCTCAGTTGCTGTTGTTCCTCTTGTTATCGTTCCTACATTTCATATGCATACATTGTTAGATTAGAGCTTTCTACTGGGCTAGTGTAGCTCAAACCTTACTTCATTTTCAGGTGCTAACTCTGGGCAGTAACCTCATGGTGGGAGTGCATGGATTGTGGACACGATTTTGAAAACTAACACTGAAGAGTTATTAAGGCATCTTTGTAATTTATTTTGTCGAAAGATGTAATTGTAACTCTAATTGTAAATCTTTTGATTAAAGGGTATTGTGAGCTTTTAACTTCTTTGATATTCAGTATTTATGAAGATTTAGGGCCATTGAGCCAAAGATGTACCTTTGTGATCATTTGGGCGTTAGGGCGTAATTGATGGAAATGGAAATGTCAACTTTCTTTTGGAGAATTGTACGTATTATGTGAGATTTTATTTATGAAAATTTCCTTTATAATTATGTTGAAAATCGAGGGTGTGACACTACAGCAGTTGATCGCCTTCAAACTAAGATTGTAGTCGTTCGATTAAGAGAGTGTTTCCTTACTTTGACCTGCTGTTGTGGTAATATATACACTTTCCTTTCCAATTTATTACATTTTGTTTTTTTTTTTTCCGTTTTAAGTTGATATTATTTCAAGAGGGTTGATAATTAACCTGTAAATTATTGCCGTATTTATTTATTCTCTCTACCTTGGCATGAGCTTTTTAAAGTGAGGCAGAGAGTTAGTAGATTATATTGGACGGGTAGAACTCACAACTTATTTAAGTCGGGACTATATTTAATTTGGACGTACCTTTACATTTAATTTGGACGTACCTTTACACACAGGCATCTACTAGTAAAACAATAATTTACATATAAACAGAGGAAATAAAGCTTACATTAACATAATTTCACTTTATTTGACAACAAAACAACACAGTGACTACATACAAACAGAGAGAGAGACGACACAGAGATAGAGATGAGAGACAACAAAGAGAAAGACGAGAGAGGGGACCGTAGGTTCGTTTGCAGCAACAATGAGCAGAGAAGATGAGGTTTAGATTTAAGTCGTTTATATTGTACAATGTACGAATATATATTATAGTAAAACTACACTAAAACCCTATTAGTATATTACCACAATATTTAACCCATTTTGCAAAATTACGTATTTAACTTCTGATTAATCCCGCCTAGCCGCCTAATTCCACCTTTAGATTTGCAAAGTTAAGTATTCAACCCCCAAATAATCCTCCCTAACTGCCTCATTTCTCCAATTAATCCCTCCCATTTGCCTAGCCAATTATTTGCTGATAATCCTACTAGCAACCAACGTATTGCCTTGCAATGTAAATCAGCTCCTAGGCCCCTAGTCGAGGCGGTGGACGGACGCCAAGCGCCTAGGAGGCCACCTAGGCCAATTTTCAGAACACTGCTAAAAAATGTGACTAAGTCTAGAATTATTCACAAGCCCACAACAAGGATGTTTCTTTTTAACGGTCTCTCTCTCCCTAAATTAATCAAGACACATTCAACGAGAGTCAAAAGCCGATAAAAAAAAATGAGAGTCAAAAACCAAACTCACATTCAACAACTCTACTCTAGATTGAATTGGTGTTAATAGACGTGTCTAGTAAAACATTTGCAATCAATTTCAATGCGATAAACAAACACGGGCAATTCAAAAGATTTTTGATATAAGATTTTTCCATGCCAATATGCTAATAATGAGATTTCCACGCAAATGAGAATGCACTGAAGTCTTGCCCTACGGAAGTGGGAGTCGTCATCAAAGATATTTGCTGAGAAGTTCGGTTTAGGATTTGTGATTTTCTTTTTATTCGTTGATCGGTAAACGTAGTTGCACAAACTTTGACAACTTCGGGTTTGCAAGGTTTTCGTATTCGTACTTAGGAAGATAGACCTCCTGATTGGTTATTGGATCCTTTGTAGAACAATAATCATCCTCTTTGATGTACAACAATGCTCTTTTTATCAATGAAAGTTTCCTATCATGTTGACAAAAGAAAAAGAAAAAGAAAAAGAAAAAAGAAGTCTTCTTATCACTCGTGGATTCCTAATGCATTCGCATATCCCAAGTGCCTGCCAGTTATCATGATGTTTGGAAAAATTCCCACTTCCCCAATCAGATATATAATTATGTGAAACCATATTAACAAGATTTTCTTTCACAGCTAACAGGAGGTTTTACCACAACTTTTTTCTTCAATAGATATGAGCAGGGAACATTGTTCATTTTTTTGAATATAGACAACTACATTGAGTATATCACTCAGACATAACAAGATACAAAAGAAAAACTATAAAGTATAAACACATTATGCATTGAACAAAGTTGTGAAAGGTGATCAAGACATAATTAAAACATTTAATTTACCTTCACTCCTCTTAGAAGACATATCGCAATCGGACCCCAGTGTGTCAAGCGAGACTAGGCTCTCAATGTAGGGATACGCATCAAAATTCAAGAAACAATTCCGAATTGTAGGATAAGCAAAGGTGCCATCTCTTGGATAGTAGCGAACTAAATGCGTCCAGATATCCAGTAAAACATCACCATTCTTCAAAATGCACAATGGTGAGGAATACTCATAATAATTCGATGGATGTGTAACATAAGGTATAACAACCAATTTGATCCAAGACTCTCTTCTACCGTATTCCTTCATCACCCATACATCACAAGCTCCATCATAGTGGCGAAATACACACAGGCATCCACTGACAACAGCCAGCATCGACTGAGAATGACCATCGCCATAATCAGGTTGCAAAACCTCTCCAAACTTCTCCTTTGCCAGATCAAGAGAAACAATAACCTTATGGGACTCCCCTGTTAGAATTGTGGCTCATAGAGCCGATGGTCCAGTGAAAGCAGACTGGGCCGAAGGCCCAGGCGTTTTGTAATTGGGGGGGGGGTGCGGGGGGCAACGCCCCCCGCGGTACGGTACGGTTCGGTCCGTACAAGGGTATTTTTGGGATACAGACCAAATCTGATTAGGGTTAGAATAGAGTAGTTATAAATACTCTATGTTGTAAACCCTAATTGATAACTGTGATAATAAAGAACAGCCGCTCTCGCTCCCGTGGACGTACCCGGTTTTGGGGAACCACGTATATCTCTGTGTTTATTCTTTACTGTTCATACTCGTAAATCGTGTGCGTGTGTGTCGATCCTAACATCCCCCCAGGGGGCCCAATGAAGGGCCCCCTTCACATATATCCCTGAATCATTCCAAGGTATAAAATCAGAAGAGTCTACAATACTCCTCCACGAATCTGTTTTTGAAGTATACACCTTGACTTCGACATCACCACCGCTTGCCCCAGCAGTAGAGAAGAATCCCACCACCTTGTAATCATCAATAGACTCATCATAACCAAACCCATACCTATAAAAAAGGTAGCGCATGTCAACATTCGGTAATCTCTTGGATTTCCTAGTAGACGGGTTCCAAATACGTACTTCGTTTCCAGCTGCGATGCACACTAAACCATCACAGCAACCCACAACCCTTATTCTAGAACGAGGTACGTTCAAGGGGCAGTAAAATCAACAGCAGTATCGAATTGCTCATTCAGAATGGAGTAAAGAGAGCATGACTTGACACCAGTAGAGGGTGGATACTCGATTAGAATGAGTCGATGGTGGGTATAATCAGTTTTCGTAGATGCTAAACTGAGATGGGCTTTCACGAATTGGGGTTGAGAAATCAAACAACGCCATGATTTGGAAACGCACCTGAATCGCAACAGAGACTTGACTGAAAGTCTCGACAGTATTTGGAAGATGATTTCCGGCGGGAGATCCGGCAGTAGGAGAGAATGTTCCGTCGAGAGGAGACCATGAGGGGTCTGGTTGGTCATTTCGGGTTCTCGGGGATTGGAGCTTCTTTTGGTCGCCATAGATGGTGCTGTGATTGCGTCTAGCTTTGGGGGTTGGGGAAAATATTCGAGCATTGTGCAATACGGGTTGGCTGGAATTTATGGTTAGGGATTGAATACGAACGGACTTCCACCGCACTCGGTCAACTTTAGATTTGGCACGGCTAGACTTGTTTAGTAATCATACCAAGCACGAACTTGAGTTATAGGCTCGTTTAGCATATGCAAGGTCGGCTCTGAGCCGAGACAATTAAGGCGGCCGACTTAAGTCTCCGAATTTTGGATCAAAATTGGGCTTCAAATAGGTATAATTAAATATGTAATATATATCTAGCACTTATATAACAAATAAGCTAGCTAGCCTAATAGAAAAACTTAGTTTCTTTATCCAAGAGGTATATGGTTCAAGTTTAAGGGGTCTCCTTTTTCTTCCCCATATGAATATTTTTTTTCCCTCGTAAGTTCGTCTTAAGTCCCGCGAATTTCAAAGCCAGCCTTGAGTATACGAATCGAGTTCAACACACCAAAACTTGAGTGGGCTCAAAAAATCTCGAATCGTTTGTATATGCTTGATTCATTTACAAATAAGTCGAGCTCGAGTTTCGGACATGTTTAATAAACGAGATGAATTCAAATACTACAAAGCTTTATTCGTTTGCATTCCTAATATGTGCAACATGACCCTTTTTGGAAAGACATTGTGGAACCCACAATTTTTTAGACAACATGACCTTCTATTCTTTTAACACCTACTAGTTTTGGACATTCTAAACACTAAAACACCATCCGAGTTGTTTGATAAGATTACTAAGGTCCCGTTCTAGAACGGGTTTAAGTTATTATTTTTTGTCTAATAAGAAGGGTTGTTCCACAAAAGATTGAACAATTACTTATTTTTTGAGAAAACAATTTCAAGCTCAAAAATCATGTGCGTACGCAAATAATTTTCCTATCAATATGGATCTTATTTGATAGATCTCATTGAGATCTTTAATACGATGCAAAAAAAATGGAAAAATTATTTCTCATTTACGTTATTTTTGAGTTTGAAAATGTGAAATAAGCTACTTATTTGAATTTTGTGGAACAAAAGTTCTTATTTTTCTTTGAGAAGTGGCAAAATAAGTACTTATTTTTTAAGAAGGTTTCTAGAACGGAGCCTAAATAAGGGGTACATGCATTCAATGACATAATCAAAATTTATCATCTCATCTTTTGGTAATTCATTTTAAGGGCTGCTAATGTTATTAACAATATAAAGTCCCACAATGGTCTACTATCAAAAACTCAATTTTGGTTGAAGATAGAAAGGGTTGAGAATAAATGTGAATTGGTGGGTCCATTGATAGTGATGAGAGAGAGAGACCCTCGTTAAATTTGATTATTCAAAGAAAAAATGTTACTGGAGTACTAGTTTTGATCATTCAAAGACATTGCTAAGTTTGTTATACTATTATAAATCATATTTTAAACCAATATTGGTTACCTTAAAATTTTTTAGTTTTGGTTACGCCATTGAAGACACCCTAAGAATAAAAGATGAACATTGAATATTTGGAGTTGAGAAACCAAGTTTGTCAAATCGGTTGTCTCATTGGTCAAATTTTTAGGTTTGGAGTTCAGGGTTATGGATCGCTTCTGAAATTTCCGTTGACTAACATTCAATCATCCCGCTATGTATACCGTATGAAAATATATATATATATATATATATATATATATATATATATATATCTGGAGTTGAGAGAAAATAAAAATGAAGTGTTAAAGCTAAAGTATTCGATGCTAGAAATCAAAATCTAGAAGCTACTAATTTTAGTTTTTTACTCTCTGTTTTTGTATGTTGGGAGGGACATGGTTGCGGTTGCAGTGGTGGAAGAATGGTGCATGTTGGTGGGAATTGGGATAGCAAGCATAGAAAGTGCTGACTTTTAGGGGATGAGTTGATAGTGGCAATGGTGGTCTAGTGACGGTAACAACAGTATAAGCGGGAAGAAAAGTGGTGGTTTCATTGATTGCGTGCTGTCACCACCCGCCCGAAAAATCGACTATATCACCAACCGAAATGGAGGAATGAAGAGAAAGGAAAAAGATCGAAACGGGAATGTTAACAGCACCAATCAGTAGGCGGAAGAAGACTATAAGCAATCAGTAGGCCGACGAAGACTATAAGCAACAAGTAGGACGACGAAGACTCTGAGTCATCAAAAAATGGTAGCTGGGGGTGCTGGAACTGGTAGACGGGCCGGAAAATAGACAAGGTCAAGATAACACAAACAGTAAAAGAAATGCCAAATCTTTAGCTTTCTTTCTTCAACACAATGCTCCTTTCAGTTTCTCCTCGTAAAGTCGAACGCACAATTGCCTTTGTTTTTTGTGGAATCCTCATGAGAAAGAACGAGGAGACTCTTGCCTAGCCTTGGTAAAACTCCAAATAAAATGTCAAATATTGCTAACTGAAATGAAAAATAGGAAATTTCTTATAATCTCAGCAGGTTAGGTTGTAGCAAAGCCAAATTGGGTTCTTAAACAAGTGTGCATACGACTTCAAAATTAAACCCGATAATCCGGGTGATACATGCTATCTTTCCTAAGCTTAGTTTATGTATTTGAATTTCATCATTTTCTTCAAACATGATGCGAAAATGTAATCGTTATATCCACACCGAAAAACAAATCTGGTTTACGAGTTACGACTTTCATGTCCCCTTTTCATGAGTGCTACTGATCTTGGTTATGAACTCCAGCCGACGTTTTGCAACAAGGCCAATTCACTAGATAAACAAGACACATTGAAGCCATAATTGTACCCCTAAGTTCCCAAAAGCCATCCCAGGCTGTAGGTACTCTGTAGAGCTGCGCAAGTACTAGACTAGATCCATATGACATTACTATTATTTCAAAAAGCTCGGGAACCAATATGTACGGAATAGAAATATTCAAACCGCCCAAGTAAAGAACTATTACAAATAAAAGCAAATATAGGAGTATTACGAGTAGCTCTCATTACATGCCAAAGTCGTAAGCAATTCACGGAGCCTACCATAGATGCAATTCGATTAATGGAATCACACATCTCATTCTCAATTCCTGAAAATATGTAAAATTCGTTAGTTAACACATGTATGAGATACTGCATACAAAAAGTATAATGTGCTATAGATGAGCGGAAAATTCAAGTAAAAAGGCAGTATATATAAACCAAACAATTGGTAAGTTTCTCAATAAGCAACTCAATAAATAATCATTCTATATAATGGTGCAAAACCAATGAAAGGTACCATGAAATACGACCAGTTGACACCATGTTGCACAATCCTCTTAAGTGGTGCACGACCAATGAAAGGTACCAAGAAGTACGACCGGTTGACAGCAGGTTGCACAATCCTCTAAGTCCTAGCCTGCTTATTATCCTCCAGCACAAGGGTGTCCGTAGTGCCACTAATAGATTCTTAATCTAGTATCAAAAGCCTAACATCGATACAGCTCACTAAATATAGAAACATAAAGTAAGAATGGAGTCAATAAAGTGATGTGACCAAGGTATGCAACACTCACTTGAATCCCAGTTCCATCAAACATTCCTACATTAGCTCTACGCATTCAGGAATAAGCAATCGAATAACAAAGTTCAGTTAACCTCACAAGGCTCTAAGGATAATCTCCGAGGTATCGTCTAAAGCACTCATAAGTCATACCTATGAGTCCCGTAGACACACGACATGCTACTAATGGTCCAAGGTCAAAGATGGAGATCCTAAATGCGTGATGAAGTCAAAACGCAACAAACTACCGATAATCCACATGGAATCTGAGGAGTGGTCTGTGGTACAGTGGTACTACGACCATACTCTTTTCACTAGATAGAAATAGGTGATGGGGCCATCACCAATCCAATGGGAAGTAGACTTCAGGGGCTTGAATTTAGATATAAACTCAGCCCACAATAAGTCCAAATTAGGGAGATAAAGTCATTTGAAGTTGGTGGAGTCTGCAGATAAAGACAGTCCGCAGTTATAACTCATGCCTAATCCGCACTCACACACCATAAAACAGAACACGGCACAGTGGCACTAACTTACTCCCAACACATGGCTAACCTCAGTTGGGAGAGATTTCAACAATTCCACCAAAAAAACCTCCATGGCCTCAATATAAGCCTTGAATTCAATATGAACCATCGTCTGTACTTGGCTTCCGCGCTTGATCGAGCAACAACTGCTTGTTTTTGAATCTTCCACGTCACCAGATATAAGACTCCCACCGCCGACAGATGTCCCATGCCACGTTTCGTGAACAGCTATGCCCGAGAACGAATGAATTGTGATATAGCGCCTCAGGTTTAGTGGCTTACTTATCCTCAAATCAGTCCCCCAAAATATTGTAAGGATGAACGCATTAGATTACTCTCTCTTTTTTTCTTTTGATCATCACATTAGACTACTCTTGTTCGAATGATTCAAGCTCAAAAACTCATCAATAGCTACCAACCTCATATTTCCAACAACTATTTAGTGAAAACACGAAAACTACTCAAACCCACAATGATAAATTATTAATTAAACATGCACGGCCTGTAAGTTCTTGTAGAGATTTTGCCTCTTCATTGACTATACTTGGGGTCAACACAGGGCCGGCCCCGGGGTAAGCCCCGCAAGCCTCCGGTCTTGGGCAACACCCCGGGCTGGGGTAACCAAAAAAAAAAAGTTTTCGAGTTAGGTTATAAATAAAAATAGTTTCCCATTGTAGAATAACCATTCGCTTGCTGTAATGGTCACTGCGATTGCTATAGATGCCGGAGCTCTCGAGTTCGATTCTGAGGCAGCCCCGTTCTTATTTTCCTCCATTCTTTTTCTCTCTCTTTTTGTTTCCTCCAATCCATAATTTTTGTTCTACCTCTTTTTTTCCCCCTCCCAACGATAATTTATAAATGATACAGTATATTCTTACATTTGAATTTTAAAAAAATCATAGCTAAATAAATAGAGCAAGTTAACACGGTTTTTATTTTATCTTCGAACTACCATTTCGCAATATAAAATTAAAGAGATTGGCAATGATCTCAATTGTAAATGAGACGCAATTCCACTAAGAATATTTTTGGACAATTTGGGGCTTTTTTAACTGATGCTTTTCAAGACAAGCCATTCT
This sequence comes from Rhododendron mucronatum var. ripense, assembly GCA_019656295.1. NCBI lineage: Eukaryota > Viridiplantae > Streptophyta > Magnoliopsida > Ericales > Ericaceae > Rhododendron > Rhododendron mucronatum. The sequence goes on from BPLT01000163.1 coordinate 985,391, forward strand.
CTTCACATATATCAACAATAAAACCCAAAAAGCAAAAGATAGCAACATGAGCCCCGCAGTTTTTAGATAAGTAAACTACGATGACTCAATTAAAAATTTGCTTCAAAAAATGTTAGAAAAAGTTATTTTCTTAAATCGGATCGTGCTAATCATCAAGCACTATAAACGGAATTTACATTTTGATGTTGATTTTCTTGATGTAATTCAAGCTAAAAAAATATGTAACTTTTTTTTTGGTACTTGAATTTTTTTTTTAATTTTGTATGACTTTATAGTAGGTGGGCAACAAAGCATGATGTTGGGCTAGGGCAACCCAAATACCGGGGCCGGCACTGGGTCAACACTTTAAAGCAAGAAATCTTATTGAGCCTTAATCGCGAAATTAGTCGAAGAGCCCCAAAAGTCAAACTGCTAAAAGTCAAAAGTTCAATGTCCTCAAGAAAATTAAAAAAAGGTCAAGCAATGGGCCTCGCCAAGGAAGGAAATATTTGATTCCTTCCACTCCCCAAAAAAGAGGATACCAATGTTCCCCCAAGTCTTTTTCAACTTAATGCTCCTCTAACTCAAAAGCACGCAAAATGAACACGATGTTAGCCAATATAACTTCCAATATCCATTTTTAAAACACCAAAAAAGGCGGGGGAAAAAAATACTTTACAAGACCATTAGATTAATGACAAGGACATCTATATCACTATATACTCATCCCTCATGTATGTTTGGAGATCTTCCAAATTTTACTCAACCTATTCCTCCAAGTTTCCAGAAATGTCATAAAATATTCAAGTGCCACCTCAAGAACCCATCATCTCATTAAACGATGTCAAAGACATAATGATGCAAAACCATACCTACACAACTCCTTTCACGGTTAACAGGAGATTTTACCAAAATTTGATCAAGCTTCAATAAAACTGAGTAAAGGAACCTTTTTCTTTCTAGTTTTAACTTCAACATCGAGAACATCACTAAATAGATTAAATTGACACGAGAATAAATAGAAACACATTGCGGATTGCAAAGAGTTGGGCAAGGCTTGTAAGACATAATCTAAAGTCTAAATTTACCTTCATTCCCTTTAGCTCGCCACTAAACCCCACTACGAGCATCAGTGTCGGGTGAGACTAGGCTCTCAACGTAGGTATGCACAGAAAAAGACGAAAAAATTTGAATCATAGGATGGCTGAATGTGCCATCTTTGCAGTTGTACAGAACTAATTGCGACCGGATATCGAGTAAAATTTCACCATTCGCCAAAATGCACAATGGTTGGGAGTACGGGTACCCATCAAAAGGATGTGCTGCATAAGATATGGTAACCAACTTGGCCCAGGACTCTCTAATACCATATTCCTTCATTACCCAAACATCAATGCAATCATAGTAGGTAGCGAGTATACAGAGGCATCCATTTAAGACATCCAACCGAAACCGAATCTTATACAAACTAGTACCACGTTGGTAATGAGGTTCCATAACCTCTCCATGCGTCTCCTTCACCAAATCAAGAGAAACAATAATCCTACCGCAATTGCCACCTGAAAACCAATGCAGCGCCCCACTCACAAATATACCGTGACTACCATTCAAATTTGTCACTAAACCATCTGAAGGAAGACAAAAAGGAAAGCTTCCAATCCTCCTCCATGAATGAGTCCTTAATGTACACACCTGCGCTTCAAACTCAAGACCAGTATTTACGTCACGAAAGAATCCCACCACCTTGTAGTCATCAATAGACTCATCATAACCAAACCCGTACCTCACGTACCGCCCGACATAAAGGTACTGCATTTCAACATTCGGGAATCTCTTGGCTTTCCTGGTAGATGGGTTCCATATACGGACTTCCCTTTCACTTACAATGCATACCAATCCATCACAGCAACCCACAATCCTTTCTCTACAATCAGGTCCTTTCACAAGGCAATCAAGCTTAACGGCAGTATCAGATAGCTCATTCGAAATAGAGTAAAGAGAGCAATTCACTCTAATACAGCCATCCCCTGCTCGCTTAGAACGAGTTTATGGTGCCCATAATCGTTGTTCCTAGATGCTAAACTGAGATGGGTTTTTGCGAATTCGGGTTGAGAAATCAAAGAACGCCACGATTTGGAAACACACCTGAATCGCAGCAGAGACTTGACTGGAAGCCTCGATAGTATATCGTAGATGATTTCGGACGGGAGGTTCGGTAGTACCTCCCGTAGTAAGTGAGAGGTCTGCTTGGTCTTTTTGGGTTCTCTACAAGTTGAGCTGCTTTCGGTCGCCATATATGGTGATGTGATTTCGTCTGTGTTTTAAGGAATACGGAATTTTCCGAGAATGGCGCAATCTGGTGCTTGAATAGTTGAGCAAAATAAAAAAGACAAACAGACTTCCACTCCTCTCGGTGCCTCTGGCCGGCCGGTCTGGATTTGATGCATGTCATTATCATTATTTTATCCAGCCGGCTGGTATGTTTCAAGGAATATTCCTAAAAATCAAATTCAGACCGGCCGGCCCGATAAAATAATGATAATGACAGGCATCATGTATTTATACTGTCAAAAAAAATTCAGAAAAAAAAAAACTTCTAGTATACTTATATATGCACAATATCCATTTTTTAATGCGCACACACACATATTCCTTGGTCATCGTATATCTGTAACTATTACGATTATAAACTCAAAATTAAAATAGTGGGAATGATGAAGGTATACACGGACACTATACTTTAGAAAAATAAATGAACCAATTGGATGGGCTGAGGAGTACAAGCCTGACTCGAACCTAGCCCGGCTCGAACCCAGCCTGGCCTGATGTACGTGCAGCCCTAATTTGCATCCAAACCCATTTTTTTTAATCCAAGTATTTATCAAAATTGTGTCAAAATTTCCATTTGAGTATGATTTGTTCGATGTTAAACCCTTATTACTTCTACCCCAAACTATTGGCGTATTTTTCTTGCCCACCAAGAGAACAATCTGTAAGTAATAAGAAGTTGAAAAGTAATAAGAAAGTGAAAAGAAGTGTTGGAGAAAAAAAGGTTTGGATTTGGATTTCTCCTCATTTGGGTGAGCACAATAAAAAACTTACTAGATAAAAAACTTACTAGAGATGAGTTTTTTACAAGTTTTGAAAAAACCATCAGAGGGTACGTAAATGGGTATGCAATAGAGATGAGTTTTTAGTGTTTTTACTTGAATTTTGAATTTGGGTATATGAAATAAGAATTGTAGATGCTTTCAATATACATATATCAATTCAGCTTCCGCATCCAACATTTTTGTTTTGTAAACTTCACTTATGATATCCGATCAAAAAAATACTTCACTCATGATAGATTATACGACTCCTCGGACATTCTAAGCACTAACACGACATTGATAAAATTATTACAATTTAGAAGAATTGAAAAATTACCCGTCAAATTGATTGGGATGGAAACTTAGGTAGTACCGGACCAAGATTTAATTAATCCTAGATTATATTAGTGCTTGGACATTCACATTAGATTGCGGGATTATTTTTTGGCAGGACTAGAAAAGATTAGAGTAACAACGGGATAAAGGTGACATGTGGGTCATTCGGATAATAGATGGAATTGTATGTAGTACAAGATTAGTTGTATTGTTGTACCATATTTGATTTGGGTGGGATGAATGATGGGATAAGGAGTGGAGCATCATTTTCTACCATTAGATGAACAGAAAAATAATCCCGACGATCCAAATTAGCTAATACCACTCCCTCAGGAGGTATTTAATTGATAGTCTCAGAGATGGGGTGTTGAGAGGCCAAATAATCCCCCTCTACTCTAGTTCTAACTTTAGTCATGCGTGTCAAATGTGAGACTAGTTAATCCTGAAGAATATGGGCCCCCACATGTTCACTTGTACCCCAGATGGGGCCGGGATGATAATCCCGGCATCACTCTAAACGCTATCTCACGTTGTTAACAACATTAAGAAATTAAAATTACGGTTTGAATGTTGGCTCTCTTTAAACCTGAGAGTTTTGCAAAGAAAACTGAAGTATGAAATTAAAACAAAGCATTAGACACAAGTAATTAAATTCTGAAATGTGTGTATACTTTCAAAAAATTTCTAGTATTACGTTGTGATACAGTGGTGCATGCCGTGGTGGTGGTATAGGAAAAGTCTCGTGACACCGCATTTTGTAATCCACAGAAACAAGTGTTTGTGTGAACCCCACCACACTTGTATTTAGAGAGTATAAAATGCAGTGTCAGTAGAATTGCTCGGTGAGTCGGTGGTGGTACTGATGGTGGTGATAGTTGGTTGAGATAGGGGGGCATGAAAGTGGTGGCTTAGGGTTACCATTGCACAATCTTGTAAATGTTAGTAGCATGCTTATAATGTCCTCCAGCGCAAGGACTTGTTCGTAGATTCTCAATCTACCGTCAAAAGTTTTTAACACCCATGGGATTCACTGAGAATTTATTCTGTAAAGGAACATGCGAAAATGGAGTCTTACGCGGTAATGTGCATAACCAATGTCTGCGATACTCACTTCGATTCTGAGTGCCATCGAATATTCATCCATAGTTCCAATGCGAAAAACATGCGATTAGGAAGTAATCAAATGGTTAGAGAGTTTGAAACAAAGTAGGTTTCTTTCCTGGGGAGAACAAAGTTAAACCCAGAATTCTTCATAAACAAATCTCATAACCAAACCCAGATGTTGCGTACCGACCACTCAGCATATCAATAGGTGGCAATTTCCTGGATTTCCTGGCGGGCTATCGTTTTCCTTTTTCCGTAGTGTTGAGCTTGAACACCAGCCCCTTGAAGGAACCCTCAATCCTAACTCTATCAGGAGTTTGATTGAAAGGGTAATCATAGCCAGGTTTTTTTTTGATAATCAAAAAGCTCTCAGGGGTTACAAAAGATGAAGAGAATCTCTAACTAGAGCAGAGGAAACAAAATTTGGGGGGATCACCACCCAATCCCTAGGAAGCAGACCCTTCATAGCCTTCTTCGCCACAACATGAGCGAGCCTGTTAGCCGTCCTCTTTACGCAATCAAATCTGATGTTCAGCTCCTCTCTCATCTTTCTAATGTCCCAAACCACCGCAGAAACTTCCCAAGGAGGGACCAGTTCAGAGGCACAAACATGACTCGACAAAAATGTGAATTGGTGGGTCCATTGATAATGAGGAGAGAGAGAGAGAGAGAGAGAGAGAGAGAGAGAGGGGTTCAGTTAAATTTGATTATCCAAAGAGGAAATGTTGCTAGTTTTGGCCATCCAAAGACATCACTAAGTTTGGTTACACCATTGTAAATCATATTTTGTACCAACATTGGTTACTTTAAAATTTTTTAGTTTTGGTTACGCCATTGAAGACCCTCTAAGAATAAAAGATTAAACAATGAATATCTGGAGTTGGAAAAAAAATAAAAATGATGTGTCAAATGCTAGAAATTAAAATCTAGCATCTACTAATTTTGTATGTTGGGAGCGACATGGTTGTAGTTGTAGTGGTGGAAGGATGGTGCTGGAGTGAATTGGTATAGCAAGCATTGAAAGTGCTGACTTTAGGGGATGACTTGATGGTGGTCTAGTGATGGTAACAACAGTATAAGCAAGCGGAGAAGTGGTGGTTTCGTTGATTGCGTGCTTTCACCACCAGCCTAAAAAATCGATTATATCACCAACCGAAAAGGAGGAATGAAGGAAAAAGATCGAAACGGAAATGTTAACAGCACCAATCAGTAGGCTGACGAAGATCATAAGCAATCAGTAGGCCGAAGCAATAAGTAGGCCGTGAAGACTCTAAGTCATGTAGCGGGCAGTGCTAGAACTAGCAGAAGTGCCGAAAAATAGACAAGGTCAAGATAACAGACAGTAAAAAAATTGCCAAATTTTAGCTTTCTTTCTTCAACACAATGTTCCTCCTTTCAGTTTCTCCTCGTAAAGTCAAATGCACAAGAGAAATGCTATATACAAAGAAAATAGGCAAAGAAATGACCCTTAAAGTGTACATGAACGGCTTAGATGCACTGCACAGTGAATCTGGACCGTTCATGTACACTTTAAAGGTCATTTCTTTGCCAATTTTCTTTGTCCGTAGCACTCCTCAATGCACAATTGCCTTTGTATTGTGGGCTCCTCTTTTGTGTGTGTGTGTGTGAGAGAGAGAGAGAGAGAGAGAGAGAGAGAGAGAGAGAGACTCTTACCAAGCCTAGGTAAATCTCCAGATAAAATGTCAAATATTGCTAACCGAAAGCCATCCCAGGCTGTAGGTACCTTCCAGAGCTGTGCAAGTACTAGACTAGATCCATATGACATTACTATTATTTCAAAACTCTCAGGAACAAATATGTACGGAATAGAAATATGCCAACCGCCCAAGTATTACAAATAAAAGCAAATAGAAGAGTATTACTCCAGCTCTCATTAGATGCCAAAGTCGTAAGCAATTCATGGAGCCTACCATATGTGTAATTCGATTTTGGGAATCACACATCTCAATCTCAGTTCCTGAAAATATGTAAAACTCGTAAGTTAACACATGTATGAGATACTGCATACAAAAAGTATAATGTGCTATAGATGAGCAGAAAATTCAAGTAAAAAGGCAGAATATAGAAACCGAACAATAAGTTTCTCAATAAGCAACTCTCATTCTATATAATGGTGCAAAACCAATGAAAGATACCGTGAAATACAACCGGTTGACACCATGGTGCACAATCCTCTTAAGTGGTGCACAACCAATGAAAGGTACCATGAAATATGACTGGTTGACAGCTCGTTGCACAATCCTATAAGTCCTAGCCTGCATATTATCCTCCAACATAAGGGTGTCCGTATTGCCGTTAATAGATTCTTAATCTAGTATCAAAAGCTTAACATCGATACAGCTCACTAAATATAGAAACATAAAGTAAGAATGGAGTCAATACAGTGACGTGACCAAGGTATGCAACAGTCACTTGAATCCCGGTTCCATCAAACATTCCTACATTAGCTCTACGCATTCAGGAATAAGCAATCGAATAACAAAGTTCAGTTAACCTCACAAGGCTCTAAGGATACTCTCCGAGGTATCGTCTAAAGCACTCATAAGTCATACCTAGGAGTCCCGTTGACACACAACATGCTGCTAATGGTCCAAGGTCAAAGATGGAGATCCTAAATGAGTGATGAAGTCAAAACGCAACAAACTAACGATAATCCACATGGAATCCGAAGAGTAGTCTGCGGTACAGTGGGACTACAACCATACTCTTTTCACTAGATAGAAATAGGTGATGGGGCCATCACCAATCCAATGGGAAGTAGACTTCAGGGACATGAATTTAGACATAAACTCAGCCCACACTTGGTCCAAATTAGGGAGATATATTCATTTGAAGTTGGTAGAGTCTGCAGATAAACACAGTCCGCAGTAGTAACTCATGCCTAATCTGCACTCGCGCACCATAAAACAGAACACAACACAGTGGCACTAACTTGCTCCCAACACGTGCATAACCTCAGTTGGGAGAGATTACAACAATTCCACCAAAAAAACCTCCATGGCCTCAATATACACCAAGGGATAAGAGCCGATTGCTGGCGATGACCCCAAAAAATTGAAAGGATGAACACATTAGTCTACTCTCTCTTTTTTCTTTTGATCATCACATTAGACTACTCTTGTTCGAATGATTCAAGCACAAAAACTCATCAATCGATAGCAACCTCATACTTCCAACAACTCTTAAGTGAAAACAAGAAAACTACTCAAACCCACAATGATAAATTATGAATTAACATGCATGGCATGTAAGTTCTTGTAGAGATTTTGCTTCTTCATTGAGTATACTTAGGGTCAACACTTTAAAGCAAGAAATCTGATTGAGCCTTAACTAATCGCGAAATTAGATGAAGAGCCCAAAAGTCAAACTGCTAAAAATCAAAAGTTCAACGTCCTCAAGAAAATTAAAAAAAGGTCAAGCAATGGGCCTCGCCAAGGAAGAAAATATTTGATTCCTCCCACTCCCCAAAAAAGAGGATACCAATGTTCCCCCAAGTCTTTTTCAACTTAATGCTCCTCTAAGTCAAAAGCACGCAAAATAAACACGATGTTAGCTAATATAACTTCCAATATCCATTTTTGAAACACCAAAAAAGGCGGAAAAAAAAATACTTTACAAGACCATTAGATTAACGACAAGGGCATCTATATCACTATATACTCATCCCTCAAGTATGTTTGGAGATCTTCCAAATTTTACTCAACCTTTTCCTCCAAGTTTCCAGAAATGTCATAAAATATTCAAGTGCCACCTCAAGAACCCATCATCTCATTAAACGATGTCAAAGATATAATGATGTGAACCCATACTAACACAACTCCTTTCACGGTTAACCGGAGGTTTTACCAAAATTTGATCAAGCTTCAATAAAACTGAGCAAAGGAACCTTTTTCTTTTCTAGTTTTAACTTCAACATCGAACATCACTAAATAGATTAAAATGACACGAGAACAAATAGAAACACATTGCGGATTTAAAAGAGTTGGGTAAGGCTAGTAAGACATAATCAAAAGTCTAAATTTACCTTCATCCCCTTTAGCGTTGGTGTCACCACTAAACCCCACTATCAGCATCAGTGTCAGGCGAGACTAGACTCTCAACGTAGGTATGCACAGAAAAAGACGAAAAAATATGAATCATAGGATAGTTAAATGTGGCGTCTTTGCAGTTGTACATAGCTAATTGCCACTGGATATCGAGTAAAATTTCACCATTCGCCAAAATGCACAATGGTTGGGAGTACGGGTACCCATCAAAAGGATGTGCTGCATAAGTTATGGTAACCAACTTGGCCCAGGACTCTCTAATACCATATTCCTTCATTACCCAAACATCAGTGCAGTCATAGTAGGTAGCGAGTATACAGAGGCATCCATTTAAGACATCCAACCGAAACCGAATCTTATACAAACTAGTATCACGTTGGTAATGAGGTTCCATAACCTCTCCATGCGTCTCCTTCGCCAAATCAAGAGAAACAATAATTCTTCTGCGACTGCCACTCAAAAACCAATGGAGCGCCCCACTCACAAATATCCCGTTCAAATTTGCCACTAAACCATCCGAAGGAAGAGAAAGAGGAAAGCTTCCAATTCCAATCCTCCTCCAGGAATGAGTCCTTAATGTACACACATGCACTCCAACCTCAAGACGACTATTTAGGTCACGAAAGAATCCCACCACCTTGTAGTCATCAATAGACTCATCATAACCAAACCCATACATCACATTCCTCCCATTATAATGGTACTTCTTTCCAACATTCGGGAATCTCTTGGATTTCCTAGTAGATGGGTTCCATATACGTACTTCCCTTTCAGTAACAATGCACACCAAACCATTACAGCAACCCACAATCCTTTCTCCACAATAAGGTCCTTTCACAAGGCAATCAAGCTTCAGAGCAGTATTATCAGATTGCTCATTCGAAATAGAGTAAAGAGAGCAATTGACTCCAGTACTATAGCCATCCTGATCGCATAGAACGAGTCTATGGTGGCCATAATCGTTGTTCCTAGATGCTAAACTGAGATGGGTTTTCGCGAATTTGGGTTGAGAAATCAAGGAACGCCACGATTTGGAAACGCACCTGAATCGCAGCAGAGACTTGACTGGAAGCCTCGGTAGTATATCGATGATGATTTCGGGCGGGAGGTTCGGTAGTACTTCCCGTAGTAAGTGAGAGGTCTGCTTGGTCGTTTTGGGTTCTGGACAAGTTGAGGTGCTTTCGGTCGCCATAGATGGTGCTGTGATTTCGTCTGTATTTTAAGGGATAAGAAATTTTTGGAGAATGGCGCAATCTGGTATATATGCTTCGGGGATTTCCTTTGGTATAAGAGAGTTTCGTAAACGTCGTTTGGTTTGAGGTTGAGGCTTTGAGCGATTTCGTGAGAAGGGAAAAGAAACTATTCCGTAAAAGGGACTCTCTTTCACGTTTGGATGACCAAAAGGTAGGAGACGGTGCACCCGGCCGCTAGCCCGCCCAGCCTGTCCAATCCAGCCTTAAGTAGTTAAGTTGGGTTTAATTGAGTTTTTAAGTCCGTTAGTTAGGGGAAATGACGGCCCAGGGCATTTTGAGGGTTCAACTTACCAAGAAGAATGAGCCCATTTTCAAAAGCGAGCCCAAGATCTCTCATATTTTCATTTTTTGAGCTTAAGAAAAAGTCTTAAGGTACCTTATGAAAGTGCCTAAAATTCTAGAATACTCTATATATGAAATAGTCTAAAATTCTAAGATACCCTATGAAAGTGTTTAAACCACTAAAATTCTATAATAGTGCATCCTAAAACCCTATAAAAATGTCTAAACCATAGAATACCCTACACTAAGGTTCCCTTTCCAAAATAAGGAGGACCGATTTTGCACTCACTAATCTTTACCAGTCATTAACAGAAAACCACGTCCTTACCAATTATTAAATAGGAATTCTAATCCTAAGCCGTCATTTTTCCTGTTAACGTAATTGACTTGAGAATGTCTCGAAAAATTAAGCTCCACCTGCCCCGCCCGATAAAATAATGACAATGAGATGCATTATATATTTGTACTATCAAAAAAATATTAAGAAGGAAAAAAAAAAAAAACCATTACAGTACCTATATATGCGCACTATATCCTTTTTTTAATGCATTCGTACACACATATTCCTTGGTCTTCATATACCTATAAATATTAAGATTATAAACTAAAGCTTAAAAAGAAAAACATATGCATTACTTGGATGGGTTGGGAAAACAATACTTTAAGAGGTCCGTGCTCAGGAATATGAAATGAAGCTCGATTATTAATGGGTCAGTCTTGGGCATGCACAAGTCTCGTTATTATCTAGTACAAGCCCGGCTCGAATCCAGCCCAACCCGATGTATGTGCAGCCCTAATCTACAGCTAGGCCCTTTTTTTTTTTTTTTAATCCAAGTATTTAACAAATTTGTGTCAAAAATTCCATTTGGGCATGATTTGTCCTACGTATGGATGCTATTCTGTCAAGACCTCCATTGTTTGGTTTAGTCAAAATGTGCGTTGGAGTTTTATTCTTTGGCTTGGAATTCTATCAAGGTTATCCACTAAGGATAGAATTGGTAGTTGGTGGCTCTCTATTAATCCTATGTGATTATCCTATCTGTGCAGTACTGTGTGTGTCCCAAGAAGAGACCCATTCTCATTTATTTTTTGAGTGCTAGTTTTCCTCGATGATTTGGAATCGTGTGTTGATTATGAATGATATATCCGGAGGTTCTCTCCCTTTGAATGAAGAACTTGTTTCAGCTGCTGATCATCGAAAAGACAGTAGTTTCAGTAGTATTATATACAAGCTTTCTCTGGCTGATACTACGTACTTTCTATGGAGGGAGCGCAATACCAGGATATTTTGAAACAAGAATAGAGATGTGAATGGGTTAGCTGCCGCTGTTCTTGATGCTATCCGAGCTAGTCTTAGCTCTTTGTCCTCTGTCAAGCTTTCTGCTTGCAATAGGAAACTTTGTGATGATTGTCTACTTAGATTCGAAAATATTCAAGATTAACAATTGTTGAGAGAGCTCCTGTATACGTGGTTTTTTTTTCTTGTTGTGTTTATTCAGGGGATACCTCGTAGTTTTTGTAACTTCTTTGCTTTTTGGTGAAATGAAATTACTTACCATAAAAAAAAAAAAAATTGATCCAAATTAGCTAATACCACTCCCTCATGTCGTATTGATAGTCTCCTAGATGAGGCATTGAGAGGCCAAATAATCCCCCTACTCCAATCCTAACTTTAGTCCCGCATATCAAACGTAAGACTTGTTAATCCCCTGGAGAAATGGGGCCCCACATGCTCTCCTGTACCATAGATGGGGCCTGAGCAATATTAATCCCACCATCAGCCCTCTCTAAACGTTAACACGTTGTTGATAAAAATCAAGAAATTAAAATTACGGATTAAGTAACCAAATGGTTAAGAGAGTTTGAAACAAAGTAGGTTTCTTTCCTGGGGAGACCAAAGTTAAACAAATCTCATAACCAAACCCAGATATTGTTACACATACCTAATGTTTTCTTTTCCATGGTGTTGAGCTTGAACACCTACCCCTTGACGGATCCCGCAATCCTAACTCTATCAGGAGTTTGATTGAAAGGGCAATCAAAGCCAACGGCTCAAACATGACTTGACATAGGGATGGCCATTACTTCTTAGGATGAGCGTGCAGCACGTGTAATTAGTGTTAGCAAACGATAAACTAAAGATGGGTTTTCACCAATTTCAAAATCAAATAACACCACGATCGCCACGATTTGCAAACACACATGAATTGCAGCAGAGACTTGACAGGGAAGCCTTGAGAGTGTTTTGACAATGATCTTAGGCAGAAAATGTGGCATGGAGCCATGAATTCTGGGTGGCCCGAAATATTACCCAGAAATTTACCTTGAATCCAGGTTGCTCTGCCAACATTATGCCTGTCCTACCCACTAACATCTCGTTTGGATGGGAAGAGTTGGACTTTTTGCCCTTATCACTTGTTTGGTTAAATACTGAGGAGAGAGAGGGAAACAAAGGGCGGAAATTGGAGATATTCGATTCTCCCCCAAACCACCAATTTTTGAAATCATTTCTTTTCTTTCCTTCTCATCCAAACAAGAAGAAACTAAAAAATTCTTTTCTTCCAAAAACAATCTTATTCTGCTGAAATGAATGAAGCACTAGCCAAAACAGAGCACAACTAGGTCGCTAGAAGCTGAAGATACTGAAAAAGAACGGACAAAGCCTTGAGCCAGTAATTACCACCACAAAAAAAAAAAAAAAAAAAAAAAAAAAAAACCTAAAGCCAGTCCACAATGTAGGGCTTTGATTTCGCTCAGACCCATAGACAAACAGAACCCAAAGACAAACAACACCCTTTCAATTTATCCTTGAGACTAGAGTAGGTGAAGGTGGCCAAATTGGTTGCTGTCGCATGAAATCCATTTTTAAGCTGAACAGTCTAATGCGCTACACGGCTACACACACATTCACTAGGGTTCCATACCAAGCTATTGACCTGACTAAAAATTGGTCACGACTCGTTGCTTGGTGATTTCTGTTTAGGAATTACATTTGATGTCCTGATCAATCCCTTGCCAACTCAAGACTAAAAAGATTACTGAACACCATTCATTTACTATGTACTAAAGAGGGCATAAGCTCAAGCGGAAGCAAAATTCATCCGCTAAACATTTATACCACAGGACAAGCCATAACCATACAAATGACTTTCCAAAAGAGCCATCCCAGGCTGTAGGTGTGCCCTCTAGAGCTATGCAAGTACTTGATTTTAGAAGATTATGTCCATATGCATCGATATTACAGTCACAGACAAAAGAGAAGTTGCTCTCCTTAACATAGAGCAAGCACAAATCTTCACTCAACGAAGATTATGATAAAAGCAATTCAATTCTTGCAAATCACACCTCCACATTCTCAGTTCCTGAAAAAACATGTAAAACAATGACATAAGCAAACAGCTGAACGCTTGATACATACTTACAGTGTACCATGGATGACTAAACAATTCTTGTAACAAGTTAAGTGAAACGACAGCTCGATTTCAACTTATCACAAGTAGCCTAAACAAACAGTAATGATACTAAGCTTTTGATCACAATCTTATAAAGTTCACATAATAAAATGCAATTACAGTCTAATTATTGCATTCAGACCTAATTAAGTACTTAAACCTCAAGTTAGGCAAAACTAGGGTCCAGGGTGTTACATGTGATCTTGGTCATTAGTATATGCATATAATCAGGTGTGTACCCTACACATTTTTTAGCACACTTTTCTGGTTGGTGTGTTTTTTAAAATCCCATCCCATCCACACATGCAACTAGAAATGCATCTGTCTCTCTCCCTAAGTTAATCAAGGCACATTCGACCAGACTAAAAAACAAAAACTTCCATCCGACAACTCTCCTCTGGAATGAATCGGTGTTCATAGAGTGTCTATCAAAAGGCTTGTGAAATGAGCTCTTTCCATGCCAAGATGCTAACAAATGAGATTTCCACACAAATTAGACCATGCTGAAGTCTTCCTATTAATTGCCGGTTCCTAATGCATTTGCAGTTGGCAAGTGTCATTTATCATGCATCCTTGGTAGATTTCCTATTTAGCCTCAACCTACTCCTTCATGATTCCAGACATGAATAAAGAATCAAATTCCACATCAACGCCTAAACATCACATGATTCATAGTAGGCCATATCAAAGATTTAATCACGTGAAACCATAATAACAAGATTTTCTTTCACAGTTAACTAGTGGTTTTACCACAATTTTGTTCAACTTCAGTAGAGATGAGCAGCGAACATTGTCTGTTTTTGGGGTATTGACATTAATATTGAGGACATCACTTGGAAATAAAAGATACAAAAGAAAAACAACTTGAAAAGAGTTGCAAAAGGCAATTAAGACGTTTAATTTTACCTGGACTACTCTTAGAATTTTTATTGCCACTAAACCCCATTGTCAGCATCTATGTAAAATGAGACTAGGCTCTCAATGTAGGGATACACAACAAAGTTCGGGAAACAATTATGAATTGTAGGATAAGCAAAGGTGCCATCTTTTGGGTGGTAGCGAACTAAATGCGTCTGGATATCCAGTAAAACATCACCATTCTTCAAAATACACAAGGGTTTGGAATACTGAAAATTTGATGGATGCGTAACGTAAGGTATCACAACCAATTTGGTCCAAGACTCTCTTATACTTCAGCATAAGTTCCATCACAGTCACAGACTACACAGAGGCATCCACTCACAACATGCAGCGCCATCTGAGAATGACCATCTCTATAATTATGTTGCAAAACCTCTCCAAAAGTGTCCTTTACCAGATCAAGAGAAACAATAATCTCATGGGACTTTCTTTTTTTTTTTTGGGTAAATAATCTCATGGGATTTGCCGCTTGCAGTCCAATGAAGGATTCCATTCACACATATTCCTGAACCACGTGGAGGTAGACAATTAGAAAGTCTACAATACTCCTCCAAGAATTGGTCTTCAACGTATATATCTTCAACATCAAAACCGCTTGTACCAACATTATGAAAGAATGCCACCGCCTTGTAATCATCAATAGACTCTTCATAACCAAAATAATATTGTATGAAGCGGGCTTGCCTTTAAACAATTGGCACTTTCGAAGGGTAATCAAGATCAACAGAAATCGTAAAAGGATTATATGTTCAATTCCAATTTCAAAGCACGCTAACCCATCATAGAAATCGTAAATCATCAAGATCAACAGCAGTATCAGAATGCTCTTGCAAAACAGCATAAAGAGAGCATGACTTAACAGCATAATCATGACCAAAAGGGCTTAGTAGCAAGAGTCTATTGTGGGTGTACTCAGTAATCATAGATGCTAGATTGAGACGGGCTTTTGCAGATAACCCGAAAGCCTCAAAAGTATTTCAAAGACGATTTCAGCCAGGAGGTTCTCAACAATTAGAGCTAAAACTTCAGTCAGAATGGGGTTTTGAGGGGTCTAATTGGTCATTTTGGGCTCTGGATAAGTGGAGCTGCTTCCAGTCACCAAAGATGGTGCTGTGGTTGTCTTTGTTTTTGGGTTTGGGACAAATAAGAAACAAGAAAAGTCAGGCTCCACAGATTACAACCATTTCACAAATTACATCACTAAGAGATCAAAAGGACACAAGAACAAACATCAATAAAAACATTGTCGATTAAAAAGAGTTAGGGAAGACTAGTAAGACATGATCAAACATCTATTTTTACATTTTTTTTTCCCTTTAGTATTGGTATTGCTGCTGAGCCAAAATGTCAGCATCAATTTCAGGCGAGACAAGGCTCTCAGCATAGGGATAGACCATAAATTTCTCTAAACAATTATGAATCCTAGGATAAATAAAAGTGCCATCCTTGGGATTGTACTGAATGAAATGTGTGTAATCATAAAGTAAAACTTCACCATTCAGTCCATTCTTCAAAATGCACAATGGTTTCGAGTAAGGACCATCCCATGGATATCTCAAACAGGGTATCAGTATCACAACCAACTTGGTCCAAGACTCTCTAATACCATATTCCTTCATCACCCATACAGTAGTGCAATCATGATAGTCACATAGTATTAGTATACAAAGACATCACTTAAAACATCCGACAAGCCCTTATTTAAATAATGCACTTGATAATCAGGTTCTGAAACCTCTCCATAAGTCTCCTTCGCCAAAACAAGAGAAACAATAATATGATTGGAGTCATTGGACCCCCGATGCGCAGTCCAGTGGAGGGTGCCGTTGAAATATGTCACTAAACCACCCAAAGCAAGACGATGAGGAAAGCCTCCAATCCTTCTCCACGAATGAGTCCTTAATGTACACACCGCTACTTGATACTCATCATAAACCCCACGACAATACACTCCTACCACCTTGTAATCATCAATAGACTCATCATAACCAAACCCAAACCCACTGATGCAAAGGTACATCATTCCAAAATTTGGCAATGTCTTGGATTTCCTAGTAGACGGGTTCGATATATATACTCCCCTTTCAGTCGCGATGCACACTAAACCATTACAGCAACCCACAATCCTTACCATACGATGAGGTACTTTCAAAGGGTAATCAAGCTCAACAGCAGTATCAGAGTCCTCATTCAAAATAGAGTAAAGAGAGCATGACTTGACACCATCACGGGGAGACAGACCGCTTATTAAGAGCCTATGGTGGGCGTAATAAGTGTTCATAGATGCTAATCTGAGATGGGCTTTCACGAATTGGGGTTGAGAAATCAAAGAACGCCATGATTTGGAAACGCACCTGAATCACAGCAGAGACTTGACGGGTAGTCTCGGCAGTACCTCGAAGATGATTTCGGTCAGGAGATCCGGCAGTAGGAGAGTATCTTCCGTCTTGAGGGGGCTATGAGAGGTCTGCTTGGTCCTTTTGGGTTCTCGGAAGCTGCTTTCGGCCGCCATAGATGGTGCTGTGATTGCGTCTGTGTTTTGGGGGATTGGTAAATTTTCGAGAATGGGCTCTGGGTTGGCTAGATCATCGGTAATGAGCGACCTTATAGACTGACATTTGGGCTCCGTTTGTTTTGGTGTAAAAGAAATTTCCGATGTAGAAGTTTTTCCATGTAAATTTTTTTTACCAAAAATAGAAGTTTCGTTTCTATTTTCTAGTGTTTCATCGATCGTTGTTCCACATGCGGATAAATTTTTGTTGTATAACATTGGCCGAGAACTCTCCAAATTGGCTTTTTGCAAGATATCCAAGGTTGATCGCAAAGAAACGTAACACAACCTGCCCGCTTCCCAGCCAAACGGTTATTGCTGTCTCATACAACGTCTTCAGTTGCATGAGAAACTCTTTTTTGGACTAGAGCAACTACGCACCTTTGCTTTTAGTTTGCGTAGCTTCTGATGTATATATTGCAGTTGTTTGCTTTTAGTCTCCCCCGTAATTTGTAAGCTGTTTATTCTATTTCAATGCATTTCTATTGTGTTTCAAAAAAAAAAAAAATTTACAAGTCAGAGTTCTGGTTCCACTAGCCAATTGCTGTATTTTGTGGGCTCCTTTACTAGAGAGTAATAATTGTGCATACTGATGCGCTCTGGACTATCGATAAAAGAAGCATGATAATGTACACAAAAATTAATTTGGATTTCTAGGCCTACCTTTTCTAATGCCACTTGGCTTTAATTTGCGGGCATGGTTCCGCAGCAAAACATGTATAGGAGGGGCCACTCTTTGAGTGGTATTCTGAGAGTAGCCACTTTGTCCATATTACCAAATGTTAGGTTTGTCTCCAATCTTCCCTGCCCATACCCCCAATGATTGAGGACCACATGGATTCTGTTGTTGTTGTTACTAGAGACTAATAGAGGAGACTCTTGCCAACCGGAACGGAACCTGAATTTTATTAACGGGGGGCCAAACTATGAAGAGTAAGCACAACTACACAAGTACCACCACTCCGTAGACAAGTAAGTAGGTTGTTGATCTTCTAATCAGCTTGCTGATCTTCTAGTCTCAATCGACATAGCCCAAAAACACTTCCTAATTGTTCAAATTCCGGATGCCGAATGACATCATACCTACAAGATTTTTTCCGAGATATTCCAAGCTTTACACAAAACCCAACTTTCTTTCCAATAATAGACCCTGTCCCTCACATCCTTATAATCTGATCATAGACTACCTCTGAGAATGGCTACTTGTTACCAAAAATAGATTCATTTTTCGCCCTCCAAATGGGATATATTGCCCCTGCCATAGCCAACTTATATAGAGAAGAAAGAAAGTCAGTCAGACTTCTTGAGATGATGAGTTAGCCCAATCAATCTCTTGAGACCAACCCGCAGGACACCTACAAATACCAAACTTCAGTAGAATTTCGGCCAAACCAAAGCTAAAAATGGACACTTGAAGAATAGGTGGTTTGAGAGATTCAGTCCCTCCGTCGTGTGAAATCCACTTTAAGCCCAACAGTCTAATGCACTATGCACACATTCACTAGGGTTCCATACCAAGCTATTGATCTGACTCAAAATTGGTCATGACTCCCGTGGCTTTGTGACGGCTAATTGTGTTTCTGTTTAGGAATGCATTTGATGTCAAGACCCTGATCAATCCCTTGCCATCTCAAGCCTAAAAGGTTCACTGAACACCATTATTGTACTAAAGAGGGCATAAGCTCAAGCGGAAGCAAAATTCATCTATTAAACATTGATAAGAGTGGACAAGCCATAATTGTACAAATACATTTCCAAAAAGAGCCATACCAGGCTGTAGGTGCCTTCCAGAGCTATGCAACTACTAGATTATGTCCATACGCATCAATTATTACAGTCACAGACAAAAGAGTAGTACCTCTCCTTACATTCCAAATTTATAACATAGAGCAAGCACAAGTACTCTTGACTCCGCAAAGAATACATTAAAAGCGATTCAATTCTTGGGAATCACAGCTCCTCATTCTCGGTTCCTGAAAAATCATGTAGAACCATGACATAACTGAACGGCAGAACGCTCGTATGAGATAATGCATAGAATACTTGCAATGTGCCATGGATGACTACACTTCCGGTAACAAGTTATTTGTAAAGATAACTCGATTTCAATTAATCACAAGTTGTCTAACAAACACTAATGATAAGTTCACATAATAAAATGCAATTATATTCTAATTATTGCATTCAGACCTAATTTAAGAACTTAAACCTCAAGTTAGGCAAAACTAGGATCCGGGGTGTTACATGTATATTGGTCATTAGTAATTAGTATATGCATAGAATCAGGTGTGTACCCTACACAGTTTTTAGCAAACTTCTCTGGCTGGTGTGTATTTCAAAATCCCATCCACACACGCAACCAGAAATGCGACCTCGTAATGAATGATTCGCAATTCCGCAACAAGGATGGTCCATTTTAACGGTCTCTCTCTCTCTCCCGAAATTTATCAAGACGCATTCAACTAGAGTAAAAAACTAAAACTTAAATCAAACAATTATCCTGCGGGAAGAATTGGTGTTAATAGAGGTGTCTACTAAAACATTTGGAATCAATTTCAATGCAATACACAAACATGAGGGCAATTCAAAAGGTTTGTCAAATGAGAATTTTTGCCAAGATGCTAATATATGAGATTTCCACGCAAACGAGACTGCCGAAGTCTTCCTATCAATTGTCGTTTCCTACTGCATTCGCAGTTTGGAAGTGTCATTATCATGTATCTTTGGAAAATTTCTTAATTTTCCTCAACCTACTCCCTCAAATTTCTGGACATGAATAAAGGATCAAATTACACATCAATGCCTAATCATCACATGAATCACATTAAGCCAAATCAAAGATTTAATCATGTAAAACCATATTAACATTTCCTTCGCAGTTAACTAGTGGTTTTACCACAATTTTACTAAACTTCAATCCGTTTCTTGGGTATTGACATCAATATTGAGTACATCACTAAGACATAACAAGATACAAGAAAAACAATAAACATATTATGCATTGAAAAGAGTTGCAAAAGGCAATTAAGACACAATGAAGAGTTAAGACATTTAATTTTACCTTCACTCCTCTTTGAATTTTTATTGCAACTAAACTCCATTGTCAGCATCTGTGTCAAACGAGACTAGGCTCTCAATGTAGGGATACACACTAAATCTCGGGAAACAGTTATGAATCATAGGATAAGAAAAGGTGCCATCTTTTGGGTGGAAGCGAACTAAATGCGTCAGGATATCCAGCAAAACATCACCATTCTTCAAAATACACAAGGGTTCGGAATACGGACAATTTGATGGATGTGCAACATAAGGTACCACAACCAATTTGGTCCAAGACTCTCTTATACCATATTCCTTCATCACCCATACTTCAGCACAAATTCCATCATAATCACAGACTAAACAGAGGCATCCACTTACAACATGCAACATCAACTGAGAAAGACCATCTCTATAATCAGGAAGCAAAACCTCTCCAAAAGTCTCCTTTAACAGATCGAGAGAAACAATAACCTTATAGGACTCACCGCTTGCAGTCCAATGAAGGACCCCATTCACACAAATTCCTGAACCGAACAGAGGTAGACAATTAGAAAACTCTACGATGCTCCTCCAAGAATCGGTCTTCAACGTATACATCATCACTTCAACATTAAAACCGCATGAACCAACATTACAAAAGAATCCCACCACCTTGTAATCGTCAATAGACTCTACATAACCAAACGCATACATTATGAATCGGGCTCCCCCTTCAACAGCAGGCAATCGCTTGGATTTCCTCGTACAGGGGTTCCATAAAAAGACTATACGTTCAGTTCCAATGCACACTAACCCATTACAGAAAC
This sequence comes from Rhododendron mucronatum var. ripense, assembly GCA_019656295.1. Taxonomy (NCBI): domain Eukaryota; kingdom Viridiplantae; phylum Streptophyta; class Magnoliopsida; order Ericales; family Ericaceae; genus Rhododendron; species Rhododendron mucronatum. The sequence goes on from BPLT01000163.1 coordinate 1,006,276, forward strand.
CGTAAATCCTTACTTTACAATGAGGTGCTTCCAAAGGGTAATCAAGATCAACAGCAGTATCAGAATGCTCTTGCAAAACAGCGTGAAGAGAGCATGACTTCACAGCAAACTCGCGACTCAAAAGGCTTAGCAGTAAGAGTCTATGGTGGGCATAATCAGGGTTCGTAGATGCTAGACTGAGATGGGCTTTCGCGAATTTCGGGTCGGAAATCATAGAGCGCCATGATTTGGAAACGCACCTGAACCGCAGCAGAGACTTAACGGGAAGTCTCGAAAGTATTTCGAAGATGATTTCAGGGAGAAGGTTCTCAATAAGTGGAGCTGAAACTTCCGCCGGGCCCGGAATGGGTTTTCGAGGGGTCTGATTGGTCTTTATGGGTTCTGGATAAGCGGAGCTGCTTCCGGTAGCCATATATGATGCTGTGGTCGCGTCTTTGTTTTCGGATTTGGGATGAGTACGAAACAAGAAAAGTCAGGCTCAACACATTACAACCATTTCACAAATTTTCCACAAATCCGATCGGGATCTTCCATAAAGTGGAAGAAGTGCTAAAATCCCAAGGCCCTTGGGTTGCAATAAATGATGGGGATTTTTAGACAACCACAGGAAGCGAGAAAGGATGGGAAAACATGACCCTTATTTTCTCACTTAGGCCCCGTTCAGTTGCCAAGAAAGTACAGGCAATGACGGAAAAATCAATTTTCTCATAACTTTCCCGGTGTTTAGTTGGCAGGAAAATTCTAGGACTTACCAATTTAAGTTTTCCTGCAGGAATTACTTTCCTGCAAAAGTGATCCTGCAAAAAACACAGGATTTTGCGTCGCTGGAAAAGGAAAATGAGTGAATACTCACAAAATTTTCTCGAAAGTTTCTTTTTCCTGACAAATGAACAACTAAATCTTAATTTTTCTTGCAAAATTCTTTTGTCAAATGAACACTCACAGGAAAATTATTTTCCTTTTCTTTTACTTCACCTCACTTCACTTTTCTTAGGAACCAATTTCCCACACAACTTTCTCAACAACTGAACGGAGCCTTAGAGCAAAAACAAGAAGGAAATCATGATATATATATATATATATATATTCCCTTCTTATAAGGACTACCTTATTTTAATAAAATACGGGCTTCTCTTTCCCGATCGATTTTCGATGATCCGATCCGCTCAATTTGTTCAGAATATGATTTTAAGGGTACCCGCGAGAAATCAGCAAAAAAAAAGACCGGGAAGGGCTTCATCCAAGCAGTTTTTGTTTGTTTTTTATCTAACGGTTCAAATAAAAACTGCTCAAATCAAGCCCTTCCCGGTCTTTTTTTTTGCCGATTTCTCGCGGGTATCATTAAAATCACGTTCTGAAGTAAGGACCTTAAATGCGGACCTCCCATTTCTCACCTTTCCCGATCTGTTTTCGATGATCTGAGCCGCTCAATGTGTTCAGAACGTGATTTTAAGGGTACCCGCTAGAAATCGGGAAAAAAAATGACCGGGAATGGCTTGATTTGAGCAGTTTTTATTTGAACTGTTAGATAAAAAACAAACAAAAATTGCTCGGATGAAGCCCTTCCCGGTCTTTTTTTTTTGCTGATTTCTAACGAGTACCCTTAAAATCATGTTCTGAACACATTGAGCGGCTCGGATCATCGAAATTCGATCGGAAAAGAGAAGTCCGCATTTTATTAAAATAAGGTAGTCCTTATAAGAAGGGGACTCATATATATATATATATAGCGAGAGAGAGAGAGAGAGAGAGAGAGAGAGAGAGAGAGAGACCAGACCCTAGGGTGTTGTTGAGCAACCTCCACAAACAGTTTAGCAAGAGAGAGGGTTTGAGATCAGGGTTATTAGAGTATCTCGGCCTTCACCCATGTTTTTTCTCAAGTCAAACTTTGGGTAAAAACCCAATTTGAATTGACACATCTCCAACTATTAAATCTAAATTTTATCCAAATATATATACATTTGATTCTTAATGACATAATGATAAATAAAGTAAAACAATCAAATTCAAAATGAGAAGACCTGGTAAAACAATCAAATCCAAAAAAAAAAAGAAAAAGTTTTTATTTCTTGTTTGATGGTTAGGTTGACTTAAGTGCACTTCGACTAATCTTCTTTTTCATCCGGTCAAAGAAATTTATTCTGGCTGAGATTGTAATATAAACATACGTGTTTGTACATAGGCATACTCAAACGGTCGATAACGAATTCAATAAGAGCTCTTAAACTAGAATTTTAGTGGTAATAATGAAGGCATGCGTAACAACTAACAACAAAAAATTGGAAAAAAAGAAAAAAAAATTATCGTGTCCCTTGTCATGTTCGTATCTTCATTTTTTGAGAGTTGTCCTGTCTAGTACTTGTCCTTTTCTTTTCTTTTTTTTTGTTGGTAAAGATGGATTTTATTACCAAAAAAGCAAACAATATACAAAGAAACTAAGGGGCATGCCCCAGCAAAACTGGAAACCAAAACACAGAAAACATCAAACAGAGGACTAGCCTAACTCTTTACTAACTACATAACTTTCTTCGAGATGTGCCAATCACGACATAAGATTCTATTCACAGGGCTACGACCACAATTTTTCCAAGAGAACACTCTATCATATACGTCTTTAACGATTTGCTCATAAGTGGGGTCATCTTTTTCTGTGTCCTTATCCATGCTACTAATGGTCCATTAAAGATTTATAAATTGTCGTTAACTCTCTTCGATATCTTCAAGGGTTAATTGTTGACCGAATACTGCATCAAAGAATAGTTGTCTTCCTCTGATTGGTTAATGGGCACCATGTATGGATGCGACGTGGTACCCTCCCGGCCAGGGGTGGGTCAATTGGATTTCCAGGGGGCTGGATTCAAAAAAATGCACTAAAACTTTGGTATTTCTTTAATATAGTTGTATTTTTTCATCAATACTGTTGGCATCGAATCATTCATATATAGTCAAAGTAAGTGAAAAATCACTTAAGTTTGTTAGTGAGTAGGTACTACAGCTCAAATCTACATAATAAATTAGGCTTACTAAAATTTCATCCAAATATAAATATGTGCACTTTACATAGAGCTTTGCATACAATTTTTTTTTTTTTTTTTGTAATTTTATCACTGCTGAACTAAAGTCTGGAGTCACCGCTGCTCCCGACACCCAAAAATTTCTCGCGAATTAGGATTGTTGCATGGTAGAAGTGTTTAAAGCCCAAGCGCCTTCAAATTGCAAGAAACGATGGTGATATCGACAGCTAAAGGAACCCAGGAACAGGAAGGATGAGAAATAAAGACAGGTTTCCATTTGTCCATTTTTGAACACTTCTCAATGAGTGCCAAAGGCCTCCAAAAACGCCGCCCGCCAAGGCTGCCTAGGCGGCCGCCAAAGCTGCCTAGACAGCCGCCAAACACCGTCAAACCTCCCTGGGCGCCAAATCAAACGCTAAGGGCTATTGGTGTGGCGGCAGGGCACCTCCAAGCGCCTAGGCGGCCTCCATTTAGAACACTGAATAATGAAAAAGTGGATCTGTATACAAGATAATATCCATCATGCATGTTTGGAAAAATTCCATATTTTCCTCAACCTATTCCTCCAAATTTCCGGAAATGGTATAAAATAATCATGTGCCACCTCAAGAATCCATCATCTCGTTAAATGATGTCAAAGAAATAATACTCTCTACGAAACTGTTTTGCACAATTCCTTTCAAGGTTAACGGTTGGTTTTACCAAAATTGGGTTAACTTCAATAAATATTAGCGAAGGAACCATTTTCTATTTTGGTTTTAACATCAACACTGAATACATCACTAAGAGATTAAAAAGACGAGGAAAAATATAAAGACATTGTGGATACAAAAGAGTTGGGGAAGGCTAGCAAGACATAATCAAATATCTAATTTTATACCTTCATTTCCTTTAGCATTGACGTTGCAGCTGTTGCCATTGAATCCCACTCTCAGCATCAATGTCTGGCGAGAAGAGGCTCTCAACATACGAATACGCAATATACCATAACACAGGGTAATTAAATGTACCATCTTTGGGATTGTACCGAACTAAATGCGTGTATGTACGCATTAAGACTTCACCATTCTTCAAAGTCCACAATAGCGGACGACTAAGATTATCACATGGATGTGAAACATAAGGTATGACCACAAACTTGGTCCAAGACTCTCTAGTTCCATATTCCTTCATCACCCATACATCAACAAAATCTCTGTATGTACCGAGTACACAAAGGCATCCATTTAAAGCATCCAACCAAACCTGAAGCAAAATACCATCTCGATAATCAGGTTCCGAAACCTCTCCATACGTTTCCTTCACCAAATCAAGAGAAACAATATTTTTCCCGAAATCGCCAGTCAAAAACCAATGGAGCGCCCCACTCACACATGTCCCCGCGGAGTAAGAGGAAGACGGTCAGGAAAGCCTCCAATCCTCCTCCACGAATTAGTCCTTAATGAATACACCTTCACTTCAGCCTCAAAATCACTATTACCCACATCATGAAAGACTCCAACCACCTTGTAATCATCACTGGACTCATCATAACCAAACCCATACATCCCCCTGTAGAGGTTTGCCGTTTCAACATTAGGCAATCTCTTGGATTTTCTAGTAGACGGGTTCCATATAGATACTTCGTTTCCAACTGCGATGCACACCAAACCATAACAGCAACCAACAATCCATATTGTTGAATGGGCCCCTTTCAAAGGGTAATCAAGCTCAACAGCAGTATCAGATTTCTCATTCAAAATAGAGTAAAGAGAGCACGACTTTAAATCAAGAGAGGAACGCAGCAGGAGTCTATGGAGGGTATAATCGGTGTTTGTAGATGCTAATCTGAGATGGGTTTTTGCGAATTCGGGTTGAGAAATCAGAGAACGCCATGATTTGGAAACACACCTGAATCGCAGTAGAGACTTGACGGGGAGTCTCGACAGGGAGTCTCGACAGAACCTCGATGATGATTTCCAGCGGGAGATGCGGAATTAGGAGAGAATCTTCCGTCGAGAGGGGGCTATGAGAGGTCTGCCTGGTCTTCCTGAGTTGTCGGCTAGCGGAGCTGCTTCCGGTCGCCATGGATGGTGCTTTGACTTTTCTCTGCGTTTCGAGTCTTTTGTTTGACTATATAATTAAGTGGGGAAGTGGAAATGGAGAGAGAAATTAACTGAAATTTTTTTTTAAAAAGCCCCTGAAGTTTCAGAAACTTTATAAAAAATCATCTAAACTTTAACTAATGATAAAAAATATCTAAACTTATCATTCTATTAACAATTAGGTCCTCGCCTTCCAATTCTATCAATTTGTAACGGAGCTTCATACTTCTTTAATTTTTTTACTTTTTACTTTCAAAAATTACTTTTAACAAAAGGACGTGCCTAATTGTTAATAGAATGGTAAGTTCAAATATTTTTTGTCATTAGTTAATGTTCAGATATTTTTTTTGTAAAATTTCTAAAAATTCAGTGTTTTTTTAAAAAGTAATTGCCGTCGCTCTCTTCATCATCTTCAAGGGTTAATTGTTGACGTGGTAATGAAACGAGGAATACTGCATCAAAGAAGAGTTGTCTTCCTCTTTATTGGTTAATGGGCAACACGTATGGATGGCACATGGTACCCTCTCGGCCACGGATAGGTATACCAGATTTGCAGGGGTTGGATTCAAAAAATGCACGAAAATTTTGGTATTTCTTTAATATAATTGAATTTTTCATTAATAACGTCAGCATTGAATCATTCATACAGTCAAAGTAATTGAAAAATCACTCAAGTTTGTAAGTACTATAGCTCAAATATACAGAATAGATTAGGCCTACTAAAATTTCATGCAAATGTAAATATGTGCATTTTACATAGAGCTTTGTATACTTTTTTTTTTTTTGTAATTTTGTCGCCGTTAAACTAAAATTCTGGAGCTGCCGCGGCTCCCGGCACCCAAATATTTCTAGCAAATTAGGATTGTTGCATGGTAGAAGTGTTTAAAGCCCAAGCGCCTTCAGATTGCAAGAAACGGTGGGGATTTGGACAGCTAAAAGAACCCAGGAAGGATGAGATATAAAGACAGGTTTCCATTTGTCTATTTTTGAACACTTCTCAACGGGTACCCTAAACCATGGGGGTTCGATATGTAAACTACTATAAATATACCAGTAAATTGGTCCAACATCCAAAAGTAGGTGCTTATTGGGCCATTAGTCTACGTTGGGTTTGAAAGTATTCCGGTGTAAGGTCCTTTATTAGACAAAAATACCCTTTCTCATCTTTCGTGATAGCGTGCCTACCAATCTCTCTAATCGTTTTCCACCCACCATCTCAGATTCTCAGTGAGTACTGAGTAGTGACATGTGTAATACCTTTTCCCATGGGACACTTGTTTTGTTCTTTCGTTCCCTCTTGTTTTGTTCTCTCTCTCTCTCTCTCTTGTTTTGTTCTTTCGTTCCCTCTTGTTTTGTTCTCTCTCTCTCTCTCTCTCTCTCTGTTTTGTTCTTTCTGTTTTGTTCTCTCTCTCTCTCTCTCTCTCTCTCTCTCTCTCCACGTGAACACACATTCTCAAAATGGGACACCTGAAAATGACATGCAAGATAAGCATAATTAACAAAGAAGGTCCTTTCAATTTGTTACAATTTCAATTGAATTCCATAAAAGATGATCCATGACATTTTAACTCTAGCTTACTGATTTTTATTGCCCTTTTTTTGATATTTATATATTCTTACCTACCCCAAAGATAATGAAATTTACAAGAGGAGTGAGAGTAAACCTTGGTGGTTATTGACCACAAAATCATTTGCCAACGACTTGTTTTTATCGGTTGGTTCCTTGTAAAATTGCATCAGTTGTGGTCTATGGGTTAAAGAAATTTCAAATTAATTGAATTAGCTTTCCAATTCATACTAGAGAATTTGAGTGTTTTATTTTAAAAACTAAGTGTTAAGCACGTGGCAAAGATACGTATTTAAAAAAATGGCTTATTTCTATGTACTTATTTTTTTTTCATTTGTTAGATTTGTGCCAAATTTTTGCAAATTATTCGGTAGTCTCAACCGAAAAAATTAAAATGTAAATAAAAACTGTGATCGAAACTCAATTATTATTGAATAAAACAAAACTAAGCCAACAGATAATAATATTTGTTAGTTTTTTTTACATATTCAACTAATGATAATGTTAACACAAATAATACTATTTGTTGTTTTATTTTAGAGAGAGAATAAAATAAAATAATAGAGATAATGTTATTTGTTGCTTTTTTTAAGAAAAAACTGAGATTAAATTAACACAAATAACGTTAGTTGTTGCTTTATTTTGGGAGAGAAAATTAATATATTTGCACAAATAACATTATTTTAAAAGTATCAAGAATAAATTGACACAGATGACATTATCTATTATTACTTTATTTTGAAGAAAGAAAAAAATAAATTAGCAAATGTACCATTATCTGTAACTTTTATTCGCATACTACTTAATATATTGCTTTTTTTTTTCCCGAACACCTAGATAATCGATCTTGTGAAATAAATTTAGTTGTATTTTTCAAGCCGTCAGTTATTGTATAGAGATAAAGTTATCTGTTACTTTCTTAAAAGGTACAAATATTAAACTTGAACGAATAATGTTACAAAAATTCTAACAGCAGAGACGATTTGCAGAGAACTACGCAGAGAAAAACGCGTTTGGCCCCATTTCGGGTCCCAGCACCAAACCCATTTTCCACTCTAAAATTCCCTAGTTTACAGACTGTAACAATTAAGGTACCACATATGGTATCATTTTTGCTATTAGTACGATATGTACCCGTAACGGTAAAATACCAGGTACCATTTTCGGATTCCTTGTTAAAAATTACTGTAGTAGTTTTAAACTAAATATTATTTCCATAGAACAATGTTGCAATACTAATATATATTTGTACTCCCTTTCGTCCCTAAATAAATGTTTTGCGCGCAAACACAAACCTTTAAAAACATGCATTTTTTCGTAAAAATGATCAAAAAAAATTACAAATCAATAGATAGCAATGGGTTCTTTAAGTTATGAAAAAATTGACTTTTTAAACAAAAAAATTCATATCTTTAAAGACTTAGATTTTCGCGTCGGACATTTATATATTTAGAGATGGAGAGAATATAAAACGTTCAAAAACTAAGGATCTAATACTCCAATTGAAATTCATCAGATAAAAAAAGTTGAAATAAAGTAAAGGAAACAACACAGAATCTGGTGCCGTGTATAACTAGTAAAAGGCCGATGCATGCATTAACTACTTTTCCTCCCAACCTTTTCCCGTTCGTCAGTTCCGGTTTTGTGAAGAATTTTTCGGTGCCGAGCAGGTATTGCCAACGTGGCACCCGCTCGGCGCACCCGAGCCGTTTGATACATTTTTGAAACGGTTTGGATTAAAACATACTCTCTCCTCTCCTTCTAACACTTTCTCTCTCCTCTTCTCTCTCCAAATCTGAGCCGTCCATACACATAATTGATGGCTTCGATAGCCAAACGGGCACCACGTGGTACCCGCTCGGCAATGAAATTTTTTCATGTTGGAGGGTATTTTAAGAAAGCGGGGTGTAAATGGACCTCCGGCTGTATATAATGTATAAGCTCTGCTAATGGTACGGATGAAAAATCTGTACCAGCAAGAACAGATCCATTTTGGGTCTCGAAAAAATTATCGAAATCGCTCATTTTGTTTAGAATATATATTTCAAAGTCTCTACAAAAATTCAGCTAAATCCAACACCAACAAAGGTGTTTACTAAACATCCTAATTTGCTTCAGAATTTCGGCATGTATTCTGAAACAAAGTTGGATGTTTTGTAAATCCCCTTAACGATATCGGACTTAGCTGAATTTTTGCAGTGACTTTAAAATATGTATTCTCAACAAAATGAGTGGTTTCGATTATTTTTTCGACATCCAAAATGGGCCCAAAACGGATCTGTTTTGGCTGGTACAGATTTTTCTACCATACCAATATCCTTTTCGATAATGTATCAAAAAAGCTACAGGTACAGCAAGGAGTGCACAGCAGCCGCGCACAGACCGGTTTTGCGCCCGTCTCGGGTACCGCAAAGATAATCGGAGCCGCTCATTTTGTTTAAAATACTTTGTTTAGGGTCCCTGTAAAAAATCAGGTCAATCTGATATCGAAAAGGGTGTTTACAAACCATCCAATTTTCAAATCACCAATTTATGCAATATGAATCTTATTTGATAGTTCTCGATTAGATCTAATACAAACTTTTCGAAATTATGAGAAATATTATTAGATTGGGACATGTAAAAGTTTAAAGAATGACACGAATAAGAAAAATGGACCAACAAAATGCGACGGATTTAGTGATATAAAGAGAGTACATATGTTCACTCCTTGGAGCCAACCATATAAGCAATTCGATTCCGGGAATCACACATCTCATTCTCAGTGCGTGAAAACAATTAGTCCCTTGTTTACAACAAAAGTTTTAAAAATCAGTAAAAGATTAACGTAGCCAAACATGTCCCAAAAAAGATTAACATATGCAAACTGATTGCGGAACTTATTATTCTGGAAGGAACAAAATATCTGGACCCAGAGAAAAGAAGCAAGGAATATATAGTATAGTAACTAGTATTTTATGAAGTAACTAGTGCTAACCCGTGCCTACGGCAGTACGCATTCTTGTTGAAAGGAGATGGTAGTTGTGTGATTTAGGTGAAAACTATGGGCACTTAACCGAGAAGTGGGAGGATGTAATACAGCCTTTGGATCAAATGAATCTAAGTCATTCCAACAACTTCTCCTCCCACCCTTCTGTTTTATAATAGAGATGCTCATCAATTTCCTTTTTCCTAGTATTTGGAAATTGCTTCACATTAATCTCTCTTGACTTAAAATGCTCTGTTTGCGTGCAAAGAATTTTTTTTTTTTTTTTAGAGTTAATTTGGTGATTTGCTTGCATTTGGTCAAATAGATAAAATATTTTTCTCAAATTTCGGTTGCATCTCACACTACAATATGAGATTTTTCTCCTGTGACTGATATATAAGGTAAGGAGATATATGTGTGTGTGTAATAAAAAGGTTAAGAGAACATGGACATTTAGTCTACAGGTGTGCCAAGATACATATAATGAAGTTATTACCGTGAAAAGTCTATTTACATGGAGCGTGTACTTTTTGCTTGACACACTCCGGGTCCCATAAGGACGATATGAACATCTTATTTTTTAAAATATTTTTTTATGTTGGTATGTGAAAATCATTTCAATCGGATATTAGTAAGGACTTTTCCAAAATTATTTATATAAAATTTATTGATTCACCCTACAATTTTAAAAAATCTCTTATTGATATACCATTGAGATAATTATCTACAGGATTGTATAATGAGTAAATTACAGCAAACCCCCCTCAACTAATCCAAAATTTCACTTAACCCCCTCCGACTACAAAACCCAACAGTGTGCACCCTCTAACTATCCAGAATTGACACTTAACCCCTTTTTGTTAGGTCTTTGTAGGAAAAATGCACCGACGGCCGTCTCCGGCCACCGGGCGGCCGATCCGAGCCGTCCAAAAATTTTAAAAAAATAAATCGAGTGGGCTAGCACGGGACTCAACGGCATCCGACGTGCGTAGGTGCTCGATCCAAACATCCCAAGAATTTAAATGGGGTGTTTAGATCGAGCACTTACGCACGTCGGATGCCATTGATTCCCGCACTAGCCCACTCGGTTTTTTTTTAAAAAATTTTTGGACGGCTCGGATCGGCCGCCCGGTGGCCGGAGACGGCCGTCGGTGCATTTTTCCTACGGAGACCTAACAAAAGGGGGTTAAGTGTCAATTCTGGATAGTTAGAGGGTGCACACTGTTGGATTTTGTAGTCGGAGGGGGTTAAGTGAAAATTTGGGTTAGTTGAGGGGGGTTTACTGTAATTTACTCTTGTATAATTGTTTCTACAAGAAATGAGCCGTTTAGATAGTTCCAAGACTCAAGATGGGTATTGGAAAAAATCTTGTGTTTTATCTGTCCTTAATTTAGCTGTGCTCATTTCGTTAGTATAATGGCGCTTTGCATCCCAAATCCCAATGAATGAAAAAACCCGTCCCCCATAATAGGAGAATTTTACTAAGATGTTTGTAGTAGCAAATTACTAACACTCCCTTTGGAACGAGTGATTTCGAGCGAAAAGAAAGGAGAGGGTGAGGAATCCAACTCTCTCCCACGTTTGGGAGAGCCATCAGGCGAGAAAGGAGTGGGGAAGGAGAGAAACCGTTTCCTCTCAAGACCCCATTTCGGAATTGCGCCGGATGTGGCGCGATTCCGTGAGAAAGGAAAGGAAGGCACGCATGCGGGCTACGCCGGAGTTGCTCGCTCGTCACCGGAGTTGCTAGCTCGTCGCCGGTGTTGGGTGATCGTTGCCGGAGAAAGCTTCGTCGTTGGAGTTCGCAGATCTTGATCGCCGGAGAGAGTTTCTCGCCGGAGAGGGTTTGATTTCTCACGGTTGTTTGGGTTACACAATGAGAAATCACTTCCCTCTCTTCTCCTTTCTTACCGTTGTAGGCGCGGTCAAAAGTCAATAAGTTGGAATCAGAGAGAGCGACTATTTGACTCTCCAATTGCGGGCAAACACGTGGCACCCAGTTGACTACGCTGACCAACCAATGAAGCCGTGACGCGTGGAGTGGTGGATCGAAGCAGGTGGACCGCGGGAGTCGCCCGCAGGGGAGTTATAGGATCCACCGCGGAACCCACCACCGCGGAACTCACTTCCGCGGGTCCTCTTCGCGGGGCCATCTGTTGGTTTATATCGAATTCCCGCGTATCACTCCTCGGAAAATGTCATAATAATCAGCTTTTCGTCTCGCGAAATCTCCGCGGACCTCTACCTGAGGCCCAGAGGCAAGGCCCGGGCGGGTCTCCGCGGGGAGATAACGATCGCCGCAGGTCGCGACCTCGCTCAGCGGGAATTTGGGGTGTCTTGTGGTTTGGCGGCTTGGAATGGGAGGTGACGCCGCGGGAAAACGAGCCCTCCCGCGGAAAATCGTCCGCGGGAAGGCGAGCTTTCCCAAGGCCAAGAAGTACAGGGGGGACACGTGTCGGGGACTAATAGGAGCGCCGTTCTGGGCCTGACATAGGCCCAGGTGCCCTATAAATACCCCTGACATTCCCAATGATGAAAGATGACCTTTTTTCTGGGAAAAAGTGAGTGAGCACTGAATTTGAGGGAGGAGAACATTCTTCCTCGAGGAAACGTGTGACCTCACGTGCCAGAGCCCGGGAAAGGTTGAATACCCCGCGGAAAACTAAGGAGACACGCTGCCTCTGTCCTTCTCGTGCTTCTTGCTCACATTCCTCTACCCCACGAGATCTCACTCATCTTCCTTCGACTAATCATCAACCAATCACACCTCTCCAGCTCACGGATAATCACACGTAAGCGATCCCATACGACCCCCATCACCCACATTTAGGCGACTCTGCTGGGGAGGTGTTTTTTTGGTTTATGGTTAGTACTCGGTCCAAAGAATACGTCGAACCGCCGCGCCGAAGAGTAATGGCGACACCAGAAAATACCGTCCCAACCCCCGAGGACGTAGGAGAAACCAACAATGCAGGTGCGTCTGCACAAACGCTACGCGCCCTTCAAGAGGGTCAGCGCCAATTTCTCGAAACGCAGAAACAACTGCTGGCGGCCTTCACAGGTCTCACGGAGCTCATTTCGGCAGCACTACCACGAGCCACAGTTAGTCAAGGTGACGATGTACCACAGAACCATGCCGGTGGGAGTACCAGTCAGACGGCACAACACCTGCAGCCTCAACTCCCCTTGTCTTCCTCGCACCCTCTGCGCGGGGTCCTTGTTGGCGGAATCGCTGCAAACTCGTCCGATACCCGAGGTAAAGAACCTGCCATGGACGGAGCCGGTGCACCCTCGATGGGCCCCTACATCACGTTGGCAGAGGTCCAAACCTTGCTAACACAACAGAAAACTGTCGAAACAAGCCAGAAGGAGGCTGCTGTCGCGCAAGCCAGCCACACCGCTACTGCGGGACAGTTTATGACTCTAGCAGACGTACAGGCCCTCCTCAACAAGGAAAAGGCCAGCACGGTCCTACCCTCTTTGCCGAGCCCAGACATCCGCCCTCCCTACCCTCTTGTTGTACTATCTTCACCCTATCCGGAAGGATATACCCCCCCCAAGTTTGTAAAGTTCGACGGCAATGAGGGTAGCGCCCAGGAGCATGTCGTCCGTTTCATTGAATCTCTTGGAGCCCACGCATCGGACTCCAACCTCCGCCTCCACGAGTTCTCAAAGTCCCTCACGTCACGAGCTTACACATGGTACGTCAATTTGGAGCCTTACTCGATAGCCACTTGGGAGGAAATGGTGAATAGTTTCTACGCCAAATTCTTCCAAGTACGCGAGAAGGTGACAGTGATCAGCCTAACCAAGGAAACACAGGCAACTGGAGAGGATGTTGTCGACTACATCAGGCGATTTCAAGACCGTGCAGTAGACTGCACTGAATCAGTTAAAGAGGCCCAACTCGTTGAGATTTGCATTGGAGGGATGATAGACGAATTCAAGATGCTCCTGGTTAATTTGAGATTGGGTACTTTCTCCGCGTTGCTGGAATCCGTGTACAATATTCGCCACGTGGTTAAGCCGCTAAAGCGGGATAGTTGGAAGAATAAGCCCGCGGTGGCCGCGGTTGCTGCCGCGGAGGCACCGCGGGGACAGCAAGCCGTCGGGACAAGAAAACGAAGAGAGCGCGAGCCGGGGCCCGCGCCAGACTATCCATGCAGTATGGATGAGGTCCGTGCCTTGGTAAACGCATGGATAGCGGATGGTGAACTGGAGCTCCCTCCCGTGGAGTATGAACCAACAAGAGAAGACCGTGAGAGCCCCCGGTACTGCATGTATCACAGACACACCAGACACCCGACCAGCGACTGTTGGTCCCTCAAACGACTGTTCAAGCGCAAGCAAAATGCCAATGAGCTTCGGATAGGGCGTCGCGACATCCGTGTCGAACCTTACCCGGCTCACGGCGACAATGACGGCGCGGTAAACATGGCAGAATGTTATCCGTTCATGTATGAGGAAGCATGGGATTCAGATTATCACTCTTACTCCGATGAGGAAGCTGACGGGTCCGCTTATATGGTGTATTGCCACGAGATTGTTGACGAAAGCGAAGACGTAGCAGCCCCCATGGTCGCACCAGATCCTAGCAACTCAGCAAAAACCTTGCAGAATAGCGTGAAGTTCCGTACGTTCTTTGACGGGTTCGGCTTTACTCCTGCCGCCAGACTAGAGATAACCAAAGCCATTATCAGCATCGCGGAGATTCACCAAGAGGCATGTATGTCCGTCGAGGGGTCCTTACCACGGACCATTCGTGACGAATCCAATTCGGTTACCTTCTCCGACGCTGACAGGGCGGCACCCCATCCCCACAACCGTCCCCTGTACGTGACCTCCCGTGTCAATGGGGTCGAGTTGAAGAGGACGTTTCTCGATGGCGGGGCCTCCATTAATCTCATGCCCATTCCAACGTTCCGCCGACTAGGGATTCAAGATAACCGAATAGTGGACTCTCCCATCACCATCAAGGGTTTTGGGGGTGACAGAAGGCGATCCCTGGGATATGTTGTGGTCAATTTGGAAGTAGGACCAATCCGCTCTGCCACAAAATTCCACTTAATCGATGCGGACCCCAACTACCACATCATCCTCGGGCGCAGTTGGATGCACAAGTACGCGGTTGTGCCATCCAGCTACCATCAGTGTCTCAAGGGCATTTGGGCAGGCAAGAGGGTTACTGTCCGCGCTTCGGAAAGCCCGTTTGACACCCACGAAGCCCATCTCTCGGACGCTGTATACTTTTCGGGATTCGGCGACACACCGCAGGCCATAACTACACGGCCACGCGGTGCTGTAATCCCACGATGGGAGGACATACGCGATACTCAGCGCGGGGGCCCCAGCGGAAGCCCGCCGATATTGGAGTCGACAGCCCCCCGAAAAATTGTCAAGACGAAGGAAGGGGGCAAAACCGTCTATCACTTATGACGGTCTTCCGGGGCAGCGGTCAACCAAAGGGCCGATGACCCCGGGAAAACACGTACCACCGAGGAAGACGACGTCATCGAGAAACCAGAGCCCGCCCCAGAATGCATGCAGGACCGGCCCAAACCACAGCCGGAAGACATGGAGGAGGTTGACCTCAGTGACGGGGTGGGCAGGAAGAGACCAGTGTTCATAAGCAAAAAGTTGAGCGCGGACTTCCGCGCTCAGTTGATCAATCTATTGCGCGAGAACTCCGACGTCTTCGCATGGTACTACGAAGAAATGCCGGGCTTAGATCCTCAGCTCGTGGCTCACCACCTGGATGTTTTCCCCAATTCCAAGCCCGTAAAACAAGCCCAGCGGAAATACCATCCCGATTTGGAAAAGCAAATTCAGGAGGAAATAGAGAAGTTGCGGAAGGCGGGATTCATCTGCCCAATCCAATACCCCGAATGGCTTGCCAACATTGTCCCTGTTAAGAAGAAAAACGGGCAAATCCGCGTGTGTGTGGACTTCCGCGATCTAAACAAGGCGTGTCCGAAAGACGAATTCCCGCTCCCACACATCGACACCCTTGTCGATGCCACCTCAGGTCACCAAATGTTCTCGTTTATGGATGGATTCAGCGGGTATAATCAGATCAGGATGGCCCCGGAAGACGCCGAAAAAACAGCCTTCCGCACCCCGCTAGGTAATTTCCACTATGTTGTGATGCCTTTTGGACTGAAAAATGCGGGGGCAACATATCAGCGCGTGATGACAGCGATCTTCCATGATTTAATGCACAAAATCGTCGAGGATTACGTTGACGATTTAGTCATCAAGTCTAAGGAACAAGCGGAGCACCTCGCGGATTTGGCCACAGTATTCGCCCGCTGCAGGAAATTCAACCTCAAAATGAACCCTCTCAAATGCGCTTTTGGCGTCACCGCGGGGAAATTCTTGGGCTTCCTAGTACACAGGCAAGGAATTGACGCAGATGAGACCAAGATCAGGTCCATCGCGGAAATGCCCGCGCCACATTCTCAGAAAGCACTCAAACGATTCTTGGGAAAGGTATCTTACTTACGACGCTTCATTCCCGCGCTAGCAGAGATTGCGGCACCCTTCGCAGACTTATTGAAGGGAGGTGCGCAATTTAAATGGACAACGGAACACCAACAGGCCTTCCAGCGGATCAAGACGGTCCTGACTTCACCTCAGACGATGGTGGCCCCAGTTCATGGAAAACCATTGATACTATATCTCACTTCCACTACCAAGTCCATCGGGGCCTTATTAGTACAAGAAGCAGATGGGGTAGAGTGTCCCGTATACTACATCAGCAGAAAGGTCCAGGGAGCGGAGGAGCGATATACGGCCATCGAGCGTCATTGCTTAGCCTTGGTCTTTACTGCACAAAAGCTAAGACATTACTTCCTCTCCTTCCCCATACAGATTATCACCAAATCTGACCCAATCAGGTACCTTTTGTCTAGACCCGCGCTCACAGGCCGCGCAGCGCGTTGGCTATTGGCCCTAGCCGAATTCGACATCTCCTGTGCCTCGCCGAAAGCAATTAAATGTCAAGCACTCGCGGACCTCCTGGCACAATTTCCAAGCGGCCAATGCGAACCACTCGAAGAGGCTTTACCAGGCGAGAATTTCGAAGCTTTCGCGACCAGCGCGAACAATCCCCACTGGACGCTTAGCTTCGACGGGGCCGCGGGTAACGAGAGCGGAGGAGCGGGAATAGTATTACGAAATGACGAGGCTGGAGAAAAGATCCAGTTGGCTTACAAGCTAAGTTTCCCTTGTTCCAATAACGAGGCGGAGTACGAAGCCTTGATTTTGGGTCTATTAGCTGCAAGGGAGCGAGGAATCAAACACTTGAGAATAGCGGGAGATTCAAAATTGGTGATATTACAGACAGAGGGGGTGTACGCGCTGAAGGAGCCAACACTAGCCCCATATCGGACTACTGTGCAGAAGTTGACCAAGTCCTTCGAAAGCATCGACATTGTGCACAAGCCTAGGTCAGAAAATCGTTTCCCCGACGCCTTGGCAACGCTGGGGGCAAGAACGGAGTTCGAGGATGAGAAGACTTGTATAGAAATTGTAAAGAGGTTCGAGCCCTCCGCGATTTCGAATTTTTCTGAACCAACGGAGGATTGGCGCGGAGCTATTAAGATACAGCTGAGCAATGGTATAGGACACCTATCTACTGCGGAACTTTCGTGCTTTCTGGTCTTGCGCGGGGAGTTATATCACTGCGCCCCTCGGGGTTGGTTAGCGCGGTGCGTGGACGCGGCGGAGGCACAGGGAATCTTAAATCGGATTCATGATGACAATTGTGCGAATAACGAGATAGCGTTGTACCGGAGAATTCAGCGACAGGGCTATTACTGGCCCAGCATGAAAAGAGACGCGGAGCTGACTACAAAGAACTGTACACGGTGCTCCTTGTACGTGGCCAAACCCGAATGCCTGATGGTGAGCAGTGACAACCAGGAAAATGACTGGAGACAGGTATACGTGGATTACTTACGAGATGGAGCCTTACCCTCAGAGCGGGCAGAATCCGCGAAAGTCATCCGCGGGGCCCGACGTTTCTTCTTGCAAAAAGGGATGCTGTTCAGAAGAGCCCTAGATGGAACACCGCAGAGATGTATAAATGAAGGAGAAGCGGAGGTAGTCTTAAAAAACACCCACGGGACGGAACATCAAGGATGGAGAAAACTCTACGAGCAACTGATTCACTTGGGGTATTTTTGGCCCACCATGGAAAGCGACGCCAGGCAACACGTGCGGAGGTGTCAAGCGTGTCAAAAGTTTGGTAATCTAGTCCATGCCCCCTCGGTGGAATTACACTCCATCCGCGCCCCATACCCCTTCCATACGTGGGCGATGGATTTAATAGGACCAATCAGGCCGGCGTCACGAAAGAATAGATGGATTCTTGCGGCTACCGAAATCTATACCAAGTGGGTTGAAGCTGTTCCGCTGAAAAGGGCTACCGGGGAGGCAGTAGCACTGTTTATCAAAGAGAACATCATCTGCAGGTTCGGGATACCTAAGGTGATACTGTCGGACAACGGGACTCCATTTATTAACCAGCACGTGGGAAATCTCCTCGACGAGTACATGGTGGACCATCATACCTCCAGTGCGTACTACCCTCAAGGCAACGGACAGGCTGAGGCGACGAACAAAACCCTAATAAGAATCTTAAGCAAACTGTTGGACGAGCGCGGAGGGACGTGGGCGGACCACTTACCCGTAGCCTTATGGGCGTACCGCACGTCGAAGCGGAAGTCCACGCGCGCCAGCCCTTTCAGTCTAGTATACGGAGCGGAAACAGTGTTACCTGCGGAGCTCAGAGTCCCGTCCGCGCGAATGATCCTCGCCATGGAAGAATCCGCGGAAGGAAGAATGGCGGACCTAGAGGCCTTGGAAGAAAGAAGAGCCGTGCGGCCATGGTTCATCAGAAATACTGGGAGTCCGTCTCTCGTTATTACAACAAGGGAGTGGTGCCGCGAACATTCAATGTGGGGGACTTGGTGTGGAAAACCACTACTGCGGTGATGAGGGACCTGAAGACACCAAAGTTCACGCCTAGATGGGAGGGGCCTTATGAGATAATCAAAGCGTCCGCGGCTGGCCATTACGACCTGGCCCGCGTAGAGGATGGGTTCCGCACGGGCGCAGTTAACGCGAAGTATGTGAAAAAGTTTTATCCGTGAAGAGCTAAATAAAGAGGAAAAGGAAGCATACCTGTGTGATCTAATTATTTTCCTTCTCTTGTAAGTGATTGTCAATGTCAATCACTTTCTATATCATTTGGTTGTTCTTTCTCTTATTTAGCCAAGTGTAATGTGGCGGCCTTTTCCTTGTTAATTTTGTTCGCAATGTAATCATGGAAGCCTTGGTAAATGCTAGTCAGTGAAAAGTTGTTGGGATATCTCGAATTTGTACACTTTTGAAGTTTCTTCTATGATGTTATTGTTTGTTTCACAACACGAGTATTCCGAGATCAGTAATCATTAGACGGAGATGACACCAAATTGCAAAGGGTCAGAACATGACCCGAACACGTTAAGTCCCGTAAAGTCAGAACATGACTTACGCATTAAGTCGCGCGGAGTCAGAACATGACCCGCGCCTTATTAAGTCGCGCGGAGTCAGAACATGACCCGCGCCTTATTAAGTCACGCGGAGTCAGAACATGACCCGCGCCTTATTAAGCAGCAAGGGGTCAGAACATGACCCGAGCATCAAACAGCGAAGGGTCAGAACATGACCCGCGTGTGTTGAGTCGCGAATGGTCAGAGCGTGACCCGCGTGCAATCATAAGTTTAACAATCGGTAAACGAAAAAGATGTTGGATCGCAAGGGGCGTCAGAGCATGGCCCTCGCACGATCCCGGGCTTAGTGATTGACAAACAATGTAAACGTGGGGTCGCGGGAAGTCAAAACATGGCCCGCGTGTTGTTTTAAAAAAAAAAAAGAGGCAAACACAAAAAAAAAGGGTGAAATGAAACGATCTTTTATTGCAAACTAAATGTGGAGTGTACTGAACAAATGAAACGATTACAATGTTCGAATAAAAAAAAAAGAGAAGAAAAAGAAGAAAAGAGAAGCGGGTAGAAAGAAGCTCAGCCCAGCCATTCTGAAAAAACAAGCTCCTCCGGGTCCGGGTCTTCAAGATTCAAGGCCGCAGTGGCTAACTCCGCGTCATACTTGGAGATCTGGGCGAACCTGGCCTCCAAATCTGCGACGTTCTGCCTAGCGGCCGCCAGTTGCGCGGAGAGCTGTTGAATCTCGGGCCTGATGGCCATCCTCTCCCTCGCGGCCCTCAGCGCGGAACTCCTCGTGCTCAGCCAGGCCAGATCGAAGCCCATGGCCGCCATGTCCTGCGCAACCTCTTGGAGGGCAGCCTCTGCCTCCGCGGTGAAGTCCCTCAGACGCAGTTGTGCCCAAGGAGCAAGCACCTCGTGAAGGTCCCTCAAGAGAAGTCCCCCGAGCCGGGCCGACCGCGGACTGAATGGGGCGAAAGTCTCCGGGTGTGTGCGGGCTATGGCGTTGAGAAGGGGATGGTAGACTTCGTCCACAGGGAAGCCCGCGGGGAACAGGCGTACCGGGGCTTCCGATTGTAAGGTCGTCGGCCCCTTCCCATGAGCCGCGACCGGGCTGTGCTGAGGAGGAGGACGCTCCCTGGACTCAACCTCGTCCCTGTTCTGCTCGCCCATGTCTAATTCAGCAGCAAAATCCCCAAGAGCAGCACTCCCTTGGCCTCCCAGAATATCGTCAGTCTGTATGAAAGTCATGCCTTTAAATAAGGAATTCAGATCTGAGTCAGTAATGGAGGTGGACCCCCCAATAAATGCTTCGTTTACCTCCAGCTGTCGGTCTTCCCCTGAGGGCGGGGGCTGGCGCGGCGAGGCCAGTGCGCGGTCCAGGCTCGGACGCGGGGAGGCGGTCTGAGAGGTCGAGCAGGCCGGTGAGCCTGGAGCAGTCCTGCTTGTTGAGGCGCCCTCCCCCGCGGAAGACCCTTGTCCTTGCAGAAAAGGAGCGTTGGAAATGCCGGGGGAGCCCGCTGCCACGCGGTCCAGGAAGCTGGTCGACGAGGGGACGCGGGCGCTGGTGGAATGTTGCTGTGACCCAGAAGGGGCAGCGGACGCTGTCACTCGTGGCGAGGGCACGCCGCCGGGACTCACGGTACGAGGGACCAGGGCCTCCAGGCCATCATCTTCCTCTTCCCTCAAAATCTGGGCCGCGGTCGTTGAGATGGGCCCGGCGGTGGCCTCTGTTTGGCCGATGGATTCGCGGGAGCCCATTGGGGGTGGCGGCTCGCGGGCTTCAGAATCAGCTGCACGAGGTGGAGAAAGGTCTCGGTCAATAGAGGAAGGGATCATGTTATCGGACTCCGCGGAAGAAGAGGACGAGTCCGTGGAAGCCGTGTTGGGGTCCCCTCCGAGGTCCATAATTGAAGGTTCATCAGGTAACGTACCTCCAACCACCGCGGAAGTCTCAGGCTCAGGCTGAGGATAGGGAAGCGGCTCCGTGCGAGGTTGGATCAGCTCTACTTCCCTCGCCCCGGCGGTGTCTGTCGCGGGAGCCCCTCCGAGGGCCAGAGTTTGGGTCTGCATGGCATGGAAGCGGACGCTCAGAGGAATGTCATCTTGATCAGGACTGCCGTCGTCATCAATGTCGGCGATAACGTCATCGCGACCGCCCATGCCTGCATCCCCATCCCCGTCCTCATCATCGTCGGACTCAATGATCACTGCAAAGACAAGATAAAATGAGTACAAGTGAGGGATGTTAATGGCGGAGAATAGCAAGGTAACAAGTACGAGACATACCTTCCAGACGACGCCGCTTAGCGAGAGCAGCGGATGCGGCCCCCAGCGGCTGCTCCTCCGCGGCATGTTCCTCCGACCCTGCGGCCGCCTCTGGCTCGAAGGCCACAAAGGTGCTGGCGTCCAGCTCCCGCTGCTGAGAAAGAAAAAATAACGACAGGATAAGTACTGAGAATAGTGGTGAAGATGCATGCATGCGCTGTTGATGGACTGTAGTATAGCATGAGAAGAAATAGTACCGTGCGAAGACGCTTGCGTGGGCGTGCTCCTCCCGTTGCGGGAGCGCTTGAGGAGGTCGGCTGGGAAGTTGCCCCCGCGGCAGGCGGGTGAGCACGGGCGCGGGAGGCCCGCGCCGGAGCCTGCCTTGTCGTTGTTGGAGCGGTGGAAGGTAGGCCCAGCGGGAACGCTACGCTCAGAGGCGCGACGTCCGCGGCCACCATCATGCTATGAGGACCGCGCCAGTCCGCCCCCCTTATCTCCGTAATGGCCCTTAGGGAGGTGTCCCGACTGCGGATCTCAGGCACAGGGAGGACTTCTGGTTCTCTGCTGACAAAGAGGAGGAATGTGTCCAGGTTCCTCCTCCAAAATACGCGGAATTCCGTGGTGTAGCGTCCCACCTCGTCCCTACTTGGGATGGGAAGATTCCCAAGATTGGCCAAGATGCTGGAGGTATGAGGCCGCGTGAAGCGGCGCTGAGAGTCGATGAAAGAAGACGGCGGTGGGGCGTGCCCTGGCACTCCTTGATCGAAGCTCAGCTGCCGCGCGAACCTGTCTGGCCGGTAGACGGACACGCCGTGCACCTCGCCGTTGAGGAACGGCACCCACCCTGGCAGAGCAATGAGGGCGGAATTGATAACCGCTCGGGCTATCGCGTTGTTTCCGCTCATACTGGATAAGGAAGAGCGAGTAGGCAGGAGGCATTGGCCCAGACCAACAATCCCGGGGGAGGCGACGGCGTAGGGACGCGGGACGAAGTTCCCTGGAATGTCACAGGCCTCACTCCAGAGAGCATCGCTGCTCGTGCCAATCCATCGTTCTGAGCGGGACCTGCTAGCGGACGCCAGAAAACCTCGAGGGACCGGAGCAACGGTGGGAAAATGCTCGAAAAAGTAGGCCAGGAGGAAGCCGGTGTGGGCCATGGAAAGGTGGTCGCACCTCCCCAGAGACCGCACGTGGTCAGCATGGACCAGGTCCAGCTGGCAGTGAAGGGACCCCAGGAAAAGAGGAGCAAGCGCGACTGGCTCGCCGCGGGCAAGCAACACCGCGAGCGGAAAGACCGCGGGAGAGGGGCTGTCCGCCGGGTAATCTGGGAAGCCGAAGTAGGATAAGAAAAAGGCGAAGAAGCCAGCCATGTAGAGCCGCCCCTCGTAGTGGGGACCAGCAACAAAGTCGCGCGGAGTCCTGTCCGCTACCGACCTCACGGGCTGGAGGTCTTTGAAGAAGAAGCGGATCCAGCTCGCGAAGGAGGTCTTTTTGGCGTTGGCAGCAACACTCTTGCGAACGCCCTGGGCCGTGAAGATTGGGCCAGATTGGGCTAGCTTGCCCAACCTCCTAAGCTCCGCGATGTCGTGCTGGTCCGCGGAGGAAAGATTGTCGAGGTCAAGAAGCGTGGCCCCTCGCAGGGGAAGACGGGTGAGGATCACCACGTCCTCCAATGAGAGCCCACTTTCGCCCCACGCCCATACGAATGAGTGGGTGTCGAAGCTCCACCGCGAGCATGCGTGGTTCAGGTTCCTCAGAGCCGCCCCTTGCCTCGGGATGCTCAAGCTTCGCGACAGAACTACGGCGTCATAAACACCGCTGGCCATCAGAGTCTGTTTCAAGGCGGCGTTCCCCGTCACCTCGTCGACCCATTCAGCCCAATCGGAGGGTGGCGAGGTTTGGGCCCCAAACCTGCACTCCGAGTAAGGGAAGTCCCCACGCTCCAAGCAGAAGCGTGAAACAGATGAAGGATTGACAGGCTCCGCGCTATCCACACCCGCGGGGACCACAAAAAAGGTGGGGTCAGTGATGGAGGGCTCCTCCACGGCCTCCGCCGTGTAGGCAGCCACCTGAGTCCAAAACGGGTCCCCTACAGATTGAAGATAGGGGGCCTCCTCCATTGGTCCGCGGTAGGGACGGGTTCTTCAATAGTTGCACCACGTGCGGCCATGTTGATTCTTTATGAGAACGAGAGCGAAAGGAGAAAGACGGCGTTTGAAAAAGAACAGAGAAAGAAAATGACAGCTTTTGACTTGAGATTGAACGGTAGGTGAAAAGGAAGTGACGGGTAAAGTGGCTTATATAGTAAGCATATTGGGAAGGCATTTATTGCGACCGTACACCAAAGGTCACGATCAGCATGCGAAGCGACGCCGCCCATTCAGTAGCCTCCTCACTCCGCGCGACGCTTCGAGTGTGACCGCGGAAGACGGGAGTCCTTCGCGCGCGGGCGACGACCCCGTCAACCGCGCGCGGGGGGCATATGTAGGCGCGGTCAAAAGTCAATAAGTTGGAATCAGAGAGAGCGACTATTTGACTCTCCAATTGCGGGCAAACACGTGGCACCCAGTTGACTACGCTGACCAACCAATGAAGCCGTGACGCGTGGAGTGGTGGATCGAAGCAGGTGGACCGCGGGAGTCGCCCGCAGGGGAGTTATAGGATCCACCGCGGAACCCACCACCGCGGAACTCACTTCCGCGGGTCCTCTTCGCGGGGCCATCTGTTGGTTTATATCGAATTCCCGCGTATCACTCCTCGGAAATGTCATAATAATTAGCTTTTCGTCTCGCGAAATCTCCGCGGACCTCTACCTGAGGCCCAGAGGCAAGGCCCGGGCGGGTCTCCGCGGGGAGATAACGATCGCCGCAGGTCGCGACCTCGCTCAGCGGGAATTTGGGGTGTCTTGTGGTTTGGCGGCTTGGAATGGGAGGTGACGCCGCGGGAAAACGAGCCCTCCCGCGGAAAATCGTCCGCGGGAAGGCGAGCTTTCCCAAGGCCAAGAAGTACAGGGGGGACACGTGTCGGGGACTAATAGGAGCGCCGTTCTGGGCCTGACATAGGCCCAGGTGCCCTATAAATACCCCTGACATTCCCAATGATGAAAGATGACCTTTTTTCTGGGAAAAAGTGAGTGAGCACTGAATTTGAGGGAGGAGAACATTCTTCCTCGAGGAAACGTGTGACCTCACTTGCCAGAGCCCGGGAAAGGTTGAATACCCCGCGGAAAACTAAGGAGACACGCTGCCTCTGTCCTTCTCGTGCTTCTTGCTCACATTCCTCTACCCCACGAGATCTCACTCATCTTCCTTCGACTAATCATCAACCAATCACACCTCTCCAGCTCACGGATAATCACACGTAAGCGATCCCATACGACCCCCATCACCCACAACCGTTAATGGAGAAGACTCCCATTTCTTCTCCTTTCTCACCCCTCCATCCAAAGGGGCTATAAATAAATAAGGCCCCATTTCGGAAAGAGAAATAAGTACTTTTTTAAAAAAAGGGAATTTCAAGCTTAAAAATTATGTGTTTATACAAATAATTTTCTTATCAATATAGATCTTGTTTGATAGATGTCATTAAGATCTTTAATACGGTGCAAAAAAAATTAAAAATTTATTTTTCATTTACATTATTTTTAAATTTGAAAATGTGAAATAAGTACTTATATTTTTTAAAAACGTATTTTGGAACGGGGCTTAGTATTGGTACTAGTATCTGGGTTGACTGAAGAAGGGGGGAAGTTTTACCACTTTACCCACGGTCGCGGGCTATATTTCGGAACTGCCAACAATTTGGCAGCAACACCAATCCCTGGTATTTAGGTCAAAAAATGGGATCCTTTGTAACAACGCAATCTAATTCTCCCCCCTCCGCAGCAGGCAAATCGAAGAAGAATACACCATAGGGCAACTCTCTCTCTCTCTCCCCCCACCCCGCCCCCCCCGCAGCGTGTGTGTATATATCAAAGGTGTTGGTGCTCTTCTTTCACTCAGTATTGATTTTCGCGATTTCAATTTTCATATCAAAAGGTGTTGTGCTTTGGATTAAGGTAGCACTATGGCTGGTGGCGGGGCCAAGACTTCAACTACCAACTCGAACACTAGTGAGGATCGTTTGTTTGTTTGTTTGTTTATACCAATCTAGTACTAGCTTGCAACCCCCCTCCCTCTTTCCCAGTCTCTTTCTCCCTCTATCTCTATACATGCGTGTGTGTGTGTGTGTATGCAACAGCATTTTTTTTTAACTCTGTTGAAAATCTCTCTAGGGAAAAAGAAGGAAGTCAAAAAAGAGACCGGTCTGGGTCTGTCCGCCAAGAAGGATGACAACTTTGGGGAGTGGTATTCTGAGGTGCCTCATCATCTATGGATATTTTATTGATTGTTCTATTTCATAACTGGAATTCTCTTTTCTCTTCGTACCTATTGTTTACTATTTTAGTATTTTGTGTTAGGGCTAAGGAAGGCTTTTGTTTTGACAGGTTGTGGTCAGTGGCGAACTGATTGAGTATTATGACATATCTGGCTGTTATATCCTACGGCCATGGACAATGTCTATTTGGGAGATCATGCAAGTAAGCGTGGAAATATGTTACATGGCCTTTTTATATTTATCCTCTTGAAATGGCGATTGCATTTGCCAGTTAGCTGAAAATCAGTGGTGGTTTGTGATCTGTAACCGATACAAATGGTATGAATACCATCAACTAACAGGAGATATGTTGCCAATTCCGGTTGCTTCAGGATTGTGGCATATACATGATGCCAATTTTTGTTCCTTTATTAGTTCATTTCATCAATTTAGGGTTTCGGCGATGACTACCCCCTATAATGTGGATGTGCATGCAGGCCTTCTTTGATGCAGAAATTAAGCAGATGAAGATCAAGAACTGCTATTTCCCTCTTTTTGTATCCCCTGGTGTTTTGCAGAAGGAAAAGGATCACATAGAGGGTTTTGCTCCTGAGGCAAGTTTGGCATTGCTTTTGGCATGCTTGTATTAACTATTAACTGAAACTTCTCTAAGTTATCTGAATATCTCTTCTGAAATTGTTGTGCGAGTTCTTTTCCTCCGATTTCTTTTCCTGTTAAAATAGGCATCCATTAAACAACATTGCAAAGTACACTCCAAACAAACCCAATCAAAGCCTTTTTTGCCTTTTGTTTGGAGTTGGCTACATGAATCGGTCTTCACAAATTGGCTCTATCATGGGTTCTGTAATTTTTAGTTAAATTTAATTTATTTGTATCCATCTTTTCCACAGCATCCCATTATGGCATAATTCTTCCCCTTCCCTAGCATTTCCTTTAAAAGAACAAAACTTATCAGACCCCCCATCCAACACCAAGAATAACATTGGTAACTCAATCTTAGATGTTTGCTTCTGAAGAATGGCTTGCAGGTAGCTTGGGACAGGGAAAATAATGTTTGTACTGAACTAAACCTTTGGTAGAAATTTAGAAAATAAATGGTATTATTCACTGACACGTTGCTGAGAAAATTTCTTGGAGTTCTTTGTAAATTGACATTCTTCTCACCTTCTGATTCACTAGAATAAGCACATTCTTCAAGGAGAACAAAAGAATCTTCGTACCATAAGGCTACCGTATGCACATCTTATTCAACA
Organism: Rhododendron mucronatum var. ripense; assembly: GCA_019656295.1. Lineage (NCBI taxonomy): Eukaryota > Viridiplantae > Streptophyta > Magnoliopsida > Ericales > Ericaceae > Rhododendron > Rhododendron mucronatum. The sequence continues at coordinate 1,033,292 of BPLT01000163.1, forward strand.
TAGGAGGATATCTAAACAGCAGTTAGTGCTTCTGTTATTACTTTATTGGGTGGACTATGCACCAATTGGTTGGGGTAGCACCACATGAAGATGAATTGAGAGCAAATAGAGTAGGGTTGTTTTCTTCTATAAAATGCATCTAAGGTGACTGATTTTTTCAGGTAGCCTGGGTCACAAAATCAGGCCAATCTGATTTAGAGGTGCCTATTGCCATTCGTCCTACAAGTGAAACTGTTATGTATCCCTACTATTCTAAGTGGATAAGAGGACACCGCGACTTGCCTTTGAAACTTAACCAGTGGTGCAATGTTGTTAGATGGGAGTTCAGCAATCCAACTCCATTTATCAGGTTATTTTATTTTATTTTTATTTTTATGAATCTCTTCTTCTTTGATTGGTGTTTTGCCTTGTTTCTTTGAAAGGTAAGCTATGGAGACTCAAACTTGAGTGACTTTATTGGGAGTGTGCCTGTTTCACTTGGGTGATGGGACAATTTTGGTTTATCTAATTTTGGATGATAGTAGTAATTTAAAGCCTGCCAATCATTGCTCCAATATATATATATATATATATATATATATATATATATTTTGCAGTTGTATTCCTCATTGGTTTTGCTTAAGATACTTTTTACAACTGAAGAGTCTTATCTTGCTGGCATTTCCTGTATGAGTTGATTTATTTTCTTCCAGTTTTCATACACATTCTTTGGTCAAATCTCTTCTTGTCTGTACTGGTGATGCTACTTCCACTTTTAGTAAACTCGTCAAATGCAATGTTAAGGTATACTCATCCATAGTACTATATTTTCATGTTTCATTTTCAATGGAACACTGCACTGGTCCATTGTGAAGATGTCTGATGTTGGCAATTTTATTGAAGTTCTACACTCATTTAGGGGGAAAAATTATTTTTATTAAAAATAGATAAAATTAAATGATACAGGAAATTTGTTGGTGAACTAGTTTCACAAATAGTTGCAGAAAAACTGCATAATATATCAGTTTGAGGAAATTATTTTTTAACAGTTATTGAAAGTTTCCAAACTTAGAGTGGTTTATTCAAACTCTGTCATCTTTACTTCCAAATAACGAAAAAGTGGGAAGGAAAAGGCACAAACAAATGAATACAATAATAAATGGGGCCCTTTAGAAACAATTTTTGTTTATTACTCCCAAGACTCCTTATGTCTAGAGTCAGGTTCTCTGAAATTGACTAGATGGAGGAAACTTCCTTGTGATTGTAGGAGTCGTGAGTTTCTTTGGCAGGAGGGGCATACAGCGTTTGCTACAAAGGAGGAGGCAGATAAGGAGGTATTGACTTTTGGCAACTAGGCTTTGTAGATTATGCTTGTGGATATCGTTTTGTACCTATGTATTTTCTGAGTTTATTATGGGACTTTAATGTTATTTTTCCTATTTCTGACTGTTGGAGTCAGGATATGGACTTGCTTCTGAGTTTATTATGGGACTTTAATGTTATTTTTCCTATTTCTGACTGTCGGAGTCAGGATATGGACTTGCTTTATATAAGCAGATCCAAGATTAAGTATTACCACATTTGCGTCATACATAGCTTATGCTTTGGTTCATCTCTGCAAAAACTCTGGCTTTGTTTGGTTGAGAGTTTAGTTTAGTTTAGTTTTGATAGTGGGTGGAGAGAGAAATAGGGTAATGATTGGAAAGAGGGGTAATGATTGGTGAGAGATAGAGAGAGATGAGAAAGTAATAATTGGAGAAATAGAGTAATGATTGAAAAGAAAAGTAGGGTAATAATTGAAAAACAAAACAAAACTTACAACCGAACATAGCCAGATCTGCCTTTTGATTATCATTTATTTTGGATTGATGCCTACCATCTCATGTCATTCTCAGAGCTCAGGGTGCTAACCATTTGGGGAGTTTGTCTTTTGTTTCTTTTTAAGCCTTAAACTGTTAGTTTATGTTTTTATCACAGCATTGTGGTGCTTGTTATTTTCTTATTGCATTTTTTTTTTGGAAGGATGTCCTAAAGCCCACTGTACTTAACATTCTGTACTGGTCCTTGATAATGGTGGACACTGTTTGCAGAACTTGAAAAACAACATTTTCTGATGAGGAGAATTCTCTGTGAAACGCACCCTTTGAAAGATTAGTAATAGTTTGGGGTTACTGCTAAACTAATGGGGCCACATGCTACCTTCATTTCCTTTGTATTCCCTTCTAAAATTATCACCTGGCTAGCTCTCACAAAGCTTGGTTCCCAACTAATTTTTTATGCAAATGTTACTCATCAAAGATATTAAAATTATAGATTTACGTTGAAAATCTAGAGTTGTATTTGTTTTCTAGGTTAACGTTTTATTACTGTCAATCTGTTTCAGGTTCTTGAAATACTGGAACTGTATAGCCGGATTTATGAAGAGTACTTGGCTGTTCCAGTTATAAAGGGCAAGAAAAGTGAGCATGAGAAGTTTGCCGGTGGACTTTATACAACTAGTGTTGAGGTAGTTATTCATAACATCACTCCAGCCTTCATATATCACTCAGCAGTTCTTTATCTGTGCCTTGGATTTGATAGGTTGAAGTGTTGTATTGATATGCGTACTATTTGGCAGGCTTTTATTCCAAACACTGGTCGTGGGATCCAAGGTGCAACTTCACACTGTTTGGGGCAAAATTTTGCAAAAATGTTTGAGATAAACTTTGAAAATGATAAAGGTGAAAAGGCTATGGTCTGGCAGAATTCCTGGGCATACAGTACCAGAACGGTAAAATGTGCATAGTTTCACCTCTTAATTTTGATATAGACTGTTGTCTTGTAGGCTATCACTGAAATTACTTCTATCTAGTTAAGGGAATGCATGGTAAACTAGATTTTTCCTGGGTATTGACATCCACTACTTCTTAGTGTCTGGTTGGAATTGGAAGACTTCGTTGTGTAATTCTTACTGTAGGGTCATATCCAATTTTAGCTATACTTCAATTTTGCTAATTGGAGATATTTGGTATGGTAAGTTGTTAGCTGTATGTCTCAGGCTTAAGATCAGTTCACAGTTGACTTACAGTTACATGTGCTTTTCTGATAAGTTCACATGCTGATCAACTAATATCAAACCAGCTGCGCTGATTGAATTAATTGCTACTGTTGCGTCTACAATCTTGCTTTTTGTGGAGGAAACATTTCTTATGAAAGTTTTGCCTTGCCTAAAATTGGATGTCATTTTATTCTCTTTAAACAGTAGCAAAATTGTCAAGTTACATTTCTTCTCTTTATTTTGCCTTTGAGGGGTTGCTTGTGTTCTTTCCTGAGCAGATGGCATTAGGGAGTTGGCCGAAAAGAAAATTACTGTTCCGTTGGAAAATACTTCATTGCAATGGTTTACTTGCGATTTCTGTTATAACAAGTAGAAATGAATTGGGAATGAGAAGTACCAGATTATCTGGTCAAGTTATTATAATTGTACGAAAGTACACATAAGCTCAGCTACAAAGTTTTGGTGTTGCCTGGATGTGTCAGTACTGGCTGAAGGTACATAATGCATTGTATCCCCCAACGCTTCTACCCCGAGTTTGCAAATTTGTGAATCTATCCCAACTTCTTGTTGAATTCACAGTTTTACTTCATCAATTGCCAAATTGCCCCATTGGGAGGGTGGATTTTCAAATTTTGGGCTATGTTTAGTTTTTATACTATAGCCAATCTCCAATTTTATTGACTTAAGGGGCGAACTTCTTGTTATGAGAAGGTTTTGGATTTGTTGATTGCGTGGGAAAGGATAAACTTCGAAGGAACGACCCAAACCAAATCTACGGTGTCAAGAGCCAAAGTGCTAGCATGATGTTTTCATTTCTATTGCTCCTGCACTCTCGCTTCTGCCTTGGGTGATACAATGAAAGACTCAGCTCAATATTTGTGGACTTTGTTGGTGTACACTTAAGAGCACTCGATTTTATGATTTTTATGTTAAATCTGGATAGCAAATTAGGCGTTGAGCGAGTATATTGTGATAAAAGTTCAGACTTTTGGTAGTCTTGAAAGGCTTGGTGACACTCAGGTAGGTCTCCATTTTTAGTACAATGGCTGGTTAAGGTCTCCTGGGATGCATGGATCTTGATATAACTTGAAAATACGAGCGTCGTTATGGGCATGCGCATACATCTGTTGCTAAGCGGCTCAGTTTCGGGTAAGCCAGCCACGGCGGGTTGGATAATCCAGCCAGATCAGCCTGTTGACCAGATGATCTTCAGCCTTGGCTTCAAGGGTTCAAGTCCCTTTCTTGTCTTGTCTAAGATTTGGGTGTCTGTTCCCTGTCTATGCATCTGCTGTATGCTTATTTCTTTTACAGTTTTTTTGTTGTTGTGTGAATTGGTTATCCTTGGAAAGGTTATGAATTTTTGCCTGGTCAATTTGTCTCTCTCTCTCTCTCTTGTACTGAATTTTTGTCTATGCATCTGATGTATGCTTATTTCTTTTGCAGTTTCCTCTATGTTTTTTTTATTCAATTGGTTATCCTGGGAAATGTTATGAATTTTTCCCTGGTCAATTAGTCTCCTCTCTCTATCTTGTACTGAATTTTTTGCAGATTGGAGTGATGGTGATGGTTCATGGGGATGATAAAGGCTTGGTGCTGCCTCCAAAAGTAGCTGCTATCCAAGTTATTGTGATTCCCGTTCCTTACAAAGATGCTGATACTAAAGGGATCTATGATGCCTGTGATGCAACTGTGGAAACGTTGACTAAAGCAGGTGTTCGTGCTGAAGCAGACTTCAGGGATAATTATTCTCCCGGTTGGAAGTACTCACATTGGGAAATGAAAGGTGTTCCTCTTAGGATTGAAATAGGACCTAAAGATCTTGCCAATGAACAGGTAAATCGAATTTATTGTTATACCTTTTCTCTATTACTTTCCTTTTTTTCTTTATTGCTACTACTTGTCTCTCTGAGGTATTGATTCAATTTTCCAACTTCTTCGCTTGATGTTCTATTTTTTCTTCCATCTCTATTCAGGTACGTGCCGTTCGCCGCGATAATTCAGCTAAAAGTGATCTCTCGATGGCCAGTTTGGTTGAACATGTAAAAGATATGCTCACTAGTATCCAACAAAGTTTGTTTGATGTTGCGAAACAAAAGCGAGATGCCTGCATTCTGGTTGTGAAAACTTGGGATGAATTTGTTGAAGCATTGAGCCATAAAAAAATGATCTTGGCTCCTTGGTGTGATGAAGAGGTATGATGTTTATTTTTCCGATGTTGTATTGCTTTCATCTTGGTAAATTGAGCGATTCTTTGAAAAGGAACTCATCTGACCAGAGTCAAGGCACACATTTCTTCTACGACAAACAGAATTAAAAGATCCAACTTATGAGGATTGTAGATCTTTTGTTTCTGTTGCTGTTAGACTGTGAAGATATTGTCCCAACACCCAGTTACTTTGTGGGGGGTTTTGTAATATAGTTTTTGTTAATTCTTTAGGAGGTGGAGAAAGATGTGAAAGCACGTACTAAAGGTGAGATTGGAGCTGCTAAGACACTCTGTTCTCCCTTTGAACAGCCTGCACTAGATGAAGGTAAACACTTGCTGTTATTGGTCATGATTGTTCTCATTACTTTTGGTGTACTTCTTTGTAGCCAATGAATAATGCCAATCTGATTGTCATCAGCATTAGTGTGACCTGGTGTTACTCCGAAGTTGGCTGCTCAATTTTACTCAAATTATGCTTGTTCAGACAAATTTTATTCTTCAGGATGCTTTCATCTTTCAGGGCTTTACTCTCTTAATTCTATCGTTGACTCTTTTTCCAATTCCACGCGAACAATTGCACATATTCTGTTTTATCTCCCAAATTTATTTGAGTTGCCCATTCTTCGGTGTTTACTTAAATTTGGAAACTAGTTTTCTCCTGTGGAACTAAATTTCTCATGATCACCACAAGAATTCAAAAGACCGTTTGTAAGCGAGAGGTTAGAGGTACGGTGTAGTTGCAACTCATCCATTTTGCATCTAGAATCCGGGGAGGTACATTGTAAAGATTTATGATCTGGACCCAGAGACACCATGTAACTCGACCTTGTAGGGGATGGGGTAAATACTCGTGGAGCATCGGTTGTACTTACATGACTACTGACTAGTGTCTTGGCAGGGTGACTTGGAAGCGTAGTTGCAAGTCATCCATTTTTCCAAGACATAGAGTACATGGAAAAGATTTAGGATCTGGACCCCGGAGACAACTAGACCAAGTAGGGGAAAGGGTAAGAGCATCCCCATTGTAATAAGCAAATGTGTGAATAAACAAATTTAACAATGCTCAAAAAACACCCCATATTGTAATAAGCAAAATTACAAGTCTTTTAGTAAATAACCAAATTATACCCATTCCATAACCAAACTTAACTTCTTCTATCAATAATCACAACTCAATAACTCAAAAATACCCCATATTGGAATCATCTCATCGAGACGAATAATTTGGTGTGGTTGGGTGCGTGATTGGAACTCGTTTGCGATTGGAAAAATGTGCATTGTGTATTGTGGGGGATTTTTTTGGGTTAGGGATGCAAAAATAACCAATGTGGAGGTAGAGGTTGTTAAGTTTGATTATGGACTAAATAGAAAATCAAACGTTGATGTGGCACATTTTGGTTATTGGTTTTGATTATTACCATTGCAGATGCTCTAATACTTCTGGAACATGAGATTCACTTACATGACTAGTATCTTAGCTGGGTTTACTTTGAGCTATATGGAGCACGTTTTTAAAATTCATTTGTCTATTGGGAAGAGAAATAATATATTCCATTGTATGAAGAGATTATGAGTTGATCATATGTTTGTCTTGTTTTCTGCTATTACTATGTGCAGGTACATTGTGTTTTGCCTCAGGCAAACCAGCCAAGAAGTGGACCTACTGGGGGCGAAGTTACTGATTATCAATTCGACTGTCTTCTCTCTTTTGTTTTGCAACTTCTGCATGTCCTGGATTTTGATAATTTAGGTTTAACATCTGGGTTTAGTGATTGGAGCGCCCATTAAGATTATGCTCTCCTCTCTCTGCTTTTCAAAGAAGCTACAGGAGGTTGGATGAGCGTTCCTATTTTGACTTGAGTTACCCTCGTATCTGTGATTTTGACGTTTGTATTTTTATTTTTTACTTGATAATTGGCACGTTGACAATTTATAATCTATACTTGATAAAGGACGTGTTATTTTCTTGAAAGAAAGGAACTTGCTTGGCTGGGAAACAAAGCAGAAACATTTGTGAATTGGTGGATGTGTAGAAGGCCAACGGATGTTCCTTGTTTGTATCTTTTCTTCATGCATACAAGGTCTGTCAATGAATTGGATTCGATCCGGATCCGATTCGATAACGTCGATCCGATAATTTGTAAAATATTTTTTCAAATTTTTTAAGAAAACTATAAATTTTTTATTTTGAAAAAAAAGTGTTTACGAAATTGTATTTTTATTTTTAATTTTTTATTGGAATTTTTTTTTTTCTAAAATTTTTGAAGTTAAAAAGTTTTCGGATCGGATTCGAATTTTCAGATTAGATTTGAATTTCAGATTCGGATTACCATTACTTCCTCCGTCACTTTTTAAGTGTCTTGCTTCGTAATTCAAACTTATTAAAAAGCCATTATTATTATACCTTTCATATCAACTTTTTCCTCTACTTTCCCTTCTTATCCATCATCATTATATTTTTACTCACTGATTTTTCAAAATGGAATCTACTTTTAGGGACAAAATAGACAATGCATCAACTTTTACCCACTAACTTTACCAAATGAAAACTTATTAAGGGACAACCCAAAATGGAATACCGTACTATAAAAAAGGGACGGAGGGAGTATTATATTCTAGTCTTATAACATTCGGATTCCGGCCATTGGACATTGAGCCTGACGCAAACAATGGTACTTGCAATCTGTATATTGTTTTCCATTGGAAGGTTAATAATTGTCTCATTTGGTGGTTGTGCTGCTGCTGCTGCTGCGATTTTTGGTGCAATTTTAACCAAGATTTACTGGAGGTTGGGTGTATAAAGTTTTTCTAGTTTTTACCATTGTGGGAACAGATAGATTGCTTTGGTTTTGGTAACAAGAGAGTGAGACCAAATGAAGAAAATTTGTCACTCCCACATGGTATACTTTTTCAACCTTGTTCACTTCTTCATTGTGCTGCACTTTTATCGTTTATTAACAGATGAAAAATATACTTAAAATAGCTGTGTAAAACCACGCAAAATACTGACAACTTATTTTATTCCTATGACTTGGGAGACTACCTTAATTTCATAATTATCTCCTAAACAGGCAAAACGAAAATATGCACAATACATAAGGATCAATGAATCGGCCAAAAACCCTAAAAACAAAAAAGCAAGATAAAATAAAAAAACCAAGCAATACGAATGTGAGATGCTTGAACAACTTCTTTTTTTTTTTCTCTCTCTCTTTTATTGAGGAATGACATCCAATAGATATTTAACTTCTTAGAATCTAAAGCACTAAACAAAGAAGTGAATGCACACGATGTTTATACTATGATCTGTAACTTTTTTCAAAATGTGAAATTGAACAAAAAATAGAGAAAGGTGACCTAAACAGATGGAGTATGAGCAAAATTATCATTCTAGAATATCATCTATGCGTCCAAAATAAATAAAACAAAAGTCATACAATACCTATTACACGACATTGTAATCGGCACCAGGCATTTACCTGAACTCTGTGTTAGTAAATCAAAAGGTCTAGACTAGTCACATAATTGACATGTGTGCATGCGAGCGGAGGCGCAAGTGCGAGCGTGAAAACGTCTTTAAAATATATCTCAAACTATTAAAATCTGAGAGTGCGAGCATTGACGCAGTGCAAGGATTGACAATGAGAGTGCTTGATGTTTTGAAGGATTACGCGACTAAGGGACTTTTGAGTGAATACTGTACGGGAGAATTAATTAACTTTATTTTGGTAGAAGAATACGAGTAGTAAGAAATAAAAAAGAGCCTAAAAAGACAACGAGGCAAAATAGGAAAACCAATGCTGGGGTGAAGTTCTCCCAGAAACCTTATTATCCCCCGCCGTAAATCTGCTCTCTCTCTCTCTCTCTCTCTCTCTCCCTCCCTTCCTCTCTCTCGATCGACACGAGAACGTCGAGAAGAAGAAGTAGTAATCCAAGAGCTCTCTGTCCGGATTCTCTCTTTCATCACCTCAAAATAACAATACATACATACATACAGTAATCTCAGCCCAAACCCACCAGTGATCTTTTAGTTGCTTGGAATTTATCTAGATTCTAGTACGTCGTTAACAGTTAGCTAGTCGTACACATCCTATCTGCGTTATTCATTCCCGTCCCCGGCCCCGCCTTGGGATGGTGCGGTGGCAACTTCCTTTGAGTTGCCGCCGCTAAATTACATTTACAGCGGAACAGCAGCATTTAGCTAGCTAGGAGTAGGAGGCCTCCCGCCAGCAGAAGATGGGAACCTCTTCTTCTTCAAAAAAAAAAAAAGCAGCTGATTGACGAAGCCCCACTCCGAGATTGGAAGGCAATAGTTGAGATGAATGGTCTCAGTATCAATGTGCTTACTGAGAAACAACATGGTCTTTTAGAGATCATTGATCAAATTGAAGATCCTCAATTAAAGATAAAAATAATTGAAACTTGCTTATCTTCAATGAAATAAGGCTACTCGGCACTACTCGAAAAGAAAATCGGGTAAGAAGAAACATAAAGATCGTGATAAGAATGAACCATCTAGTTCAAAGAATACTTCTGCTAAGAAGCAGAAACATAAAACTGATAAGAAAATTACTCGCCAGCAGAAGATGGGAACCTCTTCTTCTTCAAAAAAAAAAAAAAAGCAGCTGATTGACGAAACCCCACTCCGAGATTAATTAACACGATTCAGAACAAGGCGGCCGTCGTCGGTTGTGTCGTCCGGTGATGGCATCGTTTGGAGGGCAGCCGGGTGGGTGGAATGTTCCTCAAGAGCAATGACACAGGGGAGGGGATCGAGTCCACCAGGAAGCTTTACTCTCAAAATGTTTCGCTCATCAACTCCTTCGAATCCAAGATGTCAACCCTTATGTCCTTGCAACATTTTACTAACATAAGTCTTCGAACATGAAGCGAGTCTTCCACCCCCAATATAAGCGATTCTATTATGGAAATCAAACCTAATATGCATAATTAATGCTCGAAAGTCATATGATATTGCACACAATAGTTATAGTAATATGCATAGATGACCAAAAAAAAATTGGATAACAAGGTATTTGTAAGCCGAATGATCTATATAATGGTGCACAATCAACAAAAGGTAACATGAAATACGACCGGGTCGGCAACCGGACGAATGATCTTGTACATGCTAGCATGCTTATTGTCCTCTGGCACAAGAACTAATGCTACCGTCAAGAGTTTAACATCCATACCGGAAATTTTAATTTCATAACATAAAGAGCTTACAAATATGAAATCAATACAGTAATTAATGTAACCAAGGTAGGTAATACTCACTTCAATTTCGAGTTCGATAGAGTAATCCTACATAATCCGGTGCGATAATGTGCGATTAGGAGTAAGTAATCAAATAACGAAGTTAAACTAATCTCACTGGACCGAAGTTAAACTAATCTCACTGGACCGGACTCTAAGGATACTCTAATTAATGTCTGGTCTGAGGCCTGAGGTGTAGGTCCTAAATGAGTGATGGAAGTCAAATGCAACAAAACCCCCAAAATCGATATCGAATCCTAAGACTTTAACTCGTTGGCACTAGGACCATAATATTTTCTCTACTTAGAAATAAGTGATGGGACCACCACAAATTCCAAGGAGAAGTAGGCTTCGGAGCTCTAATTTTGACATAAAACTCGCATCAATTGAAATCTCGGATGATGACAGATATAGTCGTTTGAAGTGGGTGGACTGCGCATTAATGACACCTAATTCATGCCTAACCCGCACTAGAGCGCCAAAAAACAGAAAGCAGCACTAATCCGTGTTAGGAGAGATTTCTGCAATTCCACCCAAACTATGTCGTCAATCACAATTTAAGCTAGCCTTGAATTCCCAATGGAGTACCCAAATATTCTATAAGTATGAACGTGCAAGGCAGACTTAGCTTCGAAGGATTCCAGCTCAACACGAACTCATCCATGGATTCTGAAACTCAATACTTCCAATTACTGTGAGTGAAAACATGCAAAACAACTACAACACATGACTTAAACGGCGCCCTATTGGTTGTCGTCGAGGTTTCGCTTCTGGATTGGGTTTATTTGAGGTACCAAGCAAGAACGACTATGCTTCAGCCTAAACAAATCGCAAAAGTAGTTAATGAACGCTAAAAACTCCACCGGTTAAAAAGCCAATTGTCAAATGTCCTCAAGGCAATTAGAAAAAATGTGAATGAAGCAATGGACCTCGCCAATGAAGTAAACACTTTACTCCTCTTTACTCCTCCCACTACCCAAAGAAAGAGAATATCAACATTCCTTTTAAGTTTTTCTTTGAAATTAATGTTCCACCAAGTTAGAGGCACACAAAATGAACAGAGTTATGACATAGGACGGGATTGAAATGGGGCTAAGTATGATCAAAACACACACAAAAAAAAAAAAAAAACAGAGGCCGTTTTGGGGCTGGGAATGTATCTTGGTAATGCAAGAGAAGAGAAGAATGGCTTTAAGAAGATAGATCTAGACGTCACACCTAGGTTACCAAATGAATCACACCTTAGGCCTCTTTAGCATCACACCAAAGCATATGAATTGCATCATGACACAATCTTCAAAGCTACAAGCTTTTGTAAATTCTTAATTCACTCAATCATTCACACCTTTATCCTCTTCAAGTACATCAATTTAAAGGTTCCCAACGTGTTTAATACCAAAGACTATTTCTATATTTTTCCTAGATGACTGGTTTAATACCAAAGACTTTTTCTATATATTTCCTACATGACTGGTTTAATACCAAAGACTGTTCCCATTCCCAAGCTAGATGGCTGGATAGGATGATGAATTGTGTTGTGTGATGATTGAGTACGTTTGATATGTGATCAAAGCACCCCTAAATGAAAAGTCACAAGGCTCGTGCATCCGCCAATGGAATACACATCAACCCAAAACTTCGAATCTTCTTAAACCAGCAAACTACCACTGCCACTGCCACCTCAAAGAACATATCTTGGTAAACGATGACAAAGATAAAATGATGTAAAACGATATTTACACGATTTTCTTTTTACAGTTAACAGGTGGATTTAGAATAATTTAGCAAAACTTCAATAAGCAAAGGAACCCCTTTTTTTTTTTTTTTTTTTTTTATTCTAACGTTAACTTTGAGTACATCACTAAAATATATATTAAAGGTTCACAAAGAGAAAATATAAACGAATTTTATGGAGAAGAGAGTTGGGAAAGGCGAGTAAGACATAATCGAACATTTAATTTGACCTTTATTACCTTTAGTTTTAGTCTTAGTGTTTCCATTGAACCCCACTGTCAGCATCAATGTTAGGCGAGATTAGGCTCTCAATGTAGGGATATGCATCAAAACATGTTGGAGAATTATGAATCGTGGGACTACTAATTGTGCCATTAGGATCGAACCGATCTAAACTGTAGCGACCAGTATCCAGTAGAACTCCACCATTCTTCAAAATGCACAATACTGTGGAGAAGGGAACAATCCAATTGTGACGCATGGACGTCGGTATAGAAAACAACTTGGTCCAAGACTCTCTGACACCGTATTCTTTCATTGCCCATACATCAATAGCACGACCTCGGTTACGGACAATACAGAGGCACCCATCCAAATCAGCCAACAAAATCTCATGCGTATAAACATCTTGAGACACGGATGGCAAAACTTCCTGTTCAGAAAAAAGAGGTTGCAAAACTTCTTCATACGTCTCCTTCACCAAATCAAGAGAAGGAATGGTGTCCGTAGGCAAGGTCGGGAAGGTCCACGAAAGCCAAAAAAGGGCCCCGTTCACAAATGTCCCTGAATTATATACAGGAAGAGAATGAGGAAAGTCTCCAATCCTTCTCCACGAATCAGTCCTCAATGAATACACATTCACTTCATTATCACGAAAGAATCCAACCACCTTGTAATCATCAGCAGACTCGTCATAACCAAAACCATACATCCCCTTATCAGGGTCCCGCGTTACAACATCCGGCATTCTCTTGGACTTCCTAGTAGACAGGTTCCATATAAATACTCCGTTTTCAGTTGAGATGCACACTAAACCATCACGGCCACCCCAAAACCTCAGCCCAAAATCCGGTAGAGTCGAAGGCCAATCCAGCTCCACAGCGGTATCGGAATGCTCATTCAAAATGGAGTAAAGAGAGCATGACTTGACATCAGTATAGGGATACCGATCGGTTAGAATGAGTCTATGGTGGGCATAACTAGTGTCCTTGGATGCCAAACCGAGATGGGTCTTTGCGAATTTGGGTTGAGAAATCATCGCCCACCATGATTTGGAAACGCATCTGAATCGCAGCAGAGACTTGACTGGAAGCCTCAAAAGTATTTCCATGATGATTTCGAACGGGAGGTTCGGCAGGTCGGGAAAATTCTCCATCGGAAGGGGACCGAGAGAGGTCTGCTTGGTTTCGTCTTTGTGTCTAGGGTTTCTTCCTTGTGGTAAAAGTTTTCCAAGTAGTACTCCTACTAAATTTCAATTCCGACTAAATTTCTCCTTTATCCCTCAACTATTCAATATTAATGTAATACTCCTACTAAATTCGTCAATTAATTCTTCTGAGTCCTTAAACTTTTCAAGGTGATATTCCGGTGGTCTAACCGTCTAATTTTGTATTCGCTATATTGTACTGGATAAAAGCTACTGTACTTTTCAAATTATCAAAGAACATGCATATTGTTCTCGATCAATTGAAAATAATTATTAATCAAAAAATTATATTTATTTTAGGGACAACGTTCTTTTGATTTTTTGTTCTAAATTAACAGACGATGTTCTTAACTAAGTATAAAATAAGAAGAGAGTAATTCTTTTGCTTCAATTTCTACCCCTAAATATACAGGATAGATGGACGATAATGAGCCTCAATATCGATCCTAGTAACAGAATAGTTACCTTTCGGTTGGTAAATAAACTTAAGAATCTGAAATTAGACCGAGTGTATATGGATTTGAAAAGTTTCAAGATCAAAAAAATATTGTACTTCCATTCATAATTGTTTAAATTTTTTTGCACCAAATTAAAGTACTATTCAAGATTTTTTTGCACCAAATTAAGTATATTTTTTATCCATAAATTGCAAGTCTTTTTACAAGGGAATATCAAAATGGAACCGAAGAAGTAGTTATTCATCATTATACCATACTTTCGGAAAAGCTAACCAAATTGCAATTCAGCCATCGAAGATACGAACAGAATCAAAGATGCCAAATTTACCTTTCTTCTTTCTTCTATAAAACAACTATTTGGCTTATTCACCGAGGAGTCGTGAATAAGTCATTTGCGGAGTTGCACGATTTTGGTCGTCCGTTTTGGTATGGGACGCTCTGAATTTTAAAAAAACTATTTGCTGGAAGAGTTTAACTCTTCGCATGAATAATTTTTTTAAAAAAAAAATCCGGACTGTCCAATACACTTTGAACTCACGCAATTTGCTCCGTAAACGTTTATTTAAGGAAAGCTTAGTAATAAAGTTTTTCTCATAAAACAAAATTTTGTCCTTCCCTTTTCTTTTAGAAAAGTCAAATCCACAATTCACAGTTGCATTATATTAATGGACTCCTTATGGGCAAAAAAGCAAAAAAGACTCTTGCCAGCAAAAAGGCCCAGAAGGTCAATTTGCGTGGTACAAAACCAGATAAAAAGGAGGCGGATTCTCTGTGGTTGCAGCCACTTATCTTTGCATCAAACGGTCCAAATTTTAAAAAACTTTTCCTCGGACTTTTTTTTTTTTAGATCTTAACCGTTAAAAACACTATCCGATGGTTGTGAAAACTCCAACCGCACCCCGTATCCAGATGTGGACTGCTGACAAGCCTTATTCGGGTAAAAAACAAGTCTCATCAGGCTGTAAACAAGTGTGCGGCTTAAATGTTATTGCAAAGGCTAGCTTGTTCGTTTTGGGTCTCAAAATATTTGCGCAAGCTCTTCAATAATTTTTTGTTATCTATCTCTCTTCACTCATTACTCCAAAATATTCCTTAAAACCCAAACCGAACATAGATTTCCAGAGGCTGAATGTAGGGTGTGTGAGCCGTATGAACTTTTACCTCTAATGTCGAGCACTACGGGTATGACACATGCCCTGGTGCTCGGCAAGGTTTATGCCGTGGGTATGTTTTTAACATGTTTTACCGAGCTCTCAGGCGACAACACGTGTCCCAGGTGGCTGCTCGGATGGAAATGCCCTGCCAAAGCTGACTCCTGATTGGCGACGCCCCCACAACCGCCACACAAGCTTGTCTTTGATTGGTGGTATCGTGGAGAGTTCCTGATCGGCGAAACCCCTACGATCGCCATACAAGCCTGTCTTTGATTGGTGGCATCGTGGGGAGGCAGTTAACACTCCCCCACGATCTCCATCACCCCGCTAATTTATGGTTCACGGGGATGTAACTTCCACCCACCCCGTGGGAACCACCCCACTCGCCCATGATCTAGGTTCACCACCTGGGGGCAAACATACTCAGTCACAGAACCCCTAGAAATACGAGTACACGAGACATACACAGGCGAACACTTTATTTCCCTCTTTTACGATATTTTCTCTCAGTGATTCCCCGACTAACTTGATCGTTGGAGGGTCCACAACCAGAAATACCACCAGTCCTTGAACTTGTTTTGCAGGGAACCCTTCCCAAAGGCTCTCGGCACTATCATTCAAACTTGGTAGGAGTTCCGTCGAAGTGTTCGAATCTACCGCTCAGATTTTGGCTAGTGTGTATCGTACTAATGTTTATGGTAACTATCAAAAGGAGCCTACTGGATGATATCACCATTAATATCCTAATGAACTAGCGTTCTGTCCGTTCGATGCACGGGGCAACAAAAGAATATCCACGATGTGTTTTTTTCATTTTTGTACAGCGTACGGACACAACCCTAGTTTCTAATCGCATATCTATACCAATTGACATTACTTTTTTTTTTTAAACGGCAATCACATTTCACACAATATTAATTGTTGTGGTCCAACCTTTGGGCTATAAGATTAATCATGCAAACGTTGCTCAAACCTAAAAAATAAAAATGGAGAACTAGAGACAAAAAAGTGGAAACGTACCTTGTTGAACCGAACTTCTTATTTTAATCAAAACCTAGAGACAAAAAAAGTGGAAACACCATTAGGAGGGCTACGGAGCATGTGAAAATATTAAAAAAATCAAGGAGGCTGAAAATGTGGATAGGAATTGCCTTGTGAGAGATAAATAGGGGAGAATGGTGACTTAGATAGTGGTTGTGAACGTGGGTGAGTTTTTTTTTTCTCTGTAAAATTTTGTTTGTGAAGTGTGAACGTGGGACATGGGTGATTTTTTTTTTTTTTAAAAATTTTGTGAGTGTTTATTGTAAAGGTGGGACGTGGGTGGTTTTTTTTTTTTTTTTTTTTTAATTCTGCGAGTGTTGAGTGAATTTCATTGTAAATCCGTTTGTTGTACGTGGGGGTTTTTTTTTTTTTTTTTAATATTTTTAAACTTTTAAAATCTAGGAAATTAGGAATAGAAGTTTGGAGGCTCGTGGGGTTTAAATACATTTGCATAGGATATTGATCAAGGTGAACGTGAAATTTGAATAGGATATCGATCATGAAATATCATCAAGTTGAATGTGAAAATCTTTTTTTTCTGTTGCCCCATAGGTAGATAGATCGATCGATTCATCTACGTACCCTAATCAAGGAGCAGACCAAGGTAAAACCATCTCCTAATCAAACCACAACAATCATCCCAGAAACCGACTTTTGACTCCTATCAAAGCATTACAAAAATCCTATTCATTCCATAAGATAGACTTTTGACATCACAAAAATTCCAGATGATGTCGGCGGCTCTTGCGTCATCGACGATCCAACTTATCCAAATAATTATGACCATAACCAAAAAAAAAAACTTATCCAAATAAGCTTCGGCCTCTATCCGACAGAAAATGGTTTGTTGGATTCTAATGGGTAAGGGAGGTTGTAGCAATGGCGAGGATCGGAATGCCTGCTGGGATATGATGGTACATTTGTCAAATCTATCACTTTGGTAAACAAAATGCAATTTTTTTTTTTTAATCTGCATAAACGGGGATGCTGATGTTACGTTTATTGTGATAGAAATCATATAAAATTGAGAGCTTACTTGTTAAGTTTTGGTTTTCCTTAGTACTATTATATATATATAAAAAGCCAGAGTGAAGAGAGAGAGGGATAAAACACGGGATGGAGGAGATGGAGAGCTAGAAGACAAGGGAGGAGATGGACTTTTTGTCGGCATTGCCGGAGTGCCTCCTAACAGCCATCCTCTCTCGAACATCCCCTCGGGACGTGTGCCGTTCGTCTGCGGCCTCAAAGGAACTCAGGTCCGTCGCCGAGTCCGATGCCGTGTGGGAAAGATTTCTGCCGTCCGATCATGGGGACATCATATCGGGATTGGCAGGTGATCCTGTGGCTTTCTCCACCAAGAAACAACTCTACGAAAGCCTGACAGAGATTGTCCTCAGGGATGGCGAACGGGTAACCTAATCGCATTGCTAAATTTGTATGTCATGTACATCAGGTGCTAGCAAAAATTGCTATGAACAGTGCATGTTTTCTATTTTATCTACTCATATCTCTTTTAATTTTACAACAATACTCTATATTTTACCTGCCCTCTATAATATTTTTTAGGGCTTAGAGAGAGAGAGAAGGATAAAATAATTGGGGGGGGGGGGGGGGGGGGGGGGGGGGGGAGGGGAGGATAAAAAAATCGAAACAAGTGGGATACAAATGAATAGTTCTTTGGCAAAAGTATCGAGGTTTTGTAGTAGTAGCAATTTTACCTGCCCTTAATTGAGGCTGATGTAGAGCCCATTTTATGAATTTGGCTAGGTAAAATAGACTAAATGACTTTTTAACTATTCTGATGTACATGCTCGTATATATGCAAAATAGATATAGCTACACTTGATCGGGAATGACTTCGGTGTCCCCGGTCATTTTGGGGACACCGTAACTTTTGGCATAACAAAACCATTATAAGTATAACCCAATTCATTACAAGCATAACCAAAACCATTATAAGCGTAACCAAAACCATAACAAGGCATAACTTAGTTGGTTATGCCTTGGCTGGTTTTTGGTTATGCCTTGATTGGTTTTTGGTTTAGAACCATAATATGGCATAACCAAGGCATAATCAAAAACCAATCAAGGCATAACCAAAAATCAACCAAGGCATAACCAACCAAGTTATGCCTTGTTATGGTTTTGGTTATACTTATAATGGTTTTGGTTATGCTTGTAATGAATTTGGTTATGCTTATAATGATTTTGTTATGCCAAAAGTTACGGTGTCCCCAAAATGACCGGGGACACTGAAGTCATTCCCATAGTTGTTTGTTAATTAAACTTTTCTAATTAACTTCTATGGCCTTAATTTCTCAATGTATCCTTATGTTCACAAGCAAAATCGATCCAGTTGACTAGCACATCTAAAATCAAGGGTAGGCGATGCTGGTGAAAAGTCAACTCAATATCTATGAGAGAATGTTACAGGGGAGAGTGCTACTTGAAATTATAGTACAATGCACGATTATTTTTGCTAAATTTTGGGCAATTTTGAAAACCACTTTTGTAACATAGCTTTAAAAATTTGATCAGATCGCTGCTCTGCCTTTTCATATTAGAATAGATTGACCTGCTTCACAATTCTTGTCTTCTTCTTCTTCTTTTTTTTTTTTCATTTTCCTTTTTTAAGTTCAAGATACTTAAAGACTTTTTTAGCAGAAATTCAAAATAGATAAAGCTAGTGGGAAAAAGCGTGTTGTGCTAGAAGCCCGGGAGCTTGCAATTGCATGGGGAAGTTTCCCTGAATATTGGGAATGGATACGTTTACCTCGGACAAGGTACCGCTCGTCCTTCTCCCACTCTCTCTCGTCTTCATGAAAATGAAATCTTCTAATGTCATTCACGAAAGGAGAAACGAGGCCACCACAGTTCCACTTGATGGTATAAGCTTTAATTTCGTTTGAAGGTCTCTTGGTGTGTAAGTTATTTGTGCAAATAGTTCGGTTAGTCATCTCAATATAAATCATTACTTGGCTTGAGATAATTAAATGGACGGTCAGCGATCTCACAGTCCATTTTAATTTTGGCCATGCATTTCTCTGGAGCTAAATATAGCTGAACCAGACACTTCTCGATAGCTGACTATCGATCCTGATTTGTTGCATTTGAAATTTACACATTCAAACCTAGAAAATAAAAGGTTCAGATCGTTAGAAATGAGAATGTGGTGGGGTCCCCTTGTATTAGGATCACATTACATAACCCTATACTTGCTTTATTTGTGTGTATCTAAGTCTCGTGTGAATATCTTTAGTATGTGTAGATCGTCGGAGGTGCCCGAGCCTCCGGAAGAGCGTTTGTTCGATCTTAAAGGCAAGATAGAGGCTCGGTTGTTGTCGCCAGAAACCACTTATGTAGCATACCTTATGTTCAAAACTTGGGCAAGCTATGGGTCTCTCGGCCGAGCGAAGACATGTGTAAGATTTGCTGGGAAAAAAGGAGATGGCTATGAGACCACCAACATTGTTAATTTGGAACCGCCAAAATCAAGTCATCATCTGCGGAAAAGAACAGAAGGGTGGATGGAGATTGCACTGGGAGAGTTTTTCACTGGTCAAGGAGATGACGGCGAAGTGGAGATCCGGTTGATGGAGGTCGAACAAGGTAACTGGAAAGGTGTCATCAGTGTACAAGGCATTGTGCTTCGGCCTAAAGTCTGATTCCTAAATGAAATGGGTTTGTTTGTTCTGTACAAGCAGTGGCGGACTCAGGAATTTGACATAGTGGAGTCATCAATTTTCTTTGTAACCGTAATATATGAGTTACAGTTAAGCACATCCTACCAAAATTAATATGAGTTACAGTTAAGCACATTAATTTACACAAAAATTAATTTTAGCATAAATGATAAGGTAACAATTTTAAAGTATATATGTATTTTAATAACCAATTACTTGGGCAAACTTACGCACCTCAACTATATGCGTTAAAACAAAATTATCACACGTTCACCATCTATTTTCCTATTATTAATTCTACAAGTACAAGTTTCAGGGACTAAAAGTGTATAAATGTAATGTGTGAGTTCATATTGAGTATTGCACAAATGATCAAAGACGTTGGAAGAGTAGGGGGAAACAAATAAAAAATAATTAAAAAACTTACAGGAGTGGGGGACAAATAAAAAATAAGAAAACATTAAGAAGCGAGGAGACTCGAACTCAATAGCTCTCATTTAGAAAGCCTACACCTTAGCATTGCACCAGATGCTGCCTAGCCTGCTTGCATATTTTTGACATATAAAATACATATACACAAAATTGAAAAAGATTATTTTTTTAAAAAAAAGGCGTGGCGGCACGTGACCCCCCAAGGTGGGTCCGCCCCTGTGTACAAGCATAATTCACATAAGTGTCTATATTTACAACTACGTTAATACTCTTTTGTACTTAGCATACACACATTTGATATTTTAACAGAAAAAATTGAACGACTGCAAATGTAGTTTTCATTAGTATGTCTATACATTTTTAAAGAGAATCGCTTTGTTATACGATATAGATATTTTGCTGATCTCAACATAGCCATATTTTTTATATTGCTAAAGTTCACATATCTTGACGTTTGCAAAGAAAAAACAAACTCCTCAAGACGTTCACATTATTAACGTAACACAAATATCATGACGTCTGAAAGTAATATATATTCAATTGCAGATTTTCTGTAATCTAAAGTTTCCCATCTTTTACCCTTTAACCCTTTCGAAAAATTCTTTCATTTCATAAAAAGGAAAGGGTAGAAAAGGGAATTTGGTTCATTTAAAAGTCAAATAAGCAAACACTTGTAACATTTAAAGTAAGCAGACAAATTGACTACGACGAAGGCCAAGTGGATCCACTTAAAATCTTTTGAGACTTCTTTCTTACGCGCATGTCTCCGCTCGTAGTTTCCATGGACGGTGATGACGAAAAACCGGTCTATTCCACCGAAGGAGAACCTCACATCCGTAGAAATCAAACTCTAAACTCACGTCTCAAAAAAGCGGTACACCGTTACTGGGCCAAATTACCCAAAGTTAACCGGTTCAAATCTGGAAAGTATATTATTTTATTCTTACTCTAGACTATTTAATACTCAAGTATATTTTTTGGAGAAAAAATCGAAATGATCCTTGTAGTTTAGTATTTGTATCAATTTGGTCTCTGCAATTTGAATTGGCTCGATTTACACTCTGTAGTTTTCATTTTGTTTCAACTTGGTCCAATTACTAATAGCCGTTAGACTCCGTTAACTCCAGACACGAATGGGCCCCTTTTCTAGGGTTAAAATCGTAACTGTCATTCTCCTTTTACCCTAATATACCTCTAAACCAAAACACAGAGCCTCATTGTTCCCTTCTCCATTTTTTTTTTCACGGCTTTCATTCTCCATTCTTCACTCCCGGAAACAACCAACAGTATCAAGATCATCCACCGAAGCTGAGTATCGAGCTTTGGCTCAAACTGCAACTGATATAGCTTGGGTTCATTAGTTGCTTGTTGATTTACATGTTTCTGCTATTCTCCCTCATGTATTGTGGTGTGATAACAAATTTGCTATTTCTTTGGCTTCAAATCCCATTTTTCATGCTCGGACAAAGCATGTCGATGTGGACTATCATTTTATAAGGGAGAAAGTGTTGAGTAGGCATATTGTGGTTCGGAATATTAGCACCACAGATCTGTTAGCAGATATATTCACCAAAGTCCTGCCTATAGCTCGTTTTCAGTATCTCAAAGCCAAACACATGGTGATTCAACCACCCATGAGTTTGCAAGGGCATGTGAGCAGAGGACATTAATGAAGTATTTTGAGAGTTCTGGACATTTGTGTAAGTAGCTATTGTTAGTTACTTAGCTGGCCATGTGCCTATCTTGAGTTGTATATATAGCTTTGTATCATCAGTTGTGGACTTGAGAAAAGAAATAAACGAAATACAATTTCGCTCAGTTCGATCTGTTCTTGATTCCAGATCTTGAGATTTATGATTTTCTTCATTTCTCTGGGCTAAATATAGTTGAACCAAATACTTACTGATAGCTGACTATTGATCCTGATTTGTGATTTCCATATATCAATGAAAGGAGGTGTGGTGTTGATTTTAGGAAAACGATAATGCCACAACTTCTTATTTTAAAGACATGACTATTTTGTTCGTCCGTCAATTGTACCCTCGTTCGCTCATAACCTACTTTTCATTCTCTCTCCCCCCTGTTTTCTCAAAACCAGAAATGCTTCCCCACCAATGTACGCACCATGCTACCTACGCAGGAAGAACTATGTCTATGTCCTCCTCCTCCTCTTCCTCCTCCTCCTCCTCCTCCTCTCTCTCTCTCTCTCTCTCTCTCTCTCTCTCTCTCTCCTATTGTTGTTCGGTCAGTCCATACGTCGAATCCAATCCAACAAGGCTATAGGGGTTGATTTAATTTGATTGATCCATTTATGCACATTGCTTATTATTGAGGGATCGACCCTCACTGCAATTTTGTATCAATGTCTCTGTTGGAGAAAAGGGATTATGCCTGTCTGTCAGAGGAAAGGGATTATGTGTGTGTACGTGGAGAGAGAGAGAGAGAGAGAGAGAGAGAGAGAGAGGAATAAGTCTGTTTTTCAAGCGATAAAAAGGAACACAAGAGAATAAGTGCAAAAAGGTATGAGAACTTGACTATTCGTGCCATTACAGAAAAGAGTCGTGGCAGTATCGGCTCCCTTAATTTTATATTTTGTATATATGCACCAAAATAGAAAATCAAATATAGACCAAAAAGCACTACAAGGTAAAGGTGGAGGGAATGACCAATGTATTGTGTTTGTTTGGTAGATTTCTTTTTTCGTTTTCTTGATGATGGCTATGTAGGTTAGTTAAAGTAGTTAAGTACGCACGTAAGTAACATGGTGGAGTACCGCGAGGGGCAAAGATTCAGTGATCTCGAGACAACGCGTGCCAAATGCCACTAAATTTTACTGTCAGATGCGGGGTAAGTATTTGCCGGTAGCTTTCCTACCTCAGCGAGCCAAGTCTTGATTGCTCTCGTAAGAAGAGACATTTTGAAAGTAAGTGCGTGTGATTGCAACCAAAGAATGTCGCTCTAGAATTGTTACTTGTTCCCTAAAATGGCTAGCTAGTTATCCAATGAAACAAAAACCGGTGCTCATTAGACTTGGATCGTCATTTTATTTACCTGCGAAGTTCTTTACCTGCTATCGTTTTCATCGTTAGGTTCCAAGCTTTTAAGCTGGCTTCTAAGCTTTTCAGGCTCAGCCCAATATATTCAGGTCAATTTCGTCCCTTCGGCGTGGCTTCGATGTAATTTTTATGCCCATCCGTTCAACTTGGACCAGGGCTGCTTTTATGCCGGTAATAGATTAATCCGTTAATAAATTATCTATTACGTTAATAGATTGTTTTTAATCCGGATCGTCCAAAACACTTTTGGATGGTCGAGATTGAGTGCCGTGAACCTTATTTACGGTTCCTGCGTGAATAAGATTTTCTCAACACAAACATCAGTGACGTCTGAAAGTAGTGTAATCTGCTCTATAGACGCCAGAGGAGTATCAATGCTACAAAAAAAAATGAGTCCGAGTCAACAAACAAACAAAGACAATAGTAGTTGCAATTTTTTCCCTTCGAAAACTCAAAACCACAATGGCGCAGCTAGTGAGAGAGACGAGAGAAGAAATTTTTCAGTATGGGGTGGGTATCATGTGGTGCCCACTCGGCACATTCAAGCCGTCCGATGTGATTTTGGATAGCTCAGATTTTGAGAGAGAAAGAGGAGGGATGAGAGGAGAGAGAAGATTTTAATCTAAGCCATCCAAAAGTGCTCAGAAGTGCCGAGCGGGCACTTGTGGAATATACCAACTCCGCACTGAAAAATTTCTAGAGAGAGAGGTGGATAGCAAAAAATTTGAGAGCGGAGCAGAGTCTTTGTTTTGTAACACAACCCATGCATTATGCTTGTTTGCGATACTTTGAAAATAATCAGGGTGTCAAGTACGTTCCACTAACTAAAATCATTAAGTACTTTCTCCGTCTCAATTTAAATTAATGTCCCTTACAGGGATTCGTACATTTTCAAACCCAAAAAAAATACTACTTCTATATATATATATATTATTTTAATTTTTGTACACCAAATTAAAGTACTCAAAGTACTTTTTTTTAATTGAAGGTAATGTATTGTGAGAGAATAACCTATCTCCTAAAATGAAAAATAAATATTTAAAAAATAACAACGTGAGCAGAACGGGGCCTTAGCGAATTTATCTCAAAAATGCCAAGGGAGTCAGCTGTCAATATTGCAGCAAGTTATATAGTAGTTATGTAATACTCCGTACAATAAATGTCAAATATGTTGTAATAATATTAAAAACAATAAATAACAGCAAAACACAAATAGTCAAAATAGTATATTCAGGAAACATGAAGGAAAGAGGTACGTAACACCAAGAGCAACAAAATATTGTTGAAATATTTCTCAGGAAACATCAAGGAAATTAAGAGTTGTTCTTCAAGAACAACAAAATATGAATGAAATATTTCTTAGGAAACATCAAGGAAATTAAGAGTTGTTCTTCAAGAACAACAAAATATTAATGAAATATTTCTCAGGAAACATCAAAGAAATTAAGAGTTGTTCTTGATCAAGAACAACAAAATATTAATGAAATATTTCTCAGGAAACATCAAGGAAATTAAGAGTTGCTGTTCAAGAACAACAAAATATTATTGAAATATTTCTAACGACATTCCTTTCACTCTTCGTCTTTACAATGATCCTTCTACAAAATTTCTACAGTACAACATTTGATAGACATAAATAAAAAGGTCATGTGAAATTGCATAGAGGCCACCGCTTAAGAGCATCCACATCAAACTCATCCATATATTTTATCCTAGCTATAGCAATTTTTTGATATTATCAAAACTCTCCGTCTATTAGGAAAAAAACGATTTTGTGCTCCAAGAGCAAAGCTCCTCCTCTCATATAAGTGCACGAGGGGCGCTTAATGGTATGGCCCAACCAACTTGCCCACTTCAAGTACGTGTCTTTTTGTGGGAGGAAAGAGCATTGCTCTCGCATAATAATGTCATTATATTCGATTATTCTTTCTAAACTCTTTTTATTTTGCTAACTTATAGGAGTAATATTTTATTCTTTCTATTTTCTAGTTTAATGTATTTTTCTCCCCCAAATAAACCCAACAACGGGTTTCTTTTTCTTTTTTTTGATCCGCCAACCACGGGTTTCTTAGGCTCTGTTCCAGAAACCTTCTTAAAAAATAAGTACTTATTTTGCCACTTCTCAAAGAAAAATAAGAAAGTTTGTTCCACAAAATTCAAATAAGCAGCTTATTTCACATTTTCAAACTCAAAAATAACGTAAATGAGAAATAATTTTTTAATTTTTTTTTTGCACCGTATTAAAGATCTCAATGAGATCTATCAAACAAGATCTATATTGATAGAAAAATTATTTGCGTAAGCACATGATTTTTGAGCTTGAAATTATCTTCTCAAAAAATAAGTAATTGTTCAATATTTTCAGAAACAAACCTTCTTATTACACAAAAAATAAGTTGTTATTTCATTTCTGGAACGGGGCCTTAGTCATTGTAGACTGAAGGCTACCCAGAGCAATCTCTACCCCAGATTGACTTCTTTTTTTAAAATGATTTAAAAACCCCCCTTTCATTTATTGACACTTTTTTTTTTTGTTTTATTCATGTGAAAGTACCAAATTGCCCTTCATATGGAAGGAGTGACTTAAGAGGTTAGGCTAATTCAGTAACTTTACATGAGAGAGAGAGAGAGAGAGAGAGAGAGAGAGAGAGAGAGAGCACCAATGGATAAAAGTGAAGTGTGAAAATTATTATTATTATTTTTAATTTAAAAAATCCTAGTCATTTTTATTTTTGTGAACTTAATCATAGTTTCTGGTACGACTTGTGAGCTCTGATTGTTAGTGGGTATGAGCGCAGGCATGATTTGTAGATATGGTAGTACTTCCTTTGTTCCTTTTTAAAATGTTCACTACAGTTTTGCGTGCTATTTTCAAAGGTTTATCTCTTTATGTATGTTTTATGTTTTTAAAATCATTCTCTTATAAAAATAATTAAGATCTATCAACCCAAATCCATATTACATATTTTTAACAATACAAATTAAAAGATATAAGTAATTGAAAATGACACACAAAACCGTAATGGACACTTAAAAAGAAAAGAATGAAGTACTAATTATTTGCGAACCGGGTGTTTAACGTTGCCTCGTTTCTTGCGAACCACCCCACTCGCCATGCCTATTTGACCTAGGCCACCACCTGGGGGCTAACTTACTCAGTCACAGGACCCCTATAAATGCAACCGCACGAGATACACAGGTGGACACTCCGTTTCTCTCTTTTACAATACTTTCTCTCTGTCATTCCCCCCGATCTAGTAACTTGAACGTCAGAGCATCCACGGCTAAAAACACCACCGGTCCTTGGACTTGTTCTGCAGAGAATCCTTCACAAAGGCTCTTGGAATGATCATTCCGACTTGAGCACTCTTGTCGAAGTGGTCGGATCATTCGCCCAGATTTTGGCCAGTGTGTATTTTTTTTTGGAAACCGAGGAGTAATCCTGCAGCCAAGCAGCTATTGGACCCGACTGCGCAATCCAAACATCGGAAAAGACTAGCACAGCAACCCACCGCTAGGGCTGTAAATGAACTGAATCATTCGCGAACTGTTCGAGGCTCGGTTCAGTAACAGCTCGTTCGAGTTCGACTCGTCTGCTAAACGAACTGAACCTGAACTTCAATTCTAGGCTCGTTCCGTAAATGAGCCGAACCTGAGCCTAACGGTATTCGGCTTGGTTAGGTTCGCGAACTTATACTTAAATTTAATTAATAATTCAATAAAGGTCTGTTTGTAAATATAAAAATTTTTAAGATAGTATATATAATTCAATACTTATTTTTCTCTCAAATTCTATACAATCAATGAGAGGGTTTGGATTTGTTTGAGTTTAATGAGCTGAGCCGAATCAAACTTGAGTCTTGACGAGCTCAATTTGAGCTTAGATTCAGCTTGGCTTGATTCATTTGTGTTTAACCAGCCAAAATCGAGTCAAGATGTTCAAGTTCAAATCGAATTCGAGCCGAATTCAAGCCAGATTAGTACTTTAACGAACCCAACCGAGCCGAAATTGAGCCGAACTCAAGCCAGACTAGAACCTTAACGAACCCAACCGAGCCGAACCTGAGCCAAACTTGAGCCATACTAGTACCTTAACGAACCCAACCGAGCCGAACCCAAGCCTTGAAAAATTTTAACGAGCCGAACTCGAGTCAAGTTGTTTAGGCTCGAATCGAACTCGAGCCGAATTTATACCTTAACAAACCCGAGCCGAACTTAACAGGGTTCGGCCCGATTCGGTTCGTTTACAGCCCTACCCATCGCTATGGCTTCCCACTTAAATCATGGTTTGTCTTCAAGGGGAATCGAACATTGTTATGTTGCAAGCGCAGATTTGCCCTTACCATGTTGACAATTCATGGGTGGGTGGCCAGTGTGTATTGTACTGATGTTTATTTAGTACTAAATGTATTGTACTTATTTTTATTTAGTACTCCCTCCGTTCCAATTTGAGAGTCCCTCTTGGGGATTCCAACTATTTTAGGGGACAGCAATGATTACACCTATATTACCTATTATTTCCACCATTACCCCTATATTTTACTTACTTATAACACTTATATTCAATTGTGAAGGACACTTTTGGAAAATCACCAAAATTTTTCTTCCATTTTTGGAAAAGGACTATCATTTTGGAACAACCCAAAAAGGAATAATGGACTCTCAAATTGGAACGGAGGGAGTACTAAATTAAGGAGCCTAATGGATGATATCACCATTACTATCGATCTGTTACCATTGTAAAGGAAAAAACTGTGCACGCAACAATATTTAAATTCCCCCTTTGATGTTATTACAAATTCTGATTCAAAAGCTGAGGCCATAGGCCGTACACATCACTAGCTTATTTACAGGAGAAACTATAATTAATATCCTAATCAATCTACGTACCCTAATCAAGGAGCAGACCACTAATTAAGGTAAATCATCTACTAATCAAACCATAATTAACAATCATCCCAGAAACAGACTTTTGATTCAAAATCAAAGCATTACAAAGTCCTATTCTTCATTCTACTTCCTCCATCTCAAATTGCATGTCAATTTTTGGTATCCGTGTCAATTTCAATATAGATTTAAAAAAATATACAATATAGATTTTGTTTGATAGTTCTCGATTAGATTTATTATACAAAATTTTCAAACTCATAAAAAACATTATATATAGATTGAAAGATATAAACGATGGAAATTGACAGGAGTTTTAAAAATTATCATCCATTTCGGGACGAAAGAAGTATAAAATAGACTTCTGACATCATAGAATTCCAGAAGATGATGTTAGCGGCTCTTGGGTCATCCATCGTCTATCCAACTTGTCCAAATAAGCTAGCTTCGGCCTCTATATATCCGACAGAAAATGGCCTGTTGGAATCTAAATGGGGAAGGGTGGTTGTAGCGATAGCGAGGATCGGTATTCCTACGGGGATATGATGGTACATTTGGTCAAATCTCTCACTTTGGTAAACAGAATGCCTTTTTAAAATTATTTTTTTTTATCCGCGTAAACGGGAAGATGTTACGTTTATAGTGATCGAAAAATCATATAAAATTGAGAGCTTACTTGTTAAGTTTTGGTTCTCCTTATCCTTAGTATTATAAATTAGCCAGAGTGAAGAGAGAGAGAGGGGGGGATAAAACAATGGAGGAGATGGAGAGGGACAAGACAAGGGAGGAGGTGGACTTTTTGTCGGCATTGCCGGAGTGCCTCCTAACAGCCGTTCTCTCCCGAACATTCCCTCGGGATGTGTGCCGGTCGTCGGCAGTCTCGAAGGAACTCAAGTCAGTCGCCGAGTCCGACGCCGTGTGGGAAAGATTTCTGCCGTCCAATCATGGAAACATCATATTGGGATTGGCATATGATCCTATGGCTTTCTCCACCAAGAAACAACTCTACGAAAGCCTGACAAAGATTGTCCTCGATGATGGCGAACGGGTAACCTAATCGCATCATTTGGCGATCCAAAAAAAACAAAAAAAAAACCTAATTGCATCATTAATTTTATATGTTGATGTATGCAAAATAGATATAGCTACACTCCATCGTGTTAAAATCCTACGAAAATGATTTGTACAATTTTATACGCATGGTTGTTTGGTATATCCTTTTTGATCAATTAAACTTTTTCTAACTTCTAAGGCCTTAATTTCTCAATGTATCCTTATTTTCACAAGCAAGATCGATCTAGTTGACTAGCATCCAAAATCAAGGGTAGATGCTGGTGAAATTAAAGTCAACTCAATATCTTGGAGAGAATGTTAATTAGTTTAGGCAACAGTGCTACTGGCAATTATAGTAGACAACGTACGCGCGATTTTTGCTAAATTTTGGACAATTTTGAAAACTACTTTTGTAACATAGCTTCAAAATTTTGTTCCAATTGCTGCTCTGCCTTTTCATATTTGAATAGATTGACCTTCTGCTTCACCAATTCTTGTCATCTTCTTGTTTTCATTTTCCTTTTCTGAGTTCAAGATACTTATTTTTTCACTTTTTTGTAGCAGAGATTCAAATTAGATAAAGCTAGTGGGAAAAAGCGTATTGTGCTAGAAGCTCGAGAGCTTGCAATTACATGGGGAAGTTTCCCTGAATATTGGGAATGGATACGTTTACCTCGGACAAGGTACCGCTCCTACTTCTCCGATCTCCCTCTCCCTACTCTTTCTGAAAATGGAATCTTCGAATGTGATTCACGAGCTAGAGGAGAAACGGGGCCACTACAGTTCCATTTGATGGTGTAAGCTTTTCGTTTGAAGGTCTCTTGGTGTGTAAGTTATTTGTGCAAATAGTTCGGTTAGTCGTACATCAATAGTCATCTCAAATATAAATCATTACTTGACTTGAGATAAATGAACGGTTAGCAATCTCACGGTCCATTTCAATTTTGACCATGTATTTCTCTAGAGCTAAATATAGTTGAACCAGACACTTACTGATAGCTGACTATTGATCCTGATTTGTTGCATTTGAAATTCACACATTCAAACCTAAAAAATGAAAGGTTCCGATTGTTAAAATGAGAATGTGGTGGGGTCCCCTCGTATTAGGATCACATTACATAACCCTACTTGCTTAATTTATTTGTGTATCTAAGTCTCGTGTGAATATCTTTAGTATGTGTAGATCGTCGGAGGTGCCCGAGCCTCCGGAAGAACGTTTGTTCGATCTTAAAGGCAAGATAGAGGCTCGGTTGTTGTCGCCAGAAACCACTTATGTCGCATACCTTATGTTCAAAACTTGGGCAAGCTATGGGTCTCTCGGCCGAGCAAAGACATGTGTGAGATTTGCTGGGAAAAAAGGAGATGGCTATGAGACCACCAACATTGTTAATTTGGAACCGCCAAAATCAAGTCATCATCTGCGGAAAAGAACAGAAGGGTGGATGGAGATTGCATTGGGAGAGTTTTTCACCGGTCAAGGAGATAACGGCGAGGTGGAGATCCGGTTGATGGAGGTCGAACAAGGTAGCTGGAAAGGTGTCATCAGTGTACAAGGCATTGTGCTTCGGCCTAAAGTCTGATTCCTAAATGATAAGGGTATGTTTGTTTGGGGCGATCGACGGCATTCTGTGTGTATATTTCAACTTATTTCTTTATTCTTGTAGGCATGGTTGTAAATAGGGACGGATATACATGCCCTCACGTGCCTCCGCTCACATCTAAAAATTTATGTTAATACTCATCTGTACAAGCATAATCACATACGTGCATGTGTGACTATATTTACAACTATGTTAATACTCTTTGTACTTAGCATACACACTTGTATATATTTCAATACATGATCAATAAATTTTATGCTTCAACTTTCGTTGTAAGAAGATTGATTTGTAATATTTATTGGTTTACAAAGTGTTTGTCTTTTTGGAATGTTAATTTCTTCATTCTCTAATTATTTGTAACTGCTGCGGAGAAATAATTTAAAGAAAGACATCAATAAAACAATCTCTATCATTCTACAATCTTTTATGATTATGATTACTAAAGAGTTCCCACTATATATGCTAGACTTCTGAATCCGTCCCTGATTGTAAAACCTTCTTGTTGATGTTTGTTGAAGCACATATATGATGGCCAGTTTATTATATGGTAGTTGTTATAAATTGGATTTCCATGAATGGAATTGGAGGAGTTGGATAGAGCTATAGGTTGAATGCCTCCGCGCGCTGATCCTTCTCACACAGATGCCTCTTTCTCAAAGTCCCGATAAGCTCGCGTGGTATTTTACTAGCTCCGAGTTAGCAGTACACTGATAAATAATGGTTTCTACAAGTTTTGTGATGTTCTTCTCGTCGTGATGACTAAATCTTACTGTTGGATACGGTGTAGTGGTTTCCTACCTCGGCTTCTTCATTGTTGTTCTAAGAAGGGCCATTTCGAAAGCAAGTGTGTTTATTGCAGCATCAAATATCGTAGCAATAGTAGATTACCTGTGCCTAAAGGCACTCCCAACAATAATTCACATCAATTAACTTTCTTGTATTTAGAGATAATGAAACCAAATTTTTCCCCAACAATAAATTCACACAAAAGCCAATGCCCTATAAGAAATAAAAAAATTAATCAATCAATAAACCAACCATAATCATTCAATTAGCTATCTTAGATTTGGAATGTGAAAATGTTTGCGTTGATAGTTTGTGCAGAAAAGAAAGTAAGAGAACGCTGTGAATTTTGGACAAGTAAAAACATGTATTGACAGGTATTGTAGAAATGTAAGGAGAGAGTGATTTCTATTACTATTCTAGGGAAAATTGTAATTACGAATTAATATTACAAAAAAGTTGAGGAGAGAGATAAATAACAAATGTTACCAAAAAAAGTAAGGAGAGAGAGAGAGAGATTTGATCAGGAAAGCAATAAATATTTCTTTTTTAATAACACATTTGTTATTTTAACATATAAAAAAATTGAATGATTGCAAATGTAGTTTTCATTATATAGTATGCCTAGACCTAGACATTTTTAAAGGGAATCACTCTGTTTTACGTTATAGATATTTTGCTGATCTCAACATAGCCATATCCGATCCGATATTGTTAAAGTTCACATAATATCTTGACATTTGCAAAGAAAAAACAACTCCTCCAGCCGTTCACATTATAAATGTAACATAGTAGATATCATGACGTCTAAAATAAGTATATTCAATTGCAGATTTTCTGTAATTTAAAGTTTCCCATCTTTTACCCTTCAACCCTTTCGAAAAATGATTTCATTTCAAAAAAAGAAGGGGTAGAAAAGGAAATTTGGTTCATTCAAAAGTCAAATTAGCAAACACTTAGAAACATTTAAAAGTAAGCAGGCAAATTACGAAGGTCAAGCAGATCCACTTAAAATCTTTTAAGACTTTTTTTCTTATGCACATGTCTCAGCTCATAGTTTCTATGGACAGTGATGACGGAAAACTGGCCTATTCCACCAAAGGATAGCCTCGCGTCTATAGAAATCGAACTATAGATCTCACGTCCCAAAAAGAGCTACAACATTATTTGGCCAAACCCAAAGTTACCCGGTTCAAATCTGGGAAGTATATCATTTTATTCTTTCTCTAGACCATTTAATACTCAACTGAATATGCATAATACAGTTCAATCAATATTTGATCCAGGCATACAGTTTTTCAAAAAAAAAAAAAAATTTGCTGTGTTTTTTTTGTCTTTATTTAAATTTTTTTACTTTTATTAATTTTACATCAGATTTTTATAAATTATTAATCATTTCAACGAGAAAAATCAGAAAAGCAAAGAATTAAGACTTTAGTTCAAAGTATATGCGTCTAGTGGAACAACACACTAATAACAAATACTCCCAAAAAAAAAATTAAATAAGGGAAAAAAGCAGCTCTCAGGATTGAATACAAAGTCCGCGCAAGACAGGGAGTGGGGGAGGAGAGAGAGAGGGGATGGATTTTCCTCGGCGTTGCCAGAAAGCATCGTGTCGGACATTCTCTCTCTGACATCTCCTCGGGACGCGTGCCACTCGTCGGCGATCTCCCAGGGGTTCAAGTTTGTCGCCTATTCCGACGCCGTGTGGGACAGATTCCTGCCGTCCGATCACGCGGCGATCCTATCGATGTCGGTATCCCCCGTGCCTTCCTCCACCAAGAAGCAACTCTAATCTCGCCTGGCCGACTGTCCTATTCTCCTCGACGGCAGCATATTGGTAACCCTGATTTCACCATTTCTATATGCTCGGTCTTGTATAGACGTAGATGTATACACATGCACACTTAATCACTCAGCATTGTGCCCGTTCAATGTACACGGATAAAAAAAATTCCCACTTTTCTCTTATTTTCTTGTTCATCGACGGGAATAATACCAGTTAATAAACAAGAAACCAATATCCGGAGTTTGCGGACTATTTTTTGGTGAGAAATACGCAGATAAAACTTAGGCTCAGTTCCGCTAATGAAATAAATATTTATTTTTTGAATTAAAGATAATGTATAATAAAAAAGTTTATCTGTCTCGTAAAACGAAAAATAAATATTTACAAAATAAGAATTTTACCGGGCCTTACCCTGTAAAAGGAAGTACCTGCCCTTGCGGCCTTTTTATTTTAAGTTGAAAATGGAACCGGAGGGAGTATTAGTTTAGGTGAGAATGCTACAGTGAATTCTAAACAATAATTTACTTTTGGCTAAATTTTGGCGCCAGTTGGGGTGGCTTTTGCTTACAGTAATTAAAACCTTATGCTTCAACATTTCTTGTCATTCTCTCTCTCTCTCTCTCTCTCTCTCTCTCTCTCTCCTTTAATTTTTTTTTTTTTTTTTAGTGGCTCTAATATTAAGTCAAGAGTCTTGCTTCTCTTGTACCAGAGCCTCGCTTTGTATAAAGCTAGTGGCAAAAAGTGTTTTATGCTAGGAGCCCGGGAGCTTGCAAGTTGCAATCATACAGGGAAGTTCTCCAGAAAATTGGGAATGGGTGTCTTTACCGCAGTCAAGGTCCCCCACCTCTACTCTTTTTGGAACCAGAACCCTCTCATTTGATTCTCATGTGAGGAGAAATGGGGCCCGCCACGGTCTAATTTTTGATGATCTAAGCCTTGATTTTAAAAGTCTCGATGTGCAAATCATTTATGCAAATAATCGATTTATTGTGTACATTGATAGTCAATCTCAAGAAATCATATTTGGTTTGAGAAATCAATAAGTGATTAGAAATTTGACAGTTCATTTCAAAGTTGACTATCTATTCCTCTCAAGACAAATAAAATTCAGCTTAAATCCGACTATCCTGATATTTTGCATAGATGATTTAGCCATAGGGAACTACAAAATAAACGGGTTGGGTCACAATGATGCGACTTTGGCACGTTCTATTTCTCCTCACATGAGATCACCACATGTGAAGATCCTAATTCCTCTTTTTCTGTGCATTTAAGTCTTATGCATGTCTTTAGAACATGCAGATTCTCGGATGTGGCCCATCTTTTGAAGGTGTGTTGGTTTTGTATTGAAGGCAAAATAAAGGCTCAATTGTTGTCCCCAAAAACCACTTATGTAGTGTACCTTGTGTTTCAAATGAGGAGAAGTAACAATGGGTTTGATTATATCTACCACTAGACGTGTTTGTAAGTTTTGTTGGGGAAAGAGGAGATAGAGATGAAGATGCGATCATCCACGAGACAGAGATGAACATTGTTTATTTGAAACGGGGCCCATCTAGTCCTGACATGAGAGCATCAACGAGACAACTTCTGCAGAAAAGACTGGACAAGTGGATGGAGGTTGAATTGGGAGAGTTTTTCATTGGAAATGGAGATAGTGGTGAAGTAGCGATGGGGTTGATGGCGGGCAAACAAGGTAGACGGAAAAGTGGTATCATTATTGAAGGCATTGAGGTTCGGCCTAAATCCAATTCCTGAACAAAAGTTAATGTTTGTTTGTGGCGACTGCATTGTTCATATATGTATCAAGGTAGGTATTTCTTCTTGTGGGTGTGTGTGTTTTTTATCATTCTCGTGGGTGCGCTTGTAAAACCTCCTCTCTCTCTTTTGGAGAACATGTAAAACTTTTTGGTGATACCTTCATATTGAAACATAGATATGATAATTGATAGCAATTTACTATGTTAATTCGTGGTGTTTTTTGTATTTGTATGGGGGTAATTGGGTTATAAATTTAATTTCCAGCAATCGAAGGAGGAGTTGGGTTAGAGGTGGTGGCTTTAACGTGGACCATCCTTCTCTTATTTTTGAGATATCTCTTCGTATCTAACCTTTCTGGTAAGTTTGTGTGGTATTTTACTCAGAATGGCCGGTATACTGTAAAATCCGGATATAAGACTGCGAATGGTCTGTTGGGTTCAAATGGGGAAGATGATTGTAGCAATATTGAAGGCCTACTTGAATATGTTGATTCGATAAATCAGGCATTTTGTTTGGAAGTTTATCCTCGGATTCTCGGATCCTTGCTCCGTTAGTCTTTTTAATAATTTTAAAGGTATTATGCTTGTGAATAGTAGCAGCCTTGAAAAAGCTGTTCAGGCTAACAAGTAAAAACTCCCCAGATAAAAATGCAGGACTCTTGTTTTGAAAGCTAACCAGCATCAAGACTGGTAGCTCCAGTCTCACATAGCACATGCTTAAATTCCATTCACCATGTAAGAAGTGCGAGGTAGCCCATCTATTGCTCTCCTAGGTAAAGAAGAACTCTTAATAAAGAAAAGGGAACCCGCAACTAATACCATGAAGAAGAAACAGGGGAAGGTGCTATATGGCTTGCACATTGCTTTGCACACGAAAATCATGCGAGCTATGGTCCTGAGTAGTTCAAGCCAGGGCACGAAGCTACAAGTTTATTTGTGGTCGTGAGATGAAGGTCAGAGACAACTTGTTATATATGAAGCCGTGCGTGTAAACCGATCTTCTATGCTAGTAGTTCACAAA
Source organism: Rhododendron mucronatum var. ripense (assembly GCA_019656295.1). Lineage (NCBI taxonomy): Eukaryota > Viridiplantae > Streptophyta > Magnoliopsida > Ericales > Ericaceae > Rhododendron > Rhododendron mucronatum. The sequence goes on from BPLT01000163.1 coordinate 1,069,651, forward strand.
GACCTTCTTCTATACTGGTAGTTGCAATAGTGGGTGAATAGGGTACTATACAATTGTCAGGAGCTTGATCACAGTCTGGTCTTTCTCCATTGTTGTGTTACATTCATGTCAAGTTTTGGCAATATTATCTTGGTGCCAACTTTGAAGAATATGACAAACGCCAAACTGGCAAACTTGTCCCATTTTGTAAGCCATTTGATTTGTATTCAATGTCGGGGGAGTGATTTTGCCACTGGGAGTGCCGTTGACAATTTGGGGAGTGGCAAAATCACTTCCTTTTAAAAATGAGGAGGGTTTAATACAATGTTAGTATTCGAGATTGTGCCAAAATGATACTAAATTGGTGCAGATTCATTGATAATTTTTAGTTTTTTAACACTGTAGTAAGCTCAAACAATAGTTTTTACAATGTCATTTTAATACCAACAACCAGTGGTTGGAGTTTTTTTCCCCTGCTCAAATAGGGTGGAGGAGAGATCAACCGGCTATGGCAACCTCCTCTGGGCATGAACATATGGACTTTAGACCCACGGCAGTCGTATGAGGGACCAATCACTCATAGGTTTCTACCACACCACCAAGGGCTAGTGGATCACATATCACTCATAGGTTTCTACCGCACCACCAAGGGCTAGTGGATCACATCTAGGCTTCGCATGAGGGCAAGGTTTGCGGGGGTGTTGTTTGCACTAATCGAACCTGTAAGCCATTTATCACTACACTACAACCCTTGGTGGTGCAGTCAATGGAGTTGCTCTCTGGGATATAGCAATTTCAAAAAAACTTTAGATAAGAGTTTTTATCAGTGAACCTGAATCTCACTCTTGGGGCACCAACTCAGGAGAGAGAGAGAGAGAGAGAGAGGCATTGCGTGAAATGAGGGAAGAACATTTTCCATAGAGAAAGTAAGTCTAGACCCGAAATGAGGACCATTGAACGCATCTTGCCTAATTTTAGCCTTTTGTTTTTTCCAACCAGCCATTGCACAGTAACCCTTTCACTTTTCACCTGAAAATATTTTCTGATCTTTCATTTCTCAAAACTTTGTGTTTTGAGAATCTCTTATAATCTTTCCAAAAAAATTCGAAATGAAAATTAAGAGAGCATTTTATGCTTCTCATTCTCTCACCCACATTCAATCACTTTCGTAGCCTTCTCATAAGCCAATTTGATTTGAATCAAGGGGAAAAAAAAGAGAAAAAAATAAGATGGCCACGTCAACAGGCCCCAAGAAAACCTCATCCTCTACCTCCTCCTCCGCCCCCGACCGGCCGCCACAGGCAGTGAAATTCGCTCGCCGGACTTCAAGCGGCCGCGTCGTCAGCCTGTCCCGCGAGGATGACCTGGACATGTCAGGCGAGTTCGCAGGCCCCAACGATTACATTAATTATACCGTCATGATGCCGCCAACCCCAGATAACCAGCCTGCAGGCTCATCAGGCTCAGCTCCCTCAGGCGACAAGCCCGATGGGCCAGGCCCGTACGGCCCAACAAGCCGGTTCGGCGTCGAATCTCATCGGGTAGATATGACGAGGCGGGGCGGAGGGGAGGAGGAGGGCGGTGGCGGAGGCAGTGGCGGGAAGTTGGACCGTCGGATGTCGGTGATGAAATCGAATAACAAATCAATGCTGCTGAGGAGCCAGACGGGGGATTTCGATCACAACCGTTGGTTGTTTGAGACAAAGGGGAAGTATGGTATAGGGAATGCTTATTGGCAAGACGATGAGAATTCATTTGACGAGACTGGAATGAGCATGTCTGATTTTTTGGACAAGCCTTGGAAGCCTCTCACTCGGAAAGTTAAGATTCCAGCATCAATTCTCAGCCCTTACAGGTGCAAGCCTTTTAAATTTCTTATCGATCAACAGAAATTTCATCCAATGTAGTACCTCGCAGTTTGTACTGTTTGTTGACCGTAATTCATGAAACCAGTCATAAACATTTACTATTCTGTTTCTTTCTTTCTCATCACTCTGGTAGACTTTTACGACGGAGACTTGTGATTCTCTACCGCGACAGCCAACCGCAGAAAATTAGATTTGTTGCTAAAATATCAGTATTAAACCAGAAACTCCCGGCTTTCTGGATGTCGCGAAAAGCCCAATGGCAAGCCGGGAGGAGCCAGAACCACCATCACATTACCTTTGTTTTTTTTTTTTCCTCATCACCACACTAACTATGATTTGTTCACACCATTTGTGCAAACCTACAATGTGTTCACGTAAAGACTATACATATATCCCAGATGAATCCATAGATTATTTGCACTTGTACATAACCAGCACTAAAACGTGGAAAAATTCATTGAATTGAGCATGAAATTAGGCTTTCAACAATATGTTGGAAGAGAAGAAACAAGGCTTCCGGCATTGGTAGGGTGGTTGTCTATTTCTATTTTTGTCGTTCCCATTTGTCACGGAAGCAGAGATTGTACTGTGCAGTGTATTGTGCACCATCTAGACTATTCGTCTAGGAAATTAATGGTCTGGATTAAAATGAAATTTTTCTGTGGAAGAGTTAATAACCAGTTTGACAGTCTTAAACTTGGAGGTTTTTTACTTTTACAATTCAGAATCTAGCCCAATGCATTGATTCATTCGAGGGACAAATCTTAGTGTTCACTAGAAGGGGCCAAAAGTGTGTAGAGTTTATGTGGGTCTCTCCTCCTTCGTTAGGATTCGTCGAGGTGATTGTTCTTTTAAAAAAACAAAACCAATGCAATTGTTGAGTGTCATTGGAGGTGAAAATTCCAGACTCTGGAGCGTCCACGAATAATTATTCCATTGCAACAAGTCTGACATCGGAGGTGAGTGTCATTCAAGAAACATAACTGGGAGGATTCTGTCATTGGTACAAAGATCAGGCGTGTCAGCGTAATTTTCCAACTACCAACCAAATAATAATAATTTAACCAACGGCTTTATTCTCTCTCGCGCCAGAACACAGTTCTGATACTATCCTCTTTCTCAGCCAGCTAGGGTTTTGTTCTCACGCTTTTTCTCCATCTCCACAACTAACACCTCTGGTATCTCTCTCTCTCTCTCTCTCTCTCTCTCTCTCTCTCTCTCTCAACTTTGATTTTTCGTTAAGAAATTTGGGGATATTTGTACATGACCATGTGGTTTTATTTGTGATTTGGATTTGAAGCTTAGGTTTTCTATGTTATCCGCTTCTTACTTTTAGTATTCTTCAGAAATTGGGTTTTATTGTAGGAGAACATGACGTTTCGTTGAGGGTTTAGGAAAGTTGTGATTTGTATTTGAAACCTAGGGTTTTCTCTGTTATTCCGCCTTTTCTTCTTTTATCATTGCTTGTCACGTAAATGTGCGAGAGTGTGTATTTGTGCATGAAAGTTATGATTTGTGTGTATATATGTATTGGGGATAGGGGATCTCACACACACAAACACAAACACAAAGATATAATATGGTTTGGCTGGAATGCCCGCTCGACAGAGAAACTTAACAAGGATAGGAGAACATGACGTCCCGTCGAGGATTTAGGAAAGTTGTCATTTGTATTTGAAACCTAGGGTTTTCTCTGTTTTTGGTAAGGAAAATTAAAAACCTAGGGTTTTTTTCTGTTATTCATCCTTTTCTTCTTATATCATTGCTTGTTGCATAAATGTGGGAGTGTGTGTATTTCTGTGTGAAATTTACAATTTGTGCGTGTATATGTATTGAGGATCAGGGATCTCACACACAAAAACAAAAAGATATAACATGGTTTGGCTGGAATGCCCGCTCCACAGAGAAATTTAATTGGCATAGGGGAACATAAATTTCCGATGAGGATTTGGGAAAGTTGTCATTTGTATTTGAAACCTAGGTTTTCTCTGCTTTTGGTAAGGAAAAATAAAAACCTAGGGTTTTCTCTGTTATTCAGCTTTTTCTTCTCATACACTTCATAGAGAAAAAACACTATTTCAATACGAAAGAAAAATAGTGGAGAAGTTATAACTTACGAGCGTGAACTCTACTGTCTCACGCTTCGGTTCTGCTCTCACCCTCTCAGTACATCCGCAAACAGTCTCAGCTCACTACATTCATCTATATATATGGGAGGAGTGATTAACTCCGGCGACTGAGGTGGGGGCCTTGTCACTCAAGTCTCTCTTGAGTCCCTCTCATGTGTGAAACCAACAATATGGACACATTACACATGCATTGTGCGAATGCAAGCATGGAAACTTGAAAGTGCATGCGGATGCTTTGCTGGGATTAGTCATAGTTTTTGAATCAACTTTCACACACCTTATCATTGTATTTGAATTAAAAATGCCTCTTAAAGATGGAGGAGATAGGTGCGAAGGTAGTTCGAAACTTAAAATGTTTGAAGTCCAGAAAAGAAGGAAGAAAAGCATTTAATCATACTAGGGAGAGAATGAGGAGCATTTTGAATCTATTTGAAATGACGTTTCTCTAAAAAGGAATCCACTTTTTTGCTTACATTAGGAGAATGAAGGGAGCATTATTGTAGTTGCTCTTATACACCAAAACCTACACAAAAATCAGCACTGTTTTACAGTTACCGAGCTCTATCAGATGAACGAGCTATTCATCCATTCGCACTCATTTACCATAAGACCGTGCATGGATCATACATATATAGTGGTGGTAATGGAAGGAAAACGAGATGAAAAGAAAAGATGAGAAGAAAACAATTCAAGAAGTAAAATTTATTTATATATCTCCTTGATAGATATCTCTACAAATTCTTGTTCCAAAGAAATCTATATACCATTGGAATCTCTAACCCGAAGTCCTGCTTATTTTTTTCTCTCTTTTTCAACAGGCTACTTATTGTGACACGTCTTGTAATACTATGTTTCTTCCTGGCATGGCGTATTCGAAACCCGAACGAGGAGGCCATGTGGTTATGGGGAATGTCCATTGTATGCGAGTGCTGGTTCGCTTTCTCATGGATTCTCGACATACTCCCCAAGGTCAACCCCATAAACCGCCAAACTGACCTCGCCGCCCTCCGCGAAAAGTTCGAGACCCCCTCTCCATCAAACCCTCATGGCCGGTCTGACTTACCAGGCGTTGACGTGTTCATCTCCACTGCCGACCCTGAGAAAGAACCCCCTTTGGTCACTGCTAATACTATCCTTTCTATACTTGGCGTGGATTATCCGGTTGAGAAGGTCTCTATTTACATATCAGATGATGGTGGTGCCATCCTTACCTTTGAGGCCATGGCTGAGGCTGTCAAATTCGCTGAGGTTTTGTTACTTTCATTACTCATTTCTTAAAGATAATTTGAACTTGTGAAAGAAAGAAATGAAACACACCGATTATGGGTCAAAACTGAGAAATGTGGCAGCAGTGCGTTGGGCAATGGGTTGTTCACTTTATTACCATCCGATGGCAGTCCAATATGTCAGTCACTTATGGCCAGACAATCATTCTATATAGAAATAATCGCAACTACTTGAGTCTTGTACCTTAGTTTTGTATACTCTTACAACCTGTTTGAATTCAGTGATTTGGAGAGAGAATAAGTGAAAATATAGTCTCTTCACAGATCGCATGCATGGATAGTATTTTTGAGAGAGAAATGGAAAGAAAGAGTTTCTAAAGCCCACCTTTTGAATCTCTCGGTCTCTCCAATAGTGAGTAGATTTGGAGAGAAAAGATAAGGGGTTACTGGTTAGCACTCACTGGTTTTCTTCCTGCTCTTATGAAGCTTCCCTTTTTCCTTTCTCGTTTCTCTATGGTCTCTTTCTAGACAGAATAGTGGACAACTCACTCTTTTCTATATGTTTATCCCCTTAATTTCCAAACATGAAGAAGAAATAAGATTATCATGATTCTTTTGTGTTCAAGCTAATCGGTTATTTTCTTTTACTCTTTATTTAGAGTTATATTTTCCTGTTATCTCCTAGTTTTCTGGTGGGTCTATTACTAAGTTCATTAGTGTCCTTTAAATATATTTCCAAGCTTATGGGGAATAATGTTCCGAAGTTTCTGACAGGATTGGGTGCCCTTCTGCCGGAAACACAACATTGAGCCTAGGAATCCAGACAGTTACTTCAGTGTTAAAACAGACCCAACTAAGAACAAGAAGCGTCATGATTTTGTCAAGGACCGCCGTTGGATCAAGAGGGAATACGACGAATTCAAGGTCCGGATCAATGGGCTGCCAGATGTGATCCGCAAGCGGTGCGATATGTACAATTCAAAGGAGGAAATGCAAGAAAAAAAGGCTGCTAGGGAGAAGAATGGTGGAGTGTTGCCTGCAGATCAGCCGATAAAGATCACCAAGGCTACTTGGATGGCTGATGGGACCCATTGGCCGGGCACCTGGTACAACTCAACAGCCGATCACTCGAAGGGAGACCATGCTGGAATTCTACAGGTGACAATGGGAGGGGGAGAGGGAAAGAGTTCATAGATTTGCCGTACAGTTATAGTGATCACATCTTCTTACCACATTTTGTTTACCATTTAAACTGACACACCCGTAGCCGCTTGTGGAAAAGTTTCAATACAGGTCCACTTGTTTCTGACAGTTGTAGGTAAAGCGTGTCATATAGGATGGTAAACAAAAGACGTAACACATTGGTCACCCTCTAATTGCCAATTTAACAGTGCTGAGGCTGTATTTGAATGGTTGATAGAATTGAATACATTTGATGTGTCTAATTTTAAAAAAGTGTTAAACAAAGATATCTCAGGGTGTTTGGGTCAGCTTACGCACACCTCGACTAATCCCTGGTGGAGCGCACCCCGACTAATCCCAGGGGAACCAATCCCTCCTCAAATTACAGACAGAATTTCTATACCTAGAACTCCAAGGCAATGGCAGAGGCCTCTTAAAAATAATGAGCCACCAGATTATGCATTCTTTTTCGAAATGAAGTATCGCCAAAATGGCACATCATTCTGTATGAAAAGTTTGTAGGAAATTCCTTTTTATAGGGTTACCCGCTTTTTGGGCTTTGTGTGACAAGTGTATACAAACAAAAAGTTGAACAAAATCAGTACTGAATGATGAGGCAAATACCAAATGGGCTTAAATGTTTGAAACTGTCATTGTCACATCATTGTGGAGGAAATTTAGTTTAACAAAAATTTCCTTTGTGAAAAACTAACATGTCATTGTGGTGTCAATTTAGTTTAACAACATTTTTCTTTGTGCAAAACAACATATTAGTTTAAGAGCTACTTTTAATAATCGGAGAAACCATTGTTATCTTACAAATGTTTGAACTCAAGATATTCCTATGTGGGATATTTCAGATATTCTGACATTGACTCCGTGTAGGTGATGAGCAAGGTTCCAGATCATGATCCGGTGATGGGTCACCCAAACGAGAAGAAGCTGGACTTCAGTGGCATTGACACTAGGCTTCCAATGTTTGCATATGTTTCACGTGAGAAACGCCCTGGTTATGACCACAACAAGAAGGCCGGAGCCATGAATGCCCTTGTCAGAGCTTCAGCGATACTCTCTAATGGCCCATTTATACTCAACTTGGATTGTGATCATTATGTATACAACTGCATGGCGATCAGAGAAGGAATGTGCTTCATGATGGACCGTGGTGGTGACCGGATTTGCTACATACAGTTTCCCCAGAGATTTGAAGGGATTGATCCCTCTGACCGATATGCCAACCATAACACTGTCTTCTTTGACGGTAAGATCCTCTGTCCATCATTTTGGTTCAAGTTCTCAGTGTTCTCCAATTTTGCATATAAATTCTGATGCTCTTCCTGAATAGGTGCAACTACAATCCTCTTCCTCAGTTGTCCTTATAAATTTGTCCATAGAGTCCAGTAAATTCTTTGAATACCCTCTTATGTCAATGTTAGGATACAGGACCAAGATCAAATGGTTTTAAGGCATGCCATTTAACATGGGGCAATGAAAGGCACTTTCACTGGTTGATAAGCACCTATTAGCCCAAAACGCACCATGAAAACTTAAAGAAATGGGTAGAAAGATAAAACACCATTGAGAAGGAGAAGTTTCTTTGCATTTCTTGGATTTCAAAGAGTTAAAACGTGACACTTTGCAAGCTTGTGCATGCATTCCCGCTTTGTTACTTTAGCTTATATTTGGTACGGATTTGTAGAGGTACTTGTGGAAAGATAAGAAGATAGTGAACTCGAAAAGCCTTCATTAAATCTCCCAACAAATGCATGATCTAGATATATGATTTGGAATCATACTTGCATTCCCTGCCTATGAATAAGATGCATCCTCGCTAGAATCTGTTGCTCGTTTGTCATAAAACTATGTCATGATCAAGATATTCACAAAGGGGTTATGGTTTAACTGGTAGCATAGTCCTGCAAATACGTATTCCAGCCTCGTCCAATGCACCAATATAGCTTCTTTCCGTATCCCCCAACCACCATAAACTTCTTAGTTGATTATTTATTCTTTCTTCCTCCAACTATGCTTTTCATCTATGGTACATGGACGTTTTCCATCATAGAAGGTGGTACCTGTGTTGCACACTTTTTTTTTTGAACTGTCCCGTGTTGCACACTCGACACTCACATAATGGCGTGTTTAATTGGACATACACCTAGCAAACATATAGGTAATTCAAAATTATCATGGGCTATGCATAACTGCATATGACTCCTATTTATACATCGAATGCCTCAAGGCACCTTTGTTAAGACTTGAGACCATTTATCGTGGAAAATAGAAGAATGCAAAGGAATATGAATATTTTGGCTCGTCTCCTCGTCCTGAAATGAAAACTAGATGGACTTGACACTTAGACCCATACCCGCACCTGAAACTGTACCCAATTCCATGTATCACAGCTGATACCATATCAATAGAAAGTGTCATTGCTGTCTGGATAAATTTTGTTTTCTTACTAACTGAAGTTCGGGTATGTATTTTGTTTGCTTGCACGACAGGGAACATGAGAGCCCTGGATGGTCTCCAAGGTCCTGTATATGTTGGGACCGGCTGCATGTTTCGGCGCTATGCGCTATACGGTTTTAACCCGCCACGGGCCAACGAGTACTTGGGTATTGTCGGGCAAAACAAGTCACAGGCCTCGAACATTCCAATGCAGACTGATGAGGACTCAGACACACAGCCCTTGACGTCTCATCCTGACCTTACCCTGCCCAAAAAATTTGGGAATTCAACCATGTTTGCAGAGTCTATACCCATTTGTGAGTATCAGGGACGTCCACTTGCCGATCACATTTCTGTGAAGAACGGACGGCCTCCTGGTGCACTGCTCATTCCGCGCCCTCCACTTGATGCCCCCACTGTCGCTGAGGCCGTTGCCGTCATCTCCTGCTGGTAATTGCTTAACTTAGAATCCCTTTCACCATTCGCATGACAGGAACTTTTCAAGGGGAGTGTTAATTCAGGTTTAGGGAAAATTCTGCATGCATCTGCGTTGATGACTACCTATTATTAGGATTGACCATGTGTTCGGTATTTTTGTTTGGTTTTGCTGGGATAAAGTTCAAATCGTCTTTTCTTATCCACCATGGGGCAAAAACAGTTCTCACAAATCCGAAAAAGTGGCTTTTGGTGTTTACCCCACAATCTTTTAGTGTTTAATTTTGATGCTTCGACATAGGTACGAAGACAAGACAGAATGGGGGGACCGGGTTGGCTGGATCTACGGATCGGTGACGGAAGACGTGGTCACCGGCTACCGAATGCACAACCGAGGGTGGCGGTCAGTCTACTGCATTACAAAGAGGGATGCTTTCCGTGGCACGGCACCCATCAACCTCACCGACCGACTCCATCAGGTGCTCCGTTGGGCCACAGGCTCTGTCGAGATTTTCTTCTCCCGAAACAACCCCCTCCTGGCCACCCGCCGCCTCAAGTTCCTCCAACGCGTCGCCTACTTCAACGTCGGCGTTTACCCCTTCACCTCGATCTTCCTTGTAGTGTACTGCTTCCTTCCAGCTTTGTCCCTCTTCTCCGGACAATTCATCGTGCAAAGCCTTAATATCGCCTTTCTTTCGTACCTCCTCATAATAACGGTCTGTCTTATCCTATTATCCCTTCTAGAAGTGAAATGGTCCGGTATTGCACTAGAGGAGTGGTGGCGAAATGAGCAGTTTTGGGTCATAGGTGGGAGTAGCGCCCACCTTGTCGCGGTTATCCAAGGGCTCCTAAAGGTCTTAGCCGGAATCGAGATCTCTTTCAAGTTGACAACAAAATCGACAGCTGAGGACGAAGATGACATCTATGCGGATCTGTACGTCGTGAAGTGGACGAGCCTGTTCCTGATGCCGTTGACTATAATCGTGGTGAATCTCGTCGCCCTGATCATGGCATCCGCGAGGACTATTTACAGCGTCATTCCGGAGTGGAGCAAGCTTTTTGGTGGGGCGTTTTTCAGTTTCTGGGTGCTGGCTCATATGTACCCATTTGCCAAAGGGTTGATGGGGAGGAAAGGGAAAATGCCCACCATCATCTATGTTTGGGCGGGGCTGGTTTCCATTACAGTCTCTTTGCTCTGGATATCTATCAGTCCCCCAAGTGACAATTCTACTGCTAGTGGTGGTTCTCTCTAGGGGAAAAATGAAAGAGGTGAGGAGATTGTTTTGTGACTGAATTGAAAATCTGCTTCCATCTGTATTCTAAAAATGCTGCGAAAGACCGGAGAGTTTCTGTTGTATGGTGCTGTAACTTGAAAGTGTAGGACATACTGATACATGTATGTATGTAATGTTAGAACAATTTTTGCGGTTTATTTCTCGAGTCAGTGTGCGAATTCGAACCGTGGTATTTTGTAAGTTATAGAGATCAGTAGTATTTCTTGTGACATTAAGCCTTGACTGCATTTTTGTGTCTGCTGCAAACTTCATACAGTTGCTACAACTGCTGTTTGAAGTGGATGATGCCTAGGGCTATATTTGGTTTTTGGATTTGTCTAAGAAAATAAAATTTAAAAAAAAATATCTCTAAGGGAAAGAGGGTGAGTTACTACTACAATAGATTGAAGATCCAAACACACCTTCTGCTTGGTTTAGCGTCTTATTTGCTTAAAATCTGTTTTTTTTTTCAAACGATAGGAGGGATAGGGGAAGGGTGCTGTTACAATTTGCAACGACAAGACTCAAACCCAAACATTTTAGCTGGTAAGGGAGTGTCACAAACACAAGGCCAACCCCTTGGTCTTGCTTAAAATCAGCAAACCAACACCACCCACAAATTTAAAGGAGTTGTCCTAATGGTCAATGCTTGACAGTTAGGAATTTATTTCTTCTTAGATCTTTTGTTCGAAACTCTTGTGGGGCCAATCCGTACGGGATTTTGCTTCGGCTTTAAATGAACTTCTCTGAACATTAGAATTGGTCCCTCAAAAATTAGTCGGGGTGTGCATGTTGTCCTGGACACCTTACTATATCAAAAAAAAACAAACACTAACAACAAACTTAAAGAGTTTGGCCTAGGTGTGTGTCAAGGCTTGAGAAATGGGTTGATGAGTTGCTCCCTCTTAGGTCTCAACGTTCCAATCTTCTACGGTGATATCAAATCTTGTGAAGACAACTCATACGAGACTTGTCTCGACTTCAAACGGATCCTATCTATTGGACGGTGGAATTTATCATCCAAAAATAGTTAGAGGTGTGTTGTCACGCCTTAGAAGAAAAGAAACAATCACCAGCAAAAAGGGCTGGTTGGTATAATTGGAAAAATCTAACCCCCTGAACTTTCAAATATTCAAAAAAGAGCCGCGTGAATACTGTCTGACTGACAATTTCTTCTCTTCATCATAAAAAAACGAGTGATGGAGAAATTTTTGGCTGTTGGGTGAGTACCACGTTACCCAGCCGATGTGATGCCCGAGCGACACATCCGAACCGTCCCAAATTGAAATACTCTCTCAGTCTCTCACCCCAACACTCTCTCTCCTCTTTCTTTCTCATTTTTCTTTCTCCAAAATCTAAACCGTCCAAAACCGAAATGGACAGCCCGGATGCGCAGAGCTCGGCACTGAAAATCTTCTCCGAGATGCTATTGCTATCTACACAACTTTAAAATACAATCCCATGCACAAATTGTGTTTGGAGTCGTTTTGATGCCCATAGACTTTTCGATGTGCAAATTTAGGTCTTTAAAAGGTACTATTATTTTCGTTTAAAAGATTTTAAAAATTATTCTCGACTTAACAGAACTTATTGATATCTATTGATTTGTGGAAAAAAAATTTATTCTTTTTATAAAAAATGAGTTCGACTATTCACACAGATTTTTTGTGCACATATTGTGCACAGATCACCGTGTGGGGCCCACTACGGGTTCCACACAAATGATCCGAGCCGTTTATTAAATTTAAAATATTTTTAAAAGGCTATCTTAAGAAATCAACACAATCCGATATCTCTAAGTGCTCGATCCATTCATCTAAACTTCCATACATTTAAAATCTGAATGAAAGTTTAGATGTATGGATCGAGCACCTATAAGTATCGGATTGAGTTGATTTCTATAGTGGACCCTTAAAAAAATATTTTAAATTTAATGAACGGTTCAGATCATTTGTGTGGGACCCTTAGTGGACCCCACACAGTGATTTGTGCACAATATGTGCACAAAAAATCTGTGTGAGTAGACTTTCTGATAAAAAATACATCTTTTTAAAAAGTAAATTTGCGCGTACGAGAACATTTTTTCCAGAGACGGGGGAGTATCTAGTGATCTAGTCAGATCGCATAATTTTCAAACTTCTCGAACTTCCAATTCTTCGGCTATATTTTGACTGTAACCAACCCAAATTTAGATCCTTCCATTACTCTCTCTCCCTCTCTCTCTCTCTCTCTCTCTCTCTCTCTCTCTCTCTCTCATCGTTTCCGTCCCCAAATATACACACCGCAAATCCAGCTCACCTCCCTCCGATCCCCTCGCTCTCTCTCTCTCTCTCTCTCTCTCTCTGCATTCTTCGACGTTTAGGTCATCAGGTTTTCTTTTTCCCCTAAAGGGAAAAAAAAAAAGTTGGGAAAATGGGCCAACAATCGCTGATCTACAGCTTCGTAGCGCGAGGAACGGTGATCCTCGCCGAGTACACGGAGTTCACGGGGAATTTCACAAGCATCGCATCGCAATGCCTCCAGAAGCTTCCGGCCACCAACAACCGCTTCACCTACAACTGCGACGGCCACACCTTCAACTACCTCGTCGAAAACGGTTTCAGTACGTAATTAAAACTTTTTCATTTTTCGTCGTTTCTGTTGAGTCTGGTGCGATCCGTTTTTACATGGGTCGGTTTCGTGATTCGGAAACATTTGGTGCTCAGCAAGGTTTTGAATCCCGTACCATACCTGCCAGTACATACAGGTATCGACCAAATCTAGGTTCCTCCACCTTTAATTTCGTCCTGGCTCAAATACCGGCTTGTACCGGTCCATACCGGACGGAACCAATCAATACCGGACTACATATAAATTATATAAATTATAAATCCGAAACGGTATCCCGTACCGGTATCTCACCAGTACCGGTACGTACCGTACAAGCAGGAAAACAGGTACTTTAGTCGGTACGGTATTCAGAACCTTAGTGCTTAGTCAACTGTTTTCATTATATGATACCGGGTGTGCGAATGGTATTAGGCGAAAGATGAAAAGAGAAAGATCTTGAATTGGGATTAATGTGTATTAAAATTTGGGTGAAAAGAGGAGAGAAGAAATTTAGGATGGCAGTTTTTTACCTCTGGGCAGTTTATCCAGGTGGTTAAAGGGGTAATTTGGGGAAGAAAGCCTCAAAAATGACATTCACACTATAAAGGGCAATTTTTGAGCTTAAAAATAACGTACTTACCGATATAATTTTTTTGCAATATGGTCTTGTTTTATAACAGTGCAAAAAAATTGAAATATTATTTTAGTAAATACATTATTGTTTTTAAGTTCAATATTGCACGTAGTTTCGGGGGGACCAACTTTACGGGACGGAAAGAGTAATCGATATTATGGGAGGAATATTTATGGACCTTTGGATTGTGAGAATGGGTGGGAACAGAAAGTAAGGAGAATGCTGTCGTTGTTTGGATTAATAAAATAGGTGAAAATTGGTGAGGAAGGATAGGAAATGAAGCAAGAAGATGGGTTTTATTTATATATATATATATATATATATATATATATATATATATATATATATCTCACCAGTTTGGTGAGATTTGGTGAGAAATCACAACCCATTATGTTCTCTCCCTATCAACTACCAAAGGGCCTGCCTGAGAAAAAAGATTCAATTGAAAGATATCCAATAAGGCAATAAAAAACAATGCAAGGGAAAGAACAATGGAAGTTTTCAGCTTTTGTTGTTGCATATTGGTATACATTTCTGGCTTTCCCAGCTTTCTACATCAAAATGATGAGGAAAAGTAAAATGACTTGAATGTAAAGGGAACTAAGTTAAGAATAGACAAAATATTATATTGATTGTTGAATGTCGTTAGTTTTACCGTACACACATTTGGTTGGGATTAGGGATGTTGTGGGTAAGAAAGTTTCTCAAATATGGTTTGTGGATGGAAGGGTTGTTCTTTTGTCAATTTAAATGAGATGTAAAATGCAAAGTCTTAGATCAGGCCTAGATAGGAATGGCATTGGTTGACTTGGATTGGAGAAAATTATTTGAAAAAGATTTTCTCGTGGTATACCAAAGAAAAGGCACAACCACCATGCCCCTTTTTTTTGTGAATTTTTTTGTTTCTACATGGTTCCACCTTGCAACAACTCTAAACTGGTCAGTCTGGTCTCTTGAATCTCATCCTCTTGATCATAAATGATCATGAGGCGCCCGAAACCACCTGGACTAATAGGAATCCCTATTTGTTGTGCACTCCAATCCAATCCAATAAAATGCCGCTAGGACGTCATATTCTGGGAGTACAATTATATGATTGGTAGATTGCCCTTTCTTTGGTAAGGGGGTGTTGGGGTTGAGGTTCATTGTTGGTTTTGTTGTTTCATCAATACTGTCGTCTTAACCTATGAAGGCCCCTGTAGATCTCATTGTTAGCTTTATGATTATATTACGTGGGCTGAGGTTGGATACCCAAAGCAATGTTGACAGACCAATGTTCGAACATTTTATGCTGACAGACCAATGTTGAGACCAATGTTGTTGCCAATGTGGAAATTGCCTAATGAATTATGAGACCAAGTCATGTGTGGATGCCTTGGGTTAGCTTTGGGTACTTATTGGATGATGTTCTCATGGGTCACAAACTAAAGAGGTTTGTAAGGCATATAATGTGGACTTGAGCTTTGCACAGCTAAACTTTGTTATTGAGCCAACTTGCTCAAATGTCTGCTCCATTGTTCTGGTCCTTCTGGACACCAGTTGTTGGAGGTTACTTTGACCTTTGCACCTCAGTTAAGATTCTTTTAGAAGTTGCATGTTTCCATCATATTTTCTTCGTGGATGTGCAATTCTGCGAAATGTTCTAAATGAATCTATGAAGTTGTATCCTCTGCTAATTTGCAATGACTGCACTGACTATACTGATTAGTCCCTAGGAGTAAGGTTTTCTATGTTAACATCTTTCTTGAATTGATCAACGATGAGAAACTTAAAACACATTTTGGATACTTTCCCGATTCAACATATGATGGCGCAACCCTTGATTGGTTGGAGCGGATGAATCCTCTTTGGAAGCCGTGTGTCAAGTCAAGTGGGAATAAATCTTTTTGGTCCAATAATTGTGCTTGGTAGACAAGTTATTATGTTTATGGGAGTTATTTATTTTAGGATAAGATTTGTTTAGCTTGAAGATAGAGATAGGATTTTATCAATTTGTTGCTAGGTTGAGGTCATCTTTTATTTAGTTTGCTAGTCTATAAATAAGATGTTTAAGGTTGTAATCATCAGACTTGGATTAATGAAAATAAGAGATGTATGAAGTTCGGGAGCCCTTGTGTGTTTTCTCTCTCCTCTCTAATCTCTCACTGTCCTGCATCAACATATCTCCTAGTAACTCACCAAAAGAAAGGTGTTACTATCCCTGAGGGAGAAGACAAAGGGGCAGGTGGTAGCGCTAATCTGCAGGGAATTAAGTCTATCAGTTGCAAACTTGGTATCATATGGCATAGTCGTTTTTATGTCAACTGCGCAATTGTTTCTACGTCTTTTATATGCTGCAAACTTCTTGCTGCATTCTTGATGATGAAGTTGTCAGATCTGATCAGACTTTTAGTTGAGCAATCAAGAGAAAATGGTTTTATATCATTTGGGCAAATTATTTAGACTCATGGATATTTCTTGAACTTTGGCTTTTGCAGCCTACTGTGTTGTGGCGGTCGAGTCTGCTGGCAGACAAATTCCAATTGCCTTTCTGGACCGTGTTAAGGATGATTTCAACAAGAGATATGGTGGAGGGAAAGCTGCAACTGCTGTTGCCAAGAGCCTGAACAAGGAGTTTGGGTATCTTTTCTCATCTTTCTTGATATGTTTTTTCTGCCTCTCTTTAGAGTACTTAGACTTTTTTGTTGTTTTGTTTTACAACTATAAGGTCCAAATTAAAGGAGCACATGCATTACTGTGTGGATCATCCAGAGGAGATAAGCAAGCTTGCAAAAGTGAAGGCTCAGGTTTCTGAAGTCAAGGGAGTGATGATGGAAAACATTGAGAAGGTAAGAAGGCTTTGTTCGGGGTTTTCTCTGAAATACAAATTTATGAGGCATAGGGGCCACCTTTCCAGATCAAGAGTATATTTACTACCTTTAGTAATGCTTTTTCTGGCAGGCATTCTATATAGCTGCATTATGGTATTTTATATTGTATTAATAGTTAGACCACAAATGAGCTTGTAACTGCATCTAGTACTAGAACTAGACTGATCTAAAGTTTTTCATCAAAATATTAAAATGTGGAATTACTATCTAACTTAGTTAACTTTTGAAACTTTGTGAAAAGTGAGCGAGTTGTGAACTTAAGTCGACAATTCAATCTATACTTTCCAGTTAAGGAGTGAGGACTACATTGTTACAACTTACAAATACATCTGTATTTAAGTTTCTTAGCTATGAAGGTTGTAATATAAATGCGGAACAACTGAAATGTTTCATTTGTCTAAATTAAATTTGTCTGTTGTGCAGGTTCTTGACCGTGGAGAGAAGATTGAGTTGCTGGTAGATAAAACGGAGAACCTTCGTTCTCAGGTCAGTCCTAGCGAATTGTGTATCTTGTGGTTGACTGTTAGGGATCTTTCCCTATTCTAATTGCTAGATTCAGTTGCTGTTCTCTTGAGTTGCATTTTGTGAATTTTATTGTGCATTTAAAAGCTTTTTATTCTGTAGTCCGATAATTTTTGCACCAAACACCGAACATGCCAGCTCTACCTGCTGCCCCCATGCCCCAGTTTTCAGTTGCTTGGTAAATTAACAGTACTACTATTAACCACCAAAATGTTAACGCGATTGAACACCCTTTCTCCATTTTTCCTTCCCGTCTACCTGTGTCTCTCGAGTTCCCATTCCTCTTCTTTTGTTTCAATTCCGAACTGTCCATTTGTGGTAGAAGGCATATGATAATTGATACTGTTATGTGTATTTATTTCTTGATCGATTGATCCCAATATGGATTATTAAAAATAATTACTCTTCTGCTGATTGCATTTCAGGCACAAGACTTTAGGCAACAGGGCACTCAGATAAAGAGGAAGATGTGGCTCCAGAATATGAAGATAAAATTGATTGTTTTGTGCATCATAATCGCGCTGATTCTCATCATCATTATGTCTGTGTGCGGAGGCTTCAAATGTACTTGATTTGTTGACTTGATTCTCATCATCGTTACACCTCTTTCGGCCAGCCTTTTCTAGGGCTCATAACTGGAATTAGATTGTATATGGGAGATATTGCTGGATTTCGTATATTGATGAAGGAAAATCTCTGTGCACGAGGCTTTGCTTTGTATATATCATGGCACATTTGTTTAGCATGTAATGGAGGATTACTATTGATGATACCAACATTGATGACCTTTTATTTTAGTACTTATTTATATTATCTCCAATTGTAAATGCGCTTAACATTACCATCTCTTCCTCGCCGTAAATTGCTACTACATTCTCTTCACCGTTTATAGCCATATGAAAATTTTCCTCTGCTCTCTCGGGCACCCCTTTCCTTTACTCTATCGTGCACCCCTCTAATTTGTTGCAAACATGCACGCACCTGTCGTCTAATTTTTTGCAAAGATGCACGCACCCGTCTAAACTTGTTGCAAACATGCACGCACCCGTCTAATTTGTCGCAAACATGCACACACCCCCGCTAATTTGTTGCAAAGATGCACACGCCCGTCTAATTTGTAGCAAAGATGCACGCACCCTTCTAATTTGTTGCAAACATGCACGCACCCCCGCTAATTTGTCGCAAACATGCGATATACTAATTTTCCTTCTTATCAAAGTATCTGCTTACTCCGTAGTTCACTCTCAAAAGTGAGTGAGCATTACCCTTCACTCCCAATGATGAAGAGAGTGTGGGGCCCACCAAAACGAATCCCACCACTGCAACCACCGCCACCAAAAAGTGTATTGATTCCATTGGACTGGCAACCTGTCCGCTAACGAGAGGGAGGGTGAGGTAAAAGTGGGTGAACAAAATGATGAATCCCCTTTTCAAAAGTTCAATAAGAAAGACACATCGTAGCAAAATATGGAAAGACAGTAAACCAACCAAACCCTAGCTTCTGTTTATTCTATCGAACATTACACACCACATAATCATATCATCATAGTAACAAAAGCATAGGAGAGATAATCAAGATAGAAACTCCAAACAAAATTGCAAGAAATTGAAAACATTAGCGGAATCTCTTAAAAGCAATAATACTGCGTCAATTACCATCCAGTAAAGTGACGTTCCGAATATTAGAGGAAGCTCTCGGATCCTTGGCGGCCAATTTTTTCTGCTTGAGGCTGGTCCACGCTTGGCAACGAAACCTCGAACAAATTAGGTGGAGGAGGCGAGGCGAGGCGAGGCTCGCCTCGTAAGGGTTTTGAATTGGGGCGAAAATATCTACACCCTCCTCAAAATCCCGAAGAAGGGACTCGTATGCGCCTCTTTCCTTCGCTTCTCTTTCATCTCCAGCAGGAATCGCTCCCTGAGAACCTCGGCCCGTTCCGTAATTTTCTCCTCCGAATCTGCGTCGTGTTGTCGCTTAATCTCAAAGAGAGACATTTGCAGCGATAAGAGGTTTTGAAGAACAAATAGCGGAGGAATGGAGGAGGAGGAGGACATGGTGAGATTGGGAGGGTTTGATTTGAGGAAGGATCTTTCTCTAGCATGCAGTATTTATAATACATGCAGATATGGATGGGTCGGTTTTCTTTTTTCCTTTCCAAGTCCTAAACTATTACGGAGTCCCCGTCCCGATTTGTTTGTGACCCAAAATATTTGTTCATTTCATTTTTAATTGAATTAATTTATCTTTTTCCCCTTTCTTTAGTGGAATAAAGGTTTTTTTTTTTTAATGAAGGTTGAGAGGAGTTATTTCCCAAAATATTTGGATAAAACAAAATTATTTTTCCGATTCATCTTGATGAGACGAATCAAAAAACCAAAAAAGTGAGGCATAAAATTAACAAACACAAAAAAATTCTAATAAGGACAAAACTAAAAGTTATAGAAAAAGTTAAGTGGAATGGAGTAGTGGGATCTTATAATGGCCCCACAAGTGGGTTTTGGAGGGAGAAATTAACAGAGTAATGTATTTTTCACCCAAAATGTATATTGGTTTGCCTCCAAATGGTTAGGTGTAGGTCATGTCAGCATTTTCGTCTGTTTTTTTTTGGGAGTTAATGTTGGGCGGAACATTGATGGGTTTTTAAATAGGTCAGGTATTTTTTGATAATATTAAAAGGTCAGGTGTCTACACGTATTTGTGTGAAAGGTCAAGAGCTATTTTAAAATTTTTCCTACACTACACAACAAGGTTTTAACGCTTTATTTAACAAAAATGATGAAGGTACAGACTTTATACCTAACGCAAAGTTACGTTTCGTAAACACCCTAACTAATACCAGATTGATTTTATTTTTTTCAGAGACCATAAAAAAATATTTTAAACAAAATGAGTGGCTCCAATCTTTTTTTGGACCAGAAACGAGCCAAAAGTGGTATGTATGCAGTGGTACAGATATAAAATCTATTTCAGTAGCACCTCTCTCATGTTAAATACTCTCTCCATCCCCTTTTTTTTTCTCTTGTTCCATTGAATCAGATAGTAAATATGTTACATTTTTTAATTGATAATACTTTTTTACATGCACTATGGATTTTCTTTGATAGATCTTGATTAAAACTATTAAAGTTTTCAAAATCACCTAGACCATTATAGATTTTTTAAAAAATCAATTAAAAATGGCACAAACTCGCAAAAGGGGGACGGAAGGAGTAGTATAAGGTTTGTAGTTTATACTCCCTCCCAGTCGTGGAGACAGGATATACATTCGAGAGTGACGCTATTTAATCAAAGTTCACTTTTGTTAGTGCGTATTGTCTGTAAAAGTCAAAGAGAAATATTATGCATAAACTCATACAATTAAATATTGTTGTGGACCATTTTTTGTTAGGAAGAAGAAAAGTTTTGGCTAACCAGCCGTCCTGTGGTCTTCAAATAAAATCCATTGAGATATTATGGTTAAGATCCAAACCAATCATTTTTTTTAAAGAAATCTATCACAATATCTTTATAAAGCACAAATTTATCCAGATACCAGTAGGTACCTAACCAAATTACCTTAACGTAAAAGAAATTGGCTTGAAATTGGGGGTGGGGGTGGCACCCTCCATCCTCAAATAATAGTTCAGTATTCCATTTCAAGATATTCCTTACTAAGTGTCCATTAAAAAATTGATGAGTAAAGTTTGTGGAATTATTATTTCGTCCTTTTGAAATGGTAATGGTTAATGAGTTAATGGGTGAAAATAGAGGATAGTTGTTGAAAGTGGAGGTAAAAATCAAGATTGTGTCTCCTTACTAATAAGGTCAAGTTCCGCCAAGTTTCTTATTTTTTAGGTACTTATTTCCTGTTTTACAAAACAGGTCATTCTCTCACAATACATTACATTTAGTTTAAAAAATAAGTATTTATTTTCCTTAGCGGAATGGTGCCTAAGTTGGAATTACAAAATTGGACACATAAAAATGGATGGAGGGAGTATTAGGGAAGTGGTAAAAAAAATACAGTATTTAACCAAATAAGATGAAAAGAAAATGTTATTTTGATTTTGGTTGAATTGTGTAGTTTCCCAAATTATATGAAGTGCAAAATTACTGCTAATGAATCTTTCTTAGTTGATATACATACACACACACACACATATATATATATATATATATATATATATATATATATATATATATATATATATATATATATATATATATATATATATATATAGCAATGCAACTTGATTAATAAACATTAGTGTAATATCGTAAATTTTAAGGAAGATTTTCAGCCGTTTTTATGCGAATAAGTGATTATGGTAGAAGGAAGAAGGGAACGGTTATAATCCTTCCGTCCCTTTTTAAGTGTTCTGCTTCGTAACTCCAACTTATTAAAAAGACATCATCATTATGCCTTTCACATCAACTTTTTTCTCCACTTTCCCTACTTACCCATCATCATTACACTTTTACTCACTTATTTTTCAAAATGGAATCTATTTTTAGGAACAAAATAGACAATTCATCAACTTTTACCCACTAACTTTACAAAATGGACACTTATTAACAGACAACCCAAAATAGAATACCGGACTATAAATAAGGGACAGAGAGAGTATAATTCAGTAATTTTCCATAAGCAACTGAAAGAACTATCTCAAGTAGTCAAATTTTTATACTTTTATCCAAATATTTTGAAAAATATCAAAAATAAAGTCGAAAAAGCCATCTTTTGGAATTTTATCTTGGATATTTCCAAAATTTGATAGTTGAAGAACTAAATAGACTCAATTGGCAGTTGAGGGACCAAATAAACAAAGATTAGATAGTTGAAGGACGGAATATCAGGATTCGAAAGGAAAAAAGAAAAAGAAAAGAAAACAATGGCATTAACGGTAGAAGGTCTAGTCCAGTTTTATTAGTATCCAGTCCGGTCCAATTTTGGACCCCTCCCGTGGCCCACAACAACAGCGGGTGCCGAGCGGACAAGGTTGTCGGTCCGAACAGCTAGGTTTGGTGGGTATACTTTCTTTCAATATTTTGCCGCAATGCGTCTTTCTTATACTGCCAAGCACCTGCCGATCGGGGTGCCGAGCGGTATCCGGCCATTCATCTCGGCACAGATAGCTCTTATTGAATATGAGCACATACAAATCTAAACCGTCGTGTGAATACGATTACTAATAATAGATGGAGGTCAGATGACAGAAGCATTCGACCACTAAAGCATGACATAAAACAATTTTTAGACAGGCAGGCTAGGATGTGATAATGCAACAAAACATAAGTTCTTTCTACAATTCAAAATTGTTTCTTCGTTTAACAGCGACAAAGTGAGAAACTCTGTGGCCACGCCGGTGCCCAGCAAGCAAGAGGGCGTGGCGTTGGTAAGCGGGTTTTCGAAGAATCTCGTGACTCTGTTTCTGGAGGGTGGAGAGATTTTGAGCCCTGAGGCTGTAATGGAGAAAGCTATTAGTGGAGAAGAGTATCGAAAGCTTGTAGTGCTTGATTGAGATCAGAGAAGTCTGGAGGTTAAAAGCCTACAAATGGATAATATGAATGTGGAATGAGTTAGGCAAAATCGAATAAAAAGGCCTAGATAGGATCAGACTCGATCTTCCGTGTTGTTAAAGGCCGAATTCGTTGCTACCGCTCCATTGAAACGACACATTTGCAAAGTTCGTTTGGGTTTTTTGATGCGAGCATGCACAATACCCTCCAACTATTGTTGCTCTCTAATTCTTAACATACCTCTCTATCAAAGTTCTGTGCCTTTTCTTTTTTCTTTTTCTTTTTTGTCTTGTCAAATGCAATTAACAAACAACAGCAGGAAGGGTAAAAATAAACAATGTTCACAAAAACATTGTGTCTAATTGAGACACAGAAACGATAGTGGTTTTAATGAAATTAAATTGCACCTATCTGTTTCACAAAAGCAAAATTCAGAAATCAACAAACCCCCAATTCATGAAGCTATCCAAATTTATTAGAAAACCTATGAATAATATTTGCTCGCCAAAACAGTTCGCTATAAAGTGAATACCTGCAGTATCCTGGAACATGAGTTCCTACGCAAAAACGACGTAGACCAGTGCAAATCCATCTCGGAACGCATAGGTTCGAAGGAGAGACTCCCAGCACATAAATGTCGGGATCTGGGGGACACCAGCAGTCCAAGCAAGCCTTTGTTCCAGCATTTAGATAAACCCCAAAACTAAATCCGGAAACAGTTTCAAGGGAGTAGTTTGGGGTAATTTGTGAAGAGAAATAGATAGGAAGATGAGAATAATAAGTGAAGGGAAATTTTAGCGGAAACCTTTCACAGAGGGACGGAGAAATGTTTTGAGACCCCAAGAGAACAAACCCATGTTTCACGATAAGAAGGTAGGTACGGTTTTGACAACCAAAACTAGTCTTCCAACTAGCTCGACCTCTAACATTGCTGCAGAAGTTGGAGATTCATGAGAAGGTCTGCAGCTCTTCACCAGCGGTATCAAACAATCTGTGTCAGCAGTATGCACGTAACCTTTTGAGAAAACAACACTTTGTATGGTCATCATATCCTTTTGTCAAATGAATAGAGATCATTGCATTCAAATCCAACTGAAAGGTCCCCTAGAGATCAAACTGCATATGAGAAAATCAAAATTTCAAAAAATTAGAGATATTTCAATACTTCTATTTTATGAAAGAACATAGATTTTACTGCTGGTATACCTATCCAAGAACGAAAAAGTTTACATCCAGTCACATGGTTTCATCACCTCGATGAAAGTCGTAACTGCAATCAGGTATATGAAATAACAGCCAAAACGCCTATCTGAATATCTTCATCTTACATTGGACAAGGTTTGATAAGAACATTTCAATGAAAATAGTGTTCTTTTTTCCCAACATTTATTGGTCCAACACGAGGCTCGATCATACATATAACTGGTAGGCGGTAGCATACTTTTGCCTTACTTTCAAACGCCCCAACAATGTTTAGTACAACAAAGAAAGAAAATTCTGAGACTACACTTTTTTGTTCAATGGCCAAGTGAATTCATGCATTTTCCAGAACCTGCTGGTTAAGAGTTGCTATATTGTCATATATAGCTCTCACGTAAAGCAAGTGTTCTACAACGATGGCAATTCAACTAAATGAATCATAGCAGCAAATGCTGTATCACTGAACAACTTATCAAGAAATAACTATTTGATCTCGTTTCATGGCAAAACTAACAACTTATCTTTGCTTGCAAGTGGAAGGCTATTTACATCAATCATTCAAAGAACCCACATATGCGGGGGTATGACCCTTTTTCAGCTTGCTTGAGAGTTTTTTAGTGCAAAATCCAGAGAAACTTTACGAAATTTCAATCACTAAGGCCTTAGATAGTGGATGAAACATAGAGACGGGCAGGAGAAAGATAATATCAGTCAAGATTCAAAGAAATAAGTGCAACCAATTTACATAGGTATTGTAAAACTTTAAACAATAATTGCCGTCAAACCAAAATACAGAAATATTCTATCATTCACGGAGTATTTGTTAGTGCTCATCATTATAGATTTCACTGCCATTTGTGATTTCGCATGAATAGCTTTCCATGTGTTTACCCATTAGGATAATTATTTAACAACTTAACATAAGTTTTACCAAGAGAAGAGACCTTCTAGTGGAAAAAAATGCATCATCTATAAAAATAACAAACACCAAAAGAATATAAAATCACGATATCATAGTTTAACCTCGAGCAAAAACACAAGTAAAAGGCAAATGTCAAGGTAAAGGTGAAACTTACTCCTAAAGGTGAAAACATAGAACCTCATAAAATCCTTCCACATAACTTGCACAAGCATCCATAATCTGACAACTTCAAATCATTCCCTTGAAGTTTGGGACACAGCCTTACTATCCTCCCCTGGCACAAGACTCTGGATCATTTTTAAAAAATCGCTATCCTCACCCTCGGCCGCAAGTAAATCTACTAATATGGACATGGTAGATGCATCTGGTTTGAAATTCCTATTGATTATTTCTTGCAGAAGTATCTTAACCTTGTGTTGGTCTCCCCTCTTCAGAAATGCCCGGATCACAATATTGTAAGTCACATCATTTGGTGGGCACCCATCTCCCACCATTTGCAGAAGTAACCCCTCAGCTTCATCAAGCAAGGCCTTCTTACAAAGTCCACTAATCATCGTGTTGTAAATCTTAACATTAGGCTTCAAACCTTTAGCTAAAAAGGTACTAAAAACTTTTCGAGCATCTTCAATCTTCCCTGCTTTGCACATTCCATTAATGATGACACTATAAATAACAATATTAGGAACTATTCCTTGATCTTGCATTGAACGAAACACCTCTACTGCCTTGCCAATTTTTTTGTTCTTAAAGAATCCGTCTAATAAGATTGAGTAAGTTAGAATGTCAGGATTTTGACCGCTACACATCATCTCGTGAAACATATGATCGGCTGCATCACATCTCCCTACGTGTAACAACCCCTTTAACATAGTGTTGTAAGTATCAGTAGCAGGTTTTAACCCTTTACGAGGCATTTCTCTAAAGAGATCCATGGCCTCGTCTATTTTCATCTTATTGAAGAAACCATTGATTAAAATATTATAGCCATGGATATTAGGCTCAAGGCCCTTATCAACAAGGGAGTTCAACACTTCTTTTGCTTTCTTTATTTGGCCTTGCAAACAATATCCGTCCATCAATACACTATAAGTGACAACATTTGGTTTCGCACCTCTTCGAATCATGATCTGGAGTATGCCCTCCGCTTCTTCAGTCCTTCCCTCCTTGCAAAGTGCATCTATCAACATACTGAAGGTCACAACATCAGGGAAAATGTTTTGCTCTGTCATGTCACTCAATATTTTTGCGGCATCCTTCCCTCGACCTGATTTGCATAACCCATCAACCAAAGAGCTGTAGGTCACCACATTAGGCATAATATCATAGACTCTCATCTCCGATAAGAGCTGGAAAGCGTCATCTAAATTCCCGTCCTTACTAAGGTTGTCGATGATTGTGTTATACATCACAACAGTAGGCCTATAGTTCCATTTCTGCAAACTTCTCAACAACTGTATAGCCATCATAGAGTCTCCTACTTTACAAAGTCCTTTCATGATTGTCGCATAGGTGATTTCATCAGGTTCTATGTCTCCATATTTCGTCAACCTTATGAACAAATTTACAGCCTCAGAAGTCTTACCTTCTATAATGTACCCGTTTATCAGAGTGGAGAAGGTAGCCACATTTGGAGTATAACCACACTTATAGAAGATACCCAAGATAGCAAATCCAAAATCCACTCTATTCAAGCGGCAACAACAATTGATCAAAATAGTCAGCGTATATTCATCAATTGGAATGCCCAACTCGCGGATTTCTTTATACAGAGAAATGATGGATGAATATTCCTTCATCTTGGCAACAGCAGTTAACAGCTGATTAAAATGGACGACAGAAGGCGGAGGATGAACTCGGGCCATTTGACGGAACAAACTAAGAGCATGGTCGAGCTTTTGAAAACCCGTTTTAGATTTCTCCAGCAACAACTTCTGTAGTTGCTGCCGGTTCGTGATTGCAATGACATCAGTGGGATTAGGTTTTGTTGAAAATTGGGTAGTATGAAACAAGAGCGTATGATGATGGACAAACGGGTTACCTTTTCCATAGTTACGTGCTGTCGTTGTTGGGCTGAAAATCAAAGCAACACCAGCGATTCTTCTTGTTCGCATCTTTCTTGATCGAAAATAGTGTTCTTTTTCCCGCAACGAGAAGCATCTATCGTTTGATTGAGCCAAACCAGAAAACCATGGGGAAATGACACAGTATAATAATACGGATAAACGGCGTCGTTCATGAGGTTTTTTGGAGAATCAAATATCCCTTGGGCTTGGGATGAGTTTGCCCCAAAGTTCTGAATACCGTACCGGTCAGGGTACCGGTTTTTCTACTGGTACGGTACGTACCGGTACCGGTCAAATACCGGGTACCGTTTCGGATTTATCGCAACTATAATATATAAAATAATTATATATAATTATAATTCAAAAAAATTCTCCATACCATGTAATTCATTATAAAATACCTATATTAAAACAACAAAATTCACATAAAAATAAAGAAAGCTCATAGAGTTGTTAGGAAGAAAAAAAAGTTGTTGAATTTATCAGTAATTAAATTAATTGCATTTATCTATTCCTTGGCCCAAGCATTTGTATTATAATTAAATTAATAAGCATGTGATGTGAATGCAGGTTTCCCAAACGGTGGGCTTAAAAAAAAAAAAAAAAAAACGGTGGGCTTAAAAGTTAAAACCAAAACCACTAGTTTCCATTCCACTACTCTGGTTTTCAAAGTTCGAAGTTCGAACACACTTCCTGCTCTCTCCAAAAAAAGTAAAATGCAGATTCCAAAATCCCACAACTATTTCAACTCGCCAGAAACAACAGAGAAGACCAACAGAGAAAAATGTACAAGAACAGCTGGAATAGATCTATCAGCTCTCGCCCATGGCGGTGATCGATCAGCTGCAGCCTGCAAGATTACGCTGGACAGCCGGAGAAGACCAAGCTCTCGTCGGATCGTCATCTTTTTCTCTCTCTCCCCTCCATTTCTCTATTTTCTTCTTTTTCTCTCTGTTTTGCAAAATTTCGGACGAAATTTCCGGTAAGAACATCTCGGCCGGTATTTCCGGTATTATCCGGTATTATCCGGTAAGGTCCGGTATTGAAGCCGAGACGGTATTAGAGGGTTAGAGTACCGTTTTTCTCCCAAACCGGTACGTACCGGCCGGTACCGGCCGGTACGGAACGGTATTAATAACTTTGGTGGACGATATGTGCCCAGTTTGTTTGTGCCCATAGACAGTTGTGTCGTCAAATATTATGACATGGGCAAAGTTTGCCCATGTCATAATATTTGACGACACAACTGTCTATGGGCACAAACAAACTGGGCACATATCGTCCACAGATTTTTTGCGGGACCCATCATGAATTCCTTGAATCGCTCATTTTTCTTAGAACATCTTTTTTATAGATTCCTATAAAAAAAAAAAAATCAATCGGATATCCGTAGGAATTTTTTCAGAATTCGTAGAACAAATCAGTCAATTTAGCTCTAAGAATTTTAAAAAAGCATACTGATGTTCAATTGAGATAATATTTCAGACAAAAATAATATGTTTTAAGAAATTGATTCGCTCTACTAATTTTGAAAAATTCACTACCGTTGATTGAAATGATTTTTTTCGGGAATGCATGAAGAAATATTTTCTAAAAAAATAATAGGTTTGGATCCTCTTTGCAAGACCCGGGGTACACCCCGCAAAACAGTTGTGCATTATTGCGTCTAGTTTGTCTCTGTAAGTAAACTTTTCGTTGATGAGAAGGGTGTGTATAGTCTAATGTGGCAACCAAACAGCCATTGAAATTACCACCCATAGGCCAGAAGGCTAATCATGATCAGAAATTCAGAATCCTCAACTATAAATACACCATTCATTGCAACAACAAATGGATCGCTAAGAAAAAGCAGCACAAGGAGATCTACCGAACCATAATCTAGAGAATCTCGTCCTTATATCAAGGTAAAAATTATCTTGCAGAGTTAAGTTCGCGGACGCTTTCTTTGTTCCGACAAAACTATTTTCGCAGATAACATATTAGTAGTATGTATTTTCTAGTACTTGATGCGTCTGAAAACCAAAATTCATCAAATAATGTTTTGCACGGTTAGCAGAAAGATTTGATTTTCTTTGAAAAAATTGTACCCTTTTCGAAGGTAAAGGGCATTTTATAGATTTAAGACTACTACAACCACCTTTCCGCCAACCACTACAACTGCTGCTGCCGCCATTCGGACACCATCATTTGCTTAGATCAGCAGAATTTTCTGCATACATGCAAAAGTTCGGAACAAGAAACTTGCTAATGCTTGATTGCCAACCAATTTCAGGCATGACATTCACAATGCCGCTCACGTCAACCCTAAACTCGAACGCTGTTGTAAGAAATCCAAATCCGTGTCCTAAGGACAGAACAACCAACTTCGGACTCTTAACAGATTTTTTTTTTTTTTTGATCCGGACTCTTAACAGATTGAGAAGACACTCGAAACATAGCAGCTATCATCATCATCCCAAACCCAAACTCTTGAGCAATCAAAAGTCCAAACGACCTTCTAACACAATCCCCGCCTCAACTCGAGGATTCACACTCTCAATTGTAGCAGTGGGGACTTCCCACTATGCCCATACGAGATCAGGCCAGCAACTCTTACCTGCATAATCTTTATCTTTACAGTCGAACGTACAACATTTATATTGTTAGGCACTTTGCAATATCTTCTTCTGATTAGCTTCTGCTTGATGGCTATAAATGGCCTCTTTTTTCCAGCACTAAAAAGGAGATTATATTAAAAGAAAGAGAAGAAGTATACGATGACAAATAAAGAAAACAAATAAAGCCTCTAAACTATGTAAAAGTAGTACAATGCTATGGTGGAGAGCGTGAAATCAAATTGCATCTATTAATTATTGGAAGCATTCCCAGAAATCATCAGATACCCCCTTTTAGGAAACCTGTCCAAATATGCAACGAAAAACAGACGCAAAATGATTGTTGCAAACGGTACATTCAACAGCTTTTGACACGAGCAAAGGTTAAAAAAAAAAAAAAATTTCATCTGCAAAACATAAGAGATGGCAAGAATATGAGCTGCGACCTTTACCTTGTGGAGGTTTTCATTCCCCGATATGCTCTTAGTATCAGTCATGCTCGTGTCGAAAGCCATTGCCTAAAATATCAAAAAATTACACTTCTTGGCAAAGTAAAGCAATAAAATTCACCAATATGGATCCTCTCATGTGAGGCCCCTCATGCGATGTGCCTCTCCCAATGTTGGGCCCTTGAAGACGGTTGTCCGTACCTTGATGGCAATCCCTGCTCGAAGCCCTCGATGACCCAGCGCAAGGACCGCTTCATCGATGACACTTCCCTGCACGAAGACCTCCCGGGCAAAACAGACATTGTTCTTACGTTTGGAGATCATGCCGTTCTTGTCGCTAGGGCCATCAAGGTACCGACAACCGCCCTCAAATTTACAGAACCAATGCCTCTCCAAACGTAAGAACAATGTCCATTTCACCCGGGTGGAGGGATTTGAACAGGGAAGTGTCATCGAGGAAGCGGTTCATCAAGGGCTTCAAGCAGGGAAGTGCCATCGACTGACCGACAACCGTGTCCCAATCGGCGGAAACAGGCCTTTCCCAATATTAGGCCATTGAGCAGATGGTTGAGTGCCCTCAGAGGTTCAACAAAAAGAAAGCTAATGTTTAGGAGAAGATGACAGAGACAAAAGTCTGAAAGTACCCAGGCTGGTGTCCCTAATACCATATTAGAATGAAACAGAGAAAGGAGAAAATGTGTATTCAATTTGACACTGAAACTATACATGAGTCCTCTATATATACAAGGGGAGAGAGCCTAATTATGGGAACGAAATAATATTAATTACAACACAATCAAACCTTAATCACGAAAAATCATAAACAAAATCCTAATGATATCATTCTTTCCAAAGGAATGATTGTATTTTGATTGCATTTAAATTATAGTACAATATATATCTCTCTCCCTCTACCTCTTCGTATTCAGAAATCCTACAGTCCCGTGAACTGCTGAGCCAAGCTTGATCCCCGTTTGTTTTGCTTTGCATTATACACACAGCTGACTTCTCTTTAAAAAGAAGAAGAAGAAGAAGAAGAAGAAGAATCTTCCACATTTAGAATATTAGCAGACTCTTATAGCATCATGAACCTCACAAACAGAAAAGGAAGGAATCTATTGGAGATGAAAAAGAGAATTGGGGACAGCCTTAACTGAGCTGAAGAATTTATAATCGATTATGTATGATTCTGACCATGTAACACCACAAATTCTACATTACAAGGTACAGAGAGCATGATGGTAGCAAAACCCATTTCATTTCCCTATGAAAATCAGTGCCAAATTCGGCGCTAAAGATTGACTTTGTCATTTGTTGGCAGCAATTTGGCTCACTGGTGGATATAGATTTTGCCAAAGTATCTGTCAGATTATGGCCTTGGCAGCTGATAAAGCAAACGAGTGGATTTGCTGTTAGACCTTCAGGTTTGTTGATTGTTTTTGCCAACTCCAAACAACACTAGCAACAATAACAAAACAGTTCAAACTTCAGTATATCCAATTGAAGTAGAAATGTAGAATTCTTCCACGTTTGAGAAAGACGAATACAGATTGAACTACTGTACAGTGTAACTCACGGAACCTGTCTAGGCTGACCTAAACATTGCAAAATCACAAGATTGAACGAAGAAAAAGCAGTTCCAGGAAAAAGATGATCTGACCACCCTCCGATTACAAATAAAATCAGAATGAACAACTGGATTGGGAAGAACGTAATAGAAGATGCTGCCTTATATTAGCCCACAATCTAAATGCAACAACCACCTAATATAAGGCAAGGCAAAATGCAAGTTCCAAACCAAATTTTAATGCAGGAGTTTTATGTTGATCCAATCTTTCTAGCTACTCAGCAAATCCAGGTGAGAAGTTGAGAAAATAAACCAACCTAAAAATCAGAAACAGACTATTGTCTGTGAAGAAAGCTAAAATGATTGACGGCAGACTAGTCCATACTAAACAGCTAATGAGATACGGTATGGACACAGCCGATAAACAAATATTAATGTCTGCTTCTTTTTCTTCTCTCTTCTTCTGCCTGCATGAGAGAGAGAGAGAGAGAGGTAAATAAAGGATCCTTAATGCATAGATCACAACTGAACAAAGTGCACTCGCTAAGAAAAGAAAAGAAAAAGGGGCACCATTTACCAAATCATTGAAAGAGAGTCTTGCCCAAAACCAAGCTCAACTCTATTGCTGTCTTAAAGCAACCAACTATAACTATTTGGGGACTTGCATGAGACCTACAAGACTCGCATTAGTAACTTGGGTGAAGTCAATAATCTACAATTTCTTGGGTAAATAAATATATTTGTGTCCATATGTATATACAAGGAGAGGAACAGTCCATATTGTACAATTGACCCAGGCAACATGAAAGTACCTCAACAAGTTTTAGAAAGTGAGAATAGTATAAGTTTTTGTTCTGTCAGCAAGTTCACAAAAGCCACCTCAAGATTAGGAGTAACTAAAACCCCAAAACAAATTAGCAACATGGAGAACTTATACCACACAGTTTCCGGGCCGATTTGAATAAGTTGAATTCAGGTTTTGGGCCTTTAGCCCTTTGGCACATCGAAAAACTGACGGTCTTATTACTCTTATCTGCCTTCTGCCAGTATATGACATATACACATCCGCAAGCTCTAATAAATGTATAATACATAATGGGAAAATCCAGTCCCCAAACATGCGTAATGTTGAGGAACAGCAGGCTTACAAGTGTAAGCGACCAACCAGTAGTGGAAAATGACAGACCAATGTGGGATTGAGTTAAGTAGGAGGTGTAAACTATATTTAACCCTTTTCAAAATATAAGGGTCACATAAAAATATTTTGACTTTCACAAAGACACATAAAACTAAAATATTGAAGTAATTAATTATTCATACACATATGTGGCCATACATATAAATTTCACGCCATTTGTGTTTTCACCTGAATAGCTTTTCATGAAAATGAGCGACGTGTTTCAGAATTAATCTTTTTGAGAGGGAGGATCATTATTTAACCACTTAAGATAAGATTTACCAATAGAAAAGACCTTCTAGTGGAAAATAGTATATCATCTATATGAATAACCGACACAACAAGAATTTGACCTAGCAAACTTATAGTTTAACGTCAAGCAAAATTACCTGCAAAAGACAAATGTCAATGGAAGATGCCAATGGTCAAGGTGAAACTTGCTCCTAAAGTTGAAAACATAGAACCTCATAAATCCTTCCATGCCACTTGCACAAGCATCCATAATCTGACAACTTCAAATCATTCACTTAAAGTTTGGGACACATTCTTACTATCCTCCCTTGGCACAAGACTCTGGATCATTTTTAAAAGTTCGCTATCCTCACCCTCAACCGGAAGTAAATCTACTAATATGGACATGGTAGATGCATCTGGTGAGAATTTCCTATTGATTATTTCTTGTAGAAGGATCTTAACCTTATGTATGTCTCCCCTCTTTAGGAATGCCCGAACAACAATATTGTAAGTAACATTATCTGGTGGACAGCCGTCTTTCTCCATTTGCAAAAGTAACTCCTCAGCTTCATCTACCAAGGCCGCCTTACAAAGTCCACTTATCATTGTTGTGTAAATCTTAACATCGGGTTTCAAACCTTTAGCTAAGAAGGTACTAAAAACTTTTCGGGCATCTTCAATCTTCCCCGTTTGGCACATGCCATTAATGATGATAAGATAAATAACAAAATCAGGGACTATTCCTTGATTTTGCATTGAACGAAACACCTCTACTGCCTTGCCAAGTTTTTTGTTCTTAAAGAATCCATCTAACAAGATTCTGTAAGTTACAATATTAGAATTTAGACCGCTACACATCATCTCGTGAAACATATGATCAGCTGCATCACATCTCCCTACGTGTAACAACCCCTTTAACATAGTGTTGTAAGTATCAGTAGCAGGTTTTAACCCTTTACGAGGCATTTCTCTGAAGAGATCTATAGCCTTGTCTATATTCATCTTATTGCAGAAACCATTGATTAAGATATTATAGCTACGGATACTAGGCTCAAGACCCTTATCAACAAGGGAGTTGAACACTTCTTTTGCTTTCTTCATGTGGCCTTGCAAACAATATCCGTCCATCAGTGCATTGTAAGTGATAACATTGGGTTTCTCACCTCTTCGGACCATAATCTCGAGTATACCCTCCGCTTCTTCGATCCTTCCCTCCTTGCAAAGTGCATCTATCAAACTACTAAAGGTTACAACATCAGGGAAAATATTTCGCTCCGTCATATAACTCAATATTCTTGCGGCATCCTTCCCTCGACCTGATTTGCATAAGCCATCGACCAAAGAGCTGTAGGTGACCACATCAGGCACGATGTCCGATTCACTCATCTCTGATAAGAGACGCAAAGCATCATCTATGTTCCCGTCCTTACAAAGGTTGTCGATGATTGTGCTATACATCACTACATCAGGCCTATAGTTCCTTTTCTGCATACTCCTCAGCAACCGTATAGCCATCGCAGTGTCTCCTACTTTGCAAAGTCCTTTCATGATTGTCCCATATGTGATTGCATCAGGTTCGATGTCTCCATATTTTATCAACCTTATGAACAAATTCACAGCATCAGTAGTCTTACCTTCTAAAACATACCCGTTCATCAAAGTGGTGAAGGTAGTCACGTTCGGAGTACAACCGCATTTGAAGAAGATGCCCAAGATAGCAAACGCAAAATCCACCCGGTTCAACCGGCAAAAACTATTGACCAAAATAGTCAGCGTATATCCATCAATCGGAATGCCCAACTCGCGGATTTGCTTATATAGAGAAATGACGGATGAATATTCCTTCATCTTGGCAACAGCAGTTAACAGCTGATTAAAATGGACGACAGAAGGCGGAGGATGAACTCGGGCCATTTGACGGAACAAACTAAGAGCATGGTCGAGCTTATGAAAACCCGTTTTAGATTTCTCCAGCAACAACTTGTGCAGTTGCTGCCGGCTCGTGATAGCAATGATATCAGTGGGATTAGGGTTTGTTGAAAAATGGGTAGTATGAAACAAGAGTGTATGATGATGATGGAGAAATGGGTTACCTTTTGGATAGTTATTACGTGCTGTCGGTGTTGGGCTGAAAATCAAAGCAACAGCAGCGATTCTTCTTGTTCGCATCTTGTCTTGAACTCTTGATCAGAAAAACAGTTCCTTTTGTACAACGTGAGTGAATAAACAATAATTTTAAGGGGAAATTACAGTAAGCCCCCTTCAACTATATCTCGGTAACGAGTTGTCCCTTCATCGTTTAACTCGGACACTTAACCCCCTTCATCTTTTATGGCATAACACTTAAGCCCCTGCCGTTAGTGAGCCGTTTACGGAATTGCTGAAATTACCAATTTACCCTCTATGGGCTATTTTTGTTTCGCTTCTAACTTTTAGTAGAAAACTCTGTTTCAGCCCGTTCTTTTTTCAGAACTCTTGTTTTTTCCTCTATTTTATGGGTCTATAATAATTTTAGTATGGTTACTTTACGCTTTCTAAGGTTAGAGTTGCGTCCTAAATATTCAGTGATCAGCAGATTGGATACTGCTAGCTGTTATCTGTTCAGTGCAGCTAGATGATTGTTTCTCTGCAAATGGTGTAGTGGTTGGAATATAGATCAACCGGCCACCGGGCCTTCATCCGGGGGCTGCCAAAAAGCAAAAAAAAAAAACAGAGCACTCTGTTTTTTTGTCTCTCTCTCTCTCTCTAAGTTCTATTATGGGTCCAAGCCTTTTCATACTTATTTTATAAATCTTTCTATGGAGATTTCATTCTCACATCTATATTTGTTATTTGCCACACTCAATTTCAAATTTACATGCATGATTTGAAAAATCTATTTCAAAAGGAATTGTTTGATCAGCTCTATGTTTTCATGAGTAATGCACTACCATTTTCAGCACTCTATTTTTGGGTTGAAATGCACTACATTAATCAATGGTGCTTTGATGCCACAATTGCACAGAACATTTGGATCCCTATTGGAAGACCTAGTTCTACCTTCCATCACAGAGAGAGGGAGAGAGAGAGTACCGTTGGGAGGGGGCACAGAGAGAGAGAGAAAGAGAGAGAGAGAGAGTTTACCGTTGTATGTATTTATAAGGGCATGACTTGTCATTAATAAGGTCATGTACTGCTCACGTGACCTTCCGTTTAAATTCATAACGGCTCACTAACGACAAGGGGTTAAGTGTCACGCCATAAAAGATGAAGGGTTTAAGTGTCCGAGTTAAACGATGAAGGGGGCAACTTGTTACCGAGGTATAGTTGAAGGGGGCTTATTGTAATTTTTCCTAATTTTAACATCACACTCAATTACACACCTACATTTTCACAATAGGAGTGGAGTCCGCACATACTATCACACCCATTCACACACGCACACTCACAATAGGAGTGGAGCCTGCACACACTATTGTTAATGTGTGCGGGCTCCACTCCTAATAGTGTGTGCGGCTCTATTTTACTATTGTGAGTGTGGATGTATAAGTGTGCGTTTGAATGGATGTTGTGGTATAACGACTCGTGAATGAATCGGTGAAAACTAGAGGGGATGGGTAATTGGGTATAATACTAGATTAGGTTACTATCAAAAGGGAAAGAGTAACGATGGACGCAAGTGTATATTGGTTTGCCTCCAAATGGCTAGGTGTAGACCATGTCAGCATTTTCGTCTGTTTTTTTATGGGAGTTAACGTTGGGCGAAATATTGATGGGTTTTTAAATAGATCAGATATTTTTTGATAATATTAAAAGATCAGGTGTCTATGTGTGTTTGTGTAAAAGGTCATATGCTATTTTGAAATTTTCTCTACAATACACAACAAGGTTTTTACGCTTTATTTAACAGAAATGATGATGGTACAGATTTTATATCTAACGCAAAGTTTCGTTTCGTAAACACCCTAACTAATACCGGATTGAGTTTATTTTTTTCAGACACCATAAAAAAAATATTTTAAACAAAATGAGCTACTCCAATCTTTTTTTGGACCAAAAACAAGCCAAAAGTGATATGTACGCAGTGGTGTACAGATATAAAATCTATACCAATAGCACCTCTCTCATGTTAAATACTCCCTCCATCCCTTTTTTTTTTTTCTTATTCCATTGTAATCAGATAGCAAATCTATTACATGTATAGATATAAAATCTATACCAATAGCACCTCTCTCCGTCTCTTTTTTAGAGTCCAAAATTTCATTTTGGGTTGTCCCTCAATAAGTGTCTGTTTTGTAAAGTTAATGGGTAAAAGTTAGTGAATTTTTCATTTTTGCCCCAAAAAGTAGATTTCATTTTGAAAAGTTAGTAAATAAAAATGTAATGATGATATTTTCATACACGGTAAGGAGAGAAAATTGAAGTAAAAATTGATATGAAATATGTAATGATGATGTCTTTTTAATAAGTTGGAATTACGAAGAGGACACTTAAAAATGGACGGAGGGAGTAATACGTTTTTACATGCACTATGAATCTTCTTTGATAGATCTTGATTAGAACTATTAAAGTTTTCAAAATCACCTAGACCATTATAGATTTTCATAAAAATCAATTAAAAGTGGCACAAACTTGCAAAATGAGACGGAGGGAGTAGTATAAGGTTCGTAGTTCATACTCCCTCCCAGTGGTGGAGACAAGATATACATTCGAGAGTGACACTGTTTAATGAGAGTTCACTTTTGTTAGTGTGTATTGTCTGTAAAAGGTGAAGAGAGAGATTATGCATAAACTCATAAAATTAAATATTGTCGTGTACCATTTTTTGTTAAGAATAAGAAGAAAAGTTTTGGCCAACCGGCCATCTTGCGGTCTTCAAATAAAATCCATTGAGATATTATGGTTAAATCCAAACCAATCATATTTTTTAAAAGAAATCTTTCACAATATCTTTATAAACCACGAATTTATCCCGAAACCAGTAGGTACCTAACCAAATTACCTTAGCGTAAAAAAAATTGGCTTGAAATTGGGGGTGGGGGTGGCACCCTCGTCCTCAAATAATAGTTTAGTAATTCTTCATTTTACTATTTTAGGATGTTCCTTACTAAGTGTCCGTTTTAAAAAATTGATGAGTAAAGTTTGTGGGATTATTATTTCGTCCTTTTGAAATGGTAATGGTTAATGACTTAATGGGTGAAAATAGAGGATAATTGTTGAAAGTGGAGGTAAAAATCAAGATTATGTCTCCATAATAATAAGGTCAAGTTCCGTCAAGTTTCTTATTTTTTAAGTACTTATTTCCCATTTTACAAGATATGTCATTCTCTCACAATACATCACATTTAATTTAAAAAATAAGTATTTATTTTCCTTAGCGGAATGGTGCCTAAGTTGGAATTACAAAATTGAACAAATAAAAATGGATGGAGGGAGTATTAGGGAAGTGGTAAAAAAATACAGTATTTAACCAAATAAGATGAAAAAGAAAATGTTATTTTGATTTTGGTTGAATTGTGTAGTTTCCCAAATTATATGAAGTGCAAATTACTAATTTGCTCTGAAGTTCTGCTAATGAATCTTTCTTAGTTGACATATATAGCAATGCAACTTGATTAATAAACATGAGTGTAATATTGTAAATTTTAAGGAGGATTTTCAACCGTTTTTATGCGAAAAACGGATTATGAAAGAAGGAAGAAGGAAATGGTTAAAGAGGATTTCCAACTGAAAGGTCCCCTAGAGATATATGAGAAAATCAAAATTTAAAAAAATTAAAGATATTTCAATACTTCTGTTAATGAAAGAACATAGATTTTACAGCTGGTATACCTATCCAAGAACAAAAAAGCTTACATCCAGTCGCATGGTTTCATCAACTCGAGGAAAGTCGACAAGTCGTAACTACAATCAGGTATATGAAATGACAGCCAAAACGCCTATCCGAATATCTTCATCTTACATTGGACAAGGTCTGATAAGAACATTTCAGTGAAAATAGTGTTCTTTTTTCCCAACATTTATTGGTCCAACATGAGGCTCGATCATACGTACAACTGGTAGACGGTAGCATACTTTTGCCTTACTTTTCAAACGTCCCAACAATGTTTGGTACAAGAAAGAAAGTAAATTCTGAGACTACACTTTTATGTTCAATGGCTAAGGGCCCGTTTCGGAAACCTTCTTAAAAAATAAGTACTTATTTTGTCAATTCTCATTCAAAAATAAGAAGGGTCATTCCACAACACCCAAATAAAAAGGTCCTTTCACATTTTCAAACTCAAAAATAATGTAAATGAAAAAAAATTAATTTTTTTTTGCACTGTATTAAAGATCTCAATGAGATCTATCAAATAAGATCCATAGTGATAGGAAAATTATTTGCGTAAACACATGATTTTTGAGCTTGAAGTTGCCTTATACAAAAAATAAGACTGTTGCTATGATAATGGGCGCCGGCGGAGGGAAATCGTAACGGCGGCCGCACCTGGCCGGGCCGTCTCCGGCCACCAGACGGCCGATCCGAGCCGTCCAAAAATTCTTTAAAAAAAAACCGAGGGGGTCGGCGCGGGAATCAACGGCATCCGAGGTGTGTAGGGTGCTTGATCCAAGCACCCATTTTCCGTGTATATATGATCAAGCACCCTACACAGAAAAGGGGTGCTCGGATCAAGCACCCTACACACCTCGGATGCCGTTGATTCACGCTTTAGCCCCCTCAGTTTTTTTTTTTTAGAATTTTTGGACGGCTCGGATCGGCCGTCCGGTGGCCGGAGGAGGCCCGGCGCGGCCGCCAGTACGATTTTCCTCTCCGGCGCCCATTGGTACCTATATAAATTCTGAAAAATAAGCATCTCCTTCTTATTTTTTGGGAACAAGTCTTCTTATTCAACAAAAAAAAAGTTCTTATTTGGGTTGTGGAACACAGCCTAAGTGAATTCATGCATTTTCCAGAACCTGCCGGTTAAGAGTTGCTATATTGTCATATATTGCTCTCACGTAATGCATTTGTTCTACAATGATGGCAATTCAACTAAATGAATCATAGCAGCAAATGCTGTATCTTTGAACAACTTATCAAGAAATAATTATTTGATCTCGTTTCATGGCAAAACTAACTTCTTATCGTTGCTTGCAAGTGCAAGGCTACTTACATCAATCATTCAAAGAACCCACATATGCGGGAGCTTCGTGCACTGGGTATGACCCTTTTTTTTTGTTTACTTGAGAGTTTTTTAGTTCAAAATCCAAAGAAATTTTACGAAATATCAATCAATAAGGCCTTAAATAGTGGATGAAACATAAAGACGGGCAGGAAAAAGATAAGAGTGACCTACTAGAAGTACACCTAATATCAGTGAAGATTCAAAAAAATAAGTGCAACCAATTTATATGGGTATTGTAACACTTTGAACAATAACTGCAGCCAAACTAAAATACAGAAATATTCAATTATTCATGGAGTATTTGTTTGTGTTCATCATTATAAATTTCACTGCCATTGTGATTTCACATGAATAGCTTTCCATGTGTTTACCCATTAGGATGATTATTTAACAACTTAACATAAGTTTTACCAAGAGAAAAGACCTTCTAGTGGAAAAAAATGCATCATCTATAAAAAAAAACCAACATCATAAGTATATAAAATCACAATATCATAGTATAACCTCGAGAAAAATTATGAGTAAAAGGCAAATATCATGTTAAAGGTGAAACTTGCTCCTAAAGGTGAAAACATAGAACCTCATAAAATCCTTCCACATAACTTGCACAAGCATCCATAATCTGACAACTTCAAATCATTCCCTTAAAGTTTGGGACACAGCCTTACCATCCTCCCTTGGCACAAGACTCAGGATCATTTTTTCAAGTAAATCTACTAATATGGACAAGGTTGATACATCTGGTTTGAAATTCCTGTTGATTATTTGTTGCAGAAATATCTTAACCTTGTGTTTGTCTCCCCTCTTCAGGAATGCCCGGACCACAATATTGTAAGTCACATCATCTGGTGGGCACGCATCTCCCTCCATTTGCAAAAGTAACTCCTCAGCTTCATCTACCAAGGCCGCCTTACAAAGTCCACTAATCATTGTTGTGTAAATCTTAACATTGGGTTTCAAACCTTTAGCTAAGAAGGTACTAAAAACTTTTTGAGCATCTTCAATCTTCCCTGCTTTGCACATGCCATTATTGATGACACTATAAATAACAATATCAGGAACTATTCCTTGATCTTGCATCGAACGAAACACCTCCACTGCCTTGCCAATTTTTTTGTTCTTAAAGAATCCATCTAACAAGATTGAGTAAGTTAAAATGTCAGGATTTTGACCGCTACACATCATCTCATGAAACATATGATCTGCTGAATCACATCTCCCTACGTGTAACAACCCCTTTAACATAGTGTTGTAAGTATCAGTAGCAGGTTTTAACCCTTTACGAGGCATTTCTCTAAAGAGATCCATAGCCTCGTCTATATTCATCTTATTGAAGAAACCATTGATTAAAATATTATAGCTATGGATATTAGGCTCAAGGCCCTTATCAACAAGGGAGTTCAACACTTCTTTTGATTTCTTTATTTGGCCTTGCAAACAATATCCGTCCATCAATACACTATAAGTGACAACATTGGGTTTCACACCTCTTCGAATCATGATCTGGAGTATGCCCTCCGCTTCTTCAGTCCTTCCCTCCTTGCAAACTGCATCTATCAACATATTGAAGGTCACAACATCAAGGAAAATGTTTTGCTCCATCATGTCACTCAATATTTTTGCGGCATCCTTCCCTCGACCTGATTTGCATAACCCATCAACCAAAGAGCTGTAGGTCACCACATTAGGCATAATATCATAGCCTCTCATCTCCGATAAGATAAGAGGCCGGAAAGCATCATCTAAATTCCCGTCCTTACTAAGATTGTCGATGATTGTGTTATACATCACAACAGTGGGCCTATAGTTCCATTTCTGCATACTCCTCAGCAAACGTATAGCCATTGTAGTGTCTCCTACTTTACAAAGCCCCTTTATGATTGTCGCATAGGTGATTTCATCAGGTTCTATGTCTCCATATTTCGTCAACCTTATGAACAAATTTACAGCCTCAGAAGTCTTACCTTCTATAATGTACCCGTTTATCAGAGTGGAGAAGGTAGCCACATTTGGAGTATAACCACACTTATAGAAGATACCCAAGATAGCAAATCCAAAATCCACTCTATTCAAGCGGCAACAACAATTGATCAAAATAGTCAGCGTATATTCATCAATTGGAATGCCCAACTCGCGGATTTCTATATACAGAGAAATGATGGATGAATATTCCTTCATCTTGGCAACAGCAGTTAACAGCTGATTAAAATGGACGACAGAAGGCGGAGGATGAACTCGGGCCATTTGACGGAACAAACTAAGAGCATGGTCGAGCTTTTGAAAACCCGTTTTAGATTTCTCCAGCAACAACTTCTGTAGTTGCTGCCGGTTCGTGATTGCAATGACATCAGTGGGATTAGGGTTTGTTGAAAATTGGGTAGTATGAAACAAGAGTGTATGATGATAGATTGGCTCAATTGCAATAACGTACAGGAATCTATCGTTTGATTGAGCCAAACCAGACAACCATGGGGAAATGACACAGTATAATAATACGGATAAACGGCGTCGTTCATGAGGTTTGTTGGAGAGTCCACTATACCTTGGGCTTGGGATGAGTTTGCCCATCTACCTAATAAAACACAAGGGCGTGGGAACCACACAAACACAAGTTGAAAGAATGGTTGAAATTCATTTGATCCAAGAGCTGACTTGTGCTCTCCAACTCTCTTTAAAAAACATCCACACTCTTACAAATATATTACAAAAATGCCATCAAATGATGGGTAGTGTCGTAGGCATGGACAAACACTAGTGTCATAATATTTTCAAGACCCACCACGAATCCCAGGACAAACACTAGTGTCATAATATTTTCAAGACCCACCACGAATCCCATAGAGACGATCCGAATCGCTCATTTTTCTTAGAACATCCTTTTTATGGATTCCTATAAAAAAAATTCCAATCTGATATTGGTAGGAGCTTTTGAAAAATCCTTACTGATGTTCAATTGAGATAATATTTCAGACAAAAATAATATGTTTTAAGAAAATGATTCGGTCAACTAATTATGAAAAATCCACTACCTTTAATTGAGATGATTTTTTCCGGAAACGCGTGAAAAAATATTTTAAAGAAACATGATAGGTTTAGATCCTCCCGGAAGGACCCGGGGTACGCCCTGCAAAAAAAACTTGTGCATTATCTCGTCTAGTTTGCCTTTGTAACTAGACTTTTCGTTGATGAGAAGGGTGTGATAGTCTAATGTGACAACCAAACAGCCACTAAAATTACCACCCATAGGCCATAGGGCTAATCATGGTCAGAAATTCAGAATCCTCAATCTATAAATACACCATTCATTGCAACAGCAAATGGATCGCTAAGAAAAGGCAACACAAGGAAATCTACCGAACCAGAATCTAGAGAAGCTCGTCCTTATATCAAGGTAAAAATTATCTTGCAGAGTTGAGTTTGCGGACGCTTTGTTTGTTCCTGGCAAAACTATTTTCGCAGATAACATATTAGTATGTATTTTCTAGTACTTGGTGTGTCTGAAAACCAAAAGTCATCGAATAATGTTTTGCACCGTTAGCGGAAAGATTTGATTTTCTTTGAAAACATTGTACACTTTTCGAAGGTAAAATGCATTTTATAGATTTAAGACTACTACAACCACCTTTCCGCCAACCACTACAACTGCTGCCAGTGCCATTCGGACACCATCATACTTAGATCAGCAGAATTTTCTGCATACATGCAAAAGTTCGGAACAAGAAACTTGCTAATGCTTGATTGCCAACCAATTTCAAGCATGACATTCACAATGCCGCTCACGTCAAACCTAAACTCGAACGTTGTTGTAAGAAATCCAAATCCGTGTCCCAAGGACAGAAGAACCAACTTCGGACTCTTAACTGATTGAGAAGACACTCGAAACAGAGCAGCTATCATCATCCCAAACCCAAACTCTTGAGCAATCAAAAGTCCAAACGACCTTCTAACACAATCCCCGCCTCAACTCGAGGATTCACACTCTCAATT
The DNA here is from genome assembly GCA_019656295.1 of Rhododendron mucronatum var. ripense. Classification (NCBI taxonomy): domain Eukaryota; kingdom Viridiplantae; phylum Streptophyta; class Magnoliopsida; order Ericales; family Ericaceae; genus Rhododendron; species Rhododendron mucronatum. The sequence goes on from BPLT01000163.1 coordinate 1,113,645, forward strand.
GTAGCTGTGGGGACTTCCCACTATGCCCATACGAGATCAGGCCAGCAACTCTTACCTGCATAATCTTTATCTTTACAGTCGAACGTACAACATTTATATTGTTAGGCACTTTGCAATATCTTCTTCTGATTAGCTTCTGCTTGATGGCTATAAATGGCCTTTTTTTTTCAGCACAAAAAAGGAGATTATATTGAAAGAAAGAGAAGAAGTATAAGATGACAAATAAAGAAAACAAATAAATCCTCTAAACTATGTAAAAGTAGTACAATGCTATGGTGGAGAGCGTGCAATCAAATTGCATCTATTAATTATAGGAAACATTCCCAGAAATCATCAGATACCCCCTTTTAGGAAACCTGTCCAAATATGCAACGAAAAACAGACGCAAAAAGATTGTTGCAAACGGTACATTCAACAGCTTTCGACACGAGCAAAGGTTTAAAAAAAAAAAATTCATCTGCAAAACATAAGAGATGGCAAGAATATGAGCTGCGACCTTTACCTTGTGGAGGTTTTCATTCCCCGATATGCTCTTTAGTATCAGTCATGCTCGTGTCGAAAGCCAATGCCTAAAATATCAAAAAATTACACTTCTTGGCAAAGTAAAGCAATAAAATTCACCAATATGGATCCTCTCATGTGAGGCCCCTCATGCGATGTGCCTCTCCCAATGTTGGGCCCTTGAAGACGGTTGTCCGTACCTTGATGGCAATCCCTGCTCGAAGCCCTCGATGACCCAGCGCAAGGACCGCTTCATCGATGACACTTCCCTGCTCGAAGACCTCCCGGGCAAAACAGACATTGTTCTTACTTTTGGAGATCATGCAGTTCTTGTTGCTAGGGCCATCAATTTACCGACAACCGTCCTCAAATTTACAGAACCATGCCTCTCCAAACGTAAGAACAATGTCCATTTCACCCGGTTGGAGGGATTTGAACAGGGAAGTGTCATCGAGGAAGCGGTTCATCAAGGGCTTCAAGCAGGGAAGTGCCATCGAGGGACAGACAATCGTGTCCGAATCGGCGGAAACAGGCCTTTCCCAATATTAGGCCATTGAGCAGAGGGTTGAGTGCCCTCAGAGGTTCAACGAAAAGAAAGCTAATGTTTAGGAGAAGATGACACAGACAAAAGTCTGAAAGTACCCAGGCTGGTGTCCCTAATACCATATTAGAATGAAACAGAGAAAGGAGAAAATGTGTATTCAATTTGACACTGAAACTATACATGAGTCCTCTATATATACAAGGGGAGAGAGCCTAATTATGGGAACGAAATAATATTAATTACAACACAATCAAACCTTAATCACGAAAAATCATAAACAAAATCCTAATGATATCATTCTTTCCAAAGGAATGATTGTATTTTGATTGCATTTAAATTATAGTACAATATATATCTCTCTCCCTCTACCTCTTTGTATTCAGAAATCCTACAGTCCCGTGAACTGCTAAGCCAAGCTTGATCCCCATTTGTTTTGCTTTGCATTATACACACAGCTGACTTCTTTTTAAAAAGAAGGAGAAGAAGAAGAAGAAGAATCTTCCACATTTAGAATATTAGCAGACTCTTATAGCATCATGAACCTCAAAAACAGAAAAGGAATGAATCTATTGGAGATGAAAAAGAGAATTGGGGACAGCCTTAACTGAGCTGAAGAATTTATAATCGATTATGTATGATTCTGACCATGTAACACCACAAATTCTACATTACAAGGTACAGAGAGCATGATGGTAGCAAAACCCATTTCATTTCCCTATGAAAATCAGTGCCAAATTCGGCACTAAAGATTGACTTTGTCATTTGTTGGCAGCAATTTGGCTCACTGGTGGATATAAATTTTGCCAAAGTACCTGTCAGATTATGGCCTTTGCAGCTGATAAAGCAAACGCGTGGACTTGCTCTTAGACCTTCAGTTTTGTTGATTGTTTTTGCCAACTCCAAACAACACTAGCAACAATAACAAAACAGTTCAAACTTCAGTATATCCGATTGAAGTAGAAACGTAGAATTCTTCCACGTTTGAGAAAGACGAATAGAAGGGTCAGATTGAACTACTGTACAGTGTAACTCACAGAACCTGTCTAGGCTGACCTAAACATTGCAAAATCACAAGATTGAACGAAGAAAAAGCAGTTCCAGGAAAAAGATGATCTGACCACCCTCCGATTACAAATAAAATCAGAATGAACAACTGGATTGGGAAGAACGTAATAGAAGATGCTGCCTTATATTAGCCCACAATCTAAATGCAACAACCACCTAATATAAGGCAAGGCAAAATGCAAGTTCCAAACCAAATTTTAATGCAGGAGTTTTATGTTGATCCAATCTTTCTAGCTACTCAGCAAATCCAGGTGAGAAGTTGAGAAAATAAACCAACCTAAAAATCAGAAACAGACTATTGTCTGTGAAGAAAGCTAAAATGATTGACGGCAGACTAGTCCAAACTAAACAGCTAATGAGATACGGTATGGACACATCCGATAAACAAATATTAATGTCTACTTTTTCTTCTCTCTTCTTCTGCCCGCATGAGAGAGAGAGAGAGAGAGAGAGAGGGGTAAATAAAGGATCCTTAACGCATAGATCACAACTGAACAAATTGCACTCGCCAAGAAACGAAAAGGAAAAGGGGCACCATTTACCAAATCATTGAAAGAGAGTCTTGCCCAAAACCAAGCTCAACTCTATTGCTGTCTTAAAGCAACCAACTATAACTATTTGGCGACTTGCATGAGACCTACAAGACTCGCATTAGTAACTTGGGTGAAGTCAATAATCTACAATTTCTTGGGTAAATAAATATATTTGTGTCCATATGTATATACAAGGAGAGGAACAGTCCATATTGTACAATTGACCCAGGCAACATGAAAGTACCTCAACAAGTTTTAGAAAGTGAGAATAGCATAAGTTTTTGTTCTGTCAGCAAGTGCACAGAAGCCACCTCAAGATTAGGAGTAACTAAAACCCCAAAACAAATTAGCAACATGGAGAACTTATACCACACAGTTTCCGGGCCGATTTGAATAAGTTGAATTCAGGTTTTGGGCCTTTGGCCCTTTGGCACATCGAAAAACTGACGGTCTTATTACTCTTATCTGCCTTCTGCCAGTATATGACATATACACATCCGCAAGCTCTAATAAATGTATAATACATAATGGGAAAATCCAGTCCCCAAACATGCGTAATGTTGAGGAACAGCAGGCTTACAAGTGTAAGCGACCAACCAGTAGTGGAAAATGACAGACCAATGTGGGATTGAGTTAAGTAGGAGGTGTAAACTGTATTTAACCCTTTTCAAAATATAAGCGTCACATAAAAATATTTTAACTTTCACAAAGACACAGAAAACTAAAATATTGAAGTAATTAATTATTCATACACATATGTGGCCATACATATAAATTTCACGCCATTTGTGTTTTCACCTGAATAGCTTTTCATGAAAATTAGCGATGTGTTTCAGAATTAATCTTTTTGAGAGGGAGGATCATTATTTAACCACTTAAGATAAGATTTACCAATAGAAAAGACCTTCTAGTGGAAAATAGTATATCATCTATATGAATAACCGACACAACAAGAATTTGACCTAGCAAACTTACAGTTTAACTTCAAGCAAAATTACCAGCAAAAGACAAATGTCAATGGAAGATGTCAATGGTCAAGGTGAAACTTGCTCCTAAAGTTGAAAACATAGAACCTCATAAATCCTTCCATGTCACTTGTACAAGCATCCATAATCTGACAACTTCAAATCATTCACTAAAAGTTTGGGACACATCCTTACTATCCTCCCTTGGCACAAGACTCTGGATCATTTTTAAAAGTTCGCTATCCCCACCCTCAGCCGGAAGTAAATCTACTAATATGGACATGGTAGATGCATCTGGTGAGAATTTCCTGTTGATTATTTCTTGTAGAAGGATCTTAACCTTATGTATGTCTCCCCTCTTTAGGAATGCCCGAACAACAATATTGTAAGTAACATTATCTGGTGGACAGCCGTCTTTCTCCATTTGCAAAAGTAACTCCTCAGCTTCATCTACCAAGGCCGCCTTACAAAGTCCACTTATCATTGTTGTGTAAATCTTAACATCGGGTTTCAAACCTTTAGCTAAGAAGGTACTAAAAACTTTTCGAGCATCTTCAATCTTCCCCGTTTGGCACATGCCATTAATGATGATAAGATAAATAACAAAATCAGGGACTATTCCTTGATTTTGCATTGAACGAAACACCTCTACTGCCTTGCCAAGTTTTTTGTTCTTAAAGAATCCATCTAACAAGATTCTGTAAGTTATAATATTAGGATTTAGACCGCTACACATCATCGCATGAAATACATGATCAGCTGCAGCACATCTTCCTGCGCTAAACAGCCCTGTTAACAAAGTGTTGTAAGTAGAGGTAGAAGGTTTTAACCCTTTACGAGGCATTTCTCTGAAGAGATCTATAGCCTTGTCTATATTCATCTTATTGCAGAAACCATTGATTAAGATATTATAGCTACGGATACTAGGCTCAAGACCCTTATCAACAAGGGAGTTGAACACTTCTTTTGCTTTCTGCATGTGGCCTTGCAAACAATATCCGTCCATCAGTACATTATAAGTGATAACATCGGGTTTCTCACCTCTTTGGACCATGATCTCGAGTGTACCCTCCGCTTCTTCGATCCTTCCCTCCTTGCAAAGTGCATCTATCAAACTACTAAAGGTTACAACATTAGGGAAAATATTTCGCTCCGTCATATAACTCAATATTCTTGCAGCATCCTTCCCTCGACCTAATTTGCATAAGCCATTGACCAAAGAGCTGTAGGTGACCACATCAGGCACAATGTCCGATTCACTCATCTCCGATAAGAGACGCAAAGCATCATCTATGTTCCCGTCCTTACAAAGGTTGTCGATGATTGTGTTATACATCACTACATCAGGCCTATAGTTCCTTTTCTGCATACTCCTCAGCAACCGTATAGCCATCGCAGTGTCTCCTACTTTGCAAAGTCCTTTCATGATTGTCCCATATGTGATTGCATCAGGTTCGATGTCTCCATATTTTATCAACCTTATGAACAAATTCACAGCATCAGAAGTCTTACCTTCTAAAACATACCCATTCATCAAAGTGGTGAAGGTAGTCACGTCCGGAGTACAACCGCATTTGAAGAAGATGCCCAAGATAGCAAACGCAAAATCCACTCGATTCAACCGGCAAAAACAATTGACCAAAACAGTCAGCGTATATCCATTAATCGGAATGCCCAATTCGCGGATTTGCTTATATAGAGAAATGACGGATGAATATTCCTTCATCTTGGCAACAGCAGTTAACAGCTGAGTAAAATCGATGACAGAAGGAAGAGGTCGAAATCGGGCCATTTGAGGGAACAAACTAAGAGCATGGTCGAGCTTGTGAAAACCCGTCTTAGATTTCTCCGACAACAACTTCTGTAGTTGCTGCCGGTTCGTGATTGTGATGACATCAGTGGGATTAGGGTTTGTAGAAAAATAGGTAGGATGAAACAAGAGTGTATGATGATGGACAAATGGGTTACCTTTCGGATAGTTATTACGTGCTGTCGTTGTTGGGCTGAAAATCAAAGCAACAGCCGCGATTCTTCTTGTTCGCATCTTGTCTTGAACTCTTGATCAGAAAAACTGTTCCTTTTGGACGAAGTGAGTGAATAAACAATAATTTTAACATCACACCCATATTTATAATACGAGTAGAGCCTGCACACACTATCACATCCCCTCGCACACCCAATTACACACTCACATTCACAATAGGAGTGAAGCATGCACACACTATTGTTAATGTGTGCGGGCTCTACTCATATTAGTATGTGCCGACTCTATTCCTATTGTAAGTGTGCATGATGTGTAAGTGAGTGTGTGAATGAGTGTTGTGGTAGATCGACTCGTGAATGAATTGGTGAAAACCAGAGGGGATGGGTAATGGGTATAATACTAGATTGGGTTACTTTCGAAAGGGAAAGAGTAATGATGGACGCAAGGTTTTATTGTTTGCGGCCAAAGAGACAAAGGCTGCGGCCACAGTGATAAAGTTAGCGATTTTATGAACTGAGACTGCGGCCACTAGGATAAAGTATACTTTATCAAGGTTTGAGATAGAGTGCGGGAATTAGGAGAGAACTAACGGCCCATTTGGATATGGGGAAAGAATTGGAAGTATTAGTTAATAAGGGAGATAAGATAGTATATGGTATTAGTTAACAAGGATGACCCATATTGATATAATATTTATGGATGGAAAATTGATTTTAAAGCATCTCCAGCCTTCACCCATATTTTTTCGCAAATTTGAGTCAAATTTTGGATAGAAACCCATTTTGGATAGACACATCTCCAACCATCGAACCCAAATTTTACCCAAATATATATGCATTTTATTCTTAATGGCATAATGATAAATAAGGGAAAACAATCAAATCCAAAATGAGGAGACCTGGTATTTTTCTCTCTCCATCTCCGTCTCTGTGTGCGGGCTCTACTCATATTAGTATGTGCCGACTCTATTCCTATTGTAAGTGTGCATGATGTGTAAGTGAGTGTGTGAATGAGTGTTGTGGTAGATCGACTCGTGAATGAATTGGTGAAAACCAGAGGGGATGGGTAATGGGTATAATACTAGATTGGGTTACTTTCGAAAGGGAAAGAGTAATGATGGACGCAAGGTTTTATTGTTTGCGGCCAAAGAGACAAAGGCTGCGGCCACAGTGATAAAGTTAGCGATTTTATGAACTGAGACTGCGGCCACTAGGATAAAGTATACTTTATCAAGGTTTGAGATAGAGTGCGGGAATTAGGAGAGAACTAACGGCCCATTTGGATATGGGGAAAGAATTGGAAGTATTAGTTAATAAGGGAGATAAGATAGTATATGGTATTAGTTAACAAGGATGACCCATATTGATATAATATTTATGGATGGAAAATTGATTTTAAAGCATCTCCAGCCTTCACCCATATTTTTTCGCAAATTTGAGTCAAATTTTGGATAGAAACCCATTTTGGATAGACACATCTCCAACCATCGAACCCAAATTTTACCCAAATATATATGCATTTTATTCTTAATGGCATAATGATAAATAAGGGAAAACAATCAAATCCAAAATGAGGAGACCTGGTATTTTTCTCTCTCCATCTCCGTCTCTCACTCCCCAATAATTAAACACAAAATTTTTTTCACACAAAACCCAGAACCGGACACAACGACAAAAGACAACTCTGAAACTCGTTCATCGTCATCATCGGAGGTCATAAGATAACGACAACTCTGGGGAACCCAAGACAAAGGTCACAACGCCATTGCCACTTTCTGCATCACCTCTCAGACCGCCGGCCCTCGACCTGCCGCCACTGCCGACGAGGTTCTCTCTCTCCCTCTTTCTCTCTCTCTCTAACTAGCCATTAGAGAAATGGGTCAAGGCAAAAGTTGTCTCAGATTTGGACAAAAAAATGGGTAAAACCCAAAACGGGGAAGGGTTTGGGTCAAAGATTGGAGAGAGATTTTTGTGATTTTTACCCCATTTTTAAATTTGAGTCTTAAAATGGATCAAAACTAGAGATGCTCTTAGCACTCCAAAAATTGATGGAGAGGCTCCAAATTTTTGTGATTTTTACCCCATTTTTAAATTTGAGTCTTAAAATGGATCAAAACTAGAGATGCTCTTAGCACTCCAAAAATTGATGGAGAGGCTCCAAAACTGAACTGTATTGATATACAAAACGACGTCGTTTTGGAGCCCCTCCATCAATTTTTGGAGTGTCAAAATCACAATCCTTATGAATGGGGATTAAATAAGAGGTTGTTTGGATGATGTATTAAAGAAGAGAGATTAAATAATACTCCGTACTAAGTTTGGATGGAGAATTAATAGGGGTATAAGGAAGGGTGGATGATATAAAAAGCTGTTAAATAACCCTTTTGCCCTTGTGCAGTCCCTAAATTAATTATGTATTATGTTTTATATGTAATTGCAAATTTAATTAGTCTTTCACAATTTAAGCCGTAATATTTATTTCTACTAATAAATTAATGAATTGGTATTATTATTAAACAATTTTTTTTAATAAAATTCAACTTTTTAAAAACATTAAGTGTTCCAAATTTCAATCTGTTTGAACCAGTGGAAAGATTTTATTTTTCTGATCATTTTATCCTCAATAGTCATAATTAAATTTTGACTTTAGGACTCTCGTTGATTAGCCCTAAGAGATATTTGATCTTCGACTTTCTTAGGGCTAATCAACGAGAGCCTTAGAGTCAAAATTTAACTATGACGATTTAAGATAAAATGATCAGAAAACTAAAATCTTTCCACCGGTTCAAACGGATTGAAGTTTAGAACACTTAATTTTTTAACTATATTTTTTAATATATAAACTGTCTAAAGAGGTTGAAAAATTAAGTGTTCCAAATTTCAATCCGTTTGAACCGGTGGAAAGATTTTTGTTTTCTAATCATTTTATCCTAAATCGTCATAATTAAATTTTGACTCTATGGCTCTCGTTGATTAGCCCTAAGGGATATTTGATTCTACGACTTTTTAGGACTAATCAACGAGAGCCCTGAGTCAAAATTTAATTATGACCATTTAGAATAAGATGATCAGAAAACTAAAATCTTTCTACCGATTCAAACGGATTAAAATTTAAAACACTTAATTTTTTCTCAGCTTTCCCACACAGATACACTTCTGGACTTCACTCACAAACACCGACAGAAATGGAAAGTTGGGGTGGAGAAAGGGGGATAAAGAGAGGTGAAATGGTCAATTTTGAGGGGGATTGGGGGTATAATTTATGGGGACCTCAATCCTGTCAAAAAATAAGATCGCCGAATCCCTCATCTCTGATCTTACCAAAAGAGGACAATAACCAAAGACCCCTCCAACTTGAGTTCCTAAACGAGGGCAAGAGATGGGTCCCCAGTCTTGGATGAGGGGTATTATTTATCCCCCTTCTTTTACTGCATCCAAACGACCCCTTAGAGTGTCCCTAATGATATAACTAAAAATTTCTATTGTATGGCTCACATTGTTTGATCAATCTTAGCAACTCTTTAACTAATAAATAAATTTTAGCATTTGGATGATTAAAATTAACAACATTTTTTTTTTGAATAACCAAATTTAAAAGGCCCCTAACCAAAACTTTTAAGTATTTATTATTCTATCAGAAAATTCCTATTGCATATGTTTTCTCCAACAATAAACCCACCAAACCCTAGCTGCTCTGTTTATTCTACCTCACACACCACATCATCCGATGCTAGTTGTTAACAAAAAGTACAGAAGAGATAATAAAGATATAAACTCCAAACAAAAATTGCAAACATTAGAGGAATCTCCTAAAAGCAACAATAATAACAAAAATTGGAAACATTAATAGAGGAATCACCTAAAAGCAACAATAATTAGGTCCCGTTCTAGAACACCTTCTTAAAAAATAAATACTTATTTCACATTTTCAAACTTAAAAATAATGCAAATGAAAAATAATTTTTCAATTTTTTTTTGCACCGTATAAAAGATCTCATTGACATCTATCAAACAAGATCTATATTGATAGAAAAATTATTTGTGTAAACACATAATTTCGAGAACGGGGCATTAATACTGTGTCAATGAACATCCCAGTAAAGTGATGTTCCGAATATTAGCGGAATCCCTCGGATCCTTGGCGGCCAATTTTTTTCTGCTTGAGGAGGCTAGTCCACGCATGGCAACGAAACCTCGAACGAAGTGGAGGAGGCCTTGTTACGGTTTTGAAATTAGGGCAGCATCTTGGTTATGGCCCCAAAAATCTAAATTCTCCCCACGCTCAGCATCCCGAATAAGGGACTTGATTTTGAGCACTCTCTCTTTCCTTCGCTCGGCTCTCCTCTCCTGCCGGATTCGCTCCTTGAGAGCCTTGGCCCGTTCGGCAATTTTCTCCTCCGAATCTGCATCGTGTTGTCGCTTAATCTCAAAGAGAGAAACTTGCAGCGATAAGAGGTTTTGAAGAACAAATTGTAAAGGGATGGAGGAGGAGGAGGACATGGTGAGATTGGGAGGGTTTGATTTGAGGAAGGATCTCTTTCTACCTTGCAGTATTTATAGCACATATATATGGGTTTTCTTAAAAAAGTTAGATGCAATAATTGTGTTCCTTAAAAAAGTTAGATTTTCGAGGTTGAACAAATAAATTGGGGCGGAGGGAGTACTATATTTAGTCTTTCAACTATTTAATCTATGAGCTGTGCTATGTCACAGCAAGCTGTGCACAACAGCTGTGCACAGCAGCCTTTTCCTCCCGCTTCGGGTCGCAAAAAGATGATCGGAATCGCTCATTTTGTTCACAATATGTCGTTTAAGGTCTCTGTAAAAAATGAGCTTCGTTCGATACCGTTAGAGGCGTTAACAAAACACCCAAAATCACTTCAGAATTTAGCTAAATTCTGAAGTGATTTTGGGTGTTTTGTTAACGCCTCTAACGGTATCGAACGAAGCTCATTTTTTACAGAGACCTTAAACGACATATTGTGAACAAAATGAGCGGTTCCGATCATCTTTTTGCGACCCGAAGCGGGAGGAAAAGGCTGCTGTGCACAGCTTGCTGTGCACATAGCTTTTTTGTTAATCTATGCACATTTTGGTGATCAAATTTGTTTGTCAAATTGTCTTGGTAGAACTTGAGACGGTGTGAGGTAAATGAACGAAAAGAAGGAGATGGTTGGGGATTTTGGGATTGCGTAGGTGGAGTTCCAATAACAACTTCTCTTACTTTTTCTATAACTTTTAGTCTTGTTTTTCTTTTCTTTTTTTCACATTTGTTACTATTGCGCCAAATTTTTGTGACTTGTTGATTCATTTCAACAAGATGAATCAGAAAAGTAAATTTTTTTTTGCTCTTATCCAAATATTTTAGAAAATAACCACTTTTAAGTCAAAAACAAAAAAGTGGTTATTTCTCCAAATATTAGATAAAAGTAAAAAAAAAATTTACTTTTCCGATTCATCTTGACGGGACAAATCAGAAAACCAAAAAAGTGAGGTACAAAATTAACAAACACAAGAAAATTCTAACAAGGACAAAACTAAAAGTTATAGAAAAAGTTAAGTGGAATGGAGTAGTGGGATCTTATAATGGCCCCACAGGTGGGTTTTGGCAGAAGAAATCAATAGAGTAATGTGTTTTTCCCCAAAATGTATATTGGTTTGTCTCCAAATGGCCAGGTGTAGGACATGTCAGCATTTTCGTCTGTTTTTTTATGGGAGTTAACGTTGGGCGAAACATTGATGGGTTTTTAAATAGGTCAGGTATCTCTATTATAAAACAGAAAGGTGTGGGGACAAGTTATTGGAATGACTAGGATTAGTTTGATCCAAGGGCTGAGAGGCATTCTCCTCATTTCATTAAAGAGCCCATAGTTTTAAGCTAAATTACATCACCGTACTTCGTCTTTTCCTTCCACATCTAAACCCCAAACCAGAAGCTTCGTCTTTTCCTTCACTGTACTTCGTCTTATCCTGGATTCCCAGCTGCTCCGACGCACGGACGCACCCCCGCTGGCCCCCTGCCTCGCCTAGCAATGGAACACACCTGGACACAGCAATTTCGTAGCGCACAACCATCGGAACACCACCACGAAAAACCCCTCTTGGCCCTCTTCCCTCTCTGCTTTTGAGAAGGTATGTTTGTCCGTGAGACTGAAAAATTAAATGCATGTTCAGGAGAATGCCTATAATGTGTTTGTGAAATTGCCTACAATGTGTTTGGGGTCGTTTCTCTGCTCCTCCACCCAAGGGGTTTTTTGGCCTCTTGGAAAACCATTGGGTTGCTCCTCTTTTCCATTTTGTTATGCCCCAATATGTAATTCACTTTTCAAAACCCAACTCTTTTAAGTAGCTACAACACGAACGCATAAGCATGTATACCAACCACGAACCCCAACAAAAAAAACAAAAAGTCAAAAAAAACCAACAAAATGAGGAGCCCCAGTATGAGGAAATAATCTAGATTGCCTGGGCTTGGACACACACGAACTACCATGAATGTTTTTTTACCACTGACCTCCAAATTGCAAAGTGTAAAAGCTGAAGTTACCCATCATTCTAACCTTTGGGTGATCTTTTTGTACCCGACTTTTCTATAACCATCTTTTCCAATGTTGGCAATCAATTTCATTTTTTAGTCTCATGGACAAACACGTACTCGATCACGGTAGAAAATTAGTTTTTTCTCATCTTTTGCTAGGGCTCTAAAATTATTTTTTTTTCTCATCTTTTGCTAGGAAATAGTGGCTTTGGGGGTTTAACCTTTCAAAATCACTTTGGTTTCACATTACTGCTATGCATTTGTGGCCCATCATTTTACAGTCGTTCTTGATGCTTATTCATTTTTTTCTTTTTCCAGGTAATTGTATGGGATAAGGGCAAGAGTATAATCGCCCTCTAATACTTTCATCATCATCAAGATTGGAAGCTTGCTTAGCGAGTGGTACGCTTTTTTTAGCATTTTTTATTTCTCTACTTTTGACCAAGCACTCTTTCTTTCCTCGCCGAAGGTCGCTCTTTCTCCAAAAACACTCTAATATGATCTAAAATTAATTTGTAGGAGGAACTGGTTAGTTTTAGGGCACTTCGGTAGTGTGGGATTCATAGATTTTTTTTTTTTCAATTGGCAAACATATGATGATCACAGCTAGGTTAGAGCTAGCATCCTTCAACCTTTGAAGCATCTCGATATTCTCATCTCTATGAGTTTATTTTTTTTCAATTTTTTAGGCTTTGTGTTCCAGTGAAAGGTTTTTTATCCTAACTGTCGTTTTGTGTTCCAGGAGCAATGGGACTTTTTAAAGGGAAAGGAAAGGCCATCTGTGTATCGAAGGAAAAGAAATCTATGCTGGATGGTGATTTGGCGAAAACCATAAGATAAACTTTAACTCTTCATTTTTCATTTTCTATTGATCGTTGTTCTTCATTTTTCATTTTCTATTGATCACTGTTCTTCATTTTCTATTGTATAGGTTAGGTTTCTTTAACAATGGTGTTGGGACTAATAGATGAGATCAAGGAATATCTCGATGTAAGGTATATTGGTCCAGTAAAAGCAGCTTGGCAGCTATTCGGTCATTCCATGCGTGAAGAGATTCCAACAGTGGTACGTTTGGCACTTCATTTACCTGGAAAACATAATAGCCTATTTAACACTGAAGAATCAATGCACGACATTGTCGCCAGGGCTGAGCAAGATATTACAACATTAACTGGTTTTTTTGCATATTGTCAAGCAAATGTAGATGCACGTGCATTCACCTATCAAGAATTTTCACAACATTTTGTTTGGATAAAATCAGAAAAGAGGTGGAAACCAAGAGAGAGGGGTTTTGCAATTGGAAGAATGCACTTTGTTGGCTCTAATGCTGGTGAAATATTTTACTTACGTCTCCTACTAAGTGTTGTTAGAGGACCAGAATCATATGAATGTTTACGCACAGTCAACAATATTTTGCATGACACATTCAAATTAGCATGTGTTGCAAGAGGACTCTTGGAAGATGACGAAGAATGGATGCAATGTCTTGAAGAAGCTGCAATTATGAAAACTGGATACCAGTTGCGTAGATTGTTGTGTTATTCTCACCCAATGTTCTCCATCGCAACCGGCTGCATTATGGGATAAATTTGCAATGCATATTTGTGATGATCTAGCATTCAAAATCCAAGCATTGTTTTCCATTCCAAATCCAACTGCAGCAGAGATTGAAGATTACGGTTTATATCTCTTGAACGAATTGCTTCAGGAATCGAGTAAAATTTTAAAAGATTTTCCTCCCATGCTATTGCCTATTGGGAATTGGAGTGTAATAGTGGGTAACAGATTGATATTGGAGCATCAACAACTCATTTTTGATGCCCAAGACTCAAATGCAAATATCACTGTTCAAAGTCTCAATGAAGAACAACGTGCCTCATAGCTTGGAGTGTTCTTTTATTCTTTTTCTTTGCTTCATACCTCGGTGTTTGAGAATACAGGAACAACTTTATTTCTAAATGGGGGTGCTGGAACTGGAACGACCTTTTTGTACAATACTGTTGCCACGAAATGTCGAAGTCTTGGCCACGTCGTAGTCAGCGTTGCTTCATCTGGTATCGCTTCATTGTTATTGGTAGGAGGTTGCACTGCACAATCAACATTTTCTATTCCATTGGATGTGTTGGATGACTCATTTTGTTCGTTTAGCAAGCAATCTTTACAAGCAGAGTTGTTTAGAAAAACAAGGTTGATTATATGGGTTGAAGTCCCTATGCAACATAGATATTGTGTCGAAGCAGTTGATGGCACACTCCAAGACATTTGTGATAATAATAAGCCATTTTGGGGGTATCACTGTTGTTCTCGGGAGAGACTTTCGACAAATTCTACCAGTTATACCAAAAGGAGTTTGCGAGCAAATTGTGGAAGCATCGTTAAGACGTTCTGTACTATGGAATGGTATGCACATTTTGACATTGAGTTTGAACATGCGCTTAAATAGCACATGCCTTGCGAATTCAATTTTTGCAGAATTCTTGAATAAGGTAATCCTTTAATTGTTGTTTTAAGAAAATCATAAGTACTTTTGATTCCATCATTGCTTCATCGTCTTGACTTTTTTTATTATTTATTATACTTTTAGATTGGGACCAATCCAGAAGAAGTAGTAGAGCTTCCGTCAACAATACAAAAGTGCAGAACCGTTAGTGAATTGTTATGTACTGTGTATCCGCAATTGGACGTAGTGGGTACCATAACACCGACCTTCCTTAATGAACGCACAATTTTGTCCGCCCGAAATGATGATGTTAGTGACATCAATCTTGCAGCATTGAATGTTTTTCCAGGGGATACCACTACTTATTTTGCAACTGACAAAATGTCGTTTGATGATGCGCATGATTGTACTATCACAAACCGATATCTTAATGAGTACTTGAACTCATTGAATCCTTTTGGTTTGCTTCCTTTTAAATTGGACTTGAAAGTTGGTTGCCCAATTATGTTATTGAGAAATATCGCCCCAAAGGCTGGGTTGTGTAATGACACTCGATTAATGATTGTCAATTGTGCAAATCGCATAATCGATGCTCAAATTTTAACTGGAGATAAATTTGACAACTTGGTCTTTATTCCAAAGATATCCTTGACACCCTTTTCTTCTGAAATGCCTTTTGAGATGACAATGCGTCAATTTCCAATCAGATTGACATACGCGATGACTATCAATAAATCTCAAGGACAATCTGTCAATTTTGTTGGAATTGATTTGCGTACTCCAGTCTTTAGTCATGGACAACTATATGTAGCAGATGCACGTCTGGTGATCTTACAAGTGTCATTCTCTCTAATGATGCATCCCATTCCACGACAAACATTGTATATCTTAAGGTTTTGCTATAGTAAAAGGTACAACTTTTATTCATCCATGCACAAGTTTAAATATCTTGATTGAATAGTCTTTTTCATTCGTTTAGATTATTTTTATTATATATCTTGATTGAATAGTCTTTTTCATTCGGTTAGATTTTTTTTTTGATTTCGTTGATGCAGAGCGCTAACGGATGTGCTGCTTGGTTTTAACTTTTTACCTGATATTTATTGAAATTTCATAAGCAAATTGATAATTCTTTTCTCTTTCATGCCACTAAAACGAGGAATGCATTTGAGGGTTGAGTACTATGTGATGCCACTACACACTAATGATTGAGCCACTAGCTAGCAAGTACCATAGGCACGGGCAATTCTAACCGAGGTGCGCGTGTAGTGCCGTGGGCACGGTCAAACACTAGTTTTTTGATAATATTAAAAGGTCAGGTGTCTATGCGTGTATGTGTGAAAGGTCAGGTGCTATTTTGAAATTTTCTCTACACTACACAACAAAGTTTTAACGCTTTATTTAACAAAAATGATGATGGTACAGATTTTATATCTAATGCAAAGTTAAGTTTCGTAAACGCCCTAACTAATACCGGATTAAGATTTTTTTTTCAGAGACCATAAAAAAATATTTTAAACAAAATGAGCTGCTCCGATCTTTTTTTGGACCAAAAACAGGCTAAAAGTGATATGTACGCAGTGGTACAGATATAAAATCTATACCAATAGCACCTCTCTCATGTTAAATACTCCCTCCATCCCTTTTTTTTTTTCTTGTTCCATTGTAATCAGATAGCAAATCTATTACATTTTTGAATTGATACTCCGTAATACATTTTTACATGCACTATGAATCTTCTTTGATAAATCTTGATTAGAACTATTAAAGTTTTCAAAATCACCTAGATCATTATAGATTTTTTTTAAAAATCAATTAAAAGTAGCACAAACTCGCAAAATGGGACGGAGGGAGTAGTATAAGGTTCGTAGCTTATACTCCCTCCCAGTGGTGGAGACAAGATATACATTCGAGAGTGACATTGTTTAATGAGAGTTCGCTTTTGTTAGTGCGTATTGTCCGTAAAAGGTGAAGAGAAAGATTATGCATAAACTGATACAATTAAATATTGTCGTGGGCCATTTTTTGTTAAGAAGAAGAAAAGTTTTGGCTAACCGGCCATCTTGTGGTCTTCAAATAAAATCCATTGAGATATTATGGTTAAGATCCAAACGAATCATATTTTTTAAAAGAAATCTTTCACAATATCTTTATAAAGCACGAATTTATCCCGATACCAGTAGGAACCTAACCAAATTACCTTAGCGTAAAAAAAATTGGCTTGAAATTGGGGGTGGGGGTGGCACCCTCGTCCTCAAATAATACTCAGTTTAGTATTCCGTTTTACTATTTTAGGATGTTCCTCACTAAGTGTCCGTTTTAAAAAATTGATGAGTAAAGTTTGTGGAATTATTATTTCGTCCTTTTGAAATGGTAATGGTTAATGAGTTAATGGGTGAAAATAGAGGATAATTGTTGAAAGTGGAGGTAAAAATCAAGATTATGTCTCCATAATAATAAGGTCAAGTTTCGTCAAGATTCTTATTTTTTGGGTACTCATTTCACATTTTACAAGATAGGTCATTCTCTCACAATACATCACATTTAATTCAAAATATAAGTATTTATTTTCCTTAGCGGAATGGTGCCTAAGTTGGAATTACAAAATTGAACAAATAAAACTGGATGGAGGGAGTATTAGGGAAGAGGTTATAAAATACAGTATTCAACCAAATAAGATGAAAAGACAATGTTATTTTGATTTTGGTTGAATTGTGTAGTTTCCCAAATTATATGAAGTGCAAAATTACTAATTTGCTCTGAAGTTCTGCTAATGAATCTTTCTTAGTTGACATATATAGCAATGCAACTTGATTAACAAACATTAGTGTAATATTGTAAATTTTAAGGAGGATTTTAAACCGTTTTTATGCGAAAAACTGATTATGATAGAAGGAAGAAGGAAATAGTTATATAATTCAGTAAATTTTCATAAGCAACTGAAAGAACTATCTCAAGTAGTAAAAATTTTATACTTTTACTCAAATAGTTTGAAAAATATCCAAAATAAATTCGAAAAAGCTGTCTTTTGAAATTTTATTTTGGATATTTCTAAAATTTGATAGTTGAAGAACTAAATAGACTCAATTGCCAGTTGAGGGACCAAATAAACATAGATTAGATAGTTGAAGGACGGAATATCGGGACTCGAAAGAAAAAGAGAAAAAGAAAAGAAAACAATGGCATTAACAGTAGAAGGTCTAGTCCAGTTTTATTAGTATCTAGTCCAGTCTAATTTTGGATCCCTCCCGTGGCCCACAACAACGATATGAATTGTTCATTTTGTAGAGTTTGTTGAGTATGTCATCCCCGCAAAAAATTAGCATGATCGAACATCAATAAGTACATGAACGAAATATATTTGTACAAGAAAAAAATAGGCAATAATGAGTTTCAATTTATTTTTTGTCGTCACATTTTTCTTGTGCAAATCTGTTTCGTTTATGTACCTATCGATATTCAATCAAGCTAATTTTTTTGCTTGGACGATATATTCGACGAGATCTACAAAATGAACGATTTCTATCGTTATTGTGGGCCAAAACAACTCAAAACTGGACCGGACTGGATACCAAAAAAACTAGTCTGGACCTTCTCCCGGGCATTAACCCCTATATACTGCATGGTAGGGAGAGATGTATTGTACGTAGGTTTGAATCCTTCCTCAAATCAAACCCTCCCAATCTCCTCATCCTCTTCACAATTTGTTCTTCAACTTAACCTCTTATTCCTACTTTTTTTTTGTTTGAATATGTCACATTGATTTAAAACTCAGCTCAAGTCAGAGTACAAGATAGAATGTAATTCGGGCGGAATACAACCCGTATTGAACAAAATCTTCCTATCTATGCATCGCGACGCAATCCAGTGAACAGCCTTGTTTGAAGCACGACTTTGCCAGCAAAAAGACCAGTTCCTTGATTTAGCCCAACCTTTGATGTCTGCTACAATTGTATTGATTTCCCATGGACATTATACGTTGGGATTGTTGAAGTAGTTGATAAGAGTCTTACAATCAGATTCAAAGATCACCTTAGGGATGCTTTGTTCCTTTGCCATACAGCAGGCAATTCTAAGAGCCCAAGCTTCAATCATCAAAGCCGAAGATACCATAACTCTGCCGCACCGCCAATCGTGAGCTGATCCACCACTATCTCTAGCAATTATGCCAAAGGCAGCAAGGCTGCGAGAGGATTTAAATGCTCCATCACAATTAATTTTCAACACCGATGGAGGAGGCGGGGACCACCTTTCCACCCGTGGTCGAATAGTAGAGGCTCTCTACACGTTTTCGCAAACAGCTTGTAAGTAGTCCACATTAGCTCCTCGTGCCTGTTCAATCACCACTTCTGGTCTTGGGTTCTTGCCAGTGAAGACACACCTATTTCTTTCCTTCCAAATTGCCCACCAGATTTGAAAGATAAGCCCCACATCTTCTCTTGCAGATTATTTTGATAGACACCCACACAGCAAATCTTCTAGCCATTTGTCCACTGCAACAATTTCCTTTTGGTGCACCCAAAAGGCTTTGCCACTACCAAACCACACAGCTTTAACCCATGGGCAGTGGAACAACATATGTTCAATTGTCTCATTAGCACTTGCACAAATTGGGCACATAGGATTAGGGGCACATTTCCTTCGAAACAAATTGGCTTTGCTGGCTAGCCAATTGCAAGCAGCTTTCCACATGAACAATCAAATCTTGGGGGCTGTTAAAGAATTCCATAAGCTTGTCCACATTATTTTTGATGGGATGAACGAGCCAGAAGCCCTAGTAGAAACCACCTCAGTAACACTCTTCTTTCTTTGGAAATACCCCGACTTCACAGTATACTCCCCACAGTTAGTGTGACGCCAAATAAGTTTATCCGGGGAGCTTGAAAGACTAATTGGGATTCGACATACAGCTTGGACCTGATCTTCTGGTATACAATTCTTAAGCTTCTCCCTGTCCCATTCTTTTGATGGCTGCTTGATAAAGTCCATGACCTTTGTTGGTAATTGCTGACCAACTTGAACTGGAATCACCTTGCCTCCTGGAATATCAGGAACCCATTGATCATTCCAAAAATCAATCAAGTCTCCATTCCCCACATTCCATTGAAGCCCTTCTTTTAATAGATCCCTCCCTTCCAGTAGACTAGACCAAATCCATGAAGGTGCAGGCCCTCTTGCAGCCTCCATACACTTCTTTTTGGGGAAGTAAAGGCATTTAAGAATCCTTGCCCAAAGTGAATTAGGATTAGAGACCAACCGCCAAAACTGTTTCGCCAAGAGTGCAATATTAAAGGATTCAAAATCCTTGAACCCAAACCACCCATCCCTTTTTGGTTTGTCAGTTTTTGCCATGCTCCCCAATGGATGTGGCTGGCTCCATCCCCTTTCCCCCACCAGAATTTACTTATCACTGAATTCAAACAGGCACAAATAGAGCTTGGTACTTTGAAGCACATGAATGTATACATCGGAATTGGTTGCAGCACCGACTTAATAAGTACATCCTTTCCTGCCTGATTCAATTCCTTATTACTCCAACCCTGAACTTTCCTCATGATCTTGTCTCGTAAGTAGCTAACAGATTCTCGTTTGGACCGTCCCCAGAACAACGGGAGCCCAAGATACTTGGCATCCCCTTCCATTTCCTTCATTCCCATAATACTCTTCACCTCTTCTTTGAGACTTTCCCCTGTGTTAGGAGAGAAAAACAGACTTGACTTCTGCACATTAAGGGACAATCCAGATGCTTCACTATAGCATGATATCAACTGCATCAAGTTTGAGCAGTATTGAGGCACCGCTTCCAAGAACACAAGGGAATCATCAGCGAAAAGTAAGTGTGAAAGAGTAGGACACCTTTTTCTCATCCGAATTCCCCCAATAGATTTATTCAACACTGCCTTTTGTAAAAGAGTAGAGAAAACATCTGCCACCATCAAGAAAAGATATGGGGATAACGGGTCCCCCTGCCGAAGACCTCTTCCTGGATTCACTTAACAGACTTGTTTCCCATTCGCCATAATTGAGTATTTGACCGAGCACACACATTGTTTCACCCAATTGATCCATCTTTCATTGAATCCCATCTTCTCCATTACTTTGAATAGAAAATCCCAACAGACACGATCATAAGCTTTATTAAGGTCCAGCTTGATAGCCATGGAAGCTCTTGAACCTTGTTTTTTATGCTTGATAAAGTGAAAGACCTCATGGGCAATGATGATATTATCTTGGATTTGTCTTCCAGGAATGAAAGCCGATTGGTGCTCCGATATAATATTACCAATAAAAGGTTGGAGCCTATTAGTGAGTACTTTCGAAATAATCTTATAAATAAAGCGACAAAGACTAATAGGGCGGAGGTGATTCATACCTTCAGGATTAGGCACCTTGGGGATAAGAGTGACGTTAGTTTGATTCAGCTCTTTGACAAGTGTTCCCTCTTGAAAAAAACTCTGGACAGCACCAAAGACATCTTCCCCGACAATATCCCAATAGGACTGATAAAACAATCCTGGGGAACCGTCAGACCCCGGGGCTTTCAGGGGTCCAAGTTGATGGGCTGCCAACTGGACCTCCTCTCTTGTAACTTCTCTGGTCAGTTGATCATTACACTCCGGGGAGATGATTGGTTCGACAAGGCTAAGCATGTCATCAAAGCTTCTGCTAGGGGGGGCCTTGTACAAATCCTGGAAGTGCACTTTAATCACCTCAGCAATTTCCTTTTGTTCAGTCTTCCAGTCCCCATTGCTATCTTTCAACCTCATAATTTGATTTCGTTGGCGTCTTTGAATAATGGTCAGATGGAAAAAACGGGAGTTCATATCCCCCATTTGGAGCCATTTAACTCTAGAGCGCTGATGCCAGTACATAGAATTTTTCTGCCACAGATCTTCCAGTTGTCGTATCAATTCTTTCTCCATCACCGCCAAATCAGGGTGGAAGCCATTTCCAAGGTGCTCTTGAATTTCCAGTAGTTGGTCCTACTGATTTCCAAGGTGCTCCATCACCTCTTATTCCTACTGATTTCTCTGTGTGATGAAACGTGAACGTGATGCAGATCCGGAGGAGAAAATTGCGGAACGGGCCGAGGCTCTTAGGGAGCGATTCCTGCTGGAGAGGAGAGCGAAGCGAAGCGAAGGAAAGAGAGTGCTCGAATACAAGTCCCTTATTCGGGATGCTGAGGAGAATTAAGATATTTGGGGCCTAATTCAAGACCATCACGAGGGTCGCCTCGCCTCGCCTCCCCTCCTCCACTTGATTTGTTTGAGGTTTCGTCGCCAAGCGTGGACCAGCCTCAAGCATAAAAATTGGCCGTCAAGGATCCGAGAGATTCCGCTAATACTCGGAACATCACTTTACTGGATGGTAAATTGACGCAGTATTATTGCCAATAAGAGATTCCGCTGGTGTTTGCAATTTCTTGCAATTCTGTCTGGAGTTTATATCTTGATTATCTCTTCTAGTAGTATGCTTTTGTTACTATGATATGATGATGATGTGTGTAATGTATAATAAACAGAAACGCTAGGTTTGGTGGGTTTACTTTCTTTCAATATTTTGCCGAGGATGCGTCTTTCTTATTGAACGGGATTGGACCCGGTGATCGCTGCCAAGCATCCCTTGCCAAGTGGGGTGTTGAACGGTATCCAGCCGTTCATCTCGGCATGGACTGCTCGGATTGAATCTGAACGCAAACAAATCTAAACCATCCATTGCGCGGTCAAGGTCCAAGCCGTCGATTCCCGAGATGAACGACATGATCGGATCGGCCGCTCGGCACTACTGCCAAACACCCCCGCTTGGCAGCATCTCCCAAACTGCATGAAGAGAGACAGAGGGAGAATTTGTCTTGTAGTGATGCTCTATCCAGCCATTCTTGAACAAACATTCAAAAAGTTGCTTATACGCTCAAAGCGTAAACTAAACTACCTTTCCAAATACAGAGATACTTCCAATATCTAGCAAATTAAGTTCCACGGCCATCGTGTCAATACGATTACTAATACTAGGTGGAGGTCAGATGACAGAAGCATTCGACCACTAAAGCATGACATAAAACAATTTTTAGTCAGGCGGGCTAGTATGCGATAATGCAACAAAACGTAAGTTCTTTCTACGATTCAAAATTGTTGCTTCGTTTAACAGTGACAAAGTGATGGGGGAGTTGTTCACAAAGTCTAATTGAGACACAGAGAAGATAGTGGTTTTAATGAAATTAAATTGCACCTATCTGTTTCACAAAAGCAATTCAGAAATCAACAAACCCCCATTTCATGAAACTATCCAATTTATTAGAAAACCTATGAATAATATTTGCTCGCCAAAACAGTTCGCTATAAAGTGAATACCTGCAGTATCCTGGAACATGAGTTCCTATGCAAAAACGACGTACACCAGTGCAAATCCATCTCGGAACGCATAGGTTCGAAGGAGCGACTCCCAGCACATAAATGTCGAGATCTGGGGGACACCAGCAGTCCAAGCAAGCCTTTGTTCCAGCATTTAGATAAACCCCAAAACTAAATCCGGAAACAGTTTCGAGGGAGTAGTTTGGGGTAATTTGTGAAGAGAAATAGATAGGAAGATGAGAATAATAAGTGAAGGGAAATTTTAGCGGAAACCTTTCACAGAGAGATGGAGAAATGTTTTGAGACCCAAGAGAACAAACCCGTGTTTCACGATAAGAAGGTAGGTACGGTTTGGACAACCAAAACTAGTCTTCCAACTAGCTCGACCTCTAACGTTGCTGCAGAAGTTGGAGATTCATGAGAAGGTCTGCAGCTCTGCACCAGCGGTATCAAACAATCTGTGTCAGTAGTATGCACGTAACCTTTTGAGAAACCAACACTTTGTATGGTCATCATATCCTTTTGTCAAATGAATAAAGATCATTGCATTCAAATCGAACTGAAAGGTCCCCTAGAGATCAAACTGCATATGAGAAAATCAAAATTTCAAAAAATTAGAGATATTTCAATACTTCTGTTAATGAAAGAACATAGATTTTACTGCTGGTAGACATATCCAAGAACGAAAAAGTTAACATCCAGTCACATGGTTTCATCACCTCGAGGAAAGTTGTAACTACAATCACGTATATGAAATGACAGCCAAAACGCCTATCTGAATATCTTATCTTACATTGGACAAGGTCTGATAAGAATATTTAAGTGAAAATAGTGTTCTTTTTTCCCAATATTTATTGGTCCAACACGAGGCTCGATCATACGTATAACTGGTAGGCGGTAGCATACTTTTGCCTTACTTTTCAAACATCCCAACAATGTTTAGTACAAGAAAGAAAGTGAATTCTGAGACTTCATGTTTATGTTCAATGGCTAAGTGAATTCAGGTGCCGTTCCGCTTCTTTTTAAACCTTCTTTTTCAAAAAGAAGGTAATTTCAAGCTCAAATATAATGAAAATGAAAATTAATTTTTTAATTTTTTTTGCACCGTTTAAAAGATCTCAATAAGATCTATCAAACAAGATCCATATTGATAGGAAAATTATTTGCGTAAACACATGATTTTTGAGCTTGAAATTACCTTTCTTTTCTAAAAGTTCATTTTTAAAGAAACTGGAACAGGGCATGCATTTTCCAGCACCTGCCAGTTAAGAGTTGCTATATTGTCATATATAGCTCTCACATAATGCATTTTTTCTTCTTGCTTGAGAGTTTTTTAGTGCAAAATCCAGAGAAACTTTACGAAATTTCAATCACTAAGGCCTTAGATAGTGGATGAAACATAGAGACGGGCAGGAGAAAGATAAGAGTGACCCACTGCAAATACACCTAATATCAGTCAAGATTCAAAGAAATAAGTGCAACCAGTTTACATAGGTATTGTAAAACTTTGAACAATAATTGCCGTCAAACCAAAATACAGAAATATTCTATTATTCACAGAGTATTTGTTTGTGCTCATCATTATAGATATCACTGCCATTTGTGATTTCGCATGAATAGCTTTCCATGTGTTTACCCATTAGGATAATTATTTAACAACTTAACATAAGTTTTACCAAGAGAAAAAACCTTCTAGTGGAAAAAAATGCATCATCTATAAAGATAACGAGCAGCAAAAGAATATAAAATCGCGATATCATAGTTAAACCTCTAGCAAAAACACAAGTAAAAGGCAAATGTCAAGGTAAAGGTGAAACTTGCTCCTAAAGGTGAAAACATAGAACCTCATAAAATCCTTCCACATCACTTGCACAAGCATCCATAATCTGACAACTTCAAATCATTCCCTTGAAGTTTGGGATACAGCCTTACTATCCTCCCTTGGCACAAGACTCTGGATCATTTTTAAAAGTTCGCTATCCTCACCCTCAGCTGGAAGTAAATCTACTAATATAGACATGGTAGATGCATCTGGTGAGAATTTCCTGTTGATTATTTCTTGCAGAAGTATCTTAACCTTATGTATGTCTCCCCTCTTCAGAAATGCCCGGATCACAATATTGTAAGTCACATCATTTGGTGGGCACCCATCTCCCACCATTTGCAGAAGCAACTCCTCAGTTTCATCAAGCAAGTCCTCCTTACAAAGTCCACTAATCATCGTGTTGTAAATCTTAACGTTAGGCTTCAAACCTTTAGCTAAAAAGCAACTAAAAAGTTTTCGAGCATCTTCAATCTTCCCTGCTTTGCACATGCCATTAATGGTGATAAGATAAATAACAATATCAGGAACTATTCCTTGATCTTGCATTGAACGAAACACCTCTACTGCCTTGCCAATTTCTTTGTTCTTAAAGAATCCATCTAATAAGATTGAGTAAGTTAGAATGTCAGGATTTTGACCGCTACACATCATCTCGTGAAACATATGATCGGCTGCATCACATCTCCCTACGTGTAACAACCCCTTTAACATAGTGCTGTAAGTATCAGTAGCAGGTTTTAACCCTTTACGAGGCATTTCTCTAAAGAGATCTATAGCCATGTCTATATTCATCTTATTGCAGAAACCATTGATTAAGATATTATAGCTACAGATACTAGGCTCAAGACCCTTATCAACCAGGGAGTTGAACACTTCTTTTGCTTTCTTCATGTGGCCTTGCAAACAATATCCGTCCATCAGTGCATTGTAAGTGATAACATTGGGTTTCTCACCTCTTCGGACCATAATCTCGAGTATACCCTCCGCTTCTTCGATCCTTCCCTCCTTGCAAAGTGCATCTATCAAACTACTAAAGGTTACAACATCAGGGAAAATATTTCGCTCCGTCATATAACTCAATATTCTTGCGGCATCCTTCCCTCGACCTGATTTGCATAAGCCATCGACCAAAGAGCTGTAGGTGACCACATCAGGCACGATGTCCGATTCACTCATCTCTGATAAGAGACGCAAAGCATCATCTATGTTCCCGTCCTTACAAAGGTTGTCGATGATTGTGCTATACATCACTACATCAGGCCTATAGTTCCTTTTCTGCATACTCCTCAGCAACCGTATAGCCATCGCAGTGTCTCCTACTTTGCAAAGCCCTTTCATGATTGTCCCATATGTGATTGCATCAGGTTCGATGTCTCCATATTTTATCAACCTTATGAACAAATTCACAGCATCAGAAGTCTTACCTTCTAAAACATAACCGTTCATCAAAGTGGTGAAGGTAGTCACGTTCGGAGTACAACCGCATTTGAAGAAGATGCCCAAGATAGCAAACGCAAAATCCACCCGATTCAACTGGCAAAAACAATTGACCAAAATATTCAGCGTATATTCACTAATTGGAATGCCCAACACGCGGATTGCTTTGTAAAGAGAAACGACGGTCAAATATTCCTTCATCTTGGCAATAGCAGTTAACAGCTGATTAAAATCGATGACAGAAGGCAGAGGTCGAAATCGGGCCATTTGATGGAACAAACTGAGAGCATGGTCGAGCTTATGAAAACCCGTTTTAGATTTCTCCAGCAATAACTTCTGTAGTTGCTGCCGGTTCGTGATTTCAATGACATCAGTGGGATTAGGGTTCGTTGAAAATTGGGTAGTATGAAACAAGAGTGTACGATGATGGACAAATGGGTTACCTTTCGGATAGTTATTACGTGCTGTCGTTGTTGGGCTGAAAATCAAAGCAACACCAGCCATTCTTCTTGTTCGCATCTTGTCTTGAACTCTTGATCAGAAAAACAGTTCCTTTTGGACAACGTGAGTGAATAAACAATAATTTTAAGGGAAAATTACAGTAAGCCCCCTTCAACTATACCTCGGTAACGAGTTGCCCCTTCATCGTTTAACTCGGACACTTAACCCCCTTCATCTTTTATGGCATAACACTTAAGCCCCTGGCATTAGCGAGCCGTTTACGGAATTGCTGAAATTACCAATTTACCCTCTATGGACTATTTTTGTTTCGCTTTTAACTTTTAGTAGAAAACTCTGTTTCAGTCCGCTCTTTTTTCAGAACTCTTGTTTTTTCCTCTATTTTATGGGTCTATAATAATTTTAGTATGGTTACTTTACGCTTTCTAAGGTTAGAGTTGCGTCCTAGATATTCAGTGATCAGCAGATTGGATACTGCTAGCTGTTGTCTGTTCAGTGCAGCTAGATGATCGTTTCTCTGCAAATGGTGTAGTGGTTGGAATATAAATCAACCGGCCACCAGGCCTTCATCCGGGGGCTGCCAAAAAGCAAAAAAAAAAAACAGAGCACTTTGTTTTTTTGTCTCTCTCTCTCTCTCTCTAAGTTCTATTATGGGTCCAAGCCTTTTCATACTTATTTTATAAATCTTTCTATAGAGATTTCATTCTCACATCTATATTTGTTATTTGCCACACTCAATTTCAAATTTACATGCATGATTTGAAAAATCTATTTCAAAAGGAATTGTTTGATCAGCTCTATGTTTTCATGAGTAATGCACTACCATTTTCAGTACTCTATTTTTGGGTTGGAATGCACTACATTAATCAATGGTGCTCTGATGCCACAATTGCATAGAACATTTGGATCCCTATTAGAAGACCTAGTTCTACCTTCCATCACAGAGGGAGGGAGAGAGAGAGTACCGTTGGGAACGGGCACAGAGAGAGAGAGAGAGAGAGAGAGAGAGAGAGAGTTTAGCGTTGTATGTATTTATAAGGGCATGACTTGTCATTAATAAGGTCATGTACTGCTCACGTGACCTTCCGTTTAAAAAAACACACGCAGCAGTTTAAAAAAAAAGGTCATGTACTGCTCACGTGACCTTCAGTTTTGTTAGTGTATTTATAAGGGCATGACTTGTCATTAATAAGGTCATGTACTGCTCACGTGACCTTCCGTTTAAAAAAACACACGCAGCAGTTCAAAAAAAAAGGTCATGTACTGCTCACGTGACCTTCCGTTTAATAAGGTCATGTACTGCTCACGTGACCTCACGCAAAGTCACAAACCACACGCAGCAGTTCAAAAAAAAAACAAACAAATAAAACCAGTACAACGCTATGAGGGCGCGAAATTAAATTGCATCTATTGTGTTTAGAAAACATTTCCAGAATTCAACAGATCCTCCATTTTAGGAAACCTGTCCAAATATGCAACTAAGCATCGACGTAGAAAGATTGTTGCTAGGCAAAAAAGTATGTTCAACGGCTTTCAAAACGAGCGAAGTCGGACAAAAAATTCACCTGCAAAACAAAAGAGATGGCAGGAATAGGAGCTGTCACCTATACTTCTGAAATTTTTCATTCCCCAGGATTCTCTTATCGAAATGTCTTGAACAACCATTTAGGACGTTCCTCACTCAATCGAACCCTTGGGATGAGTTTGTTACATCGAAATAAACGGAGCCTAAGTGATAATGGGTACGACAAACTGAAGAGGTAATTTTTTTACCACAAACGCAACCTCTCACCAATTTCAACAGCTCGAGGGAAGGAATTCCATTCTGTTTTGAATCAGCCGTGCTACTTACACAGACTGTGTTGCGCAGATTTGTGTACAAATTTTTTGTAGGACCCACTTTAATTCAAGCGTCTCCGTATCTACAATGCCACTGAGAATTACTATAGATACAAAGTTTATTACGTAAATTACAAGAAAAAAGAATATAGAAAGTCTAATCCGCCTTCCCTTTCTTTCTTTTTTACTCGCAAAAAGTTCTTTCATAAACCGGAATATTCTATCTACTCCCTCTGGCATCATCAAATAGTTGGAATGGATACAAGCAACAGAAGGAGGAGTATTAAACTTAATCAAAACCAACGTTTAGTCTCCTCCAAGTTGGGGACAATACACACCTTTAAACCAATGAAACGTGTTCATGAGGTTTGTTGGAGAGTCAAATATATCCCTTGGGATGAGTTTGCCCATGTGATAATATATATTTGATGAGGCAAATAAACTAGGTACGTACATATTGTGCATAGATTTTTTGCGGGGCCAACCACAAGTCCCGTAAAGATGATCCGAACGGCACATTTTTCTTAGAACAATTTTTTTTATGAATTCCTGTTATAAATTATCCTGATCAGGTAGGGGCTTGCACTCATTTTTTAAAAAACATCTTTTTATGAATTCTTGGAAAAATTTATCCCAATCGGATATCAGTAGGGGATTTTAGGAGAGAGAGAGGGAAAGAATTCTAATATTCTGTGAGATAGGTTAGTCCAACGGATGAGTCATTTACTCTATTTTTTTAGGAGAGAGAGAGAGAGAGAGAGAGAATTCTAATATTCTGTGAGATAGGTTAGTCCAACGGATGAGTCATTTACTCTATCTTTTTAGGAGAGAGAGAGAGAGAGAGAGAGAGAGAGAGGAAATATTTATTCTATGAATGCTTTAGATTTAAACACTGAAAAGATGGTCAACCAATCTAACCCCCGGAAACCTTTGGGGTAATCTGGGAAGAGAAATAGATAGAAAGATAAGAGTAATAAGTGAAGAGAAATTTAGCGGAAATCGTTCATAGGAAGGGGGACCCCAAGAGAACAAACCCGTGTTTGACAACCAAAACTAGTCTTCCAGCTAGCTCAACCTCGAACATTGCTCCAGAAGTTGGAGATTCATGTGAAGTTCAGGCAATTCCAAATAGGGAGTAATCTCAAATAAGCAGAAACGGATTCAAAGCTATTTCAGCTTTCGTATGCACAAAGATAATATAACAACAAATGGTATCACGTCTCTTTCATTGGTCAGCGAAAAATGCGAATGGATATTCTAATTCTAAATACTACCTCGTGGCTTGTACATGAGTAGTTAAAAGCTGACAGAGATAAGGAAACCCTTCAAACCCCTGTGCAGATTACAATGATCAATCACCTGACAGACACCCAAGGCAACGACATCTACATCCAAACCCTTCGGAAAGGAGCTTTTGGCGAGCATCATGGTCCATACTAGCATCAAGATAGCAGGTCTGCAGGTCTTCACCAGCGGTATCAAACCGTCTGTGTCGGCACTATGCACGTAACCTTTTGAGAAACCAACACTTGGTATGGTCATCGTATCCTTTTGTCAAATGAATGAAGATCATTGCATTCAAATCCAACTGAAAGGTCCCCTAGAGATCAAACTGCATATGAGAAAATCAAATTTTCAAAAAATTAGAGATATTTCAATACTTCTGTTAATGAAAGAACATAGATGATTTTACAGCTGGTATACCTATCCAAGAACGAAAAGTTTACAGCCAGTCACATGGTTTCATCACCTCGAGGAAAGTCGTAACTACAATCACGTATATGAAATGACAGCCAAAACGCCTATCCGAATATCTTCATCTTACATTGCACAAGGTCTGATAAGAAAATTTTCAGTGAAAATACTGTTCTTTTTTCCCAACATTTATTGTCCAACACGAGGCTCGATTGTACGTATAACTGGTAGGCAGTAGCATACTTTTGCTTTACTTTTCAAATGTCCCAACAATGTTTAGTACAAGAAAGAAAGTGAATTTTGACACTCTACACTTTTATGTTCAATGGCTAAATGGCTAAGGTAATTAATTCTTTCATTTTCCAGAACCTGCCGGCTAAGAGTTGCGATATTGTAATATACAGCTCTCACATATTGCATTTGCTCTACAATGCTGGCTATACAACTAAATGAATCATAGCAGCAAATGTTGTCATTGAACAACTTATCAAGAAATAACTGTTTGATCTCGTTTCATGGCAAAACTAACAACTTATCTTTGCCTGCAAGTGTAAGGCTACTTATATCAATCATTATAGATTTCACTGCCAGCTGTGATTTCGCATGAATAGCTTTCCATGTGCTTACCCATTAGGACGATTATTTAACAACTTAACATAAGTTTTACCAAGAGAAAAGACCTTCTAGTGGAAAAAAAAATGCATCATCTATAAATATAACCAACATCACAAGAATATAAAATCACGAAATCATAGTTTAACCTCGAGAAAAATTACAAGTAAAAGGCAAATGGAAAAGGTTAAACTTGCTCTTAAAGTTGAAACATAGAACCTCATAGAATCCTTCCATGTCACTTGCACAAGCATCCAAAATCTGACAACTTCAAATCATTCCCTTAAAGTTTGGGACACAGCCTTACTATCCTCCCTTGGCATAAGACTCTGGATCATTTTTAAAAAATTACTATCCTCACCCTCGGCCGCAAGTAAATCTACTAATATGGACATGGTAGATGCATCTGGTTTGAAATTCCTGTTGATTAGTTCTTGCAGAAGTATCTTAACCTTATGTTTGTCTCCCCTCTTCAAAAACGCCCGGACCACAATATTGTAAGTCACATCATTTGGTGGGCACCCATCTCCTTCCATTTGCAGAAGTAACGCCTCAGCTTCATCTACCAAGGCCGCCTTACAAAGTCCACTTATCATTGTTGTGTAAATCTTAACATCGGGTTTCAAACCTTTAGCTAAGAAGGTACTAAAAACTTTTCGAGCATCTTCAATCTTTCCTGCTTTGCACATGCCATTAGTGATGATAGAATAAATAAATTTATTAGGAACTATTCCTTGATCTTGCATCAAATGAAACACCTCTACTGCCTTGCCAATTTTTTGGTTCTTAAAGAATCCATCTAACAAAACCGAGTAAGTTAAAATGTTAGGATTTTGACCACTACATATCATCTCATGAAATATATGATCTGTTGCGTCACATCTCCCTGCGTGTAACAGCCCCTTTAACAAAGTGGTGTAAGTATCAGTAGTAGGTTTTAACCCTTTACGCGACATTTCTCTAAAGAGATCCATGGCCTCGTCTATATTCATCTTATGGCAGCTATGTTATGCTCCTGTTTTGCTGGTGGTTGGACCAATTGGTTATGTTTCAATAAAGCCCTTTATGTCTTATTTGGTTCCAATGTTCTACTACTTGTGTTAGTTTTGTAATTGGTTTAAGTAATGAGTGAGCTGTGACAGTGAGCTGCCCCATTCGGTCAGAT
Organism: Rhododendron mucronatum var. ripense; assembly: GCA_019656295.1. NCBI lineage: Eukaryota > Viridiplantae > Streptophyta > Magnoliopsida > Ericales > Ericaceae > Rhododendron > Rhododendron mucronatum. The sequence goes on from BPLT01000163.1 coordinate 1,145,597, forward strand.
CCAAAGAGAGCAGCCCCAGTTTCTTTGTTTTTCATTTCCCCTGTCTTCCAGAGATAAAACTCTATCCTCTCTTGTTCTTGGTGTTCTACTGACTGCTTTAGGCAGTCCATTTTCATGTTTCAAATGCTATCAGCCAACAAATCCTCCGCTGACATAATGTAAGTACTGAAGGTTTTTTAGTGACATGCAGGGAAATAGAGGAAGTGGTGGTTTTACTGATGAGGAAAGGCAATCATTTGATATACCATGTACAAGAAGAACATGGCCAACAGATCCATCTACAACTAATGTACTATTTTTCTGGACTACTTCCTTGCCTCCATATGTAAGTTCCAAAACCTTTAGAGGGGAATTATGGTTGTATTATGCAAGTATAGACTGTTAGAAAAAAAATGGATGTGTTGTGTCAGTAAAAGAGACACCCTGTTACTTAAGCTTTTATTGTTCGACTTGTCAAGATGGACATGTTTTCTGGGACATTCAAAAGCCACTAGGGAGTAGTAGTTCGATAAATAACCTACCATGCTTGTAATTTGTTATGCATAATCTGAAAACCATGGAGGCAAATGCATGTTTTTCATTCATAGTCATGGCAAATACAAATATTTATTCTTAGGGGTATTATGGTTCACACTTGACATAAGCACACCAATCACAAACACAATGACTACCACTATTATGATGTTCCTAAAATATCTTGGTCCTATCTCTCTAGTCTTCCTTGCTTCAATCTGTGCATTTAGGGCTTCAATAGTAGTTGTAAGGTTGACATTCATTTCAGTCAAGTCTGCCAATTTGACAACCAATGCATCATTTTCTTCTTCCACCATTTGTCTTCCTCTTTCCAACCTCTTAGTTAGCATTTTCAACTCTTCAACTTGTTTCTCAAGTTCTTCCTTTTTCGCTTGCATGATCTTGGCATATTCCAATCCTCTAGGGCACGTTTCAGGATCTATCCAGACAAAGAAATTGCATCCATTTTCTTTCTGAAAATAACACATAAACAGATAGCATTATCTATTTTTTAAAATGTACTAACAGTAACATAATTTGGTGTACTAACAGTAACATAATTTGGTGTATTCCAATATATTCGACAAATTACCTTGTACTTGGTACACCCAAGGAACCTTCTTCCTGGATTTTTCACAGTTAGTGATGTTTGCATCACAACCCTCCGACCACATCTGCACCTTTCGTCTCCATTGTACTGAGAGAAGTTGGTGGTGTAGTTACTACTAGAGCTGCTCATGGTGATTCTGGGTTTGAGTGGGTTTTGGAATCAGTGGGTTTTTTTTGGCTTTTTTGGGTTTGTGGTTTGAGAGTGTGGTTTGAAATCTGGATTTAGATGGGTTTGTGGTTTGAAATCTGGATTTAGATGGGTTGATATTTGGAGTTAGATGGGGAGATGGGGAAGGCAGTGGAGGGAGAGATAGAGATGACTGAGATGAGAGAGACGATGGGTGAGAGAGAGATCAGTAAAGATTAGAAAGAGAGAGTAGTAGAGATTAGAAAGAGAGAGAGAGACCTGATTTGGTGGAGAGATGAGAGACAGAGGACTGGATGAGAGAGAGAGAGTATGATTTGGGATTTGGGTTTTTGCTATATCTGGTGTAAAACAGAGAGAGAGAGAGGTATAAATACCCAAAACATTTTTCCCGCCCAATAGCCAAGGGCATTTTTGGGTTCAATTCTATTTTTCCGTCCAACTTAACCTTAAAACTTAACATTTCTTAGCAAAACTGAACGGAAGGGGTGAAGTTGTCGAGTTTTAATAGTTGAGGGGGTGGAGTTGTCGAGTTTTATAGTTGAGGGGGTGAAGTTGACAAACCGTGATAGTTGAAGGGGTGTCCTTGCAATTAAGCCTATTTGACGAGACAAATGTGCGCTATGGGCACAGATAAACTAGGTATATACCGAGCACAAATTTTTTCGGGACCCACCACGAATTCCACATAGACGATTCGAATTGCTCATTTTTTTAGAACATTTTTTTTATGGATTCCTGTAAAAAAAAATCCAATCAGATATAGGTAGAAGCTTTTTCAAAATTTGTAAGGTGAATCAATTAGTTTTGCCCTACGAATTTTGAAAAAGCCTTACTAATGTTCGATTGAGATAATCTTTCAGACAAAAATAATATGTTTTAAGAAATTGATTCGCTCTACTAATTTTGAAAATTCCACTACCGTTGATTGAGATGATTTTTTTCAGAAACAAATGAAAAAATATTTTAAAGAAAAATGATAGATTTGGATCCTCTTTGCAAGACCCTAGGGTATGCCCCGCAAAAAAACTTGTGGATTATTGCGTCTAGTTTGTCTCTGTAAATGGACTTTTCGTTGATGAGAAGGGTGTGATAGTCTAATAATGTGGCAACCAAACAGGCACTAAAATTGCCACCCATAGGCCAGAAGGCTAATCACGGTCAGAAATTCAGAATCCTCGTCTATAAATACACCATTCATTGCAACAAAAAATGGATCGCTAAGAGAAAGCAACACAAGGAGATCTACCGAACCATTATCTAGAGAATCTCGTCGTTATATCAAGGTAAAAATTATCTTGCGGGGTTAAGTTCATGGACGCTTTGGTTGTTCCGGCAAAACTATTTTCGCAGATGACATCAATGTTGTCAAATCCGTTCCGTACCGGCCGGTACGTACCGTACCGGTCCTTAAACGGAACGCAAAGAATCGCGTTCCGTTCCGGTTGAAATACCGACCTGTTCCGGCCAATACCGGGTGTACCGGACAATACTGGTCTGTTCCGGCCATTTTCCGGTGTTCTGGCCGGTACAAAATTACGTTTTTTTTTTTTTTTTTTTTTAGATTTTGTTTATGTTTACACTTAAAATTTTTAAAAATGGTAGATATATATTAAATATATATGTATAATATAATGACATATTAGCACGTATTTTCTAGTTCTTGATGTGTCTGAAAACCAAAATTCATCGAATAATGTTTTGCACGGTTAGCAGAAAGATTTGACTTTCTTTGAAAACATTGTACACTTTTCGAAGGTAAAAGGCATTTTATAGATTTAAGACTACTACAACCACCTTTCCGCCAACCACTACATCTGCTGCCGCCGCCATTCCGCCACCATCATACTTAGATCAGCGGAATTTTCTGCATACATGCAAAAGTTCGGAACAAGAAACTTGATAATGCTTGATTGCCAACCAATTTCAGGCATGACATTCACAATGTCGCTCACGTCAAACCTAAACTCGAACGCTGTTGTAAGAAATCCAAATCCGTGTCCCAAGGACAGAAGAACCAACTTCGGACTCTTAACTGATTGAGAAGACACTCGAAACAGAGCAACTATCATCATCCCAAACCCAAACTCTTGAGCAATCAAAAGTCCAAATGACCTTCTAACACAATCCCCACCTCAACCCGAGGATTCACACTCTCAATTGTAGCTGTGGGGACTTCCCCTATGCCCATACGAGATCAGGCCAGCAACTCTTACCTGCACGTATGCAACAACATTTTATCACGCTTGATATCACATTAATTCTTTCACTACAGTTCCAACGCATAATCTTTATCTTTACAGTCGAACAACATTTATCCTGTTGGGCACTTCGCAAGATCTTCTTCTGATTAGCTTCTGCTTGATGGCTATAAATGGCCTCTTTTTTTCAGCACTAAAAAGGAGATTATATATTAAAAGTAAAAGAAGAAGTATAAGACAACAAATAAAGAAAACAAACAAAGCCTCTAAACTATGTAAAAGTAGTACAATGCTATGGTGGATAGCGTGAAATCAAATTGCATCTATTAATTTTAGGAAACATTCCCAGAAATCATCAGATACCCCCTTTTAGGAAACCTGTCCAAATATGCAACGGAAAACAGACGCATAAAGATTGTTGCAAACGGTACATTCAACAGCTTTCGACACGAGCAAAGGTTAAAAAAAAAAATCATCTGCAAAACATAAGAGATGGCAAGAATATGAGCTGCGACCTTTACCTTGTGGAGCATTTCATTCCCCGATATGCTCTTTAGTATCAGTCATGCTCGTGTCGAAAGCCATTGCTTAAAATATCAAAAAATTACACTTCTTGGCAAGGTAAAGCAATAAAATTCACCAATATGGATCCTCTCATGTGATGCCCCTCATGCGATGTGCCTCTCCCAATGTTGGGCCCTTGAAGACGGTTGTCCGTACCTTGATGGCAATCCCTGCTCGAAGCCCTCGATGACCCAGCGCAAGGACCGCTTCATCGATGACACTTCCCTGCTCGAGGACCTCCCAGGCAAACAGACATTGTTCTTACGTTTGGAGATCATGCAGTTCTTGTCGCTAGGGCCATCAAGGTACCGACAACCGTCCTCAAATTTACAGAACCATGCCTCTTCAAACGTAAGAACAATGTCCATTTCACCCGGGTGGAGGGATTTGAGCAGGGAAGTGTCATCGAGGAAGCGGTTCATCAAGGGCTTCAAGCAGGGAAGTGCCATCGAGGGACCGACAACCGTGTCCGAATCGGCGGAAACAGGCCTTTCCCAATGTTAGGCCATTGAGCAGATGGTTGAGCGCCCTTAGAGGTTCAACGAAAAGAAAGCTAATGTTTAGGAGAAGATGACAGAGACAAAAGTCTGAAAGTACCCAGGCTGGTGTCCATAATACCATATTAGAATGAAACAGAGAAAGGAGAAAATGTGTATTCAATTTGACACTGAAACTATACATGAGTCCTCCATATATACAAGGGGAGAGAGCCTAATTATGGGGACGAAATAATATTAATTACAAAACAATCAAACCTTAATCACGAAAAATCATAAACAAAATCCCAATGATATCATTCTTTCCAAAGGAATGATTGTATTTTGATTGCATTTAAATTATAGTACAATATATATCTCTCTCCCTCTACCTCTTTGTATTCAGAAATCCTACAGTCCCGTGAACTGCTGAGCCAAGATTGATCCCCGTTTGTTTTGCTTTGCATTATACACACAGCTGACTTCTCTTTAAAAAGAAGAAGAAGAAGAAGAAGAAGAAGAAGAAGAATCATCTTCCACATTTAGAATATTAGCAGACTCTTATAGCATCATGAACCTCACAAACAGAAAAGGAATGAATCTATTGGAGATGAAAAAGAGAATTGGGGACGGCCTTAACTGAGCTGAAGAATTTATAATCGATTATGTATGATTCTGACTATGTAACACCACAAATTCTACATTACAAGGTACAGAGAGCATGATGGTAGCAAAACCCATTTCATTTCCCAATGAAAATCAGTGCCAAATTCGGCGCTAAAGATTGACTTTGTCATTTGTTGGCAGCAATTTGGCTCACTGGTGGATATAGATTTTGCCAAAGTACCTGTCAGATTATGGCCTTGGCAGCTGATAAAGCAAACACGTGGACTTGCTCTTAGACCTTCAGTTTTGTTGATTGTTTTTGCCAACTCCAAACAACACTAGCAAGTAGCAACAATAACAAAACAGTTCAAATGTCAGTATATCCGATTGAAGTAGAAATGTAGAATTCTTCCACGTTTGAGAAAGACGAATAGAAGGGTCAGATTGAACTACTGTACAGTGTAATTCCCAGAAACTGTCTAGGCTGAACTAAACATTGCAAAATCACAAGATTGAACGAAGAAAAAGCAGTTCCAGGAAAAAGATGATCTGACCACCCTCTGATTACAAATAAAATCAGAATGAACAAGTGGATTGGGAAGAACATGATAGGAGATGCTGCCTTATATTAGCCCACAATCTAAATGCAACAACCACTTAATATAAGGCAAGGCAAAATGCAAGTTCCAAACCAAATTTTAATGCAGGAGTTTCATGTTGATCCAATCTTTTTAGCTACTAAGCAAATCCAGGTGAGAAATTGAGAAAATAAACCAACCTAAAAATCAGAAACAGACTATTGTCTGTGAAGAAAGCTAAAATGATTGACGCAGACTAGTCCAAACTAAACAGCTAATGAGATACGGTATGGACACAGCCGATAAACAAATATTAATGTCTGCTTCTTTTTCTTCTCTCTTCTTCTGCCTGCATGAGAGAGAGAGAGAGAGAGAGAGAGGTAAATAAAGGATCCTTAACGCATAGATCACAACTGAACAAAGTGCACTCGCCAAGAAAAGAAAAGAAAAAGGGGCACCATTTACCAAATCATTGAAAGAGAGTCTTGCCCAAAACCAAGCTCAACTCTATTGCCGTCTTAAAGCAACCAACTATAACTATTTGGCGACTTGCATGAGACCTACAAGACTCGCGTTAGTAACTTGGGTGAAGTCAATAATCTACAATTTCTTGGGTAAATAAATATATTTGTGTCCATATGTATATACAAGGAGAGGAACAGTCCATATTGTACAATTGACCCAGGCAACATGAAAACACCTCAACAAGTTTTAGAAAGTGAGAATAGTATAAGTTTTTGTTCTGTCAGCAAGTTCACAGAAGCCACCTCAAGATTAGGAGTAACTAAAACCCCAAAACAAATTAGCAACATGGAGAACTTATACCACAGAGTTTCCGGGCCGATTTGAATAAGTTGAATTCAGGTTTTGGGCCTTTGGCCCTTTGGCACATCGGAAAACTGAGGGTCTTATTACTCTTATCTGCCTTCTGCCAGTATATGACATATACACATCAGCAAGCTCTAATAAATGTATAATACATAATGGGAAAATCCAGTCCCCAAACATGCGTAATGTTGAGGAACAGCAGGCTTACAAGTGTAAGCGACCAACCAGTAGTGGAAAATGACAGACCAATGTGGGATTGAGTTAAGTAGGAGGTGTAAACTGTATTTAACCCTTTTCAAAATATAAGCGTCACATAAAAATATTTTAACTTTCACAAAGACACAGAAAACTAAAATATTGAAGTAATTAATTATTCATACACATATGTGGCCATACATATAAATTTCACGCCATTTGTGTTTTCACCTGAATAGCTTTTCATGTAATTTAGTGATATGTTTCAGAATTTATCTTTTTGAGCAGGAGGATCATTATTTAACCACTTAAGATAAGATTTACCAATAGAAAAGACCTTCTAGTGGAAAATAGTATATCATCTCTATGAATAACCGACACAACAAGAATTTGACCTAGCAAACTTACAGTTTAACTTCAAGCAAAATTACCAGCAAAAGACAAATGTCAATGGAAGATGTCAATGGTCAAGGTGAAACTTGCTCCTAAAGTTGAAAACATAGAACCTCATAAATCCTTCCATGTCACTTGCACAAGCATCCATAATCTGACAACTTCAAATCATTCACTAAAAGTTTGGGACACATCCTTACTATCCTCCCTTGGCACAAGACTCTGGACCATTTTTAAAAGTTCGCTATCCCCACCCTCAGCCGGAAGTAAATCTACTAATATGGACATGGTAGATGCATCTGGTGAGAATTTCCTGTTGATTATTTCTTGTAGAAGGATCTTAACCTTATGTATGTCTCCCCTCTTTAGGAATGCCCGAACAACAATATTGTAAGTAAGATTATCTGGTGGACAGCCGTCTTTCTCCATTTGCAAAAGTAACTCCTCAGCTTCATCTACCAAGGCCGCCTTACAAAGTCCACTAATCATTATAGTGTACATCTTAACATCGGGTTTCAAACCTTTAGCTAAAAAGGTACTAAAAACTTTTCGAGCATCTTCAATCTTCCTCGTTTGGCACATGCCATTAATGATGATAAGATAAATAACAAAATCAGGGACTATTCCTTGATTTTGCATTGAACGAAACACATCTACTGCCTTGCCAAGTTTTTTGTTCTTAAAGAATCCATCTAACAAGATTCTGTAAGTTACAATATTAGGATTTATACCGCTACACATCATCGCATGAAATACATGATCAGCTGCATCACATCTTCCTACGCGCAACAGCCCCGTTAACAAAGTGTTGTAAGTAGAGGTAGAAGGTTTTAACCCTTTACGAGGCATTTCTCTGAAGAGATCTATAGCCTTGTCTATATTCATCTTATTGCAAAAACCATTGATTAAGATATTATAGCTACGGATACTAGGCTCAAGACCCTTATCAACCAGGGAGTTGAACACTTCTTTTGCTTTCTTCATGTGGCCTTGCAAACAATATCCGTCCATCAGTGCATTATAAGTGATAACATTGGGTTTCTCACCTCTTCGGACCATGATCTCGAGTATACCCTCCGCTTCTTCGATCCTTCCCTCCTTGCAAAGTGCATCTATCAAACTACTAAAGGTTACAACATTAGGGAAAATATTTCGCTCCGTCATATAACTCAATATTCTTGCAGCATCCTTCCCTCGACCTGATTTGCATAAGCCATCGACCAAAGAGCTGTAGGTGACCACATCAGGCACAATGTCCGATTCACTCATCTCCGATAAGAGTCGCAAAGCATCATCTATGTTCCCGTCCTTACAAAGGTTGTCGATGATTGTGCTATACATCACTACATCAGGCCTATAGTTCCTATTCTGCATACTCCTCAGCAACCGTATAGCCATCGCAGTGTCTCCTACTTTGCAAAGTCCTTTCATGATTGTCCCATATGTGATTGCATCAGGTTCGATGTCTCCATATTTTATCAACCTTATGAACAAATTCACAGCATCAGAAGTCTTACCTTCTAAAACATACCCATTCATCATAGTGGTGAAGGTAGTCACGTCCGGAGTACAACCACATTTGAAGAAGATGCCCAAGATAGCAAACGCAAAATCCACTCGATTCAACCGGCAAAAACAATTGACCAAAATAGTCAGCGTATATCCATTAATCGGAATGCCCAACTCGCGCATTTGCTTATATAGAGAAATGACGGATGAATATTCCTTCATCTTGGCAACAGCAGTTAACAGCTGAGTAAAATCGATGACAGAAGGACGAGGTCGAAATCGGGCCATTTGACGGAACAAACTAAGAGCATGGTCGAGCTTGTGAAAACCCGTCTTAGATTTCTCCGACAACAACTTCTGTAGTTGCTGCCGGTTCGTGATTGCGATGACATCAGTGGGATTAGGGTTTGTAGAAAAATGGGTAGGATGAAACAAGAGTGCATGATGATGGACAAATGGGTTACCTTTCGGATAGTTATTACGTGCTGTCTTTGTTGGGCTGAAAATCAAAGAAACAGCAGTAGTGATTCTTCTTGTTCGCATCTTGTCTTCAACTCTTGATCAGAAAAACTGTTCCTTTTGGACGAAGTGAGTGAATAAGCAATAATTTTAGGGCTGGGCTATTCGCAGCCACGTATTTTCTCCCATAGCCCACTTTATTTCGGTAAGTGGTTGTTGAAAATCATAAATAACATTTCGGTAAATAACTGTTGAAAATAAGATTATATTTCGGTAACTACATGTCGAAAATATATTCAACTTTCGGTAGACAACTGCCAAACATGCATTTTCGGGCATTTTCGGTAAATAGCTGTTAAAAAAATATCATATTTCGGTAATTTGATGTTAAAAATGTATCTTAATTTCGGTAACTAGCTGTCGAGTCTAATTGAACATTTTTAATGGGGTGTGGGAGAAAATACGTGGGTGCAAATAGCCCGGCCCTAATTTTAGGGCAAATTTTTGTAATCGTCCCTATAGTTTTACGGTTGTCTCACTTTCGTCCCTCTAGTTTCAATTGTCTCAGTATCATACCTGTAATTTGATTTACGTTCCAAATTGATAAAATCGTTAACACCGTTAGCGAAAGTAACGGAAAAATATGATTAAAAAATATAAGTGTTCCAATTTTCAATCTGGTTGAACCGGTATGAAGATCTTATTTTTTTTGATCATTTTATCCTCGATGGTTGTAATGAATTTTTGGCTCTAAGGCATTTCAACCAGCACCCGAATACTCCTTATTTAATTCCAGGGCTCTCTTAGGGTGCTCATTGAAAGGCCTTAGAGCCAAAAATCCATTATGACCATTTAAGATAAAATGATAAAAAAAAAGATATTCGCACCGATTCAAACGGATTGAAAATTGGAACACTTATTTTTTTAATCATATTTTTCAGTTCGTTTCGTTAATGGTGTTAACTATTTTACCAATTTGGGGTGTAAAACAAACTACAGGGACGAAATTGAGACAATTGAAACTAGATGGACGAAAGTGAGACAACCGTAAAACTACAGAGACGACTACAAAAATTTGCCATAATTTTAACATCACACTCAATTACACACACATTCACAATACGAGTGGAGCCTGCACACACTATCACATCCATTCACACACCCAATTACACACGCACACTCACAATAGGAGTGAAGCATGCACACTCTATTGTTAATGTATGCATGCTTCCCTCCTTTTGGTATGTGCAGACTCTATATCTATTGTGAGTGTGGGTGGTGTGTAAGTGAGTGTGTGAATGGGTGCTGTGGTATGACGATTCGTGAATGAATTGGTGAAAACCAGAGGGGATGGGTAACGGGTATAATACTAGATTGGGTTACTTTAGAAAGGGAAAGAGTAATGATGGACGCAAGGTTTTATTGTTTGCGGCCAAAGAGACAAAGGCTGCGGCCACAATGATAAAGTTGGCGATTTTATGAATTGAGATTGCGGCCACTAGGATAAAGTTTACTTTATCATGGTTTGAGATAGAGTGCTGGAATTACGAGAGACCTAACAGCCCATTTGGATATAGGGAAAGAATTTGGAGTATTGGTTAATGAGATAAGATGGTATAGGGTATTAGTTAATAAGGATTACTCATGATGATATGATGTTTATGGATGTGGATTAAATAAGAGGTTGTTTGGATGAGGTATTAGAGAAGGGAGATTAAATAATACTTGGTTTGGATGGAGAATTAATAGGGGTATAAGGAAGGGTAGATGATATAAAAAGCTGTTAAATAACCATTTTGCCCTTGTGCAGTCCCTAAATTAATTATGTTTTATGTTTTATATGTAATTGCAAATTTAATTAGTCTTTCACAATTTAAGCCGTAATATTTATTTCTACTAACAAATTAACGAATTAGTATTATTATTAAACAATTTTTTTTATAAAATTCGGCTTTTTAAAAAAAATTAAGTGTTCCAAATTTCAATCTATTTGAACCAGTGGAAAGATTTAGTTTTCTAATCATTTTATCCTAAATAGTCATAATTAAATTTTGACTTTAGGGCTCTCGTTGATTAGCCCTAAGAGATATTTGATCTACGACTTTTTAAGGGCTAATAACGAGAGTCTTAGAATCAAAATTTAATTATGACAATTTAGGATAAAATGATCAGAAAACTAAAATTTTTCCACCGGTTCAAACGGATTGAAATTTGGAATACTTATTTTTTTAACCATATTTTTTAATATATAAACTGTCTAAAGATGTTGAAAAATTAAGTGTTCCAAATTTCAATCTGTTTGAACCGGTAGAAAGATTTTTGTTTTCTAATCATTTTATCCTAAATCGTCATAATTAAATTTTGACTCTATGGCTCTCGTTGATTAGCTCTAAGGGATATTTGATTCTACGACTTTTTAAGACTAATCAACAAGAGCCCTGAGTCAAAATTTAATGATGACCATTTAGAATAAGATGATCAGAAAACTAAAATCTTTCTACAGATTCAAACGGATTAAAATTTGAAACACTTAATTTTTTCTCAGCTTTCCCACACAGATACACTTCTGCACTTCACTCACAAACACCGGCAGAAATGGAAAGTTGGGGTGGAGGAAGGGGAATAAAGAGGGGTGAAATGGTCAATTTTGAGGGGGATTGGGGGTATAATTTATGGGGACCTCAAATCCTGTCCAAAAATAAGATCGCCGAATCCCTCGTCTCTGGTCTTACCGAAAGAGGACGATAACCGAAGACCCCTCCAACTTGAGTTCCTAGACGAGGGCAAGGATAGGTCCCAAGTCTTTGATGAGGGGTATTATTTATCCCCCCTTCTTTTACTGCATCCAAACGACCCGTTAGAGTGTCCCCAATGATATCATTAAAAATTTCTATTGTATGGCTCGCATTGTTTGATCAATCTTAGCAACTCTTTAACTAATAAATAAATTTTAGCATTTGGATAATCAAAATTAACAACATTTTTTTTTTGAATAACCAAATTTAAAAGTCCCCTAACCAAAACTTTGAAGTATTTATTATTCTATCAGAAAATTCATATTACATATGTTTTCTCCAACGGTAAACCCACCAAACCCTAGCTGTTCTGTATTTTCTACCTCACACACCACATCATCTGATGCTAGTTGTTAACAAAAAGTATAGAAGAGATAATAAAGATATAAACTCCAAACAAATATTGCAAACATTAATAGAGTAATCTCCTAAAAGCAACAATAATAACAAAAATTGCAAACATTAATAGAGGAATCTCCTAAAAGCAACAATAATTAGGTCCTGTTCCAGAACACCTTCTTAAAAAATAAATACTTATTTCACATTTTCAAACTTAAAAATAATGTAAATGAAAAATAATTTTTCAATTTTTTTTTGCACCGTATAAAAGATCTCATTGAGATCTATCAAACAAGATCCATATTGACAGAAAAATTATTTGTGTAAGCGCATAATTTCGGGAACGGGCCTTATTACTGCATCAATTAACATCCCAGTAAAGTGATGTTCCGAATATTAGCGGAATCCCTCGGATCCTTGGCGGTCAATTTTTTCTGCTTGAGGAGGCTGTCCACGCATGGCAACGAAACCTCGAACGAAATGGAGGAGGCCTCGTTACGGTTTTGAAATTAGGGCAGCATTCTTGGTTATCACAAAAATCTAAATTCTCCCCACGCTCAGCATCCGACTTGATTTTGAGCACTCTCTCTTTCCTTCGCTCGGCTCTCCTCTCTAGCCGGATTCGCGCCTTGATAGCCTTGGCCCGTTCGGCAATTTTCTCCTCCGAATCTGCATCGTGTTGTCGCTTAATCTCAAAGAGAGAAACTTGCAACGATAAGAGGTTTTGAAGAACAAATTGTAAAGGGATGGAGGAGGAGGAGGACATGGTGAGATTGGGAGGGTTTGATTTGAGGAAGGATCTCTTTCTACCTTCGGTATTTATAGCACATATAATATGGGTTTTCTTTTTTCCTTTCAAAGTCCTAAACTATTCCGGAGTCTGTCCCGATTTATTTGTGTGTCCCAAAATATTTTTCGATTTCATTTTTAATTGAATCAATTTTACCTTCTTTTTCCTTTTTTTAGTGGAATAAAGTAACTTTTTTATAAAGGTTGAGAGTAAATGTGAAAAGTTGTACCTTTATAGGTGCAATAATTGTGTTCCTTAAAAAAGTTAGATTTTCGAGGTTGGACAAATAAATTGGGGCGGAGGGAGTACTATATTTAGTCTTTCAACTATCTAATCTATGCACATTTTGGTGATCAAATATGTTTGTCATTTTGCCTTGGTAGAGCTTGAGATGGTATGAGGCAAATGAACGAAGAGAAGGAGATGGTTGGGGATTTTGGGATTGAGTAGGTGGAGTTCCAATAACAACTTTTTTTACTTTTTTTATAACTTTTAGTCTTGTTTTTCTTTTCTTTTTTCACATTTGTTACTTTTGCGCCAAATTTTTGTGACTTGTTGATTCATTTCAACAAGATGAATCAATAAAGTAAATTTCTTTTTACTCTTATCCAAATATTTTAGAAAATAACCACTTTTAAGTCAAAAACTAAAAAGTGGTTATTTCTCCAAATATTTAAATAAAAGTAAAAAAAATTACTTTTCCGATTCATCTTGACGAGACAAATCAGAAAACCAAAAAGTGAGGTACAAAATTAACAAACACAAGAAAATTCTAATAAGGACAAAACTAAAAGTTATAGAAAAAGTTAAGTGGAATGGAGTAGTGAGATCTTATAGTGGCCCCTCAGGTGGGTTTTGGCAGAAGAAATCAAAAGAGTAATGTGTTTTTCTCCCAAAATGTATATTGGTTTGTCTCCAAATGGCCAGGTGTAGGCCATGTCAGCTTTTTCGTCTGTTTTTTTATGGGAGTTAACGTTGGGCAAAACATTGATGGATTTTTAAATAGGTCAGGTATTTTTTTGATAATATTAAAAAGTCAAGTGTCTATGCGTGTTTGTATGAATGGTCAGATGCTATTTTGAAATTTTCTCTACACTACACAACAAGGTTTTAACGCTTTATTTAACAAAAATGATGATGGTACAGATTTTATATCTAAAGCAAAGTTAAGTTTTGTAAATGCCCTAACTAATACCGGATTGAGTTTATTTTTTTCAGAGACCATAAAAAAAATATTTTAAACAAAATGAGTTGCTCCGATCTTTTTTTGGACCAAAAATAGGCCAAAAGTGATATGTACGCAGTGGTACAGATATAAAATCTATACCAACAGCACCTCTCTCATGTTAAATACTCCCTCCCTCCATCCCTTTTTTTTTCTTGTTCCATTGTAATCAGATAGCAAATCTATTACATTTTTTTAATTGATACTCCGTAATACTTTTTTACATGCACTATGAATCTTCTTTGATAAATCTTGATTAGAACTATTAACGTTTTCAAAATCACCTAGACCATGATAGATTTTTTTTAAAAATCAATTAAAAGTCAAACTCGCAAAATGGGATGGAGGGAGTAGTATAAGGTTCATAGCTTATACTCCCTCCCAATGGTGGAGACAAGATATACATTCGAGAGTGACACTGTTTAATGAGAGTTCGCTTTTGTTAGTGCGTATTGTCTGTAAAAGGTGAAGAGAAAGATTATGCATAAACTGATACAATTAAATATTGTTGTGGACCATTTTTTGTTAAGAAGAAGAAAAGTTTTGGCTAACCGGCCGTCTTGTGGTCTTCAAATAAAATCCATTGAGATATTATGGTTAAGATCCAAACCAATCATATTTTTTAAAAGAAATCTTTCACAATATCTTTATAAAGCACGAATTTATCTCGATACCAGTAGGTACCTAACCAAATTACCTTAGCGTAAAAAAAATTGGCTTGAAATTGGGGGTGGGGGTGGCACCCTCGTCCTCAAATAATACTCAGTTTAGTATTCCGGTTTACTATTTTAGGATGTTCCTTACTAAGTGTCCGTTTTAAAAAATTGATGAGTAAAGTTTGTGGAATTATTATTTCGTCCCTTTGAAATGGTAATGGTTAATGAGTTAATGGGTGAAAATAGAGAATAATTGTTGAAAGTGGAGGTAAAAATCAAGATTATGTCTCCATAATAATAAGGTCAAGTTTCGTCAAGATTCTTATTTTTTGGGTACTTATTTTCCATTTTACAAGATAGGTCATTCTCTCACAATACATCGCATTTAATTCAAAAAATAAGTATTTATTTTCCTTAGCGGAATGGTGCCTAAGTTGGAATTACAAAATTGAACAAATAAAAATTGATGGAGGGAGTATTAGGGAAAAGGTAAAAAAAATACAGTATTCAACCAAATAAGATGAAAAGACACCAAATTATATGAAGTGCAAAATTACTAATTTTGGTTGAATTGTGTAGTTTCCCAAATTATATGAAGTGCAAAATTACTAATTTGCTCTGAAGTTCTGCTAATGAATCTTTCTTAGTTGACATATATAGCAATGCAACTTGATTAACAAACATTAGTGTAATATTGTAAATTTTAAGGAGGATTTTCAACCGTTTTTATGTGAAAAACTGATAATGATAGAAGGAAGAAGGAAATAGTTATATAATTCAGTAATTTTTCATAAGCAACTAAAAGAACTATCTCAAGTAGTAAAAATTTTATACTTTTACTCATATAGTTTGAAAAATATCCAAAATAAATTCGAAAAAGCCATCTTTTGAGATTTTATTTTGGATATTTCTAAAATTTGATAGTTGAAGAACTAAATAGACTCAATTGCCAGTTGAGGGACCAAATAAACATAGATTAGATAGTTGAAGGACGGAATATCGGGACTTGAAAGAAAAAAAGAAAAAGAAAAGAAAACAATGGCATTAACGGTAGAAGGTCTAGTCTAGTTTTATTAGTATCTAGTCCGGTCCAATTTTGGATCCCTCCCGTGGCCCACAACAACGATAAGAATTGTTTATTTTGTAGAGTTTGTTGAGTATGTCATCCTTGCAAAAAATTAGCATGATCGAACATCAATATGTACATGAACGAAATATATTTGTACAAGAAAAAAATAGGCAATAATGAGTTTCAATTTATTTTTTTTGGTCACATTTTTCTTGTGCAAATCTGTTTCATTTATGTACCTATCGATATTCAATCAAGCTCATTTTTTTGCTTGGATGATATACTCGACGAGATCTACAAAATGAACGATTTCTATCATTATTGTGGGCCAGAACAACTAAAAACTGGACCGGACTGGATACCAAAAAAACTGGTCTGGACCTTCTCCCGGGCATTAACCCCTATATACTGCATGGTAGGGAGAGATGTATTGTACGTAGGTTTGAATCCTTCCTCAAATCAAACCCTCCCAATCTCCTCCTCCTCTTCACAATTTGTTCAACTTAACCTCTTATTCCTACTGATTTCTCTGTGTGTGATGAAACGAGAACGTGATGCAGATCCGGAGGAGAAAATTGCGGAACGGGCCGAGACTCTCAGGGAGCGATTCCTGCTGGAGAGGAGAGCGAAGCGAAGGAAAGGGAGAGTGCTCGAATAAAAGTCCCTTAATGCTGAGGAGAATTAAGATATTTGGGCCCTAATTCAAGACCCTCACGAGGGTTGCCTCGCCATGCCTCCCCTCCTCCACTTGATTTGTTCGAGGTTTCGTCGCCAAGCGTGGACCAGCCCAAGCAGAAAAAATTGGCCGTCAAGGATCCGAGAGATTCCGCTAATACTCGGAACATCACTTTACTGGATGGTAAATTGACGCAATATTATTGCCTATAAGAGATTCCGCTGGTGTTGGCAATTTCTTGCAATTCTGTCTGGAGTTTATATCTTGATTATCTCTTCTAGTAGTATGTTTTTGTTACTATGATATGATGATGATGTGTGTAATGTATAATAAACAGAACAGCTAGGTTTGGTGAGTTTACTTTCTTTCAATATTTTGCCGCGATGCTTCTTTCTTATTGAACGGGATTGGACCCGGTGATCGCTGCCAAGCGGAGTGCTGAACGGTATCCGGCCGTTCATCTAGGCATGGACGGCTCGGATTGAATCTGAACGCATACAAATCTAAACCATCCATTGCGCGGTCAAGATCCAAGCCGTCGATTCCCGAGATGAACGACATGATGGGATCAGCCGCTCGGCACTGCTGCCAAACACCCCCGTTTGGCAGCATCTCCCAAACTGCATGAAGAGAGACAAAGGGAGAATTTGTCTTGCAGCGATGCTCTATCCAGCCATTCTTGAACAAACATTCAAAAAGTTGCTCATACGCTCAAAGCGTAAACTAAACTACCTTTCCAAATACAGAGATACTTCCAATATCTAGCAAATTAAGTTCCACGGCCATCGTGTCAATACGATTACTAATACTAGGTGGAGGTCAGATGACAGAAGCATTCGACCACTAAAGCATGACATAAAACAATTTTTAGTCAGGCGGGCTAGTATGCGATAATGCAACAAAACGTAAGTTCTTTCTACGATTCAAAATTGTTGCTTCGTTTAACAGTGACAAAGTGATGGGGGAGTTGTTCACAAAGTCTAATTGAGACACAGAGAAGATAGTGGTTTTAATGAAATTAAATTGCACCTATCTGTTTCACAAAAGCAATTCAGAAATCAACAAACCCCCATTTCATGAAACTATCCAATTTATTAGAAAACCTATGAATAATACTTGCTCGCCAAAACAGTTCGCTATAAAGTGAATACCTGCAGTATCCTGGAACATGAGTTCCTATGCAAAAACGACGTACACCAGTGCAAATCCATCTCGGAACGCATAGGTTCGAAGGAGCGACTCCCAGCACATAAATGTCGAGATCTGGGGGACACCAGCAGTCCAAGCAAGCCTTTGTTCCAGCATTTAGATAAACCCCAAAACTAAATCCGGAAACAGTTTCAAGGGAGTAGTTTGGGGTAATTTGTGAAGAGAAATAGATAGGAAGATGAGAATAATAAGCGAAGGGAAATTTTAGCGGAAACCTTTCACAGAGAGATGGAGAAATGTTTTGAGACCCAAGAGAACAAACCCGTGTTTCACGATAAGAAGGTAGGTACGGTTTCGACAACCAAAACTAGTCTTCCAACTAGCTCGACCTCTAACGTTGCTGCAGAAGTTGGAGATTCATGAGAAGGTCTGCAGCTCTGCACCAGCGGTATCAAACAATCTGTGTCAGCAGTATGCACGTAACCTTTTGAGAAACCAACACTTTGTATGGTCATCATATCCTTTTGTCAAATGAATAAAGATCATTGCATTCAAATCCAACTGAAAGGTCCCCTAGAGATCAAACTGCATATGAGAAAATCAAAATTTCAAAAAATTAGAGATATTTCAATACTTCTGTTAATGAAAGAACATAGATTTTACTGCTGGTATACCTATCCAAGAACGAAAAAGTTTACATCCAGTCACATGGTTTCATCACCTCGAGGAAAGTTGTAACTACAATCACGTATATGAAATGACAGTCAAAACGCCTATCTGAATATCTTATCTTACATTGGACAAGGTCTGATAAGAATATTTAAGTGAAAATAGTGTTCTTTTTTCCCAATATTTATTGGTCCAACACGAGGCTCGATCATACGTATAACTGGTAGGCGGTAGCATACTTTTGCCTTACTTTTCAAAAATCCCAACAATGTTTAGTACAAGAAAGAAAGTGAATTCTGAGACTTCATGCTTATGTTCAATGGCTAAGTGAATTCAGGTGCCGTTCTGCTTCTTTTTAAACCTTCTTTTTCAAAAAGAAGGTAATTTCAAGCTCAAATATAATGAAAATGAAAATTAATTTTTTAATTACCGTTTAAAAGATCTCAATAAGATCTATCAAACAAGATCCATATTGATAGGAAAATTATTTGCGTAAACACATGATTTTTAGCTTGAAATTACCTTTCTTTTCTAAAAGTTCATTTTTAAAGAAACTGGAACAGGGCATGCATTTTCCAGCACCTGCCAGTTAAGAGTTGCTATATTGTCATATATAGCTCTCACGTAATGCATTTTTTCTGCTTGCTTGAGAGTTTTTTAGTGCAAAATCCAGAGAAACTTTACGAAATTTCAATCACTAAGGCCTTAGATAGTGGATGAAACATAGAGACGGGCAGGAGAAAGATAAGAGTGACCCACTGCAAGTACACCTAATATCAGTCAAGATTCAAAGAAATAAGTGCAACCAGTTTACATAGGTATTGTAAAACGTTGAACAATAATTGCCGTCAAACCAAAATACAGAAATATTCTATTATTCACAGAGTATTTGTTTGTGCTCATCATTATAGATATCACTGCCATTTGTGATTTCACATGAATAGCTTTCCATGTGTTTACCCATTAGGATAATTATTTAACAACTTAACATAAGTTTTACCAAGAGAAAAAACCTTCTAGTGGAAAAAAATGCATCATCTATAAAGATAACGAGCAGCAAAAGAATATAAAATCACGATATCATAGTTAAACCTCTAGCAAAAACACAAGTAAAAGGCAAATGTCAAGGTAAAGGTGAAACTTGCTCCTAAAGTTGAAAACATAGAACCTCATAAAATCCTTCCACATCACTTGCACAAGCATCCATAATCTGACAACTTCAAATCATTCCCTTGAAGTTTGAGATACAGCCTTACTATCCTCCCTTGGCACAAGACTCTGGATCATTTTTAAAAGTTCGCTATCCTCACCCTCAGCCGGAAGTAAATCTACTAATATAGACATGGTAGATGCATCTGGTGAGAATTTCCTGTTGATTATTTCTTGCAGAAGTATCTTAACCTTATGTATGTTACCCCTCTTCAGAAATGCCCGGATCACAATATTGTAAGTCACATCATTTGGTGGGCACCCATCTCCCACCATTTGCAGAAGCAACTCCTCAGTTTCATCAAGCAAATCCTCCTTACAAAGTCCACTAATCATCGTGTTGTAAATCTTAACGTTAGGCTTCATACCTTTAGCTAAAAAGCAACTAAAAAGTTTTCGAGCATCTTCAATCTTCCCTGCTTTGCACATGCCATTAATGGTGATAAGATAAATAACAATATCAGGAACTATTCCTTGATCTTGCATTGAACGAAACACCTCTACTGCCTTGCCAATCATTTGGTTCTTAAAGAATCCATCTAACAAGATTGAGTAAGTTAAAATGTTAGGATTTTGACCGCTACACATCATTTCATGAAATATATGATCCACTGCATCACATCTCCCTACGTGTAACAACCCTTTTAGCAAAGTGTTGTAAGTAGAGGTAGAACGTGTTAACCCTTTACGCGGCATTTCTCTAAAGAGATCCATGGCCTCATCCATATTCATCTTATTGCAAAAACCGTTGATTAAAATATTATAGCTAAGGATATTAGGCTCAAGGCCCCTATCCACGAGGGAGTTGAACACTTCTTTTGCTTTCTTCATGTGGCCTTGCAAACAATATCCGTCCATCAGTGCACTATAAGTTATAACATTGGGTTTCTCACCTCTTCGGATCATGATCTCAAGTATGGCCTCCGCGTCTTCGGTCCTTCCCTCCTTGCAAAGTGCATCTATCAACATATTAAAGGTTATAACATTAGGGAAAATGTTTTGCTCTGTCATGTCACTCAATATTTTTGCGGCATCCTTCCCTCGACCTGATTTGCATAAGCCATCAACCAAAGAGCTGTAGGTCACCACGTCAGGCATAATATCACAGCCTCTCATCTCCGATAAGAGCCGGAAAGCGTCATCTAAATTCCCGTCCTTACTAAGGTTGTCGATGATTGTGTTATACATCACAACAGTAGGCCTATAGTTCCATTTCTGCATACTCCTCAACAATCGTATTGCCATCGCAGTGTCTCCAACTTTACAAAGTCCTTTTATGACTGTCGCATATGTGATTTCATTAGGTTCAATGTCTCCATATTTTATCAACCTTCTGAACAAATTCACAGCCTTAGAAGTCTTACCTTCTAAAACATACCCGTTTATCAGAGTGGTGAAGGTAGCCACATTGGGAGTATAACCACACTTACAGAAGATACCCAAGATAGCAAATCCAAAATCCACTCGATTCAAGCGGCAACAACAATTGATCAAAATAGTCAGTGTATATTCATCAATTGGAATGCCCAACTCACGGATTTCTTTAAACAGAGAAAAGACTGTCGAATATTCCTTCATCTTGGCAACAGCAGTTAACAGCTGTGTAAAATCGATCACAGAAGGAAGTGGTCGAAATCGGCCCATTTGACGGAACAAACTAAGAGCATGGTCGAGCTTATCGAAACCCGTTTTAGATTTCTCCAGCAACAACTTCTGTAGTTGCTGCCGGTTCGCGATTGAAATGACATCAGTGGGATTAGGGTTTGTAGAAAATTGGGTAGTTTGAAACAAGAGTGTATGATGATAGAGAAATGGGTTACCTTTTGGACAGTAACGTGCTGTCGTTGTTGGGCTGAAAACGAAAGCAACAGCAGCGATTCTTGTTCGCATCTTGATCGGAAAGGGTTTCTTTTTGAAGCCTCTATCGTTTGATTGGGCCAGACCAGACCACTATAAATGATGACATGGGATTAACTAACAACATTGTTAGAAGCAAAAATTACTTATAATCCTTTAAGATAAAATTATCAGAGATAAAATTATCAGAGAAAAGATCTTCGCACCGATTTAAACGAATTAAAAATTAAACCACTTTTAATTTTTCCTTTTTTATAGATCATGTGACATGCACATGCCCCTTTGACGATTTTTTGAATCCCAGATTAACGGCAAACCTTATGTGTTAGGAATTGGAAGATAAAGAGGGTAGGTTGTAGCGTTCTATAGTAGGAGGGGGTAAAGTGAAAAACGCGTATAGATAAATAGGGCAATAATTAATTAACCCTTATTCAATATGATTTTGAGTGACTTTAGCTAGGTGTGAGCTTAGTTACCGGAATGCCCATACCTAAAAGCACTTGCAAACAAAATTTAACTTTCTGCTATATTAAACACTCAATCATAATACTGATCACATCCCAAAAACACAACTGTCTTCACAAAATCTACTTTATAATTAAGTTCGAAGTAGGAAAACTTTTTTTTATCCATACAGCAAAGCAACATCTAACCGATCAATTCTAAATGAAAGCAGATTGAGGTAGTTTCACTTCTACCTAATCAACTCGATATGAAAGAAGTTCGAGGTGATTTCACTTCCATCCCAACATAGCTTTTGACGTTACAAGATTGGCCATGCAAGGTTTTTCCCACCAGGACCGAATGCTGCTGCAATGGTTGAC
The DNA here is from genome assembly GCA_019656295.1 of Rhododendron mucronatum var. ripense. Lineage (NCBI taxonomy): Eukaryota > Viridiplantae > Streptophyta > Magnoliopsida > Ericales > Ericaceae > Rhododendron > Rhododendron mucronatum. The sequence continues at coordinate 1,167,931 of BPLT01000163.1, forward strand.
CTTAGAGGAGGCATCAAAGGACAATCCTTAGCTAATAAATGTCGCAACAACTTGGCCTCAATTCTAAAATAATCCAAAGACGTGCCTAGAACTCAACGTATTCAAAATGAGATGAGAACTGGTAAATTAATATAATACTAAAACCTGTGTGAAAATATAATGCTAAAACCTGTGTGGAAATACCATGATAAAAGACCATGCTTTGCATCTCTCATTGCTTCAGGTCGGAACCCCGAACCAATGCCCCAATTCCGTCTAGGTAAGTATTTTGTTCTTGGAGATAATCTCTCTTCGTGCTAACTTGAGCAGTATCCAATTATACCGGAGGGGTATGTTTCAATCTTTTAGACCTCAAAGCATCATTAAGAAGATGAATATTATACAAAATTGAAAAGTAAAATCAATCACTCTACCATACTACAACCATCTATTATACAAAATTGAAAAGGCATGCTTACCAGATCCCAATTCATCTGTGCTGCGTAGTTAAAAGTTTTTAAGAGGTGTCATTACGGTTGAGTCAGCAAATCCCAATTTTTGTTTAGATGGAATAAAAAAAGTAAAAATTTTACTCAAACTTTGTTTATAAAAACTTTACCCAAAAAGTTTCTATGCAATAAAAAGGTAAAAACCATATCATCGAGCATGACAACTCCACAAACCACTGGAACAACACCACGTCTTGTTTGCATAGATGCCAGTTTCAAAAAATGATAAGAGATGACTTGCATATAAAAAAGTAGACAACAGGAAACCTCACATACATCCCATTGAGTCCATAATGGAACTTAAAAAAAGTAAGCTGGAAAAAGAAATGCCAAGTTAACTATGGTTTTCTACACCGTTGAGATTTGTATTATAGATAACAAAAAGACATAATAAAATAAGAATCATAGAACTGGTAGAAACTTGCCGAATAAAAAACTAACTATTTTTTCCACTTGCCGAATCATACAACGGTGTGCTCCTCATGCCGAATTAAAGTTGATGTAGAATACCAATAAAAAAAAAAAAATCAAGTCTTGGTATGACTGAAAAAATCAGCTACTATAGTCCATAATCTATTAGTCCAAAATTAACGATCGGCAATTCTGCTAGTCCATAATCTCTCATTATAATGACTGAACCAACAATCATCTTCAAAAAAAAAAAAAGAACCAACAATCGGTAATTGTATTAGTTCATCACCAAAATTGATAAAAAAAAATCCGAAGACGTAACCAATGACTATGGAAAACAAAAATCGGTAATTGTATTAGTTCACTACATACACTCACCTCAATTCTTTCGGAAGCAGAGTGAAATACAAAACCGTATATATGCTCAATACGTATTCGGAAAAAAAAATATGATACAAAAAAAAAAAAAAGGAACCATGAAATACAAAACCAAACAAACGGCCATATTAAGCAAAAAAAAAATCTGAAAAAGAGGGAAGCAGGGCAATACTGTGCGTTGGGGGTAAACCGAAAAAAAAAAAAAAAACAATGAAATACACTCATCTCAATTCTTGTTATGGCGTTTCAGAAGCAAAGTGAAGGGGGATGGGGGAGGAGAGAGGGAGAGAGTAAAACAATGAAATGAGAGGCTGTTAATCGGCCCCCTGTCAGGGGAGGTCTGACACCATCACACAGAAATTTTTTCGTTTTACCCCCATCCACTTGCTCTCTCTCTCTCCCCCATTTCTCTATCTCTTATTTTATTTTTCTATAAATTTGTAAATACTAATAACTTTTTTTCACGTATTTTTTTTAATAAATTTTAGATTTTTGAAATCTACTCAACGAAACCTATCAAATGAGCCTAATATTGATGGTGAAATAATGTAAAACGGAAAAATTATATTTTTGTGTTAGTTTAAACTGTCTAAAACGGTTAAAAAATTAAGCGTTCCAAATTTCAATCCGTTTGAACCGTTGGAAATATTTTAGTTTTCTGATCATTTTATCTTAAATGGTCATAATTAAATTTTGACTATAGGGCTCTCGTTGATGAACCCTAAGAAAGTCGTAGAATCAAATATTTCTTAGGGTTAATCAACGAGAGCTCCAGAGTCAAAATTTAATTATGACCATTTAGGATAAAATGATTATAAAAATAAAACTTTTCCAACGGTTCAAACGGATTGAAATTTGGAATACTTAATTTTTTAACCATATTTTTTAATATATAAACTGTCCAAAGAGGTTGAAATCACGTATTTTTTTAAATAAATTTTATATATTTGAAATCTATTCAACGAAACCTATCAAACAAGTCTAATATTGAATATGAAATAATGTGTTTAAATTAAATAATTTTTTTGGGCCCAATATATTATCTCTTTGTTTTTATTTTTTTATCCATCATTTTTTTTTAAACTTCTATATTTGAGTTTTCAAGTAAATTATGTATGTTGAATCACTTAAATTTACTTTATATTTCTATGAACAATCATAAATGCAAACTGAAATCAAACTTCATTTAATTAAAATTTTAGTATATAGAACCAATACATGAACAAAAATAAATACACAAATTTAGTCAATATTTCCGCCAAATTGTGGTCGTTGTCCTGGCGGATCTATTTGCATTCATCAAAGGTACGTTGCCTGAATTTGTATTTTATTATCTTTGAACTAATTAATCGACCATTATTGCATAGTATATGTTTTAATGTGTCCAGCATTTTTAAACTAGATGGGTCCACTTGTCATGTCTGCGTGCTACTTAGTTTGGGGGCTTCCGATCGATGTTTTCTATCGAGATGCATACAAGATTAACAAAAATTAGTAACAAATATGTATAATAACAACAGTAATAACTAACCTGGTCAGTCGTAAATTCCGCTGTGTAATCACGCCCAACGTAAGAGCTGCTCTCCCCACAAGGAATATTATTCGCAATATCGTTCCCAACTAACCAATTATCCAAAAATAAAAAATTGTACTGATCCATAATGTTCTTTTATGAAACTCTCTCTAGACACTTTGTCAATCATTAATAATCAAAAACTGTCCAGCCCTGAGGCTTATAACTCCTTAAAAAAGATGCAAACCCTAACCCTATTAGGAAAAGGAAAAAAAACCAATGTCGGAAAGTTCCGAAATTATTACATATTCTGAAAATATAAGAAAAAATAAAACTTCTTCAACAAGAACAAACGTTATTGGACTTTTCTATCAAAAGTTATAAACAAAAAGATTACTATAATTAAAATGATCATAAATTTTTTTCCCTTTCCACTGGTTCAAACGGATTTAAATTTGAAACACATTTTTTAACCTCGTTAGACAGTTTACTACGAAAAAATATAAAATTTCCGTTTTACATTATTTCTCTATCAATATTAGGCTCGTTTAATATGTTTCGTTGAGTAGATTTCAAAAATATTTAATTTTTTTAAAAAAAATACGTGAAAAAAAATTTATTAACATTTAAAATTTTATTAAAAAAAATCAAAAGAGAGAGAGAGAGTACTAGGGGGGAGAGAGAGAGAGAGAGAGAGAGAGAGAGAGAGAGCACGTGGGTTGGGGTAAAACGGTCAGAGACGGGAGGGGGGTGAGAGGGGAGGGGGCGATTAGTAACCTCCCTACGAAACCGCATATTGATTTGCCTTTGATTTGCATTCTTACCATAAATGAAGTGCATATTATTTATTGCCTTGTATATTGATTTTGTCGTGCAGTTGTGCACTGTCATTTTGCATTCTTACCATAAATGAAGTGCATTTTGTTTATTGCCTTGTACATTGATTTTGCAGTGTATATAGATTTGCATTCTTACCATAAATAAAGTGCATTTTATTTCCATCCATTTTGCCGTGTACATTGAGTTGCCTTTGATTCCATAAATAAAGTGCATTTTATGGCCGTTGGATTAGAAATAGCAATAGCAATAGCCTTTGATTTGCCTTACCATAAATTATTGTTGTGGGAGCCGATTAATTACTAGGGTCTTAGAATGGGAATGAATAAATTAAGGGTGAAAATTTATGCAGAAAAATGTGTTACAAATCCAACGATGGAGGAAAAATATGTGTTTTGTTTCCATCTATTTTGCCGTGTATATTGAGTTGCCTTTGATTCCATAAATAAAGTGCATTTTATTGCCATCGGATTAGGAATAACAATAGCAATAGCCTTTGATTTGCCTTACCATAAATTATTGTTGTGGGAGCTGATTAATTATTGGGGTCTTAAAGCATCTCCAGCCTTAACTCAAATTTTTACTCAAATTTGGGTCAAAATTTTGGGTAAAAACCCATTTTGGGTCAGGCTCACTCCAATGGCAAAATGATCCATCACCAAAATATAGCATTTTTTATGCTTTCAAAACTCTTTCCCTCTGTGGGCAATGCGAATTGCCCCGACTCTTTCTCTCCTCCGGAGGAAAGGGGATTCCGTTCCCCACCCTTTTTTGAGAAAGGAGAGATGCTGCCGGTTCGCGGGAGCGCTTTTTTAGAAGCTGGACGTCAAGCGCTCGCGAAAATACAGAGTCGCCACTTGGGTTTAAAGGTCCGACACCCAAGGAACCGTATTTCGTAGCACTTGCCGCGCTGTTTGATTTGAAAAAGTATAAGGAACCAGTCCGTCATAACCATATCTGGGTTCGGGAGCCAGGTTACGAGAGGGGAAGGGTTTTATGGCACCCCTCTCGCCCAATCCGGAGATCGGTCTCTACTTAGGTATTTGCGAAAATGTTGTTTGTTTGCGATTCTGTTTAATTAATCATTTTTTCAGCCAATTAGGGCGGGGGAACAGTTAATCGGGGATTAAAATTGTAACACGTTTGCAGGATGTGATAGATAGCATGCATGGATGGAATAAATGAGGTAAAGTTTAACACTGATTTCAGGATGTGAAACAGTACGATAGTTTTAAGTTTATTGCGTACAATGACCAGCTTGCATGCACGGAACTATGGCATGCAAGCCATTCCATCGCGCGATACACTCAATCCATCGCGCGAGTGTTCACATCTTAATACCAGGCTAAAATTTATCTCCTTCTGGGCTCTGGAAGGACCAGTGCACACCCAGGGCCAAACCAAGCAGTTCATATGTACTGAAAATAACTACTTATTACAATCTGATCAGATAGGAATGAATAACAACCCTTAAACAATGAGGGTGATAAAACAGAGACCAAAGGCCTAGTTGCCCATGCAAGGGCAATCACTGGAAATGACCAAACCATCGCGCGATGGAGTCACATCATCGCGCGATTGTTCTGACTGGACATCCAGGAATTGCTTTGCATGCCTGGGCTCTGAGACATATTCAGAAGCTACCCAGGGGGATTCCAATCATGAACAAGGGGAGCAAACTACACTAATCTATTGATTTTAGCATGCAAGACAAAGGGATATATCAAATATGATTAAGCATGAAAACATGAAATCATATAAACTGAAATCAGAACAAGAGACCCATCCCCACGAGAACCATATCGTGCAAGCTAGAAGCATCGCGCGATCGTATGGGTCCATCGCGCGTGGGTTCTCATGTCTACAGCACCTTGTAAATTTGCTGGCTTTGGGGTCAGAAGCTGATATTGATTATCAGTCCTGACCCTGTCAGCCCCCCTCAGGGATCAAGACAGTAAAGGCTAAAAATTATACCTTTGCTTGGATGATTTGAGAATGGTTGAGTGAGGTAGTATGCTTTTGACAAGGGAGAAAGTGATAGTAGTTTTGATTGAGAGAGGATCAAGATTGTGACTCTTGTTCTTCTCTTTAGGATTTTTTTTTGGTAACCCTTTGAAAGAGATCAATGGGGGGGTTTTATAGGGAAAAAAAGAGCTCTTTGGTGGTAAACATGGCTATGCAGCCAGCCAACAATGCTGGCAGCACTCACTTGGTAGAGAAGTGGGGTGCCAAGTTGATGGGAGAGTGGGGGTTTAGGTGGTGCAAGGATGGCCGAGCAAACGTCGTTCAGCTGATGGAACGGGGTCACATGGCCCTGCAGGTGCCTCATCATCACAAAATCCAGCTGGATACGACAGGTGTCGACCATCGCGCGATGGAGTGGGACCGTCGCGCGAGGGTTCTAACTTCCCCGCGATGGTCAATCGGTCAAAGTTTGACTTTGACCACCACCTGGCAAGTAGAGTATCGCGCGAGTGTCTCAGTTCATCGCGCGAAGGTCAAACCCGTAGTCAAAGCTGGGTTCAATGGTTCTGGGGTTTAAGGGAAGGGTTCCGCATACACCAAACTCAAACCATTTCAATCAAAACTGTTCTCGACCTGATTCATCATCGGGGGAACAAGAAACTGAAAATAAATTGAAAAGAGACAAAATGACTGAGCAATCAGATCGGGGTGTCTACACCCTCCATTTTTGTTTCCCCCAACGATTTTGGCCAAAAGGGTAGCACACATCTCTCCTCGACGACATGGTTCTTATTTTGCAACCAACTTCAAGATTCTTCCAGGAAGAATAGGGAGAGATCGTCAAGACTTTAGCATTCAAAAAGAGAGAGAGAGAGAGAGAGAGAGAGAGAAAGAGAGGTATCCAAGCTTGGGAATGCTTGGCGTCGTAGACGCCATGCCTCAGAATGACAAGGAAAGAGCCGTTGAAAAGAGAAAAGAGCTGTTGGAATATTGGGGGGAAAAATGGGGAGAGGCTTGGGTTGTCTCAAATTTGCGGAAAGAAATGGGTAAAACCCAAAATGGGAAAGGGTTTAGGTCAAAGATTGGAGAGGGTTTTTTGTGGGTTGATAAGCACCCAGAAATGTAATGAAAGGGTGCGCTAGTGTTTAGTTTTAGTTCAATTTGATTGTCAATTAGTAGTTTTTAAGAAATGTTTGCTCGTAGAGTTTGTTTGTGCTGTTTTGTAGGTGAATCACCGAATAAGGAGCTTTAAAGGCCTAAGGTATGCCATGGCCTGAAGATGACCCGGCAGCCAAGGCGCAACCAAGGTAGAAGTAGAACAGCCCGGGCAGGAGAGCAACGGCTGGTGAAACGCCAAGGCAGAGCCCAGCAACCAAGGCAAGGCGTGGCCAAGGCGGAAAGAAAATCAGGTTCAGTACTGATAAGAGCTCGCCATCGATGGAACAAAATCCTTTCGATCGGTACCGAGATGCTTCAGCGTCAGCTTTATCAACCTCGGCATCGATTGGAGCCGAAACTCTCGATCGGTACCGAGCTGCTTAGCGATGGGCCTTGTCAAGCTCGGCATCGATAGATTAAAATTAATTCAATCGGTACCGAGATCTTATCTCAATAGCGTAAGGGCATGGCCATCGGTACCGAGGGCCGTAGCAGAGCATCTTCAGAGCATCTGTGGAATATTCCAAGCGCAGAATATAATGCATGATGTAATTAGATCCAAAAACAAGTAGGAATAGATTTTAGACTACTTTTCTAGATCTAGGATTAGATTCAAATTATTCTTGAGTGTTCTTAAATTTCCAGCTTTGAATATTTCAATTTCTGTCTTTAATTGTTAGTTTTTGATATTGTTGCCTTAATTAAAGTTGTTACTCTTCTTCCGATCTATCGTTTGATCCAATTTATTTCTAGTCTTGTCTTTTCAATCATGCTAAGTAGATTTTTGCTTGCTCATATCTTCATAGATATGTGTGAGTAGTTTCAAGGGTTAGATCATGGGATGATTAGCATCCCATGGCTTGGGCGAAAATTGCATTTTTCACCAATAAAGCTTTAATTTTTGGATTTGAAAATTGATGTGGAGTTCGGATTCGTTTGGTAAATTGCTGAGATGTTAATCTCTTTGATCATATGTAGGTGGGAGCATCGCCTACTCACCACACATGATGCTTAGAGCTCTGACGCTCGAAGTGGTTATCGAACGAATTCTAGAGCTAGCTTGATAATTAAATCTCTATTTTCCGGTTTAGGAACCTTCAATTGCATATCTTGAACCGCGTGAATTGGTGAAAATGTGATTTAGCTCGAGTCATGAGTGCTAGTGATTCCTAGACCTAGCCTATCTTTTATCTAGTTTATTCATTTTAATTTAGCCTTTTAAATTTCCACTGTTCAAAGTAAAACTCGGTTGGCTACCTAACAGCCGAAATCCTTGCTTACTTCTACAAATCCGAGCTAAGCCATATAATTATTCCTATGGGTACGATCCCGGTCTTCCGGATTAATATGCTTCAAATGACGTATTAAGCCGTACGCTTGGGGCATTATTCCTTATATCAGAGCAAACGAAGCATGGGTTTTACCCCAATTTTAAATTTGGGTCTTAAAATTGGTCAAGGTTAGAGATGCTCTTAGAATGGGAATGAATAAAGGTTGAAGATTTATACAAAAAAATGTGTTACAAATCCAACGGTGGAGGAAAACTATGTGGGGCACCACACTGTCGCAATTTGTATTCCAACGGTGGAGGAAAAATATGTGGGCCACCACACTATCGCGATTTGTATTATAGATGATGAGGCAACTGTGCTATGCGCACAGATAAACTAAATGTAGATCATGCACAGATTTTTTCGGGGGCCTACCATGAGTTCCACTTAGACGATCTGAACCGCTCATTTTTCTTAAAACACCTTTTTTACAAATCCCTGTAAAAAAAATCATCTCAATCAGAAAATCGATAGAACAAACTAAATGACTTCATGAGCCGGTAAAATATTTTCAGAAATACGTGTATCTGAGACTAGACTAACGCATTTTGGGAAGGAGAAATTACGGTCTTGAAGAGACTCCGTCAACCTATTGCCATGACTTTGGAAATGATTTTGTAAATAACCCTAAGTTTTCAATCCCATTAATGTTTTTTCCTTATGTGACTTTTGAAGCTGGGTTTTAAAAGAGATGTCAATTGGCGAGTGCTGCCAGACATACATGAAAGCTCACCGAATTGCAAGTGGAGTACTAAAGTGTAATTGGTGCCTCCTTTATACTCTCATGCACATGGGCAGAGTTCGATTCCCATTTTAAAAAAAAAAAAACTCACCAAATCTAAGAACTCCATTTTTTAGGAGGTGGGCTATGTTGTTCTCAACTGTTTAAGACGTTTCTTAGGCCTATTTCTGTGTATTAAGTTTTAATTTGTCTTCTCAGGGGCAAAAAAGTATGTTCAACGGCTTTCAACATGAGCGAAGTCAGACCAAAAATTCACCCGCAAAACAAAAGAGCTGGCAAGAACAGGAGCTGTCACCTATACTTCTGAAATTTTTCATTCCCCAGGATTCTCTTATCGAAATGTCTTGAACAACCATTTAGGACGTTCCTCACTCAATCGAACCCTTGGGATGAGTTTGTTACGTCGAAATAAACGGAGCCTAAGTGATAATGGGTACGACAAACTGAAGAGGTAATTTTTATACCACAAACGCAACCTCTCACCAATTTCAACAGCTTGAGGGAAGGAATTCCATTCTGTTTTGAATCAGCCGTGCTACTTACACAGACTGTGTTGCACAAATTTTTTGTAGGACCCACTTTAATTCAAGCATCTCCGTATCTACAATGCCACTGAGAATTACTATAGATACAAAGTTTATTAAATTATAAGAAAAAAGAATATAGAAAGTCTAATCCGCCTTCCCTTTCTTTCTTTTTTTCTCGCAAAAAGTTCTTTCATAAACTGGAATATTCTATCTACTCCCTCTAGCATCATCAAATAGTTGGAATGGATACAAGCAACAGAAGGAGGAGTATTAAACTTAAAGATATCCCTTGGGATGAGTTTGCCCATGTGATAATATATATTTGATGAGGCAAATAAACTAGGTACGTACATATTGTGCATAGATTTTTTGCGGGGCCAACCACAAGTTCCGTAAAGATGATCCGAACCGCACATTTTTCTTAGAACAATTTTTTTTATGAATTCCTGTTATAAATTATCCTGATCAGGTAGGGGCTTGCACTCATTTTTTAAAAAACATCTTTTTATGAATTCTTGGAAAAATTTATCCCAATCGGATATCAGTAGGGGTTTTTAGGAGAGAGAGAGAGAGAGAGAATTCTAATATTCTGTGAGATAGGTTAGTCCAACGGATGAGTCATTTACTCTATTTTTTTAGGAGAGAGAGAGAGAGGAAATATTTATTCTATGAATGCTTTAGATTTAAACACTGAAAAGATGGTCAACCAATCTAACCCCCGGAAACCTTCGCCGTAATCTGGGAAGAGAAATAGATAGAAAGATAAGAGTAATAAGTGAAGAGAAATTTAGCGGAAATCGTTCATAGGAAGGGGGACCCCAATTAGAGAACAAACCCGTGTTTGACAACCAAAACTAGTCTTCCAGCTAGCTCAACCTCGAACATTGCTCCAGAAGTTGGAGATTCATGTGAAGTTCAGGCAAATTCCAAATAGAAAGCAATCTCAAATAAGCAGAAACGGATTCAAAGCTATTTCAGCTTTCGTATGCACAAAGATAATATAACAACAAATGGTATCACGTCTCTTTCATTGGTCAGCGAAAAATGCGAATGGATATTCTAATTCCAAAGACTACCTTGTGGCTTGTACATGAGTAGTTAAAAGCTGACAGAGATAAGGAAACCCTTCAAACCCCTGTGCAGATTACAATGATCAATCACCTGACAAACACCCAAGGCAACGACATCTACATCCAAACCCTTCGGAAAGGAGCTTTTGGCGAGCATCATGGTCCATACTAGCAACAAGATAGCAGGTCTACAGGTCTTCACCAGCGGTATCAAACCATCTGTGTCGGCACTATGCACGTAACCTTTTGAGAAACCAACACTTTGTGTGGTCATCATATCCTTTTGTCAAATGAATGAAGATCATTGCATTCAAATCCAACTGAAAGATCACCTAGAGATCAAACTGCCTATGAGAAAATCAAAATTTCAAAAAATTAGAGATATTTCAATACTTCTGTTAATGAAAGAACAGAGATTTTACAGCTGCTATACCTATCCAAGAATGAGAAAGTTCATATCCAGTCGCACGGTTTCATCATCTTGAGGAAAGTCGTAACTACAATCAGGTATATGAAATGACAGACAAAACGCCTATCCGAATATCTTCATCTTACATTGCACAAGGTCCAAAACGCCTATCCCAACATTTATTGTCCAACACGAGGCTCGATTGTACGTATAACTGGTAGGCAGTAGCATACTTTTCTTTTCAAAAGTCCCAAAAATGTTTAGTACAAGAAAGAAAGTGAATTTTGAGACTCTACACTTTTATGTTCAATGGCTAAATGGCTAAGGTAATTAATTCTTGCATTTTCCAGAACCTGCCGGCTAAGAGTTGCGATATTGTAATATACAGCTCTCACGTAATGCATTTGTTCTACAATGCTGGCCATACAACTAAATGAATCATAGCAGCAAATGTTGTCATTGAACAACTTATTAAGAAATAACTGTTTGATCTCGTTTCATGGCAAAACTTACAACTTATCTTTGCTTGCAAGTGTAAGGCTACTTGTATCAATAATTATAGAATTCACTGCCATCTGTGATTTCGCATGAATAGCTTTCCATGTGCTTATCCATTAGGACGATTATTTAACAACTTAACATAAGTTTTACCAAGAGAAAAGACCTTCTAGTGGAAAAAAAATGCATCATCTATATATAAAACCAACATCACAAGAATATAAAATCACGATATCATAGTTTAACCTCGAGAAAAATTACAAGTAAAAGGCAAATGGAAAAGGTTAAACTTGCTCTTAAAGTTGAAACATAGAACCTCATAGAATCCTTCCATGTCAGTTGCACAAGCATCCAAAATCTGACAACTTCAAATCATTCCCTTAAAGTTTGGGACACAGCCTTACTATCCTCCCTTGGCACAAGACTCTGGATCATTTTTAAAAAATTACTATCCTCACCCTCGGCCGCAAGTAAATCTACTAATATGGACATGGTAGATGCATCTGGTTTGAAATTCCTGTTGATTAGTTCTTGCAGACGTATCTTAACCTTATGTTTGTCTCCCCTCTTCAAAAACGCCCGGACCACAATATTGTAAGTCACATCATTTGGTGGGCACCCATCTCCTTCCATTTGCAGAAGTAACGCCTCAGCTTCATCTACCAAGGCCGCCTTACAAAGTCCACTTATCATTGTTGTGTAAATCTTAACATCAGGTTTCAAACCTTTAGCTAAGAAGGTACTAAAAACTTTTCGAGCATCTTCAATCTTTCCTGCTTTGCACATGCCATTAGTGATGATAGAATAAATAAATTTATTAGGAACTATTCCTTGATCTTGCATCAAATGAAACACCTCTACTGCCTTGCCAATTTTTTGGTTCTTAAAGAATCCATCTAACAAAACCGAGTAAGTTAAAATGTTGGGATTTTGACCACTACATATCATCTCATGAAATATATGATCTGTTGCGTCACATCTCCCTGCGTGTAACAGCCCCTTTAGCATCATCTAAATTCCCGTCCTTACAAAGGTTGTCGATGATTGTGTTATACATCACAACAGTAGGCCTATAGTTCCATTTATGCATACTCCCCAACATCTGTATAGCCATCGTAGTGTCTCCTACTTTACAAAGTCCTTTCATGATTGTCGCATAGGTGATTTCATCAGGTTCTATGTCTCCATATTTCATCAACCTTCTGAACAAATTCACAGCCTCAGAAGTCTTACCTTCTATAATGTACCCATTTATCAGAGTGGTGAAGGTAGCCACATTTGGAGTATAACCACACTTATAGAAGATACCCAAGATAGCAAATCCAAAATCCACTCGATTCAAGCAGCAGAAACAATTGATCAAAATATTTAGCGTATATTCATTAATTGGAATACTCAACTCACGGATTTGTTTATATAGAGAAATGACGGACGAATGTTCCTTCATCTTGGCAACAGCTGTTAACAGCTGAGTGTAATGGACGACAGACGGAAGAGGTCGAAATCGGGCCATTTGATGGAACAAACTAAGAGCATCGTCGAGCTTATGAAAACCCATTTTAGATTTCTCCGACAACAATTTCTGTAGTTGCATCCGATTCGTTGTTGTAATAACATCAGGAGGATTAGGGTTTGTTGAAAATTGGGTAGTATGAAACAAGAGTGTATGATGATGGACAAATGGGTTACCTGTTCGATAGTTACGTGCTGTCGTTCTTGGGCTGAAAATCAAAGCAGCAGCAGCAGCCATTCTTGTTCGCATCTTGATCGGAAAGGGTTTCTTTTTCCCGCAACGCACCAGACTCTTATCGTTTGATTGAGGCAAACCCAACCCCCATGGGAAAATGAAATAAATAGAACGGAGAAAACGACGTCGTTTTGATGAAACTAGATACATATCATGCACAGATTTTTTGCGGAGCCTACCACAAGTTTCTGTAAAAATGAACCGAACTCCTCATTTTTCTTAGAACATCTTTTTTATGAATTCCTGTAAGATAGTTATCTCAGTCAGATATCGATAGGGCTTTTCCAAAATTTGTAGGGCGAATCAGTCAATTTTGCCCTGCGAATTTTGAAAAAACCTTTACCGATGTTCGATTGAGATGATTTTTTACGGAAACGCAAATCGGATTGGATCCATGTTGTGTGAGGTTCACAAAGACTTCACCAAAAGTGAATTTACCACTTAAAGTCTAAAAAACCAATCTCCCAACCAAACCATAAAAACAAATAGTAGTAGTATACAACAATTAGTAACCATTTTCCCCTCATTTCAAATTAGTAGAAGTATTTGGATAATGCGCAGAATAAATTTTGCAGAAGAGTGTGCGCAAAAGCATAATCATAACCCAAAATACTCCTCCAGTGGTGATTTTTTTTTTTTCTAAAAATTCTGCATTCTCCAGTTCATTTTCCATAATATATAATATAATACATCTTTACAGAATTCATTTTAGAATCAACTCCCAAAACATGCAAAATTCATAAATGTATAATACATAAAGTGAAAATCCAGCTCCCAAACATGCATAATGCACAGAGGAAAATTCGGCACCCAAACAGAGCCTAAGAAAGAATACACGAATGAAAAGCGTCAGAGTGCCAAAACTAGGCGAAGAAGTTCAAGAACTAGAAGCAATGGAGATGGAAGGGTTGTGTTCCAAGAAGCAAATCAACCCGAGCATTGTATACCGATAGTCTATCCGCCAAAAAGGATTTTAACGCTAAGAACAACACTCTAACATATTTCGTCCCAAACGAGGGACTAATATGCTTATAGGAAAAAATCCAAGGCAGCTAAAAAAGAACAGAAGAATGAAGAGTAAAAAAAAAAAGAAGATTTTCTGAAGCTGGTGGCTATGGGGACAACCACAAGGAGAATGAGGATGATTACGATAGCGAAACACATCCATCGGCGGCTGCTCTTCTAGTATGTCTTGGCAGTCTTGGGCTTGTTAGTGCCATCTCACTTACTGGGCGGCATTGATCATGTGGTGCTCGATATCATCCATTTGCTCCCCCTGGGCCTCCACCACCATCACCGCTGTGCCATGTCCAGGAACACCTGTTGGGGTTCCAAAAGGCTCTTCTCTATCTCCTTGGCTGTGTCGTGCCTGTCCTGTATCTCAACCACTGTTTCCAGTATCTTTCCTCTCCCGTGCTCCTGTATAGCCCACAATGTCAAATTCATATTCAACTTCAAATCTTGATAAAAGAAGACAACTAAAGCCAAGAGATCCACTCTTGTTACTAGATTTACGTCAAAAGCAATGGAGAGCCCTGTGCAGGGGCGGACCCACGTGGAGGCACATGGGGTCACATGCCCCCACACATTTTTTTAAAAAAATTTTGATATAAATTTGTAAAAATTTCCTACCCACGTGGAGGCACATGGGGTCACATGCCCCCACACATTTTTTAACAAAAATTTTGATATAAATTTGTAAAAATTTCCTACATTGGTACTAATCAGTAGTGTGGTGGAGTGGTTATGTGTGCAGTGAAAAGCTCTAGGCAACCTGGGCTCGATTCCCCTGTATGCCAATGCTTGTGTTTTTTTGTTTTTTTTCTATTTTTGTTCTCTCTTTTCTTTATTTTTTCATTTTTGTTCTGTCTCTTTCTTTTATTTTTTCATTTTTGTTTTACCTCTTTCTTTTATTTCTCCATTTTTGTTCTACCTCTTTTTTTTATTTCTCTATTTTTATCCTATCTTTGTGTATTTTCCTCCTAATCCAAAATATTATGAAAATCAAATTACTAAATTCTTTAGTTTACTTTCTATTAATTTTACAGTTGCTACCGCGACAGTTGAAGGAGTATTTTCAAACATGAAGATTATCAAAAATCGGTTGCGGAATAGAATGAGTGATCAATATTCAATTATTTAGCGATAATGAAGTGGTATATATACAGAGGACTATTTTTCAAAATTGTAAATAATATGTGCTCCAGTATATAGAATTCCTGGGTCTGCCACTAGCCCTGTGTTTCATCAAATCAAGAATTGAAACACTTCTTCTTCTTGAAGTCCCAAAAGAAAGATTAAGTATTGGGTGAAATAATAAAACAGATCAAATCCTCCCCCCCACCCCTTGTGTACCCAAAAGGACTAAAAATGAGCTCCCGTCCTTGTATCAAAAGATGAACCTCATTGCTTTCATCAAATTATCAAAAGAATCACATCTCTACAAAATTCTTGACCTTTTTAAAAGATAAAGTTTCACTATAAAAAATAAATAAAAGAGATTTTTGGGCTAAGATGGGTAATCTTCAACAAAGATTGGTTGGGAGAGAAAAAGAAGGAAGGCAGTCTCAATCCTTGACCAAATACTAAAGGACAAAACTTGAAATTTTGAACCTTCACCATATTTCAATCGTTCACTTTGTTACTCAAATCCACTGAAATAGCAAAATCAGTAATGAATGGGTCATACTCGTACTGTCAGGACATCACCCAAGCCTCTCTCATATCTGTTAAGCAAAACAAACCAAAAAAAAAGTGAGAACTGGGAACTTATCAAAAAAAAAAAAGAGTGAGAACTGAGAAAGACAAGGCTCTCTTTTTGCATTTGCATCCAACCAAAGGTTTTTTGAGTCAATGAGGGATGGCGTCATGGGAAGAACAACGCCATAAATGAAAATAGTCGTGTCATACTTTTGGATGTGGCAGTCCGAATTATTAAGCTGCAGCCAAATTACCAGTCTGGAATTGATGCACATTTGAAAGGGACATCTTTTACTTATCGGCGATTGAGTGTGCAAGAAAAACATTAGCTTCAAAACTTACCTCAAGTGAAAAAAACAAGCACCAATGTATAGTACTTTCATTTGTAGACCTTGTACGATTATTTCCAAAATGATGGTGCCTGGAAGAAAATAATAACACATGAGCAATAACAGAATAACAAGATGGTCAAAAAACAATTTACCTGCTTAATTCACCACATGAAACTTGAGTTCACTTATTCCAGAGATCTTGCATAAACAGCTCAAACACCTGTCATAAATTACATTCTAGTTTTATGCTAATAGTGCAAAGCAAGAAAATTAGAACAAACTTTCAAGATTCCAAAAGAGGGTAGACACAATCCTAAGCTATAATGGACAACAAAGAATCTTGCAGCAGGGTTCATGAAACTAGAGAGTAAGTAATAGCAGAGAAAAGAAAAACGTAGACACATCGGTGAAGTAAGCTTTTGCTACCTAGAAAATCACATCGCAAATGGTATCATTCAGCAAACAGCCAGTTTCTTCAATTTTCTCCAGCAATGCTTTTGCTACGCCCACTAGCCTTCCTAGCAAAGTTCACCTATCATACCTATGTCCTCACAGTAGCGTGTATGTCTATTATCTACATATCTAGTAACAACAGCATGCAAGTGTTCATGCTCTAGTGGGTGTATTCACATAGATTTTGACATCCCGTGCATGAGTAACTAAAAAGACTTTTTGCCCAACTAGTTATATATACACAATGTTGCTTTCAATTTCGTGATCTCCAGATAAAAACACTTGTATGCTGTTGCAGAAGAGAGTGTGCATAAAAGCATAGGCATAATCACAACCAAAAGTGAATTTACCACTAAAAGTCTAAAAAACCAATCTCCCAACCAAACCATAAAACAAATAATTGTAGTATACAACAATTAGTAACCATTTTCCTATCATTTCAAATTAGTAGAAGTATTTGGATAATGCACAGAATAAATTTTGCAGAAGAGAGTGTGCATAAAAGCATAATCATAACCCAAAATACTCTTCCAGTGGTGATTTTTTTCTAAATTCTTCAGTCTCAAGACAGTCTCTTGGTTCAAGGGTTCACGGATGGAGCATGGGGCAGCATGGGTTATCAGAAATTCTGAAGGAATGATCCTGGTGGAACTCACGAAGAGTTTTGCTGCAGATTATGCTTTACAAACGGAATTCAGGGCATGTTTTGAGGCTCTCGATTGTTGTTTTTCGCAACAACTTTCTCCCAGTCAGACTTCTTACAGATTCCTTGGTTTTGGTTCAGTAGGGATACAACAAGGGACAAAAAGAATGACACGGAGGGAGTATTTCTTTCTGAAACATGATATGTCCACACAATATAAATTATGACCTAACTCGTTGAACGAATTGAGAAACTTGATTTTGAATGAACGGATTCTGGGAGAGTTTTATGAAATTGATTTCTGAAAGTAACAAAATAGAGATGGTAGGATTCAAACTGAGACTATGTCTTTATACCTTACAAGCATTTAACTGAAAATACTTCTAATTAACATGCACTGACAATTACATCCTGACGCAACAATTTTGATTACATTCATCAGCAGTTGCATGTCAAACAAATTGTCCGCAGTCAAAATGGGGTCAAAACTCAAAAAGCAAAACCAATCAATATCAGGCTCAGGCTTCCACAATAATAGATTTTTTGTTCAACACAGTTACGATTCTCGATCGTAAAATTCACTGTCACAGAGATTCATGACTACAAGAACCGCGATTGGAAAATAATCTCATGGTGCTTAAAGTACAGAATGTGCATCTGCCGTCCTCAATGGAAGTTTCGTGTTCCCTCTTGTCTCTGTGCCTATCACTAGTAACTAATTCCAAGTCGGGTCACCTACAACAGCTTTCTTTTTCTCGAAAACTGATTTCTTTCAAATTTCATTTAATTTACTCCATAGGCTCCCAGAAAAGGTCTCAGAACACTCCTGAAATGTGGCTATAGCGAAAACCAGAAACAGTGCCACACCTAAATAGCCGACCTGATTGAAAATTCGGTTCGTCATAGAATAGTTCCACCTGAGAGAGAGAGAGAGAGAGAGAGAGAGGCTTAAATAATTTGGTCCTACCAGTTTTTGGGAGATGTCATAGTTGGCCAGAAATCCTCCTCCAAGAATGGCAATTGATGTTGCAAGAAGATGTCCATTAATTGCTCCACTTGCCACATCCCAAGGAGACTGTTGAGAGGGAAAGTCAAACAAAGAACAAAAAAATAAGGAATGGAAGCTAGTGAAGTTTGGATGATGAAACTTGTTTTTGAAATGGAAATTCGAGAAAATTTGTACCAGAGCAGCACTGAGGACGATTGTTGCAAAGCATTGAGCGGTCTCCCCATTCCTAGAAGAGATAACAGTATGGTAAAACTGGAATGCATGCTTCAGGATGAATTTGTCCTGTCGGGGATAAATATAGCTCCAATTGAATTTAGAATAAACCCCAGCACGAGACAAGAATTTCAACTTAGAGGGATAAAGAAAAAGATGCATAGAAAGATATTGATCTCATTGGGCCATTATCACATGATAAAACACTTGCTTGTTGCAGAGAAGCGATGATAAAAACCTCATAGAAAGTCTATGGATAACACGAGAACAAGAGCCTCTAGTCATATTGGCGGACCCAGGAATTTCTCACGCTGGGGCATCCATTATTTACAAACTTAAACAAAAATAAGCAATCAAACACAATTCCATAACGCTAGGCTCAAATATATCGTTATGCAAAAAGATGTATATATGCTTCAAAAAATTCATAAACATGTACGCTTTTAAAATTTCATAAACATGCATACTTGCAAAAAGTTCTAAAAAAATGTATGCTTCCAAAAGTTCTCAAAATAGCACAAAAAATTAAGTCCTCATCTTCACATTTTGGCAAGAGAGATGTATATTGCACAGTACACAAGCCGAGGCCCCGAGAGCCGTAATCTCTATGTTTGTATATAATAATCAATACCTATTAGACTATTAGACTATTACTGTATTTATCAATGGAAAACGTGCAATCTCACACGACCGTTTCGGCAATACCCATTAGACTATTACAGGATTACTGTAATTATCATATATATTGATTGAGAGAAACTTATTCATGAAAAACGTCAATCTCATATATCTGTTTTGGCAATCAACAGTTAAGATACATTTTCAATCTTTAACCGGTAATAAATATATCTTACTGTTAATACTTTGTCTTTAATTTAAATCGTTCAAAACACTTTTAGACGGCCGAGATATTACGAACCTCATAAATAAAGATTTTCCCAAATTGATTACGGTGAAGTTGTTGAGCCCGTTCCGCAAACGAAAAAAAGTCCTTTATAAGAAAGTAATTTTAAGCTTAAAAATTATAGTTTTATTGAAATTTAAAAATATGCAATATGAATCTTGTTTGAAGGATCTTGACGAAATCTTTTATACAATGCAAAAAAAAAATTGAAAAATTATTTTTCATATATATTATTTTTTATTTTAAAAATATGAAATAAACTGCTTATTTTTTAAGAAGATTTCTGAAACGGAACCTAATTCCCACCGTCCCACGAGAATACAGTAATCTAAGCTCTCTATGTTTGTATTATTGTATATATTAAATTTTTCAGAGAATACAGTTCTTCTTTCGTTTAGTAAGAACTAGGAAGTAACAAGATCTTGTCAAAAAAAAACAAAGAAGTAATAAGATAGGCTGCTCCTTTACCCTTCTTTGCAAAAAAATTTTCAGTGCCGAGCGGATACCACGTGGTGCCCGCTCGGCCATCCGAGCCGTCCA
This sequence comes from Rhododendron mucronatum var. ripense, assembly GCA_019656295.1. Classification (NCBI taxonomy): domain Eukaryota; kingdom Viridiplantae; phylum Streptophyta; class Magnoliopsida; order Ericales; family Ericaceae; genus Rhododendron; species Rhododendron mucronatum. Next base: position 1,187,799 of record BPLT01000163.1, read on the forward strand.
TTATGTGTATGGACGGCTCAGATTTGGAGAAAGAAGAGGAGAGAGAAAGTGTTTGGATGGGAAGAGAGAGAGTGTTTTGATCTGAGCCGTCCAAAATGCATCGGACGGCTCGAGTGCGCCGAACGGGTGCCACGTCGGCAATACCCGCTCGGCACCGAAGAATTGCCTTTTGCGCGCGCGCACGCACACAAACAGAGAGAGAGAGCTCGGTTTTGGGCGGAATCACTGTTCGAGAATAGGGAAGAATGGCAGATCTGATCCGTTGTTGCCTTGTTTTAGTGACCGGTGAGGCAAGACACTGAGACGACGGTCACCGGCGACGGGCGAGAGCGAAAGGGGCGACCGACGAGAGGGCGAGAGTGAACAGAACAGAACGCGAGTTCTCTGTCGCCCCTGGCGCCTCGTTTACGAATTTGGGGGAGTGCACAGAACAGGGTAGGGTTCCTCGATTTTGTCTTTAAAAATTTTTTTTTTTTTTTTTTGGAAAAGGCTTGTTGGCCCACGTGCCCGGGTCCGCCCTTGGCTGCCATTGCTTTTCGCAAAAATCAACCACCAAGCCCCCCTCTCCCTCTCTCTGTGCTTCAAACCCTAGTTCTAAGCATAGGGCTGAGAATCCTACTACTCAGAATGGCGTCGGTGAAGTTCACGGACTGTTCATCATCTACGGCGGCGGCGGCTCTTCTTCTTCCCTCAAGCAGATATAGAGTCCGACACAGCGTCCTTCATTCTCTCCGGTCGATGCCCCTGCAGTTCGCACCTGTTAAACCTATCCTGCTCAGGACTACCGCCACCATCAGTCACGCATCAGCTTCTCCCTCTATCGTCACCGGTACTTCTCCTTCATAATCGCTTCCATTCTTGTTTTGAATAAAGCAAATCCTCCCTGTTATCCTTGTTAGGGCTGATTAACCGGCCGAATGAGCAGAGCAGTTAGTTGTTCAAGCTCGGTTTGAAAACTTAAATTAGTTTTGAAACATGTTCTAGCTTAGCTTGTTTACGAGATTAGCCTATCGCGAAGCGCTTTAATCGAGCCCAACACGAGTCAATCGAGTTGTTTGAATTTTTTATACATCATAACCTGAGTTTTAGCTTGTCCATGTTTGGTTTGAAAGCTTCAAAGAAAAATGTTTTAATTTGTTCATGTGTTAAGCCAATCTTGAACGAGCTTTCACGTACAAACACAAGCTTGTACTCAAGTAGCTTGGTTTGTTTATCATTCCTAATCCATGTGAAAGCTGGAGGGTTTTTTTTTTTTTTTTTGAGAGAAGTTTCCTGATCCTTGTTTCTATTGAGGGAAGGCGGGTTCACGCTTTCTATGGGGCATGTGTTAGTTGTAGTTCTACACTTACAATCTAATGTGTTTTTCTTTTTCTTTTTTTGGCGTTGTGCTCCACCAGTTTATATGTTTCAATTTATATACAGGTGATGTTGCACTCATGGTCGTGAAACGTTGTAATTTGTATCCATCAGTGGTTAGGGTTTCATTTAGTTGCTAGTATTAGTTGCGCTTGCGCCAATGAATGGTAGTGCATTTTGTCAAACAAGTTGAATGCTTCAAGTTCTCTGTACAACCCATGGGCGGAAGGGGGTCCTGGCCCGGTGGCCCCTTACCAAAAAAGATTTATGTATGTATGAGATACAGCTGTTTGAACTAAGAGTTATCTCATAGATCCCCCTCAAATCTTTGTATGGCTACACCAAAGGTCATTGTTTTCATAAAGCAAGTGCTGATTAAGGATTGGGTTCTTTCTCTATAATGTTGTTTACTGATCTATAAAAGAAGATGAAGAAAATGCCATGCCTCTCTTCCATAACTAGAATTCGTGGCTCACAATATGTAGGTTGTTCTTTAGAGCCTACTAGTCAGATATCCTGTTGAATCCATAAATGAAAGTATGATATTTTATTCTTGTTTCTCCTTGAGAGTATGAACAAGAAGTGATGTGACAATAGTGAGTTAAATCTTGTTTCACATTCTTTGTTAGACGGCCTTTTAATTTTAAAAGAAATCTTCATATCCGTTGAATTTGGCCATCCTGCTTCTGTAATGGAATACTTTGCACAACATTCTCAAGTGAAATTGGCCATCCCGCTTCTATGTATGGGTTTTTTTGTTTTTGAACTCCGAAAGAAAAGATTTTATTGATCACAAGCTTCAGCACACAAGGATTAAAAGGAGGCAACGAAAAGGCATCACAATGTGAAGGAACATCCCAACTATGTTGGCACCCAACCACGCAAAAATCACTTGCCCACAAAGCCCCACAAGAGAAGAATAGTAAACATACAGAGTTGCCCAGGAGGCAACCACAAGAACAAACATATGACATGATCAAAAACCCAGAAAGCAACAAACCCAACGGCTTGGTCACCCCATAAATAAGTAACCATTTGCTTCTATGTATGGGCTACTTCACACTACGTTGTCAAGTGAACTTCAATACGTCCAGATTACCGGTGCCTGTATGGAATTATACTCATTCTCAGACCTTAAGGATAATCCAGCTGTATTTTCTTTAGGAAGCTAAGAAGTTCCATGGCTTGTTAATCTCGGATGCTTCTCTCATTTGAATTGTGTAAATGAGTAGGTTAAGCAGATTTTCTTTATATGATAAAAATTCATTACTTTTCTTTGTTGGGCACATTTGTTGAGTACATCTCTTGCGTTGGATTTGGAAGACTAATATGGGTAGAATTATTCACTATTTTCATGTCCAACTTGGAATGCTTCAGATATTGAAACGCCTAGAGATATTTTGTTCTGGTAAAGCGGAAAGTGGCTTTAGTGAATGGGCTTTTGGGAGGGAAAGGAGAAAATAGGAAAAAAGTTTCTCTTTTGATATCCGATTCTGTTTTTATTGTGTTGGGAGCATTTTGGGCGTTGTCTTTTGGGTTTTTCCATTGAAATTTGGAACTGGTAGTTTGTCTTTTGGATGAGGTATTCTTGGTTTGTAAATTCCATTGATTTGTTGTGCAGCTGCAATGGCTGCTGAAACCTCTGCAAAGATCATTGATGGAAAATCAATTGCAAAGCAAATCAGAGATGAGATAACTGTTGAAATATCGAGGATGAAGGATACGGTTGGTGTTGTTCCAGGATTAGCAGTTATTCTAGTGGGTGACAGGAAGGATTCTGCAACTTATGTACGCAACAAGAAGAAAGCTTGTGAATCTGTGGGGATCAATTCCTATGAAGTGCACTTGCCTGAAGACTCCACAGAACAGGAAGTGCTTAAGCATATCTCCGGCTTTAATGATGATCCCTCTGTACACGGAATTCTTGTTCAGTTACCTCTTCCTTCCGTGAGTTCCTTATTCTGTGTACTGCATTTTACTCTCTTTTTGCTAAACCTTGTTATGAGAACATACCTTTTTAAGGAAACAACGGTAATAGAAAACATGCATTTATGTTTGGTATGTGCATTTTTAGAAATTCACAAAGTAAACATAGATATTAAGGTATGGTCAATAAATGGTTAGCCCTAAAGCATTATTCTGCAGTGAGATTATATCTTTTGCGTAGCCAACACTGCATGGAGTTTGCAAATAAACCAAGTTGTGGCGAGTGTATGGTAAGGCCTTAATTATAACCTATGAAGCACCGACACTCCAAAAGGGCACTGTGTCCATGTATTGGACACGGGGACACGCCTAAATACGTATTGGACATGCCACGTGGCGTGTCCAATAATTTTTATTATTTTCCGATAGGGAACACGCGGGGGACACTGCTGGGGACACGCCGGGGACACGGCTAGGAGTCAAAATGTCACTGCTGGGGACATGCCACGTGGCGTGATCTTTACATTCATATTGGACATGTCTTCGTCAACGGACATGGAAGAAAAGAAAAAATATATATGTATATATATATATATGTATATATATATATATATATATTGGGGTGGTTCAAAAGACACCTAAAAAGTCACCCCAAATCTTAATCTCATAGTTTCCGATCAAATTTTTATGATCTAAACCGCTCTATGTGTGCAGAATGTGATTTTAAGGGTGCCCGCGAGAAATTAGCAAAAAAAATGACTAGGAAAGACTTGATTTGAGCAATTTTTATTTGAACCGTTCAATAAAAAAACTGTTCGAAACTGTTCGGATCACGCCCTTCCAGGGTTTTTTTTTTTTTTTTGCTGATTTCTCTCGGGCACACTGAAAATCACGTTCTGATCACATTGAGCGGCTCGGATCATCAAAATTTGATCGGGAACTATGAGGTATTTTTTTGGGTGTCCCCGGAACCGTCCCATATATATATATATATATATATATACACATACACGTGGCGTGTCCCTTGCTGTGTCTGTATCTCTATTTTTTTAGAATTGTTGTGTCCAGGGGTAGAGGGATTTAGTGTCAAGGGGGGCAGCTGACCCCACTGCCTCCCAATTTTTTTTAGAGATTGGTATAATTTTTACTCATTTGAATCCCCTTTAAAATTCATTTTTGCCCCAACCCATATGAGTAAAATTCATTTTTACTCATTCGACCCCACTTATAAAAATTTTGGCTCTGCCCCGGGCTGTGTCCTATGTCTGTATCCGTGTCCGTGCTACATAGATTATAACTATCATTAAGACTGCAGTCTACAGTTCTGATTTTCTTCATGGATTCTGTGCCAGCATATGAATGAGCAGAATATCTTGAATTCTGTTTGCATTGAGAAAGATGTGGATGGATTCCACCCACTTAACATTGGACGCCTTGCCATGCGTGGTAGAGAGCCCTTATTTGTTTCATGTACACCAAAAGGATGCATAGAGCTGCTACATCGATATGGCGTGGATATCAAGGGAAGGAGGGCTGTTGTGATTGGCAGGAGCAATATTGTTGGAACGCCAGCTGCTCTATTGCTGCAGGTAATCTTATGGTACCTGGATTTTTACTATTTCAGCCTCTGTCCAAGTTACTTCACCAAACTGAATGTTATTTCTCTATCTAATTTAGTTTCTTTCCCTTTTTAACTTCTTGATGTGATCTAATTTCTAGAGAGAAGATGCTACTGTCAGCGTTGTCCATTCCAGAACCAATAATCCAGAGGAGATCACAAGACAAGCTGATATCATCATTGCTGCTGTAGGGCAAGCAAACATGGTGAGGGGTAGTTGGATAAAGCCTGGTGCTGTTGTTATCGATGTTGGAATTAATCCAGTTGAGGTGAGCTGGGTCTTTTTTGGCTTCTTCACAATGTTCACATGCTTACATCAAAGAGAGAGAGAGAGAGAGAGAGAGAGAGAGATTAATCCAGTTGAGGTGAGCTGGGTCTTTTTTGGCTTCTTCACAATGTTCACATGCTTGCATCGGGGGGGGGGGGGGGGGGGGGGGGGGGGGGGGGGGGGGGGGGGGCGGGTTGTAGAGAGTTTGCTTTGCAGTTTGAGTTTAGTAGCACTGAGCTGATTCTGTGTGCATTTTATGTGACAGGATGCGAAAAGTGCAAAAGGGTATCGTTTGGTTGGAGATGTATGTTATGAGGAGGCTTGCAAGATTGCTTCAGCTATTACTCCAGTTCCCGGGGGAGTTGGACCCATGACTATCGCAATGCTTCTATCTAATACTCTCAGCTCAGCAAAGAGAATGCACAACTACAAATGAGGGAGGAGAATTCATTGTCGTTCAGTTAGTCTACGACCCCATTCCCCTCAAGCACCTGTGTTAGACAGTGCTTGGATCTTGGATTTGTAAACTGATTTTGAGAAAATCTCCACAAAATATTTTTTGGCCACTGCAAATTTATATCCAAACATAGCCCTTGCGTGAGCGCCTTTCGGTTTCTCTCTGTTTACTGTTTCCAATATCTGAATATTGGCATAGGCTAGACAAGGGTAGTAGTTCATGTGAGGTTGGGTGCTTTGTAAATATGTTGATTGAAGAGAAGGTGAGGAGGTAGGTGCTTGCAAACTGGGTGCTTTCTTTCCAGAAAAAAAAAAAAAAAATGTAAGCAGGGGAATCGATTTCGTACGCAGGAACTCTTTGTTACGTACTATGATCTCACAATTTTGTATTTTTTATATTGACTATAAAGAAGGCTATCCCAATTTTCTGATGGCATGATTCAGAATTGGAAGTTATGTTCTTCTGTACAAGTAATTATTCTGACTTCCAGTATAAGAATGGTCATACTCATGTAAAACTCTTTTGGTAAATGTATAAGATGGTGGGCAAGCGAATCTTCTCTGGTTTTTTTGCTTATTGTTGGTGTCATGTTCTTATTGACAGATTGCCAAAAAGGGCTGTTTCGGATGCATGTGTCTACCTAGGTTGCTCGACATAGGTTGTTATGGGTGAGATTTTTGTGGAGAGATTGCCGGCGGAATCACTGTATTTAGCTTATCAGTTTTAGGTTGCATGGAAATTTCTATCGGGACCCTTGCCTTGTTATCCTTCACCAGTGCATGTGTGTCCTACCATTTCACGAAAATCATCTGGGTACCCCAAGCAATAAGTCTTATCCCAACCTTGAGGAAACACCTTTTACACCAAAGAAAACATAATGTCAAGTTAGCTGGCAATGACTGGTTGCTAATTACTTTAGCGAAGCTTAAGAATTATAAAAGCATAGACAAGCAATGAAATCCACTCACATCAAAACTTATTTGTCCACCAATAGAAAAGGTGAGGCTACGGTGGGAAAATTTCTCACGGAGCACAGAGACCATCTTGGGGCGTATGTTTTGAACTTGGATGTAATTTCAGTGCGTTAAATTTTCAAGCAATCTCACATGATAAGTGATTATCATAAAGACCCAAACTGCATACTCAAACATTGGCACAAATTAAGCTATCATACCTTGTCAGACTGTACTTTTCAAACTCAGATATCACGTTCTTCCTGGCTGCAGTTTCGGCCAATTGGTGATAAATTGAGCATCCCGCTTCTGAATTCTATAAATGTTCCTCTAAAGTAGAATTAAACCGGATAAGGAAAGGGATCAGATGCCAGACATAAATGGATACCAAAAATTCATGCTTCCAATCCACTAACCTTTTTATTGGAATGTCCATGTCAACTATATAATGTAGGGTAAAATTTATAAACTCCTGCATACCATCAGTAAAATGTTACATCAATATACAAGTATTTTTCATGAGAATCCCTTCGTTGAATTTTAGTCTCAAATGTTTCATATGATTGTTCCATGCAAACAACGATTCTATTCTTGCAGATGGAAGGGATTTTCCATAGTTGTTTTTTGCTCATTAATTTCAGGGTCTACAGTAATTATTTTTCAATTTACGAGTTAGTAATTCTTAACTTTTCTGGATCAATCGTATATCATTGCAGGTGATTTCTGGATCAATGTTGTATATCATTGCAGGTGGAGTGTGCAAGAATGCAATCAAATTAACAACTTTTTTTTTTGATAAGCGCGAATCTGATTAAGCTCAATCACAAAAATCACTGTCTAGGGATGGAATCTCATACAACAACCAACAAATATAACTACAAAAACAGCCAATATCTAACAGAAGAAAACTATACGGGGAAGAAAATCCTATTTGGTAAGCCGCATTGCCTGCATAGGTCTTGATTCTGCAGAGATTGCTTTACGCTTCTCCTTGTGCCTAGGAAATCTCTAACACCATCTGCAATGCTTTCATCACCTGATCATGCCCCATAGCTTTCCCTTGGAAAATTCAACAATTCCTCTCTCTCCAAAGCCCATAAACAGCAGCAGTCAAAGAACATGTAAGACTCATACACCTCAAGCTTTTACCCTTCACCTGCACACCATACCAATCAAGGACCTCCACCAAGCTGCTAGGCATATCCAAAACCATGTTCTTATTAACCAAATGCTGCCACACAACAGTTGAAAATGGGCATTCAAAAAATAAATGTTGATGAGTTTCAGTAGCCGAGTTACAGAGAGAACAGGTTCCATCCAAGTGCAAACCCCAACTATTCAACCTATCCTTTGTGCTCAGTCTTTGAAGGACAGCCAACCAAAGAATAAAAGACCATCTAGGCATTGCATTACCAGTCCATCTAATCTTGTGCCAAGGCTAAACAGGATACCTCTTTCTAATGGCATTCCAAGCTGACCTAACAGTGAAGATGCCACTTGGGTGAGGTATCCAACTAACAGAGTCTTCAACAGTTAGATTTGGTCTCAAACTAGGAGGAGTATGAGCCATAATTGCTTGAATGGACTGAGTTCTCAATCTGGGCCAACACCAATCTCTTTGGTCAACGATAGTAGCCACTTTAGCCCATAAAGCTCTACCCAAATTAGTCTCAACCCTCTCACCAAATTTAGCATACAAAGGTCCCAGAGTGTGCCAGTTATCTAGCCAAAGGAAGGTATTTGCCCCGTTACCGACATGATATCTAATAAGAGGTTGGCACAATTTCCTTAAACCAAGGATCTTCCTCATGGTCCACGAAGAATCGATAGGAATATTCATGGTCCAAATACAATTCTCTTTAATAAAATATGTGTGAATCCATTTTACCCACAAAGTATCAGCCTTCTTGCACAATGCCCACAAGTGTCGGAGCATAGAAGCCCTATCCATTCCTTAATTCATCTGAATCCCAAACCCCTTTCCTCCTTAGGATAACAAATCTAATCCCACTTTACTTTAGCCCCTGAATGTTTAAGTTCAGTACCAGACTAGAGAAAAGCCATAAGGGTACTTTCAATCTCCTTGATCACCTTACAAGAGATGATAAAAGTAGAGCTCCAGTAAACTTGAATACTAAACAAGACTGACTGAATGAGTAAAGCCCTGCCACCATAAGATAAGGTCTTAGAATCCCAACTCAGAATTCGATTAAGAACTATTTTTGTGACCTTGCATGCTAATTACTGCTTCAAAAAACAAAAAGTTACTCCCTTGTTTCACAAAAAAGATGTCGTGTAAGGATTGAGGTACGTTCTTTTTTTTTTTATAGAAAAAATCATTTTCATGTAGGGATAGAAATACATCGAGTATGAAAGTGTCTTTCAAAAATTTTACAAACTACTAAAATTTACCATAACGAAATAATTTCAAAAATTTTACAAACTACTAAAATTTACCATAACGAAATAATTGAATTTGTAACCGTAAAATAATGATTGAAAACGGAATCGAAGGTCAAACATTGGGTAACTAACTAACATGGAGAGTATTCAAGAAAAAATGGAAAAGGAAAAACGGGTGGACGACCAAAGCCCAAAACGAACGGTAGCTACTCCCAACTCCTTTACTAGTAGTACGCCAATAAGCAAATCAGGTAAACAAGACACCCATATCTATTTAGGGGACAGCTCATCTCTATTTTGGGTTCAATTCAATGATCGGCCTCGTTCATATTGTAGAGCTTGTAAAATTAAACAACCACTTCAAAAAATTATATTGATCGGGTAGCTGGTCGTAACCCATTTAACTTTAGAAAAATGAAGTGTTCAAATGGTAATATGAGGTGCCTTGCTCATTTTGGTCAAGATAAAAGTGCATCGATTAAGTATTGATCGATATTAGATCAACGTAGGCGGTTGTTCTGGTCGATTGAAGTCTACAATATGAGCGAGTTCAATCATTGAATTGAACCCAAACTGAGGTCGGGAATGGCTGGACTATATGCCGTGTAGTCCACTACGAGAGACAAGCCGTTTTCATTTATGAATCTGGCTTCTGCTGTTGTTGGACTGTAAAGTGTCGTCCACATAATCATAGCTAGCTGTTCAAAAGTGTTTTTAATTGTTCAAGTTTAAAAAAAGAAACCTATCTAGAAGAATTTTGCTGAACCATCGAATGTGAAAATAGATGGCTATAATAAAACAGAAATGCTACACACACAGCAAAAGTGCACAGATTTTGTGCACAGATTAAAATGACAGATTCTCTCTGGAGTCTGGAGTCCAATTGAAGAAGCAGGGTCCACGTTTATTTACACCATATGGAGCCACGTGTTCCCCCAATCACCAAGCCCTTCTTCCCCGCTGTCTACTGAACTCAAGGGGTCCACTTCCACTTCTTCTCTCTCTCCCTCCCTCTCTCTCTCTAAACATCTACATTTCACTGATTTCAGTCGTACTATCCGGTTTCCGTCTCAACTTCCTTCTCTCTCCACGCACACTTTTCGACTCCGCCGATGGACGTAGCTTGCCAGCTCGTCTGCTGCGGCGGAATCGACCCTCTCCGTCACACCACTTCTTCTCTCTCCTCCTCTTCCTCTTCCTCTTCCAGCAACACGACAATCACCCCTCCTCGCCGTCGAATTCCGTCCGCGATTAGGGCTCGGAGGAGGCGGAACGGCGTCGTTCTGGCCGTCGCCACCGAGCCCAAACCCACCGAGAAAGGGCCGAGAGTGGCGAATGGATCCCCGAGCTCGTCTCCGTCGAAGCCGGTCAATGGAGTTTCCACGGTCAGTGAAGCTAAACTGAGTAACCAGCTCTCTATCCAAATTCCTGCATAAAATGTTTTTGAAGACATAAAACATTCCTTTAAAATATTACTATTACAAGTATTGAAAACACACAAAAAAAAAAAAAAACACTTCGATAACCATTTCGTTAATTCAGAATGCATTACTTAAAAAATATTACTTTTCTCAACATAATAATTAAACTCTTTTACTAAATTTGTGTATAACTATAATGTTGGAGACCCCGAAAATTAGGAAAAACAATTGGGGGGGTTGATGCGCCTTGGCGTATGCCCAAAGGTCCTATATTTAGGTGGGATATATATGACACCAAAAATACAATTTCTTTGTGTTGAGGTGCCTTGAAAAGTGTAAAAGTGTTCCAAAAGGGCAAAAACTATTTTTTATTCTCCTCGTTTTATTGACAATCCAGTGGGCGGCTAATAATAGCATAAAATACACAATATATTTATGTATTTATGATTATATGTATATATATTGTGACTTGTTCATTCTCTTATTTTTATTTATTGGTCAAATGATTGTTTAAATGGTGTTTGAGTACAATGCAGCAATGCTACAGGAAAAAACATTATCAAGCTGAACTGGTAAAAGAATTGAAATGAATTTGTGTTCAAACAGTTGAATGCCCCTTGGATTTCCCTCCCTCCCTAGTGATCAGTGTAGGACTCACGATAAGTTACAGTTTTTGGAATCAATTCTGCGGAACACTTCAAGATAAAACTCATTTTCATGAAGTCTTGAAAAGATGTCCAAAAAATTCTCGAGAATCGGTTTCGATAGATTTAAATAGGATACATGCATGTAGAGTGTTCTTATTGCCAAAACTAGATAATGGAAAGTTATTTCACGAACCCAATACCGAAGTGCATCCAAACAGAATCGTAAAATGGTTGCATTAACAGACTTAATTACAAACAATTTGCGGATTGAAAAGAGTGCATTTGCGGATTGAAAAGAGTGCATTTGCGGAACAATAAGACGCTATTTTAAAAGCTTTGGGACTTGATATAATTCTTTACGCAGTTTAAAACAAAGATGATTGTGAAATGCTAAACACAATGTGGGAAACTTCACTTGTACTGTACAGAGATCAGTTGATCAAAAAGAGGTAGATAGTCTTCATGATACAGCTTTTTAAGGCAAGTAGATAATTACTGTGAGATATTTGATTTGTATCCACTAAATATCTTGGCTTTTCTTAGAAATCCAAAATTTTGTTTTTTCATTTTATCTTTTTCCCACCGCATCTTTGCAATCAAATAATGTGCCATTTGGAATTAGTTTTTCTAACTGGGAACTAAGTCGAACCTCTATTTGATTGCCCTATGAAGTACTGATGGTTTGAGATCTGGAATGGCAGAGAATCGGAGATGTTTCGAAGGAGATCAAAAGAGTGAGAGCACAGATGGAAGAAAATGAACAGGTGGCAATACTTATGAGGGGGCTAAGGGGTCAGAATTTGAGTGATTCCCAGTTTGCTGATGAGAACATTCAACTTCGCCTTGTGGAGGTTTGTGTGTTGCTTTGATTGGTTATTTGTATCAGCTGATGTGAACTTTCACTTCCTTTCAGTTTTGTTTATTGTTACAACGTATACGTATTGAATTCAAGTTTCTACGAGTGTTTAAATGAAACATTGTAGGTTTTTAGATGCACTTTAAGTTGTTGGCTTTTGGAAAACGTGGCTATTTTTGCTGTTAAATAGACGAGTTCATCTTGAGCGAAAATCCAGTGTGCAAAGGAGAATAATCGAAACTTTCCTGGAGAAACATGATCCGTCTTTACTATGCAAGCAGCGAGTCTTTGCTGTAGTGTCTATTATTCTGCAAGCGTTGTTTTTTCTTCAAGCTTGAAGATCTTTTGGTTAACTTTTTAGATTCTTGATGAATTTCTCGAATATTTTTGTTAAATTAATTTTAGAATTCCTGTCTTTATTTTGAAAAATAATTTAGATTGATTTCAGTGTGCTTTTACCAATATAGATTTTAGGTAGGTGCATCTGTAGGGGTAGTGGGACTAATCAATTCTGCTGAAAGAAGATGACTGATATAATAAGATTGGGTCCGCATAGAGCTCATCAGTGCTTGAACGTAATTGCTTGAAATTTTCATTTTCAACGGTCTGAAATTTGTTGCAGCTTTCTTGTTCTGTAAGCGGAAGCCAAAAGCACCTTCTCTTGCTTCCAAATAATTAACTCTGCTTGAAGTTATTTCTATAGCATAAGCTATTAATGGAAGTTGTGCCAAACACACTCCCACAGTAAAATAAGAAAGAAGAAAATAAGGAACCCTGTATAGATAACTTCGAATCTGCAATAGCTAACTGCAGGTCTGCAGTCATAAAAAACAGTGTACATACTGATCTAGGATCCAAAAAGATTGACGTTTACGTAATAGGTGTGTGTTGAATTTTGCTTGACTTGATGATGTAGCACCGCCACGGACACGCGACACGACACGGACTCTCCAACGCGCCAATGTTAAAAAATTGGAGGACACGACACGTTAGGGGACACGTTTTAAATGATACATGTTTATACAGTTATATGGATAAAAAGGCTCTAATTCCATATGTGTAACACCATAAATAGCTTAAATCTTATATATCACACATTGTTCACAAAAGCATTCCAACAAATAGTTTTTCATCACTTTCATCATCTGTGTGTCTCTGTCATCAATAAACTTATCATATGGTACACAAAGAAGAAAGACTTTTCTAAGCTTTAACAAGAGTCTTCAGTCTTAACCATTTTGTTTAACACCCTGACATGTCTTGTGATTGTCCCAAGAGTGTCCTAAGCATTTTTGGAGTGTCCCCGGAGTCTCCAAACAAAAACCGTCGAGAAAAAAGAGGACGCGTCTGATTTGAGTGTCAGACACGTGTCCGGAGAGTGTCGGTGTCCGAAAAGTGTCAAACAACGATACGCGAGCTATGACAAAGTGTCCGTGCTTCATTGATGACAACTATTTCGTCCAAGTTTTAATCATGCTATAAGATTCATGCAGACCGGGTTTGAAGGTGACAAAAGTTTTATGTCACTACAGATCAGCTAGTTTTGACTTTGAAGCACAATTTTGTGAAGTATATAATTTATATGGTAAACCAACTAACCAAGTAAAGCTTTGCATGTGTAACTTATTATGTCATGAAACTTCAAAGTCTTGTCATAATCAGTGAGCTTCACTGGTTTTGTATCGCAAAGTAGACTGGAAAGCCTAAGCCTGTGGCTGCAGAATTTCTTAAGTACAGTCAAGGAATTTTACCAATAAAAAAATCCATTTCGTGAAGCTCAAGGTTTTAGATAGGTTGTCATAGACTCATAAATATTTGGAGCTCTTATGTTGGAACTCCCTTTTTCATCCAATTATTGAGGGTCATGTTTTCTGCTTCTTTGTGCTTTTTCAGGTTGATGAAAGCAGCGAGTTTTTGCCTTTGGTGTATGAACCTGCTAGCATATCTGCATACTGGGGAAAGAGACCACGTGCTGTTGCAACGCGCATTGTACAGTTGCTATCAGTTGCCGGAGGTTTTCTTTCCCGTCTTGCCTGGGATGTGATAAACAAAAAGGTTAAAGAGGTAAATGTTTAGTGCTACGCTTGCTATTTGGACTTACTGGAGAGTTTCTGACTGTCTCATAATTTTAATAGTCTGCACCAGCTTTTGGTACAAATAAAAGTAATATGCAAGTTTCTTTTGTTTGATGCTTCTTTGGGTTTTTTCTTGGGTTTTTGTTCTACATGTTGTGAACATTTATAAATTACTGGGAGCATCTGTTTACAAGTCGCTCTGAAATTCACTTCTATAAACCAATAATTTGTTAGGTGTGTCTTGTTCTATTACTCACGACTTTGAAGAACAAAATACAAAATATATTTATTTCTGCCTTGTAATTAATCTGGACGGTAGGATATTCACAAGCATCAATTTGATCACTAGACTCCAATTGCTTATGAAAGACGATATATGGATATTCCATTGAGAATTCGCCTTTTAAGTACTTCGGTTATCCTTAGGTGACAAACATATGGTGGAGTTCTTTTGGGCTCCAGTGTTGGAAGAAAATTGGCAGGGAGTTGGAGGGGTGGAAGATAGGTCTAGGGGAGTGACTATTGTGAATGTACTTCGTAGTTTTTCGTTCCCTTTTTGCCTGCAGTAGATGGCCGATAAGCTGGGATTTTTGAATTCCATTGGTACAAGCAACTGACAAATTGACTTAGCTATCCTACTTTAGGGGGTTAGGGGTTAAAATTTTATACATGTCCATCTTTCTTCTCCATTGTTCCTTGTCTATTAGTATTGACTATTATTTCATTTTTCCGGTAACTAGAATGAAGTTTCTCGAGCTATTGAGCTAAGGGATATTGTCACCTCTTTGGGTCCAGCATACATAAAGCTTGGGCAAGCATTGAGCATTCGACCAGATATACTGTCACCTGCTGCAATGACTGAGCTGCAAAAGCTCTGCGACAAGGTATGAGTGGCCTTTCATTTAACAATTCAACATCCACTAAAACTACATATGATTCAACTGCAAGGTCGCTGAATTTGTTTCACTGTTTTTCTAAAAATCAGGTTGGACTTGCTCTGTTATACTTAGGAAATGCTCTCTCTTTTTATCCGCGTTAGGAAATGCTCCTTCAAATAGCCTAATGCATCTCTATCTTAATTCTGTAATGAACTTCTGTTTGTAATTTGGTGATGGTTACGAGTATCTGAAAATGAAAAAGGACAAAGAAGC
Source organism: Rhododendron mucronatum var. ripense (assembly GCA_019656295.1). Classification (NCBI taxonomy): domain Eukaryota; kingdom Viridiplantae; phylum Streptophyta; class Magnoliopsida; order Ericales; family Ericaceae; genus Rhododendron; species Rhododendron mucronatum. The sequence goes on from BPLT01000163.1 coordinate 1,202,930, forward strand.
CGAACAAAAGGGTGTTTGGAAGTAGATAAGGAAGTTCTGAGATAAATAGGACATGGGGATGTGCAAATTGGAAAATTTGGAAAGTGGTTGCCTCTTAATTGCTATTTCTTGAAGTCACTGAGGCAGCATGAAGTACCATGGATGGGATTCTAATATTATAACTTGGTTTGCTAGTGATAAACTGAACATTATAATAGCTTGTTGCATGTAGAGGTAGTGACTCAATTTTTTGGCAACAAAGGGCACAAGAAGTATCCCAAGAATAATTTTTCTGTATTATTATGGTTCCATTGTGGACTCATCCCTGCAGAGTAAACCTTGGACACCTGCAACAACCAACATGAATTTTCTACTTTCGGTGTTGACTTATTGTTTCTCTCTTCGTACTTTTGAAGGTTCCTTCATATCCAGATGATGTTGCTATGGCTCTTATAGAGGAGGAGCTTGGTCAGCCGTGGTATAACATCTATTCTGAGCTGACTTCCTCACCAATAGCGGCTGGTAATCTCCACAATTGATATTGTTACCTGAGTGAACATTATTTTAGAGCATGGGGATGTCCAGTTGAAATAGTGAATTATAATTACCATTTGGTTGTTCGCTTATTATTTCATAAGTAGAGTCTGCACGAGCCTTGAGTTGTACACTGGTAAATGCTTGTCCCTAAAACGTACCCACAAAATGTCTGGCCTTGTTGCTTAATACATATATTTTTCTCTTGAACTTTTTTGGCAGCATCTCTTGGACAGGTGTACAAGGGTCGGCTAAAGGAGAATGGGGATTTGGTTGCTGTAAAAGTACAGAGGCCATTTGTCCTGGAGACAGTGACAGTTGATTTGTTCGTTATAAGGAACTTGGGCTTGGTTCTTCGGAAGTTCCCTCAGGTACTTTTCCTAAATCACAAGTCTTGCGGTCTATTTTTTGTCCTGAAGGGATTTTTTTGTCATTTTGTAAGGGAAAACTGTAGTTTCGCTGATGCTTCCTGTCATAAAACTGTTATTATTCAGGTTTCTATTGATGTTGTTGGTTTGGTGGATGAATGGGCTGCCCGTTTCTTTGAGGAGCTTGATTATGTTAATGAGGGTGAAAATGGAACATTCTTCGCTGAGGTGATGAAGAAAGACCTTCCACAGGTGGGTTTGAGTATCTTTACAAGTTTTTGTCATTTTTTTTAATCCAACTTATGTGTTGACAATTTCACTCTTTGCAGAGTTTTAAGTCGGATACTGTCAGTTGCATGCTTAATGGTATTTATCGGACAGCCAAATATCAGAAAGCTAGTCATGGTTTCAAAAGAAACATGTGATCGCACGCCTAAGTCTAAAAGTCACGCTACTTGATTCCTGTTGGCACCATGTTGTATGGACCCTTAAATATACTGCATTTGGGGTTGCTGCCAATCAACCTGATTGGCTCAGTTGGGAAAAACCGGGGGTGAAGAACACCAAAGATTTAAGGTTCCAACAAGGATGTTTGGTTCTGCATTTGTGCTGTATGATTGTCTGATTGCGAATATATCAACTCAGCATCTCAGCCACAATTTTTAACTAAGCCTAAGGGTGTTGTTTTGTGAATCATTTAGAAGGATTCCACCCAGGGAACTACTAAAAGTTGGACAAATGAAACTAGAATGGTCTTGGTTGATTGTTGTGTAGATATTATAACCGACTCTTGATTCTTGACATATCAATTACCCCTTCGCATTTTTTAGTCCCATAGAAGGTTTTTGAGGATTCCATTTTACCATTTTGTAGTGTGGTGCTATGCTTTCTCCGGTCGAACCTTGAGTGGAAACGTGGTTGGGTTGGCATATCTTGGATATAACCTGCATGAGAAGCACCAGCGTTAGTGCCCAAACCTAGATCTTGGAGGTCTGGGATAGGCACTCCGACAGTCTAGTCAGTCCAAGAGGAAGATATGTTCAGTAGTCTAAGGGTTTTTTCTAGAGAAAAAGGCCCCCTTACCTCTCTTACGTCTGCCCCTTGTATAGGCCAAGGGAGCATGGGGATCAACCCACGTCTGGGCATCACGCGCCCAATCATTGGCCCGCCTATCGCGCCCCTAAATCAGGTCTATGATCCGGGTTTCTCCAACGGTCTCCATGATCTGCTCCCGTAATTAAGGTAGTGACATCTCGCCACCTGTCGCCCCTATCCAACGCTTCCTGACTTCTCATCAAGGAACAGGGGCGGTTCGGTGGCTGGGGACCCTGCCGATAGTATCTATTCGGCTGTAATTGAATCAGAATTGCTGTTGGTTTGGCATGCCATTGCCAAACCGACTTTCATGGCCCGTATCCAGTAAGATTCTTCTGCTTGTAAATCCTGTTCCACATGTCAGGTTCGGCAACAGTCCGCCGAACATTGCATATGTCGACCCATCCGTCTAATGAGTTGGGTCCGACTCATGGGTATTTCATGGCATGTGCCGGAGCTCCTTCACCGAGCCATATCCACCACATGTAGTTTCTCTCATTTGTTTTTTAGCTATCAAGTTTAATAAGTGTGGGTATTGTATATGTCACTTTTTAAGATGTATTTTGATACTTCTAATTTATTTTTGTCCCAGGTAATTGTACCTAAGACCTATACTAAATACACTTCGAGAAAGGTTCTTACTACACAGTGGGTAGACGGGGAAAAGCTTTCACAAAGCACAGCAGATGATGTTGGAGACCTGGTCAATGTAGGAGTCATATGCTACTTAAAGCAGGTGATTAATCTAGCAAACAGCTAAAATTCCACTGGGGATATACATTTTCTGACTTGTCTATATTTACTTGTGTGTGTTGTGTAGTCAAGTTGGATATAAGTTATATTTGTTTGTTCTCTATGTTGTTGTTGTTGGTTTTTTTTTTTTTTTTTTTTTTTTTTTTTTTTTTTTTTTTTGTGAACGGAGAAAAAGGAAATTTTATTTATCTTTGAAATGAAAACAAAGACTAAAGGGAGCAAGGAGAAAGGCAACAATTGCCTATCCTCTCCAAATCCTTGATTGGCAAGATGCCAACCAAGGGACAAACCCAACACCTAAAAGGCCTAAAAGCCCAAATAAGACAATAAGGACAAGTGGGATGAACACCCAATATGCCTAAAAGCCCAAATATACAAATAAGCCCAAAAACACCTAAACCCTAGCCCAACTACAGATACAAAACCCCAGCCGCCGGAAACAGCCTCCGACCAGCAAAACCCCTGGCGAACCACCACACCCCCGAAAACCCAATTGGACCGAAACCCTAAACCACCAGAATCTGATAACAGAAGATACGCTGCCACAATCGCCGCCGCACACCCTGTCATGGAAAGACCCAAAAAGCGCAAGAGCAGTGCTCAGATCTACGGTCACACCACCGCCGGACGCAAGTCTCCATCGCCGTTAGGCTAAACCAAACTCACTCAGGAATGAGCCAGCCGGAAGCTACTTGAACCACTCCCCCCAAACCCCACGTTCTCTATGTTGTTTACTACCTTCGGACGTGAGAAAGTGGACTTCTTAAAAAATTCCTATGCTGCATGGACTCTGGTCTGGGGTATGTGTCTAAGTATCGGATTCATCTCCTATGTGCAACGATATTGGGGCATGACAAAGTATACATACTTCTTTATATCCTTTTTTGTAATAAGGCAAAATCATATTATAGACTTATTTGTTGACTGAATATTCAACTCTACATGTCAGAAACATATTTGGTTCCCTTACCCATATGTCGTGTGCCGCTCATGGGTACTACTTGTGTGATAGAATCTGTTTCTTGGTTAGTGGCGGAGTAATTTTTTTTTTCAAGCAATTAGAAACTTTTCCTATTATTAGAAGAACTAAGCAGAAGTGCAATTGGTATAGACGAGGACAAGAAGTCCATCCATGAGAAAGGAAGAGAAATGAAGAAAATGGAACTACAACAAACAAACAGCTTTCCAAACTATAGAGATTAATAAAAATAAAATAAAAAAAGGCGATTTTGAAGGGAAGTGAAAATTAACTTGACAACCAAAACAAGTAGCAAATCTAATCCCATAGATCTTGAACTTCCTCAAACATTTCTTCTTCATTTCTTCTTTGTTGACTAAAACTAGACCATCCATGGTCTGTAGTGTATAACGATGACAGTATGTGCCTTTTGCAACTATTATGGTTGGCATGAGAAAGACTTGTAATTAGGCGTGCTTCACCATCAATAAGTGACTATTTTGTCAGGCTAAAATTTTTGAGCTTAGGGCCAGGCTAATAGGGTAGCCCAACTGGTCGGGCTTTGGGCTGGGCCGGTCTTCAGAACTTCTAGCCCAAACCTTACCCGTTGGGATTGAGTGGGCCTAGGGCCAGGCTAAATATCATCGGGCTCGGGTGTGCTCTAGGCCACTGGTCCAAATTTACACCCCTAGTAAAAAGAGGATGCACCTAATGCTTGTCTAATATCGGGAAAAATTGCCTAGGTGGATCAATTTTATCTAGCATTATCTACCAGTTTAATTAATTTATAAGAAAACTCTAATATATCTTAGGCCGGGGAAAATAGCTTCATAACGTACATAATGGAGAGTTCCAAATGTAAAAACTCTTATATTCGACTCCTTCCATGCTCATAAAAACTATACGGTATGTTGTTCTGCTGTCCGTCTTTTCATTACACTTCCCTTTTGCATCTATGGTTTGCAACTTGCAGTACCTGTCTTGCTGCGAATTCCAGCTCTCTAGGGTTCTTGAGTCATTGTGTTTTTCTGGGTGGAGTACGAAAAAGCTTTCCGTATGTTACCTCCGTTATCTTGCTCATTGTCATTTGGATTTACAGTTGCTTGATACTGGATTCTTCCATGCTGATCCACATCCTGGGAATATGATCCGCACTCCAGATGGGAAGCTAGCTATCCTTGATTTCGGTAACAATTTCCTTCTCAACTGTTTGTTTAGCAGCATCACTAACATTCTCCTTCGATGCTTGTTTGGGATTGTAGTTTCTCATTCTTCAGTGAATGCACAGATTGGATAAACTAGTTTTGAAAAGCTTTGAGTGTATAGAATTTCAGCTATGCTGAAAAGAAGCCTGGCAAAGCTCTACCAGTTTGCCATCCATCAATTCCCACAAAGTTTTTCATTTGAGATTACCATAAATTAAGCTGAACAGGATTTTCCAAAGGCAAGTTGCCGAAGAGTGAGCCCATTGAAGCCTAACTGTTGGAAAACAGATTATTGAGTGATACAACCAGAAATTTAGACACACACTTCAAATATAACTATATAAGGGATGATGTTACCAATTGTCTTATTGATGTGGAGGCAAGGAGACTGTCTATTAGCACGAGGGAGTTTTTTGGGTGAGGTGACCATTATCTCTCTCTTTTTTCCTTTACATATTTCAGTTTGGCAAGGAATTGTGTTTTACATTAAATGATGGATAACATCAAATGCAAAAACGGGTGGGACATGCTTTTCCAACTGTTCACGAAAAAAAACAGAAAACTAAATTAAGTAGAGACACTTCAACTGTTTTGAAGAATTTCTTGTGAGCCACACCATGCAAAATGTCACAGGACTAGAAATACTAAGAGACCTGATTACGACTTTTTTGATTTGGTGGTAACTGCTTTGATTACTCCAAAAAAATCATCATACAATGTGATACTTGAGGAACAGTCTTGAACATACTGATGAATGTTTTTGCTGTATCAGGCCTAGTCACAAAACTGACAGATGATCAGAAATATGGCATGATTGAAGCTATTGCTCATCTTATTCATCGGGACTATGCAGCTATAGTCAAAGATTTCGTCAAACTTGATTTCATTCCAGAAGGTGTTAATTTGGAGCCCATCTTGCCTGTTTTGGCTAAGGTATTTGATCAGGCACTTGAAGGCGGCGGAGCAAAAAATATCAACTTTCAGGAGTTGGCTTCCGATTTGGCTCAAATTACATTTGACTATCCATTCAGGATACCCCCGTATTTTGCTCTTATAATTAGGGCGATAGGGGTGCTGGAAGGCATAGCTTTGGTGGGGAATCCTGATTTTGCTATCGTAGATGAAGCTTATCCATACATTGCGCAGGTATTGAAATACTAACGCTGGAAGACTATATATAAGCACACAAGAATGGGTTCTAGATTTGCTCTTTCTGCTGCATTCACCTTGATAGCTTAATACAGGCATTCATACTATTTTATCCTAAATGCGCTAACTAATATTCTCGTCTGTTATGGGAAACTTGCTTAACTAAACAGAACCAAATTTTTGATGTCAGTTTATTTGTATCCTTTGTTAGAGGCTCCTGACTGATGAATCACCACGCCTAAGGAGTGCTTTGCGCTACACAATATACGGAAAATCTGGTGTATTTGATGCTGAAAGGTTCATTGATGTCATGCAAGCCTTTGAGAATTTCATAACTGCAGCCAAAAGTGGAGGTGGTGAGGAACTGAGTGGGAATATGGCTGGGCTTGGCATTCTGCAAAATCAAAGCAGCTATGGATTTCCCGGTTTTCCAATTAGTGCATCTCAACAAGAGCAGCCAATTCAAACAAGAGCAGCCTTGGCATTTCTATTATCAGAGAAGGGAAACTTTTTTCGAGAATTTCTTTTGGATGAGGTACTTCTGAAAATAATTTGTTATTCATGCAACTTGTTCTATAAGACATATCCCTGTTAGGATTGTTCATGTAATGGCCCAAGCACACCACTAGCCTAGTACCTTGATTTTGATCCACAAGCCACACCACATGGCCCAAAATGCTTAAGCCCAAGACACTAGTAGTAGCTTACATGGTTTGTTATATACCCAAAATCATCCATGTAGACTTCCAATGTGGGACGGGGGTGTTACAATCTCCCCACCTTTATAGTCTCGCGCCCTCGTGAGGGGTTGAGCACTAGAATCACCGACAACCAAATCAAACCGAAGTCCAAGGCCGACATGGTCGTGTACACGGATTGCTCTGATACCATCTATAGCGCCCCAAGTAGACCACTGCCCCAATACTTTGATTTTGATCCACAAGCCACACCACATGGCCCAAAATGCCTAAGCCCAATGTACTAGTAGTAGCTTACATGGTTCAACATTCTTTTTTTTCCTGATTACAATTGGTGTTGTGAGTAGCAATTGGGCAAGGACGAATCTAAAAGAAAGGAAATGAGAAAATCACATTATTAACTACTTCCTGTTTGTGGTTGAGAACAGAAGACTTCCAATTAAATTAACAATATGATACAGTTGCATGAGGGATAACTGACCCTTTAGATCTACTTTCAAGTTTCAACTGATAATATCAGGCATGTGATTCTTCCATAGTTCCATGGTAAGAACTGCTATTTGTAGGGTTCGTTTATGGTAGGCTTAGAACCCTGAAGAATATTTCAGGCTCATTTTATCTATGCTGTTGACAGTGGTTTCTTTCTACCAGTCCTTCCCCTACTCGATACATATGTTTAGCTGTTTCTCTAATTATTGTTGGTTGTTTTTGTATTTTGTGACATCATTCATGAATTACTTAATAGTTTACAGACTGATGCGGAATGACAACCATCTCTGTGTCCATCTACCGAGTAGTTTTCTGGTTTTTCTTTTTGTTCTCATCTTTCCAATTAGGTTCTCTTATGACAGCATCTCTCTGCCTTAAAGACACCAGAATTATATATTCTTGATTGAGTGGATTGATTAGGTGGGGGTTTTTTTTTTTAGGACGAAGAGAACAAAATAGGGATGTTGAAAATCTAACTTCTTCCTTTCTTTCTTCCTCTTTTGACATGTAAAACAGATTGTGAAGGGTATTGATGCAGTTACGAGGGAACAGTTGGTAGGAGTGATGGCAGTCCTTGGACTTGGAAATGCTACCCCAGTTTTCAGTATGATTCCGTCTTTTGGACCCATTAGGACCGCAGCTCTTCTACCTACCATAACTGAGGAGGACAAAGTCATATTGAACAATGTTCAGAAAATCCTCGAATTCTTGACGGCAGGAACTACAGTAAAGAGATCATCAAACCAGGTATCAAAAAGCTCTGTTTGTTAACAAATAGAAACCTTAAAGAAGAGCAAAATAGAAAGACAGGAAGTATGACAATTGGGAACATATAGCCACATATATCAAATAAGTAGAGCATGGCACATTGAAATTTCCCCATTATTTTGTTCCATTTTTGAAGCTGTAGGACAATTTGGTTGATGTCTTTCTGAACTTTTCTGAGAGAAACCAAACATGAGTTCCTGCGAGTGTTTGGGATTTGAAGCTGCAAATAACGGGGAAACTCACAACACAATTATTAAGTTTATGTGCTTTTCAATCCTATCTTCCAGCTCTGGAATATGAATTCTGGCACGAAACTAGCCTTATTTTCAATTGGAACAACTGAATCTCTCTCATCGTATTCTTTAATTGTGTCTGCAGACTGTTGATGTTACTCAGGTGGTCCAAGAACTACTTCCTGTATTGCCAAGCCTCTCCGTTAACGTGCTCCCTGAGATCCTTAGTCGGCTATCGTCCCGAGTACTGGCACGCTTAATTCGAGATACATTTTTACAGTGACTCCTACTTAACAATCCATGAAGGTGTACATATATTGGGTAGTCAAATATTCCAATCATTCACATCCAAATGATTTTCCTAATTCCTTGTCTCTATGTCCATCTGATTTGTCCACCAGCTGTAGTCTAGGCTATTGGAGGCTTTATCCACAAGCTGTAGTCTATTGGAGGCTGAATGGATGCAAATTTTGGGAGGGAAAAAAAAAAATTAAAAATGTAGGTTTTCCATTGCCAATTTGTATAATTTGTATAAGCTGTGGTAGTGTCCGATGAGGACCTTTTCTTTTCTTCTCTTCTTCTTGTGCTGGGAACAATCCTGTGATGTATAGACGTCTAACGTGCATATGTTGCACTGGTTGCAGAGAATTAAGTTATCTTTCTTATGTTTATTCACATGGAGAAGCTCATTATATGCATAAAATACGAATCTTCTCGAAAGGAACTTCACTTGCGATCCCTTTCTTTACTATTCTATCGTACAGACAGATTTTGCAGCAAGTTCGATGGAAGAAGTATACACCCACCCCATGAAAGTGTCGAATAAGTATGTGCAGGTTGATGCGATTTGGATATCTTTTAAATTCTTTTCCTTTTTCTTTTTTTATTTTTTGATTGGGAGAAAGGGTGGGAGAGGCCGACCAGCGTAGCAACTCCCTTGGGCGTGACCATAGGGGCTCTCTACCCATTGTGGAATGCCCGGTTCAAGTCATAGCTACTGTACATGAGGACAGGCCGTCACTACAGTACCATTTAGGTACAGGATGGCAAATGAACAAATTTTCCATTTCCTTACCACTAATAGTACTCAAACCTGAGTCTTGCCTGGGAATGAAGAAGGTTTTTGCCATCCAGGTACCACCATCGGTTCCTGTTCCGTCTCTTTTGTGTAGGTTGATGCGATTGGGTCCGTTGGGATATCTTTTAAATCCTTTTCCTGTTCCCTCTCTTTTGCCCGGACGTATTGCTACACAAAATTGGAGATCTGATACATCCTTGAGCTATGTTTAGCTCTAGAGTAAGGGCTTGTTTAATAACCTAATGGCTTGTTTGATAACGTAAATTCAGCACTTAAAATTGAATCAATTAAGTGATTTAATAAGTTTGATAACAACATTATACATTGCTTAACAAATTAAGTGCTACTTAAAATGTAGGCTAAAAAGTTGAAAAAAAAAAAAAGCTTTGAGCTACTTAATTCTGACTGAATTCTTGTATTCTTGCATTTAATCACCATACCACCACCACTTCGCCACCATCACCACCACTCCACCACCACTCTCGCCACCACTCCACCACCACCATCACCACCACCACCACTACCACTCCCCTATCACTCCATCACCATCACCACCACCACCACCACCACCACCACTACCACATTGTTGCCGCCGCCACCACCACGATGCCACCATTGCACTACTATCACTCCACCGACACCACTCACTATCATCATTACACCATCACTCCGCCGCCGCCGCCGCCAGTACACCACCACCACCACTCACTACCACCGTTACATCACCATCACTCCGCCACTACTGCCACCACTCCATCACCACCAACACACCACCACCACAATCACCATTCCACCATTATTATAAGTACATTGTGACCATTAGTAAATTAAGAGAGAATCGGAACTAAAATTAATTTATTTTTTTCTAATTCAGTACTTAATATTTTTTTTTGATATGTATCAATACTTAATATGTTTACCAAACAGCTTTTCAGCTTAAAAAATTCAACATTCATCTTTCAGTACTTAAATTTTCAGCATTCAGTTTCAGTTTTATCAAACAAGCCTACATAGATTGGATTACTACAAATTCAATACTTCCCTTTTCGTTTTGCATGTATGGAGCTGGAATGTGACTCCCTTCTAAATTGTTTTTTTTATCAATCCGTCCTAGATGACCAAACAAATTCCATGTCATTTCTTTAACCATTTCAAATATGGTGCAAAAGTACCACGCCCAGAACCAGAGTGGCAAACAAGCAATCTATACTTACGTAATTATGATGTTCTCTCTCTCTCTCTCTCTCTCTCTCTCTCAAAAGCAATCCATCCTATGTAATTATGATGCTCTCTCTCTCTCTCTCTCTCTCTCTCTCTCTCTCTCTCTCTCTCCACATTTACACGTCTAAAATACTACTCCAAAAAGGTACATATCAACTAATGTGGGGTTCGTCAGGAGAAAAAAGAACTAGTGTTAGGGCGTCTATAACTCCTCTTATTCCAGGGCCCAGGCCAAAACATGAGAAAAGCAAAATAACATTGAGAAAGAAAAGAACATGTGATCATCTCAATGATGCAAGAGCTGACAAACAGTGTAAGCAATTTCACAAACATTCCAAAAAGTTAAAGGGAGCACTAAATACCTCACACCAATGAGTACCCAAGAAAAAAGCAAAAGAAAACAACTCTTAGTGGGGAGAGGCACGAGCATGAACAAACCTGTTTCTGTATCCATGTATCTTCTTTTCCCAACTTTATATAAAAAAACCACCACAGAACATTATCTTATTTTCAAAGCAAAATTGTAATCATCCATAGAAATCGCCCACATTCCATCGAAAACAAAACTCTCTTGTCCAGATAGGTTGAAAGACGCATCCCAATAAACACAGTATCCTTGGAGCTGATCCTGGTATCAAGAAGAGGGACGGCAAGAGAGCAGGGTTTTTTCCCAGTCTGTTTCTAAGCCAAAGAAAAGGTAGGATAGGAAGGAGCAACTGGCGTTTTACATCTCTAGGCGTGAACAGAGGAGTCCCTACAGACTTGGGAGCCGGGCAAGTGCGGCGACTGGGGAGATCTGCATGCTCTCCCTCAAGACGGGTTGTTTAAGCTTGTTGTCTGCACTCCTGGCGGCGTCGGCGCAAAACAGGTGCACCTCCTTAGTGTGCTCTTGCTATGTACCATCTCGGTGTTCTGACTGTAACGATGATCAAGTTCACCACAGGAGTAGCAGCAACAACAGCAGTAACAACAAGAAGCGATTTTCTGCGGCGAATAAAGATGGGGTCAAACAAGACTTATGCAATGAGAGGCTGCAAAGCCAAGGTAATAGGAGGACTAATGGGACTCACATTGATCCAATTCCTCTAAAGAGTACTCTAAAGAAATTTACTACAGTGGAGGTAGATCAGGAAAGGGTAGCCACAAGGAAAGTAAATTGGCCTGATGCTCATGGGAAAGATATTGCTAATGTTCAATTGTTCGAGCCCAGGTAAAGTCATCATTCTACCCCCTCTAGTTTGGTTGTCTAAAGTTAATGTTAGATATAAGAAAAGCCCTAGTACTTAAAACAGGTTCGAGGGTGTGTTCATGAGCTTAACAAGTTCGGAAACAATTAAAGACTACAATTCTTTCATGATGTCAAAGTTTTCACTATGCTTTGACTCGTGACTTACTGTGTTGTCACTCTTCCATCCATTTTATAGTGTGTCGGAGAGCAGTGAGCTCGAGGGAGTACAGAATTCTTGTGTGTGTGCAATTCAATGAAAGAGGTATGCCTGTTGCTTTACTTAACATACTTCAATTTCGGATGGGTATCTTTATAGACTTGTTGCAGCAAACATGTTAGATCAAAATAATCGGGTTTATTTTTGGTGTTCTGTTGCAATGTGTATCAGTAAGTTTGACTTAAAATGCACAAGAGCATCTAAACCAAACCAAACCGAGCCTTGAGTCCCAATCACTTGGGGTCAGCTACATGAATCATTTTCCTCCATTGAGAATATATTTGCTTAGACGAGGGCACTAGGAGGAATATTCAAAGATGTATTGTTTAAGACCCATTGAAAGATGCAAGCTGTACATCAAAAACTATAAATGTGATACTTTAAAGTTTAAAGTAAGATGTTTGCATAATGATAGCATGTATAAAAAGTGAAGGGCGCAAACAAAATGAAAACTCAAATCATTCAGTGAAAAACATGCGCATGGGTTAAGTCCCACCTCCATGATAGGTTCTCCAACCTAGTTGATTTACCAAACAGACTCCTACCCAACAAAAAGGCATAGATCAAGTTTAATCAAAATACTTGTTCTTGTCTAATTGGTTCTGAAAAAGGAGAGTTGCTTTTCTCAGATTTAAAAATTGCATCACTCTCCCTATCTTCCACGGTGATGATCATCCATTTTACAAGACAAATATCCATATCTAAGTTCTTCAAAAATCTAAATCAAACAATTTTTATTACCGCATGGAGTTTAAATACATTCATTGCAGCTATGGATGGAATTATTTCCTCGTTCTTGTCACCATTTTTGCTTCAGTATCCTCTGCACTCATGAAGTGGATTCATTCTTACTTTGCAGATGGTATACTTCAGAGTTCTGTTCAGCAGTATTCTATATATTCAGATGCTATTATCTTCAGCAAATATCAATAGAGCTCAAATTCTGTACTCCACTGCAGTGGGAGAAATTCATAAGTGGAAAAAGTGTAATGATGTGCCTGGCAAATGAAATTGACTCCAATGATCTAAATGTACTTTCCTTTTGATTAACCCCAAAAATCTATATCAAAAGTACAATTTCGATTGAGATAACATGCCAAGTTGAATTAAAGGTCAATTAGTTGAAGATTGAAAGCATTCTAAGCTGACCAAGTATTCTGGTATAGTGGGATGGTTGTACAAAAGCGAAAGCTTAAGGTCATTAAATAACTGAAGGAGGTTATCCGATACAAGTAAAACAAGAAAGAGATCGCAATAATCACCATATTGGAGCATTCCAGAAAAGAATCAAGCATAAAAGTGCCCGATAAAACCATTACAGAATTCCTATTTCTTTCATTAACAGGTAACATAAGAAGGGCAGGTCAACCTTATAACAATCTAAGCATAGCTTTCTATTCAGAGAAAGCAAAATAGGCCAATATTTAAATTATATCAGAGGAGAGAACCAGGAAAACTAACCGACTAGAGAGGAGGCACCACAATACGAACCAAAAAGCATGTCCAAGTAGTTTTTCGGTCGCCATATTTACAGCAAACACGCTCTTTTGCTCTTCAAAGTTTCAACATGAGCAAGAGAATGGGTCTTTGAAGGCACATATGACAGAGAATGGGCATCAGCTGAAACACTAAATGCAATCAAATGACATGAGTTATTCAAAGGCCAGTTAGCGCAAAATATGAAAGATGCGAAGGAAAAGAAACAACTTAAAGCTTCTTCTACCATGCAGGCTTTGCAAGAGCAGCCAATTCAAACCCACTAATTCAAAAGGACGTTGCAAACTTTTCGACTACTCTACATCTTCAAATTCATAATTCATTAAACTTTAAGTTCCTGAAAGTTGTTTTATGGAGTCCACTACCATCAGAGCAATATCATATTTTCCACTTGCGAATTGACAAACTGCAAATCCATTTCAAGGGAAGAGGATAATGCTTCATTGGATGCATGCAAATCAAACACTAATAATCACATTTGTCAGAAGATCAGGAGAAAGAAGAGGGAAACGAATGACCAAATCCCTCAGCAGTAAACAAAACCGGTCAGAGGCCAGAAGAATATGTGCCAGGAACAAAATCAAACGACATAAATGGTATAAGCATCTCCAGCATCAAACAATTGTTTCATATTGGTTACAAGCATATGCAAGAATCAAAATTTCAACATTTTATACCCTTTATGGTTTACCAGATTGTAACTCTACGAACGGATCATCTTCTACGTACAAGTGTGGCCCCTATTTCTCTGTTCTTTCACATGCGAACTATGATATTGACGAAGCCAGTGTCCTCACTTAGTATTCATCTGCTACCAAGTAATGGATATCAATCTCATCTCAAACTACTGATTCTGACTTCTTTCCCTTTGATTTCCTTTTCTCCTGCATCTTCTTTTTCTTTGCTTCAGCTGTAACCCATGTGTAATCTGGAGGAATTGCAAACGGATCTTGAATATTTTCTATCCTATTGCTCGAACCACCAGTGGAAGAACTTGGTCTTTGGTAAGGAGCTTTTATCCACTGAAACCATGAGGAACTCGATGACTGCATGATTGCTGGGCTTTCTCGGCCTGTTGGACTGGAAGGGGGGGTTGAGAATTCATCCACTGGTTGTAACTCTTCAAATTTTGTAAATGTAACCAACACTCTGATGGTGGGAACCACGGGGATAGCAACCTGGAACAAAATTTAGAGTTGCGTAGGAAAGGATACAAATAGAATTACAAAGCACTGACAGCCCACGAGAAGCTGCTCCAGAAAGAAAGATGGAAAGGAAAAAGGGAAAAAAAAAAAACTTCAGGTATATGAACCACATTCGAAAGTCTGCTGTGAAGCATTTGAAGATATTGTAAAGCCAAAAAGAAGAGAAATTTGCAACAAAAAAATAATAAATAAATCGGTCAGTTGAGCAGGTTGCCAAGGTCTTTCCGAGTCTCTGGCCGCTTTGCTTTGACAAAAATACCACCATCAGGTCAATGTATCTAACTTCTTTGTATCCAAAGCTGATTCCATGTCTCCTACAACTCAACCGTACAAAGTGGATTAAACTAGCCATGCTTCAATCCAGCAACTAAATCAGTAGTTTCAAAGGTAAACTCATTGGCACACGGAGACTGCCAACTACTTCCTTTTGAAATGGGGGCCTCTATGAAAAGGTGTAGGGGTTGGAACACAAAACTGGGAACAAGTTTTCTTAAAACTGAGAAGCCCTGTGAAGTGTGAACAGAGTAGTTAATTGTACAAAAACTAATGGTTAGGATTAGAAGGCCCTATAAACTGACAGGCAGTATAAGCGGTGGTAGTAGTAGTTGATAAGGACCATAAGGTGCATAACGTAGTTGCTGTTCCCTCTAGTAGTAAAAAATATTGGCAAAGAAAACTGGGCCCCACTTGCTAAGCTGCCTAAGCAGCTAAGGAGTAGTTAAGGTTTAACACTTGAAGAGAAGGCAGAAACCAAGCATCATTAAGAACCATACTTCTACAGCATGGAGGGTTTCCTGGATTGCAACGATGGCTCTATACTTGATACTGGGTGATAGTCAAGGGAATCTCCCTTATTCTTAGGTGTTGAGTCCGCACAATGTAACCATGTATTCATGCTGTAGTGAATATGTTTTGCAGACATCTAACCTTACTGTGGGGAGGAATACGTTAAGGGTTACAGAATGTCATATATAATTCTTCTTCTGTTGTAGTTCTTATATCTCTAAGTCTCTTTCTCTAGAAGGATTTTGAATATTTTTTTTCACACACACGTACTACCTTGGGCCACTTGAAGCTATGGTTTCTCATAGGTCCTATGACAACTGTTTCCTTGACAAATATCCTTATGGTGACAACATGAACCGATTTACTTGACTGGCCTAGAGGTTCTAAGATTAGGCTCAAACCGGGAGAAAAAAAGGGATTCATGCCCTTCTGTTGAAGTAGGCTGATAGTCTCTTTAGGGTAGAAGGCAGTTGTGCAAGTATGTCTGAATGTAAGTGAAACTAGAAATAGTCGCTCAAAGCCTCAAACCCTTCCATTTCTCCAATTAGTACCTCTTATAAAGGAAACTTTCTGTCTTGCACTACCAAAGGATAGTAAGGTTTCAATCTTTTAAATTTATTTATGTGTCTGTAGCTTAGGCAGTCCAAATGAAATGAAGTAAGATCCGACTTCAATTAAATAGTGAGTACATAAACTGGCAGCATTTCTCAGAAGGTTTTCACTAAGGCAAATACATATTAAAAGTGATGCATAAAAACCAGCAAACTATGCTGACACTATCTTGGTGCATTCAGTAGAGTTATAACTGGATCGCATCGCTACAGTTCCTAAAAAGAACACCATAGTCCCAGCAAAAGATCTAGAAAAGGCAACATCCGTAACAAAATCTACGGGAAGGAAAGCAGCACAAAGATTTAGCTATTGAAAAGGATACATTGTCGCAAAGCACATCAATTCAGACAAGAATATTAAACATATCAGGCATCTAAAAGGGGTGTACTAGAATGACCACACTTCTGCAACATACCTTGACTGGAAAGGTCCCCAAAGGAAGTTTTGTAGTAAGCAGTTCTCGCAAGCGACGAATGGCTTTAACTTTGTTAGCCAGAATGTCTAGCAGCGGAAGGAGTTCTTCAGAGCGCAATGGAAAATCCGGAGAAAGCCAGAGGACAGGCCTTAACCCTTTCTTGTACTCATTTTCGCGGCTTCCATCCTTCCGGCGAGTTCCACTCTCAGAATTCACGGATGAAGATATTTTGGTGTGCTTTCCTCTAGGGTTCTCATCGCCCCTCACATCAATCTCCACTGAGTGTCGTCCTGGATTGTTCTGCCCTTGTGATGGAGAATCACCAAGCAGATCACTACTAACCTTCTCTTCTACAGAGAGTGAACCTCTTGGTGCGACAGTCCTCTTCTTCCCTTTATCCTCAGTAGTATCCTGTTTTCTCCACCCGCCGAACCATCCCTTCTTTCCATGTCTAATCTCACCATTCTCATTGCTTAAATCCGAAGAATCCAACTTGAGCGCAACTTCAAGTTGCCTTCTTTCCTCATCCGTCAGAAGATCATCAAGGCCTTCACTTTCAGTTTCATTGTCATTACAAGCTGAAAACAACTCTTCGTCCGTCATAGCTCCTGGAACCCTCCTGGACTTTATGCTGACAACCACATTGTGCATATCATATACCTTAGCCTTCCAAATACCCACCATTTCTGTTTTCTCCTGTCGTCTCCATGTAACCTGCGGCAAAAGAACTGCTTCAGTCACATCGATCCCAGGCCTTATTATATTAGTTTGGGACATAGCTTTCACTTCTTGCTGCACCTCTGCCTCACTTGCTGTGGCACCGGCACCATCTAAAGCATTCATCACTTCCTTATCTTTGTGCGTTATCATGCAAAGTGACCCACGAGGAACTTTTCCATCCTCGGACCCATCACCAAGAAAAAGAACACTCTGATCCGATCGCTGGATTCTCAACCCATCAAAACCAGACAAAGTCATGTCCGCCCTCAAGTTGGCACCTCTTTTCCATATTCTGTACGTGTCAGACGGTGCAATCCGTGAGATGAAAGGGATAACTGAGCTCTCAAAGTGGAAAGTTATTTCCATGTAGAAATCTCGCATCCTCCTCATGGTTTGTATCAACCGCGGCAACCTTCTACACCATTTAGCCCAAGCCAGCGGCTGGTAGTGCTTGACTATGATTCGTGCTATCACTTCTTCCCTGTTACATATTGCTTCCTGGAGTGGGCTCCACCCCTGCTCATTTTGCAAGCTCCAGTCTGCACCGGCAATCATAAGCATTTCAGTTGCAGTCTCGTCACTGAGCTTGACAGCTAAGTGAAGAGGGGTGTCACGGTTAGGGACATTGCGACAGTCAATCACAGCAGAAACAGCATCAGCCTTTTGTTCTTCGGATAGTGAATCTGATTCAGTGCAAATTTCAGATGGGTCACAAAACTGTGGGAGGCCCGAAAGTATCTTTCCGAGAGTTGCATAGTCCTTCATGGCTACAGCTCTGTGCACATGACTGTGGGCATACTTGGACACATCAATGCCTGCCATGGCTCAGGAGTTCTTTGGAGGGCCCTAGCCCGGACTAGTGTTAACAATCAAAACCCAATTCAATCGTCCAAAGCCACAATCAAAAGGAGTCCAAACAAGCAACCGTTCTTCCAAATCAACAAAATATGAGGATTTACCACTGCCATATTTTCAAACAACGCGATTATGAGTAAATCACAACCTAGCACCAGATTCATCCAATATCACAACTCAATTAATCATATAGACCAGACCTAGAAAACAAGTCTTAACCAAATTGGAAAAACCCCCAGACAATCTTTACCAGAGCTGAATCGGACCCTTTCCAAATGACACAAGAAAACAAGACAGACCAGACTACTGCAGCTATCACAAGTAAAAGCACAGAAATCTTACAAAAAATGGGCCTAAAAGTTAAGTATGCAAAGGGTCAAGAAATCCCAACTTCTTCTTTCCCACAATCTTTCTCAGGACTGAATCAGACCCAGTTCGAATCACACCCAAAAGACACAAGAAAACAACACGGGCCAGACAATTACAGCAATCACAAGCAAAAAAGAAGCGAAAATCCTCAAAAAGGGTTCAAAAGAAAGAAATGCAAAAGCGTCAAGAAATCCCACCTTCTTCTTCTTCTTCTTCCTTCTTCTTCTTCTTCTTTCTTCTGCTTCTGATAAAGATTACTGCCAAAAAGAACTGAGTGAGTGGACCCCTCCACCTCTCACCTCTTCTGCAATCATAAAGAACAAATAGATCCAATCCAGATCAGACAAACAAACCAAAGGATAAACATGTGGTGTGAAAAAAAAGAGACAAGAAAAAAGAAAGAAACGAAAAAGAACTCAACTTTGTAACAATTTGAGGGGGCTGGGAATCTAACAAATTAAAAACTAAAGCAGAATCAAAGAAAGGAACACATAAAGAAAGCATAAAGATAAAATCCCACCATCCAAGAAAACAAGAAAACTGCAGATATTAGAGATTGAAGAGGGATAGCAGAAAAGTAGAGTCGTGGAAGAAGAAATGGAGAGGTCAAGATTCAACGAAAGAGAGCTTACCCTTTTGGTTAAAGAGGGAGAAGAAATACTGGGGAGTGGTTAATGTGGGGGTAAAGGTTGAAGTTGAGGGAAGAAGCAAAGGTTCCATTTACCCTTTCGTTGGAACACACCAAAGGGTTGAAATACAGAGTCATCTATTACTCCATAACGCACAAAAAGGGGTAGATTTGAGAGAGAGAGAGAGAGAGAGAGAGAGATATGGGTTTCTATTTTTTTTCCCCTCTCTTTTTTGGAGTAATGATTTTTTTTTTTATCATATAATGGGTTCGATAAAAACAAAGGAACAAAATATGGGTTTTGACTTTTGTGAAAAAAAATAAAAGAAATCAATCCTATAATTTGTTTGAAAAACTGGAAAATAGAATAAGATTTTTTTTTTCATTCGTTAAACCTAATCAACTATGTCCTAAGGGATTAGGAGAGGAGGATGGATGCTTATGGGAATCGAACTCTGTCCATGTGCATGAATACAAGAGAGACACCAACTACATTCCACTCCACTTACAAATAGAATAAGAAATATACTATAAATGACAATAATTTGAAACAAAGAAAAAAAGGGATCCCGTAGTGCATTAGCACACTATTCGGAGCATAGTACATTTCAATGTGCTTGTTACGGAGTATAATTTTTATCATCTGAATTGTTCAATTTTTAGAGGTAGAGGTTATTGAACACTAACTGTATACCAAATGTTTTTTTTTTTTTTCCCACGGGATGCACAATCTACATTGTGCCTCTAATACAAGTTATACAACTGGAAAAATCTATTGCACACAAGTTTAAAAAAAAAAATTGATAGAAGTCAAATGAAGAAATCAAGTCCAACGATAAATTGATTGAAGTCACGGTAGTTCCACAATTGACGATACTTTCCACAGAAACCGACCGATGCTAATCTAATGCGACCGATGCCAATTTAATGGCGGCATGGAAGAAACATCATGCAACTAGCTAGCCGAAAAAGCCAACTTGGGTATAGAATCAATAGAGAAAATGCAATCCCACGCCGCAACCATGGTGGGTTTTGTTGTACCGAAGTTAAGTTACTATGATATTTGATATCCAGACGAGCAAAGATATACATTTTAAAATTTTACTGACCATTTATTTTTCTTATACTGTAACCAATGTTGTTTGACCATTTATTTTTCTTATACTGTATCTAATGTTTTTGGCAGGGCAACTCTCGGTAGCTTGACAGATTTGTAATTCTTGGGAGTTCATTTACACGTTCATCCTTAGTTGGAATGCATGTAATCGTCTAGGTATTTGTTGTCTTTTATCCTTAGTGTTGCACTTTTTCTCGTTTGAGTAAGCAGTTTAAAAATGTCTCTCTTGTGTTAAGACATGTCTGAGTTAGAATAAAAAATATTGATTGCCTTATGATTTACTCGTTTTTATTTGTTAGACGATTAGTTTGGTTTTATCCAAGTTATTTGTAATGATCTCCGTTTTGTAAGTGTCGGCGTTTATCAATATAATCTTCTCACTTTTGACAAAAAAAAAAAAAACCAACGGAGTAGTAATATTTCCTTAAATGATCTTCTCAACTTATTTTACAAATTGAACAGAATAAATATCTCGATGAAAAAAATTCTAATTGAGCAAACGAAGACGTATTACACTCTGGGAGTACATTAGGCACTGTCGTATATCACGTTGAGCATAAAAGATTAGATTTAACAATAAGACCATAATTTTTTATAGAACAAATTAAATAGGCATCCTGTTTTGAGCCACTACTTAAGTTCCATCCTTAGTGGTTCGAATAAGAATAATTAAGTGTTCATCCTTAATTTGCACGTTTTACGTATTATGCCCTATTAATTTATTAATATATGCATTTGTGTATATATTTACTCATACCTTAAATTTTGCACATGGACGTTTCCACTTACCCAAAAAAACGAGATTAGGCAATCTCTGTTGATTGTGGTTTGTTTCTATTTTCTTGTTCAATATATACCATATATGTGACTGATAATTTGAATTTCAAACATCTTTATAAGTCCTCCCTCATTTATTACGCACTATGTATTACCTTACCTACAAATTTTCGAATATGATCAATTTTAAATTAATCCATGATTTTCAAGAATTATTTCTACAAAATTACTATGAACATATTTTCGAAACGTGTTGGATATTCAAATCGACCATATTTCTCAGAAATTAATTATGTACCCATAGAACAGAATTCGAAACATGGTACGGTGGATATCCAAATCAACCATGTTTTTCATAGATTATTTTCGACAAATGACCACAAAACAAGTTTTCGGAACTTGGTGAATATATCACTAATTCATCACAAAGATGGTAATACATTTTGCGAAAATGATATATTCATCATGTTTTCCAAATTTATCATGATAAACATCTACTTGCCGTTCTTTCCACCCCTTCAAAGACGATTTGGCATTTCTTCTACAACCAGCCAGTAGATGATCATACATAGGTTACATCCCAAATAAGTTTCGACAGAGATTATTTATTATTTCCAAGAAAATCGAATTCTTTGGTTGCTTTAGGATTATTTTCATTTAAGAAATGTTAAACCCACTTCATTTGGCTTTTATTAATTCTAAAAAATGTACTGAAATATGCGAAAATTATATAGAAGTGTGTTTTCGTAAATTGAAAAATATATATATTGAAATCCTCCAATTATTTTCTTCAACTCAGTGATAGCCTAGTAAGCTGTCAATATATTAAGGACTCTCTCTTAAGGAAGTAGCACGATTTGAGAAATGAAGTAGTACTTCGTATAATGGTATATAGTTTCCCCATTTGAAGGCATTTTTTCGGGCTCACTTTAATAATCCAAACCACTTATTAAGTTTCATGCTAAATGTCTTTCGAAATCATATCAGTCAATATTCAATCAGCGTGATTGATGTTTCTAATGAGATCTAGAAATTGAACGATTTAAATAATCTTATTGTACCCGACCCACACGACGGAAAGAAAATTTTAAACAATATAGAGGCGAAAAGTTATTCTCTTTGACAAACCGCAAAAATATTGGATTGGCTCATTTTTCATTGCGTTTTTCTACCCGCGACACAATGAATATGTCCCCTTCTTCTTCTTTTTTCTTGTGCTGTCATATTCATCTTCTTTTCTATTTTTTTGGGTTATGGATTTTAATTTTGGCACTCCAAATTTTACTGTCAGCGCTCTAAAGTAGAGTGTCAAAATCAATCTCTAATATGGCTTCAAAAGTTCTTGTAAAAAAAAAAAGAAAGACTATATCTATAACTCCAAAAGTGAAGTGCCAAAATCAATCGGAATATAGCTCCGAATCTAGAGTGCCAAAATCAATCGGGAGTGATCGATTGATTTGGCACTCCACTTTTGGAGCGCCGACAATAAATTTTTGAGCGTCAAAATCTATATCATTTGTCTTGTCGACAAACCACGGGCAGTTCCCCCCTTGACCCCAATGACCCGGCCCACACAACATGCAAATGCTTGGATTAAACATCAAAAAAGCTACTGGTACAGCAAGAGGTGCACATCAGCCACGCACAGACCGCTTTTGTGCCGGTATCGGGTCCCTCAAAGATGATCAGAGCTGCTCATTTTGTTTAAAATACATTGTTTAGGGTTCCTGTAAAAAATCACCTCAATCCGATATCGGGAAGGATGTTTACGAACCATCTAACTTTGCTTCAAAATTTAGCCTAAAATTTTGAAGCAAAATTGGATGGTTCGTAAACACTTTTTCCGATATCAGATTGAGTTGATTTTTTACAGTTACCCTAAACGATGTATTTTAAACAAAATGAACGGCTCTGATCATCTTTGCAGGACCCGAGACCGGCGCAAAAAGGGTCTGTGCGTGGCTGCTGTGCACCTCCTGCTGTGCCTGTAGCAGCGTTCATTAAACATTCTCTTTATTTGGCGAGTAAATTCCAAACGAATTTCAAGATAATTGTGAATCAGTCTTGAGTAGTTTTTTAATTTTTTAATATCGTAAACTAAACGAGAAAAGCAACAACTTTAAAAAACCGTGATTTGAGAACTTAAGGAGCTTTAAAACAATTGATCAAGCTTGGTTTGAGTTATGATACAATACGAGGCAAAGTCTATAATACACACTCCTTAAAAGGTGTACCATATGCACCTATTTTATGATTCATTCATAACATTTTAGCATGTTTCGTAACTTTTGTTCTAGAATTCATAACTTTTCAGTAGTACGATTTGTAACATTTTCATTATGATTCATAACATTTTTGTGTATTTCGTAACCTTTATTCGATTCGTAACTTTTTAGCAATACAATTCGTAACATTTTCTCGATAATTCATAAACATTTTGGGGGTGCATATGATACACACCCAAATAAGGGGTGTGTATTATAGTCTTTCCCTATATACGAAAGAATGAAACAAACAATCAAGCAAACCACACAAGAACACCAAGATTTACATGGTTTCGCCCAAGTACAAAAGCTTAGAAAACTCCACGGGCGAGGATTTACTGTGAACAAAAAGAGACTACAACGAGCCGGCTGTATCCTTCTTTTTTGAGAAAGGCAAAATTATTAAAGGAATATCCCCTAAACAAAACCCTAAGTCTCCCTTTCATAGGAGAGCACAAAACAGGGTTCTAATTTTGAACCGCCTTATCTTTTTTGTGTCCGACCATTCGGACGGACTTAAGGCTCCGGCCGAACAGTCTATAGACTTTATACTCATAGCACAGGTTTTCTATAACAACGATTTGCGTCCAGACAAACTATACAGAATTCAAGGACACACCTCAACAATTTGAAAGCTTAACAAACTTAAAAAAATTATACAAGCTTGATGTGTTTGTATTTGTTAAATCAAAATATTGAACGATCTTTTATCGAGCAAACTTAAGCTCGAACTCGAGTAGTCGAGTAGCTTGGACACAATTCATAATCACTAAATCACATGTTATCCTATTTTATTCTCCGTTCTGTTTCATTTAGAAGTACGTAATCAAATAGGCACGGGGCGAAGCCTTGATTGGAAGATTTTTGGTAACTTTTTTAAAAAATTTGGTTTTTGGTATTGAAAATTATATATGTGAGATATTTTTTATTATACGAATGATCAGAATAATTTAATTAGAATTATTCTACGTCGTAGAGTCACATTACAACTCATGTCAAGTGCATGTTGCCAGTCACGATGCTAAACGACTTTCAAATGTCACTTCTCAAGAACAAAATCTTATACATCTAAATTCTAGGGGCCCCTCAACGTATAAGGTCGCATTTGGTATTGTTCCCAATTTCCATTATAGTATTATTCATTATTTTTATTTTTTCAAAAAAATACACACTAACGCTATATGTAAGTACAATTTATCGGAAAATATTTTACGCCAAAACAGACAGAGCTTGAAAGGAAAATATAATCGGAGGGTTACGGGTTTTCCTTTCTTAAAACATGAACTTTGATACAAAAAAGAATGTGAAATGCAACTGTGAGCTGAAAATCAGCAAACACTAATCACTATGCCCTATAATTTCAGGGAAAATATGGAAATCTCATTCATGATCTGATGTATGTTTTCGGGTAAAATGTTTACATATTTTCCAGTGTTTGATTGTGTAAAAAATAAGAAAAACATTTTTTATGTAAAATATTTTCTATTAATTGGATGAAAATGTTTTACCCTTAAATTTTCCGTAAGTTATTTTTTGAAATAAACCCGTTGCCCTCTACTAAAATTTTCACTGTTCAGTTTCCTCGACCGTCGATCCTGATCCGTGTTCAATTCCAATATTTTCAAATCTTTCCACAAATTAAGCCCCACCTCTCTCTACTCTATTTTGTCAATTTCTGAAAATATTTTTAAGTGTCAACCAAACACCAGAAAATAGAAGTTTGAAATTTATTTTCAGAAAAAATATTTTACATAAAAAATATTTGACATTCTAAAACATTTTATATCGAAACAAACGTAGTGGTAATGTCAAAATCTTTTTGGAACAGAACACTTTTCAGTTTATGTGGACAGATAAAAGCCATAGTTAGCTTTATTTATAGGTTTAAAATAATAATCCGAAAGTTAATATTAGCATATTCCTTCACATCACCAATCAACCATCATTACTTTTTACTAAGAATATGGTAAACATCAATGATTTTGGTAACACCAAAAAAAATTCTTTGATTAATCATATATTATCACAAAGAAAATTATTTCCATTTCCACAACAAGAGCCTTTTTTTTATTTTTTAATTAATTTTAGAATTGAAAACAATGGGCCTCACCAGCCCTCTAAGTGGGAATCAAACAAAGCCCAGTCCATAGTCCCGCAAACACTTCAGATTTCAAACAAAAGCCGTAAA
Source organism: Rhododendron mucronatum var. ripense (assembly GCA_019656295.1). NCBI lineage: Eukaryota > Viridiplantae > Streptophyta > Magnoliopsida > Ericales > Ericaceae > Rhododendron > Rhododendron mucronatum. The sequence goes on from BPLT01000163.1 coordinate 1,228,336, forward strand.
ACAATACCCAAAAGGCTAACCACCCTCCACTAGGTCGACACGCTGTGGAGCACCACGGTCTCGACGGTAAGCCCAGGCCCGAACCCAAAGAGCACGCCCCAGTCGAGCCCCTCACCGGTGGTCTTGTGCCCGTTTTCCAATGACTTCTTCCTCATCTGGTCCAATATGAACAGCACGCATGCGCTCGACATATTCCCGTACTCGCTCAACACGTGCCTCGTGGCCTGCAGCTTCTCGGGCTTGAGGGCCAGCTTTTGCTCCACCTGGTCCAAGATGGCAGGGCCGCCGGGGTGCGCGATCCAAAAGAGGGAATTCCAATCAGAGATGCCCAAGGGCTGGAAGGCCTCCACCAGGCTCTTTTCGATGTTCTTTGAAATGAGCCCGGGGACGTCCTTGAGGAGGTGGAATGTCAGGCCCACCTCACGGAGATGCCCGTCGATGGCCCCATCGCTGTCCGGGAGAATGGTTTGTGCCGCGGAGACCACCTCGAAAAGGGGCTTCTCGACCTCGGGGATCGGGTCGGCCCCGACGATGATCGCGGCTGCGCCGTCCCCGAAGAGGGCCTGGCCCACGAGGCTGTCGAGGTGGGAGTCGCTGGGCCCGCGGAAGGTGACGGCTGTGATCTCGGAGCAGACCACCAGGACCCGGGCTCCCTTGTTGTTCTCTGCCAGGTCCTTGGCCAGGCGGAGGACCGTGCCGCCGGCGAAGCAGCCCTGCTGGTACATCATGAGGCGCTTGACGGAGGGGCGGAGGCCGAGGAGCTTGGTGAGCTGGTAGTCGGCCCCGGGCATGTCGACGCCGGAGGTGGTGCAGAAGACCAGGTGGGTGATCTTGGACTTGGGCTGGCCCCACTCCTTGATGGCCTTCACGGCCGCCTCTTTCCCCAGCTTGGGGATCTCGACCACCACCATGTCCTGCCTGGCGTCCAGGGAAGGCGCCATGTAGGCGCACACGTTGGGATTCTCCTTCAAGATTTCCTCTGTCAAGTACATGTACCTCTTCTTGATCATGGATTTGTCGCCTGAATTTTCCCACCACAAAAATAGTAAGAATATAAATCGTAATATACACACAGAAAATTACCCACACATGCAGGAAATATATAATTAATAATGCTGTCTAGATTCATTCTACCATCTACCCAGATGAGTTTTTACACAGTTCTCACTTTTATCATGGGTGTGTCGTGTGTGTGTGTGTGAGAGAGAGAGAGAGAGAGAGAGAGAGAGAGAGAGAGAGAGAGAGAGAGAGGGGATCTACAGCACATACTCCATGATCACATGTTGTGTTTTCAAAAACCATGCATGAATATACCAAGATCTCCTATATATTAGGCTATAACTGGCAGGCAACCAAGAAAATGGGAATTTTGGATGGGCAAAAGTTATTTTCAATTGCATATCAAATATAACTTACACATGCGCTGAAACTTCTCCTTCAACTCAGTCTTGTCCTCGCTGTTGGTGATACGGAAGTAGTAATCGGGGTACGTGCTCTGCTCTACGCAGAACGGCGGGGTCGCCGTCCCGATGGCCATGACCGTGGCCGGTCCCTCGGCCCTCATCGCCTTCCGGACTTCCTCGACCGTCACCATGTTCGCCGGAAAGAGTTTTCCGGTGGCCGGATAGTTTTCTTGAGGGAGTGAAAAGTGGTAGCTTAGCTAGGATCGAGTTTTGATTGGAGAGTTAAGTGATAAACGAAGGTAAGGTTGTGTGGTTTATATAAACGGGTGAGTGCGTGGACTAATGGTAAAAATGGTAGCTGAGGGTCACGTGCCAGACCAAACTGGGATTTTGTGTTTGGTTTGGTTTGCATCTAACGGCTCTGGCTATCAACTCTCCACATGGTTTGTAGTTTTTGGTACCTACCACCCCTGGGGGCAAGAACATAGAAAATGCTATTCGGTTGTCTGCACAGTCACGTGGTGCTTCTAACACCGTTGTTCGCCATAGTATATTTTTGCAGAATCCGAACCCCACGCTGTCACATGATGCCCCAACACGTTCATTCACCACACGTTTTTTGTGAGACCCACTTTCGAGTCTGACAGAAAATGTATGATAGATAATGGTGTTAAGGCAACATTGAGTTCAAAAAAATATGTAGTACATAAGGGTGTTAAGAAGCATCACGTGACGGTGCCAAAGACTATTGAATAATACTAACTAGCAGAACATAATACTACCAATCAATAATTCTAGGTGTATGTGTTAGGTGAAATGGACGTTCCAGATTGGTTACTGAACGTGGAATAAACGTTTTGTCATTTATGGACCGGTTGAGAGAGGGTATTAAATGGCCAAGAAGGATAGTTGGGATTTGTATACTAGTAGTATGGGTGTGAGTACGGATAACTTGCAGGGTTAGGATAATGGCACATCAACTTGGAGTGTTATCCAGATATTTTTTGTTTGGGGTATGTTTGGTTTGGATTTTGAGACTGATTTTTTTTGGTAATGAGTGAAAATAAATAGATACAAAAAATTTATTGGGATCGTGCGCATGGGTGAGATATATCCCACTTTCTTAATCGACTGAGTTGCGTGGGATCCCACTTTTTTTTTAATAATTCAGGTGTTCGAATCAGTTTATGCGCACTTCACTTAAAAGCTTCGTACAACATAATTTTTATGAGGAGTTAATAGCATTTGAGAGGTTTCGAACTTAAAACCTAAAGTGGAAGCCAATTACTAGGGCATATTTTTTGGGATCCTAAATAAGGGGATAAGGGAAGGAGGGGGTTAAGGGAGGGAGAGAAGGGAGAGGGGAAGAGCTTAGACCTTCGAAGGGGCCTTAGCTAATCCCACCCTTCACTCTAGGATAAACTAATCCGGATTGGGAGAAAAATCAAATTGCTCGTTAACTCTTTTTTGTATTCCCTGTGTATCAATTTAATGAGGCAACAAGGTAATTTCATACATCATCCACTCTTATTCATCTTCTCTTATCCACCATATCAACTCTTACTCAAACCAAGTATAGGCCAGAGTTATCATGCGGGACCCACGTTGGAAAAATAAATTCTATTGAATATCGTTGAGTACTTAAATGGGGAAGCAATTTATTCTAGGTTTTGTTCAGAATACAAGTTACATATTAATTTCTACAAAATCATTTTGATAATTTGTGTGGGAGACGGAAAGGGCCCAACGTACACATTCCCTTACACCAGTGAAATGGATCTATTTTAGGATACAAATAGATCTTAGCATTTTCTAATTTCTATTGGGGAAAATGACGGCCAATGACATGTTTTGATAATTAATTCCTGCCAATGACATGTTGAGAATATTTGTTAATACTGAAAATGTCTTTTGCGGGTATTAATTATTAAAACACGTCCTAGGCCGTTATGTTCCCTTTCTATTGTGATGTTGCATGTTGCGCTTGACCCAATAATTGTGATCCCAATAACAATGTTAAGGATATATTGCAACTTATTGTTGCATGGCGGCGGATGTCTCGATAATGCTTTTTTCATTTTGCTATTTATTTTAATAATGTCCTCTCTTTGGGGGGTTTGTTTTCCTTCGGAGGGTTTCTTCTCATACTATAGGACGGCACATCTATATATGCGCTTATACGTTCTTTCTATTGGAGTATCCGATCGGTTGATAAATAATATCTCTCAACTTTTGAAGAAAAAAAAGAACCCTTGGTGTTGTTCCTAGTAGAAATAAGTAGGAGTATATTCCAACTTAGTTAATAAAAATTACAGAGGTGCTATTGGTACAAATGAAAAATCTATACCAGCACGTACAAATCATTTTTGAAGCCCGTTTTGGATTTCAAAAAAATGATCGGAATCGCTCATTTTGTTTCAAATACCTTGTTTACGGTCCCTACAAAAAATAAACTCAATCTGGTATCGGGTAAGTCCAACTTTGTTCTAGAATTCAGGTTTGAATTCTAAAGCAAAGTTGAATGTTTTGTAAACATCTTTACCGATACCGGATTGAATTTATTTTTTATAGAGACCGTAAACAAAGTATTTTAAATAAAATGAGCGACTTCGATCAATTTTTTAGACCCAAAACGGATTTGTACGCGCTAGTACAGATTATTCATCGATACCTTTATCATTTCTGTAAAAATTGTTATAGCGGGAAAACCCCCGTAACCTACACTTATGCTTGGCATCCATTACAGGACCAATGGGGCTCGAAGTGGACCTTTTGGAATGGTACCCTCGATATAATTCACAAATATAAAAAATTTAGTATGATAAACTCAATTTTAAAAAGAACTATTACAAGTATTCAAAAAATTAAATTCAAAAAACTTGATGGTCATTGTGTTATGTCAAATGCATTACTAAACACTGCTCGTATTTTTAGCTTTAAAAAAAAAAATACTGTTCTAGGAGGTCAGCTCTCACACTAATTTTAATGTATTTACAGAATTAGGGCGGCAAATGAGTCGAATCAACCCCGAGCTTTACAATGTTCGGGTTTATTGGTTAAGTGTATAAGTGAACTCAAGCTCATTGAAAATTTGACGAGCCGAACTTGCCTTGTATGAGTTGAATTCAAATATGTTCACGAGTCGAAACCAGTCAAAAATATTTGGTACTCCCACAAAAGAGGCCAGGGTTCGACCCTCGTCAGAAGAGTTTGGCGTTCAGGGCTAAGGACAACTTCTGAATCCCTGTGAACTAATTGACTAATTCCCCCACTAATCCCCACTTATGTATAAGCAAAAAAGAGAGAGAAGAAAGTCCCTCTCTCCTACACTTGGGTTCAAATCTTGCTTGCGGATGGTAGGAACCCTGAACCAAATAATGAGTAAGAGGCCTTTAGTTCATCGGGCTTAGAGCATCAGCAGTAGAATAAGCAAATGTGAATAATCAAAACATGCCACATCAGATTTTGATTATCCATTTAGAGATTGCTAAAGTTAGCAATATCAAATCCTACATTGGTTATTTCATGCGTATTTTTTGAAAAAGTGGTTTTTAAAGGGGAAAAAAACAGTTTATGTTAGAAATAGTTTAAAAAAAAAGTTTTTCAAAATAAAAAACAGTTTTTCAAAAAACATACTTTGTTCACTTAAAAACTGTAAATACAATATTGAATTTTTTTGAAAGAATTATATTTACACAAATAGTTTTGAAATTTTAAAAACTATAAATACAGTTTTTTAAAAACAGATTTTGTGTAAAAAACAGTTTTCTATAAAAGAGTTTTGAAATTTCAAAAACAGATTTTCGAAAAACACACTTTATTTACTTATAATTTTTTAAATTTTTGAAAAAATAGTTTTTTGTAAAAAAAAAAAAGTTTCTGAAAAAAACAGAAAAAAATCTAAAAGTTACAATTTTTTAAAATTATTTTTTGAAAATATTGTTGAAGGAGAGAGAGAAGGTTTTTGTGTAATGTTGGTATACTTGATTGAGAGATAAAATTTGGTTATTGACAAAATATTGCTAGCTTTGATAATTGAAGAGCCAAAATTTGATGAGTTATTAAGAGCATCCGCAATGTAATAATCAAAACTAAAAGGTTGCTAAAGTTAGCAATATTTGCTCAAAAAGTGCTCACATTGTAATAACCAAATTTAGCAATTTCTTAGCAACTCATCAAATTTTGGTATTTGAATAATCAAAACTAACAACTTTTTGTCAATAATCAAATCTAATGATCTTCACATTTTCTCAATCAAATACACTCATTATTCAACAAAACATTCTCTCTCTCAACAATGTTTTCAAAAAATAACTTTTAAAAACTATTTTTTTAGAATTTTTTTTAAAAACTGTTATTTTGAAAAACTGTTTTTTTTTTTTAAAAAAAAAAAAAACTGTTTTCAAAAACCGTTTTTACACAAAAAAAAATTGTTTTATATTTGAAAAAACTAGTAATTATTTTCACCAAACTCTTTTTTTTCAAAAAAAACTATTCAAATTATTATCATAATTGTGATTCTGATTCCATAGTTTTTTTTTTTTTTTGATATTATTCTAATTCCATAGTTTGAGATGATTGAGAATGGTGATTTTCCATTGAAGAAAGAAAGAAGAATAAATAAGCGAGAATGGTAGTAGGCATGAAAGAATTGGAGGGGACGGGAAATAATTAGAGGGACAAACCAGCAGGAATTTTTTTCCGGAAGAAATGAAGGGTAAAAGTTTAGATGGAAGGAATAGTTGGCAGTGGACCCATTGATTTTGATTATGGGTACAAAATGAACAATGTGAGACTTCACATTGCTAACTTTAACAACCCTCTAAATGAATAATCAAAAGCTGACGTGGCAAGTTTTGATTATTCATTTTTGAGTATTACATTGCGGATGAGGTTGCTAGATTTGATTATTCTAATGTGAGCACTTTTTTGATTCAACATTGTTAATTTTAACAATTTTTTATTTTGCTTATTCTGCTGTGAATGCTCTTACAAGGACGGACTATTCTCCTTTGGATAGTTATTAATTCGCAAAAACTTTCAAAGGTGACGATTTTTAATTAGGATAGATATTCCATAATGGGTAGAAACCCGGCTGGTCTCCCCCAAGAGGAAGCTAGAGTGCTCACCCCTTCCATTTTGAGGCTTAGCCAAAAAAAAAAAAAAAGGTTCCAAGGAAAATATTATTCCGTCCCAAATATTTAGTTTTTTTTGGGTGTTCTTGTCACTTTTCAATTGATTATACTTCATTTGTATAGTCTATATGGGTTTAGATGATTTAAAAATTTGTTTAATGGTATTAATCGAGATCTACTCTGTTTCGGTTTCTTAGGAAAGAAACTTTTTAAAAAGGAAGGCAATTTCAAGCTCAAAAATCATGTGTTTAGGCAAATAATTTTCCTACCAATATGAATATTGTTTGATAAATTTCATTGAGATATTTTAAATAATGCAAAAAAATTTAAAAATTATTTTTATTATATTTGAGTTTAAAATTACCTTCTTTTTAAACATAAAAATTTAAAAAGGAACCGCAACGACATCTTATCTATATTTACATTTAAAAAGTATTACTAATTTAAAAAATAACTAATTTATCATCCGCTAGGGTGAAAATAAAGACTTGAAAAATGGTGACGGACCGACGGAGTAACAAAATAAAGAAAGGAAGAGCGAGTTGCGGGAAAAAGAACTTCAGACTCTCTGTGTGTGTGTGTGTGTGTGTGTGTGTGTTCGCAGGGAAGAAGACATGTCGTCGAACAATCCTTCTCAACTCCTACCATCTGGTACTAATCTCTGTCTAAACCTCTATTTGTTTTCCCTCTTTCCTCTTTTCTTGGTTCCTCAGAATATGCAATAAGCCGGAAAGAAGCTAAAACCCTAGAAACCCATCATTGACTTGAATTTAGCGTGTTTTTTTTTTGGCAAAATGGGGTTTAATTCCGTGTTTGATTGACTGTTTGTGGTAATGGGTTTACAATTGTAGAGCTGATTGATCGGTGCATTGGGTCGAAGATATGGGTGATAATGAAAGGCGACAAGGAGCTCGTTGGAACCCTCAGGGGCTTTGATGTATACGTCAACATGGTTCTTGAAGACGTCATTGAATAGTATTTCCCATTCTGCCTGTCTATTATCTTACTATATGTTTATGCGTACAAATGTTAATGCTTGTGTTTTTGTGTCTATATCAGTATGCAGATGCATGAACAATTGTGTCGCTGATATCCATTGATTTGAGACTGTTTCGATTTGGGGTTGTGTCTCTTTTAAGTCACTAGTGTTTAGGCCCCGTTCGTTTGGGAATTAGTTAGTAGGAAAAGTGGTCCCATCAAAGTAAAAGTGAGAGGATCACAGATACCACATTCCAAGGTATTATATATACGGATTATGTTGGGCTGCTTGTCCAACAGCCTCCACCACTTGTTGCATCCAATTAACAAAATTCAGGCTTGTGTATTTGTAATCCCTTCTTGTCGAATTCCATCAATCAAACATGCCTTTAGAGTTGTACAATTGGTCATATCAAAGAACCAAAAATGCCTTGGAAAATTTGACATGGAAAATGAAAATGTTTTGGTTAGTGGAAGAGGAGATCATAATGTGGTCATGAAGTACAGATTTTCTTGTTCTTCAATTTGTCATTCGTCCGTATAAAACTGCTATTGGGCTTCAAATCAAGTTGAAGCAGTAGAACATTGCAAAAATGATCAAAAGAGATGGGAATGAGCACTTCCATTTCACGACTGCTGATGAGAGTACTTGTTCCCTTTTCGCTGTATTGGTTTTAAAGCTGAGAAGGTGAAAGTTAAATTCAAACATGGAAGGTGCAAGTCACCTTATTTTTCTTGTTTGTGATGGTGTTGAGCTATCTGGCACCCGTGGAACTGCAAAGTGGTCCTCTTGAGTTTTGGCATACATGAGTTGCCAGAGTCAACATAGTATATTGCAATTTGCCGTTCAAATAAAACATAGTATATTACAATTCCAGCCATACCATTGTCACCTACGACCTGTGCCCACTTCACCTACGACTTGTACCAAGGTCTCCTACAACTGTTCCCCATGGTTGGAAATCAATGGCTTAATTGGTAGATGCTACATAATAAGGCCAGCTTGTTTCTGAATAACCTTATCTTAGCTTTTCGATCAAGTTAGTGGGTCTCCTACTCTCCTTTCAGAAGTTACCGGGCCACTAAGCAGTGGGTCGTCACAATGTTGTTCATACATACTTAGTAGTAAACATGATAGGGATATTGTGTGCTTGAGTGGAACACATTTTATTGGCTTGCTATAATTGCTATGCTTGTTTTTATTGAGTATACATATGGTAGATGCTCAACGAGGATTGAATGCTCATATTTGCTGAAAATGGTTGGTCCAAGTGATGGCAACTTTATATTTCACTGCAAGTTAGTTATATTCAATTTCTAGAGCCCTTTATGTTCCAATAAACTAACCTTTCTGCACGGATGCCTAGATCATGAAACAGACCGGGTTATAATTGGTTGCAACTAGCAACCACTTGCTCATTCGGTGAATTGCTAAACCTATCTTTCAAGGCTGTGTTTTGATCTTTTCTTTGGTTTTTGGAGAGATTGTACTAGAGGGAGAAAAGCAAAGGAAGAGTAACCAAATTAGCTGCATAAATCCCTTTGCTTGTTTGTTCCTCTACAAGCAAGATCTTATCACATCCTAGAAGTGTTTATCTATATCCTTGGATGTCAAAGGGACGCATATAAGTTTCTCATTTTGTCAAATATTCTAAAAATCGCTAGGCACTAGTCGGGCAGAAAAGGGGCACCTAGCGCCTAGGCACCGACTAGTCGGCCGCCTAGCGCCTAGGCAGGGACTAGGCACCCGGCTAGTCGGCTGTCTAATCTAGGCGTTAGACCAGCACCTAGGCCTAATCGGCCTAGGCGGCCGGCTTTTAGAACACTGCATTTTGTTCCTTTCTCCTCAACATAATGCTTGTGATAAGTTTGGAACTTCTAGTTGTGCTTTCTGTAGTTTTGAGCTAGCTATTGCATGATTCATATGTAAAGTTTATGAGCGCGTCATTGATTGATTATATCTTTATATCCAGTGAAATCACTTCTGAAGGGCGACGGATCACAAAGCTGGATCAGATCTTGCTCAATGGAAACAACATTGCGATTGTAAGTATATTACATAGCTGCTGTACATGCCCCCCCTAATAGTTTTTCAGAAAGCACTGATTGAGGCAACTTCTTGCCTACTGCAGCTGGTTCCTGGTGGCTCTCCTGATCCAGAATGAGGCTTTTATCTAGGTTGTGTGGTTTTGCTATCTTTTCAAGAGGCAATGTTATCGTTAGACGAAAGGCTTTTTGTAAGAAATTCATAATATTCGGTGATCAACAATCTGCAAGTTCTGAAGGAAAACACCGAGTTTCTGATGTCAAACTATGGTTCAGATTTTGTAGTTTGCTTGTTACTTTGTGTTTCTAGATTTCTGAGCAATGATACAGTGTTGCTTTTCAGTAGCATAACATTCCGTCCCGTTTAGCATTTATGGGCTTCTTGTTCTATAAAAATTTCCTTATAATTTTGCGCGTTTTCGCATAATACTCCAAAGTGTCCCAAATTCAAATTGTTTTTCATTTCATTTTCCCTTTCCATGATATAAGTATCCTTTTCTTTTCCATGATATAAGTATCTAGATATTGTTTATGCAATTTGAGTACTGTAGCATACTAAATTTTGAATTTTTTTTTTTTGGTTATTTTTTCCTTGTGCACTATACTAAATTTTGACCAAGACATGTCATTTTAATAATTGTGCATTGGAGATGCCCTAACCTTAAGCTAAATACCCAGATAAACTGTAGTGTTGCAAAACTCTAGAAAATGTTACGTAAATTTTGGGTTAGCTTCGTTCGTTTTGGGTCTCAAAACTTCTAAACACGGTCTTAAAATTTTTTTTTTATCTATTTCTCTTCACTTATTACTCTAAAAAACATTCATCAAAACTCAAACTGAGCGTTATGACCGCGCTCTCTCTCTTGGGTTCATTATAAAAAACCTTTTTCTTGCTTTTTAGCCTCCGATCCTTGAAATACCATCGTAGTCATTTTTGGATTGGAGATGCACCATCCCCTAGTTAAATTCGTAGTCCGATTACAAAAGATTTAGCTCAAATAAAACATTTTGTTCTCGACAAATTATTCAGCCCTTGGCTGTCACACGTGGCCCCCTCGCGCAATAGTGTGAAATCCAAGACAAAATGCGGCCTACAAATACTCCCATAACTTTTTTTTTTTTTGGTAATGCAGGGTGTTCCGAGCCAATTTGGCGTAATTCGGACTAATCCTTACAACTCCTCCCACAACCGTTTCACGCACTTACACGTGGGGTGAGGTGGCCCCAAGAATTGTTGACAAAAAGAATCGAATATGGGACCTTAGGATGAAGCAAATCCATGAACTAAATGTACAAAAAGTTACTAAATTCTGAAATTGGTCCTTCGAAAATTAGTCAAAATGCAGATATAGTGGAGTAAAATTTACCCCAACACATTAGTTATGATTTTTCTTGCCTATTGATAATACCACTCCCCAAATTTATAATGCTACTACCATAGGAGTGGCAAAATTAATTCCATATAGGGATCAATAATGCTACTCCCCAAATTTATAATGCTACTCGCCCGGGAGTGGCAAAATTAATTCCATATAAGGATTGATAATGTCACTCTCCAAATTGATAACAATACTATCCTTTGGGAGTTACATTATAAATTTGCCGAGTGACATTATAAATTCCCTTTTTCTTTTTGAAATTGCTTGACATATAATGGGATGAGGTTTTTTTTTTGGGGATGAGTTGAACATCTTGAGCCAATCACCTCATAAAAATAGTAAAAAAGAGAGAGAGGAGGTTACAACATGCCAAAATCTGGATCTTGCGTGAGTCTCTGCTCACGTATTCGCTAGCGTTTGAGTTTACTGTTTCTTCCGACTGCAGAACTGGTATAACTTATAGAGAGAGAATATATACGTATATCTAGAGAGAGAGAGAGAGAGAGAGAGAGAGAGAGAGAGAGAGAGAGCCAGGGTTGTATTCTTCGTGGGAAACCTTAGTATCTAGATTCAACTCTACACACTTCTCCTTTTCTTGGATTTGAAGGATCAAAAGAACCCATTAAAGGTTTTATCTTTACCCCACCTCTGTGGCTCCATTTGTGCTTTCATCGGCTCATTCATCAAGGGTTTGCTGTAAAGTCTTTTTAGTACCTGCTACTGTGTTAGTTTTCTTTCTGATTTGTTTTTTTGTTATTTTCTGGTTTACTTTTGAGCTCTGTCATATTAAATTTGTGGGTTTTGTTTGTTTCACCTGTCTGATTTTGAACTTGCATTAGGATGTGTACGGTATTGATCCTTTATCCTGTTGTTATGTATTGGGTTTCTTGAAGTTGTTGTATCAGTGGTTGAACTGGGTTCGTTTCGTAATGTTGTTTTTGTTACTTGGAATGCGGTTTGTTCTGGTACAAAGAACCGGAATGCACGATAAGAGTAGGCTTGTGTAGATTACCATATCAGAATCAACTATGTACTTCTTTCGGGCTATAAAACATGAACTAAAGAAAGTATTATTCGTCAAATTATTTGCGTAGAACACTTTTTTAGCATCATAAAGACCTTGGCAGGGCCCCGGTTTAGTGTCTCTCAGACCTAATTCCGCTGGGCAGGGATACGAGACTGAAACATAGAAACATAGAAACCCAACCGAGAACATAGAAACTCTAGGTTTCCAAAATTGTAGAGAAGATGTCCCACACATGCAAGTCTGTGTAGTGCAATTTGTTTTTTTGTTTCTATTGCAATTCATTGGCATAACCTCTCTCCATGGGCTAATGGGAGCTCTAACATCCTTCTCAGGTTTAACTATATTAGTGTTGAGATCCATTGCTTTCATAGCAGATTATATAAATCATTGAGTAGAGTTCACCTTTGTAAACCAGCTTCCAAGGGGAGGATTTAATGCCAAGAGCTTATATACATGTGATCAAGCTTTCTATTAACTGATGTTGGTCGTTTGGATAATATCTCAATTGACTTTGGTGTTGTATTAAGCTGATTATACCTCCCGATATCACACAGGTCGTGGTATGTAAGTCAGAATCTTTGAACCCTGTACACTAAGCACTTCTGGTGCCACCTCATTCATAATTATCTTTGGATTGCATGTTTTGATCTGCTTTTAGTCTTTTACTGTCATACATATAGGTAGGTGCAAAAGAAGGATTTGTTTCTTGGTGGGTGGTTGTGTGATTTGGGGGGGTGGTTGGGGTTGTTCCTTCTGTTATGTAATTTGATGAAATGCATTTTGAACTGTGCAACTGTTTTTGGAACCCTCTGCACCATGCTCCAGTCTTGTTTTACCTTTTCTGCATTTTCTTGGCTTTGTTGTTATAGAAGGCTCACCTCGAAGATTTTATTTTCCTTTCAACTACTCCATTCACATGAAAGTGACCAATGAAAGCCTTCTCTACTGAGTCTTTTGTTTTGCTCTGTCTTTTCTTTTCTTTTCTTGTTGTGAGAGATCCTCTTGTCTAAAAAGTTCATGGATCCAAATTTTCTCATGATCTGATGGAGTGAGTACGCATGAGTTTTGCACTTCATTTGCCTTTGCTCTGTTTGGTTGCCCTTTTATCTACTTGCCTCTATAGATGATTGCAGCAAAACATTTTCATAAAGCTTTGGTTATTCGTTCATGCTTATGCTCTTTGGTTTTGCCTATGCTTTGAGGTATTTCATTTCACTTGTTATCTCGCAATATAATTATTTTATGTTTTTTTGTTAAAATGTGTTTTTTCTTCTACGGTAATGATTACGTCATGACGAAATAGCTTTTGGGATGAACAGAAGTTGATTCTTAGTCGGCACTGTTGCTATTTCATTAAGAGCGTTGCTATAAAGTTATAAACAAACCCTCATGTACAACAATTTGTACAATGAATCAATGCCAATGAGGATGTTGTAAAAAAGAGTTGTACATTTTGTGTTTATAGGGTTTCTCTTTCCTTAATTGAGACCAGCTGGAATTTTGTACAGAATATGGATTACATGGACATTGATCAGGTCCCTGATGTTCCCGACACTCCTGATAGATTGGCTGCCCAGGATGTTAATGGAAGGCAAGTTATCGAAATAGGAAGTGATTCATCTGCAGGAAACACAGATTTTTCTGGCGAAGCGGCTAAAAATCAGCTAAGAGCCAGGAGTAAACTGGTCCTTGATAATGGGCATCGTAAAAGTCTGTTTTTTCGCCCTGGAAAAAATGTTAGCATTTCCAACAAGTCTGAGGTTGATGGTGACTTCAAAGGAAAAGCTGTATCTACTACTCAATCACCTAACCTTGAAAGAAATGATGTTGTAGATCTGATGGAGTGGAGGGGGCCAGCCCAAGTGTTCCACAATGATGTCCCAAATGCAGTATTAGAAGATGGTTTTCAAGCTAAAGAATTTAGAAAAGGATCAATATCGACCAATGGCCTTTCTTCTTTACGTGGCATATCAAATTCTTCAGCGACAGCAGTTAATACCTGTAGAGGAAAAGAAAAAGTAAATGATACATGTAAAGGAGGTTCAGGTCTTGATTGTGGAAAAGGAACCTTTGGTGATTCACTACCTGAAGTTGGAAATGGTGTTTCCTCATCGTTTTATTCTGGTCTGTCGCCTAGAGTTGGTGGACGAATTAGATTTGTGAGAGATGGCTGCATCTCTCCACGGAATATAGCAAAGGCCAAACAGTTTGCGGAAAATCACAGTAATGGTTCCATTGATTTACAGAATGATAGGGGAACTTCATCTAATTCCTCGTTGAATCTGGTAAGGGATTTGATTGCTGGAGGGAACAATGTTGATAGAAGAGGAGGGGTGATATTTCAGCCTTCTTCATCAGAAGAGCCGGCTGCAAAAACCATAGATTTGGCTACCAGGTACTACTGTTAGCTTGAAAATCGTTTGCGTTGAATTGCAGTGGTTGTTTACATTCCTAGTTTCTTGATTAAGAGTCTGAATTTGTTCCTTGGGATTGGTTCATGAAGCTGCTTGGAGAACTCTGTAGGATGATTAGTTAGATTCCCTCTTTCCCACTTTGTTGTCGGTTTGTCTGAATCTTGAGCATGGACAGCTTCACCATACAACTGTGTCATTTCTGTTTTGTAGAATCTTTTCCTAATTTTGTAGGATTTAATTGCATGGTTCACATTGTGTGCTTTCCGATGCTCTAGACTATGAATGAAGGAAGCATGGTAATGTGCATAGAAATTGATTTGAGTCTCTAGGCCTACCCTCTGTGATGCTTTTCGGCTTTGATTTGGGGGCATGGTTCCGCATCAAAACGTCCCTTCAGCTCCTCGGTTCTTGGAGGTATAGGGGGGCCACTGTTTAAGTGGTAGTCGGAGAGCAATCACTTTGTCAATATATTGCCAAAGGTTAGGTTTGTCTCCAATCCTCCCCTGCCCAGACCTCCTAATTGGGGACTAGATGGGTTCTATTGTTGTATCATTGGATGGTTTTCACATCTTGTACTATCCATTCTTTTAAAAAGCATGAAATTTACCCATTTTTGTGCTTCCCCTATCCTATGCATTCATGATATGGAGTTGTAGTCCCGTAGGTTATGACAATAGGCATAAACATGGAATTGAACAGATTTAAAAATGCACACAAGACAAGACATGGGCATGCACACAAAATTATTGGACTCACTGGCTCAACATCATACAAAAGACATTTTTGTGAGCCAAATTAATATACATTTGGAAATTGCTTGCAGAACCCTGTTTCAAAATGGCCTTTGGTTTTCTAATGAAAAACTTAAGTTGAAAGGTTTTCAATGCACTTTCAGAGAACTTACTGTCAAGAAAAGTTTCTAGCTTGATCTGCAGCTTTAATTGAATCTGCAAGGTTAGGATCCATCTGATTGGCATATTGGGCCTACCTAGTGGTAATTTTTGGCTATTCTGGAGTGGACACTAAGGCCGTGTTGAGATCAAGGATTGGTGGAGGGGTTCATGTAGGAAAAGGAAGTGGTGAATGAAAGTATGGGAAGATAATGACGTGAAGAGGCTTGTCTTCCCTACCATTTTCCTTTCCCTTGTTAAGTCCCTCCTCAAATCCATGTCCATACAAGCAAGCACAGCCTAAGGTCAATCAATCTGCACATCACATTGAGAAGAGAAAAGATACCAATTAGTTTTGACGGAAGGAGATTTTTCAGTGTTGATAGGTGCATGTGAAAAGGTGAGGTTGAGTCTTGAAGATTTTGCACCTTTGTAAGTAACTGACATTTAAAAAACTTAGAGGCAGATTCTTAGCTAAAGGTGTGATAACTTTGGAAGTATTATTTGGCAACTCACGACTCCCCTTTGTCAAAACCTACAGAAAATAGATAAGAAAAGGACCTTTAAGAGGGTTCTGGGCCTTCTGGCAGAACAATATCTTTGTGAAATCGCACTACCTCATGGTAACATAATTAAGAATCATTTGACTGTGAAAGTCACTCAAGAGTCTTTTTTTTTTTTGTCATGTCATCATGCGCTTATCCGTGGAAATGCAAGTCTCCTTGCTTTATTCCTATTGATTTTTCCTGGTAAGTTAACATCATTACTAGTGACGAATCCTACTGGCCAATGAGCCAGTTGAAAATCGTCCTGCTATCGTCCTGCTGCTAATCTAGTTATATACTTGCAGGAACTCAATTGCTCACAATGAACAGATCTGTGGAACTAGTAATGCCAGTGGAGATGCATTCAGATGTTTTGAAGGATTTGGCGGGTGGAGAAACACACGTAATCGCACGAAGAAATTTAATCTCCCCTTGTTTGATGAGGGTCAACATCTTTCCAGAACAAAGGATGACGCGTCCTATGTCAACCAACAAAACGAAAGCAAGGTGGTGAGAAGAGATAGTGGGAAGGGGATCAGTAGCAGGATTGACAACGAAGATAGGGAAGATCAGAATGCTGTCTCTTTTCAGAATGGATGTGCTTTATCTGAAGCTCAAGCAGTCTCCCGCCCTATGGCACACTCGGTCCATGTTACCGGTCATCGTGGTGCAGCAAGCACTCTTATGAAAAGACAGAAGCAAGGCTCTACCTCAAGTAATCATGGTCAAAGCTCAACATCAGCCGCTGTTGACTCTGAATTTGTGATTCTTGCCTCATCGAAGGAGCCATTAAATTCAAGATCAACTAGAAACCATAGCAATAGTGGTCCACGCATTTTGGATTCAGACCATCCGGTTATTGAAGTTGATGGATTTTCCCCTGAAGTGAGACACTATGGGTCCGACAATAGAGATGCTAGTAGTAATGGTGACTCAGATGATAGGGCTAGACAAGTAGAAGCAGATGAGATGTTGGCTCGTGAACTCCAAGAACAACTTTATCATGAGTCGCCAGGAGTTGAAGATGAAGAAGTTTGCTTCCTTATTCACTTCTGTTGATTTTATGTACTTGTTGCTAGATGTTACTTCCTTTTTTCGCCCCTAATTCCATTATTTTGTGAATTGCTATTTACCTTTATGCAGTTTGATGCACTCATCACATCAGCGAGGCAGCGGGAGGTATCATCACAGCATTCTTATTCTGGTGGAAGTCATCCTGTTTTCCATCCTGTAAGTAGACATCTTTATAGGTACTCAAATCGCATGAAACAGCTATATCCTATAGTGATTTATGAAATATATATGGTTCTATACGTAAAAATGTCTCAAACATTCAGGTAAGCACCAGAGATGTTTAAGTATTGTTTTGAGGTTGCAATGCAACAGTTTTCAGTGTCTGCGTGTGGGAATTTATTCTGTTCTGTGGCATGGGAATAAATGGAAGAAAGATGCTGCATTTAGCCACTTCATTCGCATTTTCCATTTTACGTTCTCTTGTGATAGGGCGGGCTGAAGCATGACCAAACCAGTTCTTTGCTGATAGTTGTAACTTGATACAATATGCAGTTGTTGATAGGTTTTCCACGTTGTTGCATGCGAACTGTTTTTCCCTTACTAGTATGGCCTGATTTGTACTCCCTCCGTCCCACTTTAATTGTCCCCTACGGGAATCTGGGCATTTTCAAACCCAAAAAAACCCTATTTCTATATTTCCTCTTTTTAATTTTCTTACACCAAATTAAAGTGAGCACTTTAATTTGGTGTAAGAAAGAAAAAAAAAATATGTAGAAATATGTTTTTTTTTTTTGGTTTGAAATTGCACAGATTTCCGTAGGGGACTTTTAAAGTGGGACGGAGGGAGTACAACATATTTGAACTCTATGCTTGGACCACGTGTTGACATACCTACAGTTGTCCATTGTTCAAATATGTTGTTGATATCTAACCATACTAGCAAAGGAGTAACAATAATTACATGATCAAATATGTTTGAGCCACGGTTGATGATGCTCAATGTTACCAGGCTAAAGGATAGGATATGGTGTGTGCTACACTTTGCCTATGATCACATAGGGAAGTGCATGTTATGTGTCTTTTCAGGAGACTAACATTTGGTGCCATATTCGTGGGAGCGTTTGTTGTGGTGATGATAGATAGTGCCACAACAAGGAGTCAGATGTCTATAGAGACAAGAATCATCTCGTTGACTAATAAGAATTACAAGCTTCTATCTAGATTTTTAGGGCTTGTTTACACCTATTTAATTTTCACATGCAAAACTACCATATGAGCTTCTGCAACCTCTCATTGCCGATTGATTTTGAGTTGGATGCTTTAACATAGTATTAGAGCTAGGCTTTCACAGTCTTTTGGACAAGACTATCTCGATTGAAATTCCCTTGCTTTAACATAGACCAAGAAGAATGTATAAGTTGAAAGAATTGTTTCTTTAAATTCTAGAACTACAAAAACACCCAGTACCTTATGACATAAATTGGGTCCTATTATGAACCTTAGTTGACCCAAACATGTCTTGAAACTGTAAAATTACAAAATCACTTTGACCTTTGAATATAAAATTGCGGAGAAATTGGCTAGAAGCCAAGAAGTAATGTGAAGAACTGAAAGAAAGTGAATATAACGGTTAGGAACTCGAGAATTCAAGGTCCCTGGATCGTGAATTTCAATTAAGTCACCCATCAAATTTTTCTGCGCTTCCAATTATGTATTTGTCCGTGTGATCCCATTTCTGTGTTCGGTAATATCAGAGGACTTGAAAGCATTTTTTCATTATTAAAGACTTAAAGTTGTGAAGGCTCAGTTTGGTTTGGTTTGGTAAAGTTATATGTAGTATTTGTTAATCTCGTGCATTAAACTTCCAGTAATGGTCTTATTGCTTTGCAGATAGTTATTGTTAAATTCCGTATTAATAATCCCAGTTGTGTTCTAAAAGAATATCATTTGCATTTTATGCAGAGTGGTTCTCTAACTTCAAATTCCTATAGACAGTCCCGGTCACCGTTCTCTCAGAACCCTTCTATGTATGGAGGCACTAATGCTCAAGGTCCTGCCTCTGCTAGATTAACACGGTTGAGGAGTCGCGTACGGAGCCAATTGCCTAGAATATCCTATAGGGAAAGTGGTTCTCTCTTTCCTCCCAGCATGGATTTGGACATGGTATTAGGCCCATATCTATATTCAGAATTTGCATTACTTTTTAAAGTTCTCTTTAAGTTTCATTCTTACTGCTGGCCGGAGTCCTTGACATGTGATGTTGAGGCATGAATTGGATATATGGTTGATAGTTGAGCTGACCTTATTTTGTTTAACCCAGCAATTCTCTCTCTTTTATTCATCATTTCATTTTTAATGATATAGTTTTGGAAGATATTTCAGTCTTACTTCATTTGTGAGGATATAATTTGGATGATATATGCATTCTGATTCTGTATAAGCATTTAGTTTCCGTCTTCCTGATGGATCCTGCTTTTTCCAGTATTTTTAGTTGCTTATTTTCATTGTCCTTCAAGCATGGCATTCAATATGGTGCCTTGAGATGTGGGTCTTGAAGATGGTCCTGGCTTCTGCAATTGTCCTTTACATCTAGATTATTTTGATCATTGTGGTGTTGTCCTTTCTAAAACCTCCCTCTTTGTTTGTTGGTTATCTTTTCCCCTATTGATTGAAGAAAGGAACGAAGAAGGACACACGAGGGCCACAAAACAAATTCACAATCACCCTCATTGTTGTTACTCAAAGTCTGTTTTAAACACATCAATGCTTCCTTTTTGAATGGAAGGACTTTCCCAGGATGTTCAGACAGCCATTCATACTGTTGAGGGTTCATATCCAACCTTTTATTTTTGAGTTGAGCTTCACTTTGGGGCGGGTTTATAAGCTGCCCTTTAAATACTTCCTTATGTAAGACAAGTCCATTTAACAAAGCGAAAATTACGAAATTCATGTATCCATTTCATCATTTTGTGTACTTCCTCCATTTGAGGTTTGTATTCTTGGCGTCTCTTGTCATATTACATGTATTCATTCATTTAGGAAAACACTCTTCTATGATTTAAAGTTAAGGGTACTATATATGTGAAGGGGTAGTATGTATGGGATGTCTTTTTGAGCAAAGTGGAAGAATTACTTTCCTCTTTCTTTAACTCTCCATTAATTTTTTTTTGTCTGATTGGTAGCGAATATTATGTTACCTATTGAAACTCCCGCACTTGCTCCACAGTTTATAGATTCATTGGCTTGAATACCTGTACTCCTCTAATATTGTGGCCACTGGTCATGGATAAGCTAGACTCATGCATTTTTTCATGATACGCAGAGAATGCATATATTAGAAGCATTAGAGGCTTTCAGTGATATGGAAATGGCTGGTAACTTACTTCAAGTTGATCGTGAATTCAATGAGTAAGTTATCTTTGTGCTCTCATTGCTTATCACGTTGAACATGATTTAAGCTTATGGTGTTATTTTGTACTGCAGTTGATTTGTATAATTTTCTGTATTAATTACTGGATACTCCGTATACATTAAATATGCATTGGTGTTATTTTGTACGTTAAATATGCATTGGTGTTTGTTGTGGTCCTTCCCTTTTTCACTATTTTTTTTTAAGTCTTTGCTGTAGCCTTCTATAGATGTGCTGAGTTTTTGCGTAATGTATGCGTAAACCGTGATATTATAGAAGTTGATTGTGGGTGTTCTAAAGCTTTCTTTGGTATGTCTAAAAAGTAAAGCATGTTTCCATTTTTGCTTTTTGAGAGATTATTGGATATACAAAACGCTAAGCAGCGGGGTATACAAGTGTGCCACATTTTATCAACACAAGAGCTAGAATATTGTTGCTAAGCACAAGTGCATGAGTTTTGGGTTTCTCTATATATCAATTGTAAGGGTGTTTTATGACGTCTCGTGAAACTTTTTGCACTTTACCTGTTTTTGAAGGGGGAAAAAGAGGAGAGGGTGGGGCACTGTCAGGACTTTTTGTTAATATAGTATATCTCTTTTGCTTTAGGATTTGCAAGTTTTACAGTTACTTCTAGGCAACTCCCCCTTTTTTATAAAATCTCTTACTACAACTGATTTTTTCCAGAAATGATTACGAAATGTTGTTGGCGCTTGACGAGAACAATCACCACCATGTTGGTGCATCTCTTGATCAAATTAATAGCTTGCCACTGTCAACAGTTCAGGTAATAGACATTAGATTTGGTAAGTGAGTACGTAGAAGAAAAAGAGGATACAGGATTCAACGAGGGCATGCTCTTGCCCCCGCCCCCACAAAAAGAAGATGATATATATGGATACATATTTGCATAAATGTTTTGGCCCACTTGGTGTTTGTTGTTCTGTTCTGTCTTGCAGGGCGAGAATTTTGAAGAAGCTTGTGCAATTTGCCTTGAAACCCCTACCTCCGGTGACTCTATACGCCATCTTCCTTGCTTGCACAAATTTCACAAAGATGTACGCAATTCTAAATTTGATAGTAATTTATTCATTTCCTTTATTCATGAAGCATCAATTTACTAGGATCGTTATCTCATACAGATCCTTTTCTCCATAAACTCTAGTCTAACAGCTACTAGGAACAATTACAGAGAACACAACAAGGTCACCCCTGGAAACAAATCAAGTCCTGAATCGGAAATCTGTTCAAAATAACCCCCAGACAAGTAATGGGATATTGGGATGTCAATCTCAACCATCTGTCTGCAACTGTTGACTAGCCTTAACAAATAGTTTGTCATTCTTTTAATTTCTTAGTCCTTCGTCTTCTTAGTTAAGCTAGCTGCCTGTCAACCACCCTGTTCCTCCACCATCAACACTGGCACCACCATAATATCCACTACCCAATCTCACCCTACCTCGAAAGCCAATGCGACTAGTGGCTGAAAACCACCACTGCTGGCCCCACCTCGCTGCAAATCCAAATCTCGCAAACTCAAATCGCAGTATGAAACCTCACATCTCCCATCAGCACTGTATAGACATGTGTAAGCAAATGCATGCTTAGCAAACAGAAGATCTCTTGAACACAAAATTGACAAACTAAAGTTCTCTGATCAACAAAATCTCATGATCAAAACTTCGGGTAGCAAATTCCAAACTCCAAGGGATGGTGACATATGGTTGGAGGATTGCGGTTAGGGAGGGGAAGGGATAGTGGTGGGTGGAGGAGGGGAGGTAAAGGGTGCTGGAGAAAGGGGAGGGGTGGGGAGGGACTGCATGGATGGTGGAAAGGGAGGATAGGATGGCGTTGTTGGTGGAGTACAATTTTGTTCACCACGTATTGCAGAGAATGTGTTGGAGGGGCTAATCCAGAGAGACCAAATGTATGATACTGTTTTGCTGGATGGATCTGATGAGGGTTGACAATACTAGTGATCCCATTGCGATTTATGGATCTGATGAGGGTTGACAATACTAGTGATCCCATTGCGATTTCTAGTCCAAGGTAAAGTTAGAACTAACACGAAGTTGGAGCAGTAAAAAAATACTTCTCTTAGAGATGCTAAAAAACTTTGAATTGATGGTTGAGATTGTTTGCGCATTAACAATTCAGGATTTAAATTGGTAAGAAGGGTGAAACTTCCGGGTTTTTTTTTTTTTCCCGGGATTGTTTGGTAATTTCCCTAACTACGATATATAATTTTCACAAACATAGTCCTCGGGGAATCATTTGATGATACGCAATCTGCATCTAACTTGTTTTCTCCCACACTTGCAGTGCATTGACACATGGCTCAGAAGGAAAACCTCATGCCCAATATGCAAGTCATCTATCACTTGATTAGCAACAGGGACTTGTACGGGATCCATGTCATTTTGCAGCGAACGACAGCAAATCTGTGATGGCGAATTCTTGCTTCGTGGGAGATTACCCCTTGTTTTAGTTTTGCTCCTCTTGGTTGCTGTCATGGGAAGCAGATTGGCATAAGCAAAATTCCATATGCATCATTTTTGTTCAGTCACAATGGGTCCGTATTTCGAGGCCTCCATCTCACCTGAATCCTATCCTCAGGTTTAGAGTTATGTGCTAAGATACTGTGTTGTGTTTGCTTTGCTGCTTATCAGAGCGCCCATATGAATACATGCATTGGGCTTTAGAGATCCAGTACAAAGTATTTTATTACCGATTTTGGTCACCTTGGAAGGATTATTTTTTAAAAATTTGTTTAGTACTTGTATGAGGAGTTCAGATTATAGGTAATTTGGAAATTTTTGAGGATGAATGCTAGCATGGATAGCGCGCCTTACTGCTTCTATGGCGCTACCAATAGGGTGGTTGTTCGTTGTTAATGATATCACCTTGCTAACATATTGTGCAAGCTTTTCTGGCGTGAGGCGCAAGCATAATGGCATTGTGATCCCCAAAGACTTGTGCGGGATAACATAATCATTTTTGCATGAAAATTTAATGAAAATATCAACTAATAATAAAACCACCGTTAACAATTTTCTTAATTTTTTCCTACAGGAATAGTTTGTATTAATTAATTAGTTAAAATATGATAAAACGGCTCATTTGGAGCTCTTGATTCCATCGCTCCACGACTTTAACATAGTAGTCACGCCATCCTACCTATTTAGAGTAGAACTTCATATAGCAATGATGCCATCCTACCTATTTAGAGTAGGGCGTACTACCCATTTAGTGTAGGCCATTTTGCCCGTCCTACTTATTTAGAGTAGAACTTCATATAGCAACGATGCCATCCTACCTATTTAGAGTAGGGCGTACTACCCATATAGTGTAGGCCAAATGGTTAGAACTATACCCGATGGGGATCCAAAACTAATTCGTTATGCAGTTTAACCTCTTTTGTTTATTTAAACAGAACAGAAAGAGATCCTTTAATTTGTTCATGTTGCAAGCAGATAAAGCAAAGAATAAGGAAGTTCATAATGGAAAAGCACCATAGACCAGGGTATTCCTGGGAAATAAGGTTTGAAAAGAAGAGGCAAATTCAAGCACAAAACATACAATAGTAAACAGTCGTATACTGGTGAAACCTTGACGCCAACTCAAATAATGCACTAGTCGCGGCTGTATTGTATTAAGAAATTTGGTACGAAGTAGAAAAGGAACCCAGTTTTTTTCAATCCAAATACAGCCCGTATGAGTTCCTTTTCTTTTTCTTGATCCAAATTCGAAACACATAAACAAGTTTGGAATAAGAAGCAGCATTAAAAATATCTTAAACACGCTCTCATTTATTTTCTTCTCATTCTCCTGCTCCTACCAAATTCGAGAAAAACCCAACTAAGGTTCACTGCTAACTCCATGTCTTTTTGATTACCCAAAAAACAAAAAAAGAGACAAATTTCAGACCCTCTAGCTTGCCAACAACTTGTGATGAATCAAATGTAGGGACACGGTCTCTTACAGGTTTTGCACAATATCAATGCGACATTATTACATCGGTTTTCAACACTAGGTGTAATGTTATTTATGCTGTAATATGGGAGTAGTGAATGATATTCTATCGAGCATCCTTGGATAAAAGGTTGTTGGTCTCGATCTTCCGAGCATTGCAGAGCTCGTCCACAGAGTCACCTCTTTCAAAAACAGCTGCAGCCCCCATTCCAGTACCTGCAGATAATTAGAAAACAAAGTATCATCGTATGCTCAGCCAATGAGAGAGAGAGAGAGAGAGAGAGAGAGAGAGAGAGAGAACCTATGCACATGGATATAACACCGAAGCGGCAATCTTTGCCACGACGCTTCATTTCATGCAATAGTGTGGCTACACATCGTGCACCTATAGCATGCAGAAGACATCTTGTCATTCCCCATGAACAATAAACAAGCTCAAATATTTTCGTATTCTAGTCTATCAAAATTATTGATGACAAGATTCATATTATGAAATATTTGAGAAGCCAAACATGGACGGTTATGAGCCGGGTTCAGACGAGTCCTCAAGAAGGACGTGCTAAGCACATACGGAAACGGAACATGCACATAAGAACAAATGAAATGTAGAAACATCTAGAAGCACCGCATGGAATTCTTTTTGGCGCAAGCCGAGTCCTCAAGAAGGACATGGTAAGCACATACGTAAACGGAACACGCACATAAAAACAAATGAAAAGTAGAAACATCTAGAAGCACCGCATGGTATTCTTTTTGGTGCAAGCCCATTTATGGAGGTCTCTTTGATGGGATAAAGGAGTGAGTGTTGAGGAAAGCTAAAATGCATGTAGCACATACCTGTTGCACCCAAAGGATGCCCAATGGCCATTGCACCTCCATTAACATTGATCTTTTCTGGATCAAGATCCAGCTTCTTGCGGCAATATACAAATTGCGATGCAAATGCCTGTGGAAAAGCGTTACAATTGGAACAGTAGCAGATATCAAGTTCAAAAACTGTAGAGAGAAATTTCTTTAGATAATAAAGAAATCACCTCATTTATCTCGAAAAGATCAATATCATCAAGTTCAAGACCGGCAGCCTTGACTGCAGCTGGGATTGCAGCTGCTGGGCCAACACCCATGATGGCAGGATCTACACCAACAGCAGCAAAAGTCCTACAAAGAGCTCACCAAATAAAATTTCTCAATACCTGCCCAGTACCTTGACTTTCTTTTCTTCTATCGAAGAGGTCAGCTAGGAAACACATGGCAGCTGGAAAAAATGTAGCATTGGAGGGTTGATTTTTTTTGATAAATAAATAGTTATATTAAGAAGGCGGCATAAAAGGAATGCCACCCGAATACATGAGAAGGCCAAAAGACAAAAAGGCCCTATACAATGCCGAGAGAATTGTAAAGCTCAAACCAATCTAAAAATTGGTCAAGGGATGGAAAACAGTCTCCCTTATCCCAACTGTACAAGCTATTCACCAAAAAAGATTTAAACCTAGACAAGTTTTTCCACCCCTTCAAAAACTCTCGAATTGGAGGATTGATTTGACACAGAAGAAGCTATTGTAGGATTGGCACTGAATGAGGCATTCAGTGTAGTAAAACATCTAATGGGCTCTTAATGGTAATATAACTCTGAGAAACAACAGAATAACTAAAACTATAAGATGATGCGCCTCAAAGAAGATTTATAAAAACTTTGGGAGTATAACTCCAGCACAGTTGCCAATCTCAGGCCTTAATCAATAATCAGCTACGAGGGGCTACCATGAAGGAAATAACTGGTACATGAAGAAAATACTTGTTTCTAGTACGTCAAGCAAATCCATCGAGGATATCATGAAAAGGAAAGATATGTTCCTTGCAGGTACCATGCAGAGAGTGCAACATGTGATTTTCTGCCAAGAACAACGAGAGGAAGGAAACCTTAATGGCCACAAACAAGAGGAACAGAAGGTTATTGATTCCACTAGGGAGAAATGAAAACATGAAGAATGGCAAACATTAACTGATCATGTGGAGTGCCTCAAGCATCATTCCGTTACCTAATCAAGTTTAGAGCACTAGCGATTTTATTGACAGCAAGAAAGATAGCATCACCCATCGATATCAATGCAACATATCTCCTAATTAATATCTTATCAATGGCAACAAAGTTTTTCCAAGACATGAACCCTTCATCTAAATTTCAACTTGATATGAGAGTTGAAAGATTTGAATACGAGGATGATTCAGCCCAATGTGCATAGCTTAACCATCGTATTCTCAATGTAATCTAAGCAGCATAATCTAAGTTCAAACCTGAATACACCAAGAATTGGTAGTCCTTTCTTCATTGCAACACTTCTCTTCATCAGGAGGACGGCTCCAGCACCATCACTCACTTGACTAGAGTTCCCTATCGTATTGCCACCAGAAGAAATAAAATCACAATACCCGAATTCTAAATAAACCTCAAAGGCTCAAACATGTTGTGCTTTCATTTACCAGCAGTGGTTGTCCCATCTTTCTTAAATACGGGCTTCAGTTTTCCAAGATCTGATAGTGACGCATTCGGCCGAATTCCGTCATCAACTGAAATCGTAACAGGCTTCTCATCTCCAGTTTTTGGATCAACAATCTGTTGGCACAAAATATATTACACCAATGCACAAGATCATAGCATCCACACACAAACTTGGTAACACTGAGCAAGCAGAGAAATTCCATATCGCAACTCATTGAGAAAGCAATTAAAAAAAATAAAAAATTACCTTGGTGGCCACGGGAATTATTTCCTCTTTAAATTTACCAGAGGCAGTAGCAGCAGCAGCCTTTTTATGTGAATCAACCTAACAATGTAGGATAAGGAGATCAATAACTTGCAAACATCAAAAAATTGACATACTAACAAATCAAATCAACTCACTGCAGCCTGGTCTTGCTCCTGCCTTGTTACACTAAAGCGATGTGCAACATTTTCCGAAGTAACACCCATAGGGAGTAGGCAATCTTGGGCTTGTGCCATTGTCTTTACCTGATATAAATAGAAAGGGTTGGTCAACAAAAAGCAATCCTGTAAGGCTGTGTCTGGATCAAGAATTCATCTAGGGGTCAAATGTAGCCTGAGCTAAGCAGAGTCGAGGAATCTGTTTTGGGAAAAGAAAGGTGAGGGAAGGAGGAATCCCTTTCATTTTCCTTTTACCTCAACAAATCTTTGGTCCAAGCACAGTCAAGTGGATATAAAATGAACCAAAGAATAAAAATCTTGCTCACTTCATTGTTTCTTATTTCCTTCATTTTTCCTTCTTATCCATAAATCCCTCTTACATATCCATAATCCAAACACATCATCAAAGAATTCACCTCCCCTAGAGAACTCATCAAAATCCAAAATCACAACATGGAGAGAAAAATTTCAAAACATACCCTTGGATTGACTGATCCTTCCCATGCCATTGGATTTGCAGTCATGGATTCCAACCCAGCGCCAATTCCTATTCAGAAGATACAAACAGTATAAAGAATAAACTTCAAACAGACCATGCATCGAAATTCCAGACTTAGGGAGCTTCCTTCAAAAATAGATGACCCTTACCAATATCATAGAATCCAGCTTTAATTGATGCAGCTACATCAGCAACTGCCTGGAGACCAGATGAACACTGCCTATTCACAGTTCTTACCGGCACAGTTTCTAAGCACATGAGATAAAAACATGTCAGCAAATGCTAGGGAATCAAATAAAAAATCCCAAAAAGAAAGGAATAAAGAGAAATGTACCAGGGAAACCAGCATAGAATGCAGCCATTCTGCATTCACTTGCCCTTTGAGAGCCCGGTGCCAATACAGTGCCCACGACAATGTCCCCAACTTCACTCGGATTCACATTTGTTTTCTCTATCACTGCCTGTATCAAATAGTCATCATAGAAAAGTGTATTCTCAATCTCATCAAGCCTCATTTTATATGTTAAGGAAAACTAAATCAACATAGTAGATGACAATAATGATAACTGACCTTGAGAACAGGCGCGAGTAAATCATCAGGATATGTATCCTTGAAACCACCCCTCTTTGATTTGCAAAGTGCTGTCCGATAGGCACTGTGTGTAGCATCAAAATCACACAATGAGCAAGGTGAGACACAAAATTCATTACTTTCCCAGAGTCCAAAAGAATATATAACTTCGCAAAAATATCAGCAGAGTTACTTACGCCACTATGACTACATCGTCCCCATAAACAGAACTCCTATGGTATGCCGCACTATCCCCAGCAGCACAGACAGATGCCTGGTGTGAAGAATATTAACAAATTTAGAGAAGACAAGAACCTAGAGTAAAGCCAAGACATTTACACAACACAAGCTACGATGGAGGTCTATTCATCATCTGCTCACTACCAGAGGATACAATCAAGCTGTAGTATTATGTTAGCAACTCAAAATTCGACCTCGTATGTCAAATTTAAACCCTATATAAAGCTTGGATACTGGGTAACAACAAAAGAATATGGACAAATGAAGTGGAACAATTAATGACACTCCCAAGTGATCAAACTGAGGTCATCGCCTCCCTACTCAGATATGCGTCAAACCCCGTTTGTCTCACTACAATCTGATACGGTCAAATGTTTCACAGAAGGTACACCTTAAATAGAACAACTAACCTAACCTTTATCATTGACCCATATTCTCTAGCCCTGTTTGTTTCATTAAATATAACATCTTCAGGGCCTCCGGCAAATCTTATATTGCTCACTAAAGCTCCAGCGATCTCTAAATAAATCAGTTTACTCAAACTGAAACACTAGTATTACCACAGTATCATATACGCCAAAATAAGGCCCTAAGGGTACAGTTATATATATCTAACACTAGCTATATGGAGGGATCACCTTCCATCCCATTTTTTCTATGCCAAATTGCCCAACAGAAAACTTTGCTCGACTGCATCAATTACACTACATACTTATAACTTCAGTTTTCAAGTTGTCATTACAAGATTTTCACATCCTCTCGCGTGTAAGCACAAATTTTAAAAATTTTGTGGAACACGTATAATAGTTAATTACTGCCTACTGAGTGAGGAATGAGACATACTTCCAATTGGGAAAACTCAGCTGGTTAACCCAATGTCTGTAATTACAGATAAAAACAAATCCACAGATATTCACATAAACATAAAACTGGACCAGATCCAAACACAAAGTGGAAAGTGAAATGGAATAATAATTGCGAGCACTCAGAGCCAATCCAATCCGAGGACGGACACATGATTTTAATATTGGGTGGGCGAACAATAAAATCTTCTTTCCGATGATAGCATGATATATTTCTGTCTATACGTATTACCAAATTTTTGAGAACAATCATCGGTATTTTCCATTGACCAACACAATTACAAAAATATAGTTACAAACAATCGTAGATTCTTATAATCTTGTGCCTCAAAATTTTCAGAAGGCAAATACGCAACCTAAGATGGACGGGTACTGAATTGTCCAAAAAATCTCGGATGGGCGCGGGCCAACTTAAATAACTTTTCCATCTTCGAGAAAAAAAACTGCTATAATTCCAACGAAATTTCGAAACTTGGATGGGACGATCGCCCCGGGCTCATCCGCCCGTGGGTCTGTCCTCGATCAGATCGAGGTGAATCAAAGTCTTAAAAAAAAAAATTGAACTTACGTTGAGAGATGATTGGATGTTCTCGAGGGAGGAAGAAGTGGAGGAAGGACGAAGGTGTTGAAGAACGACTCTCTGCCTCTCGATTGCTCTCTCCATATCTCTACAAATCTCTCTCTCTCTCTCTCTCTCTCTCTCTAACTGATTGTTTGATGAGGGAGAGAGATGTAGATAGATACAGCTATATATATATGGGTGCCTGCGTGTGTTGGGAAGTGTGACGAGAAAAGTTTATCGGGAAGGGGGAATAGAGATCAGGATAACATGAAGAAGTGTCTGTCTGGATTTTCTATTTGGGGAAGCAAACCGAGGAAGGCGATGACTTGATTGCCCACTCTCGTTTTTAGCGCGTGTCCATCACTCGCTAATTGGGATGGCATCTTCCTGCAAAGCGATATCGAGCGGTCGATCCGGCCATCCATCTTGGAACGGACAACTCGGATTAAATATGAGAACATACAAATATTAACCGTCTATTGCTCGGTTGCGATCCGAGCCGTCAATTGCCGAAATGAACGATTGAACCGACTACTCTGCATCCGCTTTTGCGGGGTGCTTGGCAGCGTCCCCGTTCCGTCAACGACCACCATTGTTAGTTATTTTTCTCAATAAAAATGCATTTTTTCAAGTTTTTGTTTTGTGGATCGAATAATCTTTATTGGGACGGAGAGAGTGTACATTTGCGAATTACAGCATGTTGATTGATTGATTTATTTATTTATTTTTGACCAACATGTTGATTGATTTAAATGATCGAAGGCTTAATTATTCATCCTAGAAGCCTAAAAGAGTTAAGATTTCGTCCTCCCGTTTTGAACTAATTATGATTTTGTCCTCATACTAATTTTTATCCCATTATTGCCCTTTTGTTGTTGTTATATATAGTAATATATATAGAGAGCGTTGGAATTAGGGATGAAATCTTAATCCCTTTCGTCCTCGCGATTGATCCCCCGAAGATTTCTCCGGTCAATCCTGAAAGTCTCGTCAGGATATTGATCCTCCATTTTAAATTTGGGCTCCCTATTTTCCTAAAATCCTAAAAGCTGAAAACCCAGACCGGTAGTCCTAAACGCAGAGAACCCAGACCACGCTGAAAATTTCTCCACTCTCTACCCTCTCTCCCTAAATTGAGACCAGTACTGCTGCCGACAAGCGACTAACCAGCCGGAATCGGAACTGCATGAGCATTAACACCACACGATCTAATCACTTCATACCACCGCCGCCGCTTACCGACCATCACCTCCTCAATTTTTACAGCCTCTTGCCACCGCAGCGTGCTGAGGAGTTCTTCTCGCGAGCTTGAACCTAAGACGACGTCGCCGGAGGGGTCTCGCCATTGCAGCTGATTTTCTCTTGTGGCTTACGCCACGAAGGTGACTCGGCCGCCGGGGTCGTTGATGAGTTTCGGCGGAATCCGCGACGGCGGAGTGTGGTGGGTTCTTGTTGTCCTCAGATGATGTATATGGGTGTTGCGATCTCCCTAGTGAAGCTGTTTGGACGGAAACCATAGAAACGTACAGATGGGAGCCATTGAAGGACAATGTTGAGTTTGGTAATCAAGCTTTCGATGGTCTAATTTTGTAGGTAATAGGCTTGATCTAATTTTCCATGACCTTCGAAATTATTTTAGAACAAGCAGATGGGCTTGATGGTTGGATGATGGTGTATTACGTACAAGTATCTGGTTTTTAATTGTAGTTTTTTAATTCATGGTTTGATTATTTGTAGTAGTTACTATAAAATATGTTTGTTTTTTCATGGCAAATTATTTGAACAGTTTCCATGAATCGAATCTTTGAAATATGTTTGTTTTTTTCATGGCAAATCATTTGCAGAAGATGATCAATATTGCATGTATAATGTTCATCGAAATCATGTTCGCATCATGGTGTATTACGTATAAGCAGATGAGTTATTATAGTGGTTTTTGAATTCATGGTAGATTATTTGTAGCAATTACCATGAAATAGGTATTGGCCAACCAGATATGATAAAGTGACCATATTTTATGAAATTAACATGATAAGTTGACCACATTTTTGTATGTATTGATCATGTAAAAATGCCCACGTATTAACCAAAAAGGTCATATTTCTAATTGATCTTCGAAATATGGTTAAATTACCATCAAAACAGGTGTTATCATGATTAGCATTTCATGATTAAATTACCATGTCGATTTCAACGTTTTATGACCATTCGTAATCTAGCTTGAAACCGATTTAATAAACATGACATACACCCAAAATATTATCATTAAAAAATAAAAATAATCAATCATTTTAAAATTACCAAAAAATTCATGAATTGTGATTCTTCGATTTAATTTGAAATATAAAAGTAATAGGATAAAAAAAATAAAAGTAATCAATCATATTTAAATTTACAAAATCCCACTAAATTGGGAAAACAATATTCCAATCAAATCCCCCTAAATTGGGAAAACAATCCAATCCAATCCCACTAAATTAGGAAAGCAATCCAATCCAATCCTACTAAATTAGGAAAGCAATATAATATAATATATGTATATTATAGTAAAAAGGGTAAGAAAGGTAATTCACACACTAAGAGGATAAAAACATAAGCATAAAAAAGGGGCGGGATGATTTCTTACATGACATGGATAAAGAGGATGGATATTTAAATATTGAATTCGTTGATTAAACACGTACTCAAATTAGTGGCTCTAATCTAGTTAATTGTATAGATTTCTTACTAGAAATCACTATCTGTCAACTATGTTCGATCAATTAGTTTCATTTTTAGTCAAATCAATCGGCTCGCTTTTGTCAATTGTATAAATCGGACATCGATCCAAACAAACCTATAGTGAAAATAAAAACTAATACTAATGGTTGGAAGATAAAAAAAAATTCGGAATAAGAACATAGATGTATCTAGAATCGTCTCATCTATATGATATGATGAACGTACTCGAGAACTCACTTGTACCGGACGATCCGAATGTCTGTATTAATACTACTAAAAGAGAAAATAGATGGAGATTGTCCAAAAGTTTTGAATGATTAATTTTTTGGAGACACAAAATAAGATGACTCTTACTTATGTTACTCATTCTTAATTTACAAATCATTCTCAGGATGAAACATCACAATTGAATTCTATGAACAATGCCTGGACAATGGATGAGCAGATAAATACACTGAGAGGAGGTCAAAAAAACATGGTGAATTTCCCTCGTACATGCACATATCAACCCTACAAGAATTGCTGCTATGGACTCTAATTTACAAAGTTCAACCGCAAAAAAAGACGATAAGTTGCTTAGTTTTTTCTACCCTCTTTCTCCTCTCGACTTATGGGGGGGTTGGATAATCTCATCTCTTTGCCTGATTATATCGCTTCGGTTGGACTGCGATGGACATAACTCGAAGCCTGTCGGCTATCTCGGTGAACGATGGCCTGGCTGCGGGATCAGGCGACCAGCAATCTTTCATCAGCGTTCTCCACTCGGCATTGCAACGATCGGGCACGGGAGGCCTCAATGTGTTACTCACGATTCCACCTGTTCAGTTTCAAAATTGATAACAGGGTTACTCATAAAACAGAAACAGCGAGTATAGAACGCTGATGCACGCAACAAAGTTTGAGTTGTCTTACACAGTCCTTATATCAGGGTTTTAAAGGTAAAACATTGTGAAAGCTGACTTTTTATTCTATTATGTAGCCCAAATCACATGAAATTAAACTGTTTTCACGTGAAAATCAACTTGGAAACCAAATCTGTTTTCATTTCAGGAACGCACAATTTGAACAACGTAAAAAATAGCTACAATGTTTCGTCAAAACTGTCCCGAAGCTATATGTAAATAACATAAGAATGTCAGATGCAAAGAATATCTTCAACATTGTACTCTTGTGGACATAAGATAATTCGTAAGCAAGTGGATTAACTAGTTTCTACCAGGCTATGAAGCACGAATACTTCTACATGGGAGTATAACAATGATAGACACAGATTGTTTTCACTGTACTACTTTTACTTGTAAACATAGCTACTTCGAAAGCAAGTGAAGAAATAGTTCTTATCACCTAAGTTTTTAGAGAGGCTAACAAAAACCATTTAGAAGTTGAGACCAAATATTATCGCAGAAGTTACATTGTAATGGAATCTCTCTCTCACGCACGAAATAGTCCTAAGATGATTTGCAACAAAAGTTCTCACAGTGAGAACCGAGGCACTCCGCGTTGCAGTTGGCCCAACAGACATCCATAACAGCAGGTATTACAATATATAGTCACATATCAACGTAATTGACCACTACTCAATGTTCCAAATTTTTGCTAGCAACCATTTGAGAATTCATACCGGATCTCATCAAGATGGGATTCAGAATCACAGATCAGTCAAAAGGGTTATTGGCTACATTGAAAACAAAAAAATTTGCCATCTTAAATCCTACTCCTGAACCTACAATATTTGTTCCATTTTTTATTCAACCTTGGAAAATCATACCTATGATAGCACCACAATGCATGTTTGCGTAGGGCTCCTCCGCAGTCAAGATCTCCCACATTGTGATGCCAAATGAGAACACATCAACCTGTCAAAACAAGTGGAAAAGCGAATGGGGAAAAGAAAAAGATGCCATTATTCAATGTTTTAGACGACATGAATGCAATTATGATTCTAACCTTCTCAGAAACCCGACTGCTGCTGCCATTAAGTAGCTCCGGTGCCATCCATGGAAGTGTTCCCCGTACACCACCAGAAACAAGCGTATTGCGTTTAATTCTCGATAATCCAAAATCTCCCACCTGAAATGCTAGTTCTAGTAGTCATGCTTAAAAGGGGATTTACAAAATAATTGTGAAGATGAGGACAACTTTTGGGAAGTGCATGTGAACTTGAACTTCCTCTAGTTAAAAGCTTTGATGAACTTTCATTCCATAAATGAAAACTTGTCTGTTAAAATGTAACATGGGAAGTTTGAAACAAATTTGGAAGATAAGTACCTTGCATACTGGTCGATGCGGATCTCCCAAATTCACAAGCAAATTGTCACATTTCAAGTCAAAATGAACAATATTTTTCAGATGCAAGTACTCCATGCCAAAAGCTGCATCCATTGCAATTATAAGCTTTTTACGCCAATCAAGTGCTTTTCTGAAAAAATTCAAAACTTCCATTAAACTATTTTCGTGCTAAGAGGATATAGAAAGAAAATTCGAATCACAAACCAACTCACCGATCCTTCTTTAAGAGGACATGTCGTAGTGATCCATTGGCCATGAATTCAGTTAAAGTTGCCAATGTTCCCCCTGGCCCGTCTGGAACAACCCCATAGAATGCCACTACATTCGGATGGTGAAGCTTTGACAGGATTTGAGCCTCTCTCCAGAAGTCTTTTGTCTGTGACAAGAAGTGAGATTGTATATTGGAGTTGCAAACACCTTACGTTTATTTTGGTTTAATCCTATAATGGTGAATTGCTCTTTATAATGTCATCGTTATTGTCTTTCCTTTTCTTCACAACTGGACACTGTACTTCACTAAAAGTACAAATAATGGATAAAAAAGCAGTTTTTGGTTACGCATATAGACTTGCTAAGTCATTTCTGTAGTTTAAGTCGGGACTCACCAACCGCTCTTGTTCAGATGATCTTCCAGCAAAACAGCTCTTTTTGATTCTTTTGATAGCAACATCTGTTCCCCTCCATTTTCCGTGATAAACTGTTCCAAATGTACCAGATCCCAACTCTCGTAGCTCTTCAAGATCATCGTTCCTTATGATCTGCACATTGTCTGAGATATTCAGTCGTACAATCATAATACAATAAGATTCTTCTTTTACCTTTTCATTATCTTCACTTCGTGGGAAAAAAACGAGAGTGAATAATGTCAAATGCAAATAAGGTAACAACAGTGCTTTTATCTAGTTCATCAGGAACCATAAAGAAAAAAGAGAACCAAATTAAAAAATAATAATAGACAACAATCAGCAACCTAGAAGTTGAAAATGAAGCCTAGTAGTCAAAGTTTAATTTCTGAACCTGCAAACCATAGAGGCCGGCTTCCATTTCAGCTATTGCAGCATCACTGAACGACTCGTCTTTATCACTGGCACCACCTTTTACATCCTACAAAAATATATGGCAGTAAATCTTCCGACAAAAACATGAATCACAATGCTATAGTCCGAAAAACAATAAGAAAAGAAGGAAATTCTACAAAGTCCATAACTATATTAGGTCCCATCAAAGTAAGGAGGCTTAACAGCTTAGCACAGTAGCTATAGTTTTAGCATTTATTGAGAAAAAAAAAAAAGGTTCAAAGAATACCTCGTAGTCGGATTCTGGAGCGAAACTCTCAGTATCTGTTTCTCTGGGTGATGAATTCTCATCGCTGGGATCATCATCTACATGAGGCACAATTGTTGAAGATGAAGGGACTTCAGGAGGCACAACGCCTGTTACATCTTCAACAATGTCAGCTGATTCAGATACCTCAAAAAGGTTATCTGAGTTCTCTCCAATCCTTGAGGCCACAAAAGATTGCCCTCGTAATCCTACCATTTCTTCATAGCTTCCGTTAAGATATTTCCCAGGGTCCTCCTCAAGGCCAAGATGGTCATTCTCCTGTGAAAAACCTCTCAGATTTAAAGGGCTTCCAATAATAGGCTCTTCTCCAGGAGATGCATCTGAAACTGTTTCGCTGCTTATCGTCTCACTAGCCTTTTGGCTCTTGACAAGGAACTCAGGTGCAGATGGGTTTAAGTGGTATTCATTAACAAGCTCTCTCATGCTGTTAGTGAAATCTTCCAGTGCGGTGGCTTTGGAATCAGAACTTCTTCCCTCAGGGACATACTCTTGTGGATGAATTGACTTTGTGGGCGAATTATTCATTTGATGTTCCATAGCATTGCGATTCTGCATTGGATTTCCATTTCCACCACAATGTTTCCCATCCCCACCTGAAGGATCACCTTTCTTACCCATACTATTCATCGTGTCTTGCTCCCATTCAGTAAATTCCCTGCTGTGGTCCCCTGACTTGCAAATGGGCATACTCGTATTTTCAACTGACTTCTCAGCAACCATCTCTTGCTGTTGCCATTCTTGTGACAAACTTGACATTGCCAAGGAAGGAGATTTTTCCATTATGAAATTCTGGCCATACCATGGGAGGTCTACATTTTTCTCCACATCACAGTTGGAATTCCCCTCCCGTAGTAATTGTGGATCAGAGAGAGCATGAGGCATTCTATTATAAGACCGAATCGGAACATCAGATTCAGGAAACAGCCGCATTGTATCATCAGGAGAAGAGATGAACTTTTCACCCTGCAATTCCCTATCATTAGGCCTACCAAAGTCTGTATCACTTTGACCATATAGTGGAGAAGAAACAACACAATCTTTGCAAGGATTACGATTAAGAAACCGCATGTCACGAGTCTTGTTGGGTTCTACCAAATGTTTGTTATGAGCATTTTGGTAATTCAACACTTGCAGAGTTACTTGAGGTTGATTATAGAAATGCCCATCACCAAATGCACGATCCTCATACATCTGCATATGGGTATTCTTAGGATCCCTAGAGTGAATTGGCATGGGAGATAAAGGAGGAGACTGACTGAATGATTTGGTTGTGGTAAAAAACTGAGTGGCAGGGTTTGAAAGCATGAGTCTCAAGTTTGGGGAGTCGCTTCCTTCCCTAATCTCCAAGGGTTGAACGGAAGTAGGGGAGTCCCTTTGAAAAGTTGGACTATAGTCCTTAGAACCCCAATGACTTGCTTGACTTGACAAACTATGCCCACTAGAGCTCCTTTTGGGACTCGGATCAAGCATTCCATTAACCGCAACAACATATTGATAATCAACATCATTTTGTTGCACACTCCTTGACTCTAAGGAAACTGGGCTTTCGGCTTCACTAGAAGATGAAACGAGAAATATTCGTAACCTTTGAGAGCTTCTTTCCAAATCATGATACTCCTCTATCATGTGATGAAGGTCCTCATCTGATGATACGGATATAAGCGCATCAAGATCCTCACCTGGAAGCTGGTACTTAATCGTATGGGTTTGATTGCAAATTGCAGAAGTTTTTTTCACTAGCTCTCTATAGGAAAGGTTTTTCCTTATGGATATGATACGCGTCTCTCCTCCAACGTATCTAAGTTTCCCATCATTTGGCCTTGGTAAAATTCTCCCTCCAAAGCTACAGAGGAATTTCATTTTTCCAGATAAAGAACCATCCAAAACTCCAGAGCCACGTGGGTGGTAGGACTGAGGTGAGTCTGATGTATAAAAGGGAGACCCCAATGGCCCTGTAGCTGCTTGATCACAACTAACTTCATTAAAAAAATTACCCGCTTGCTGGTCATTGGCTATGTAATTCCTGTGGTATCTGCTTACCATATCAGCATAAGCCTTTTGCTCTACTTCTGCTGAAACATCCACAGAATCTCTTCTTCTTATCCCAAGAAGACCGGTAAGATCCTCATAGACAAGTTGATTGTTCTGATCATAGTTAAACCCTACTCTCCTCACCTGCCGCTGTTCCGTCTCAGTAATGAGGGGTACTCTTCGCGGTGAAATGCGATCTCTGAGAAACTCTGGCGAAAATTCCTCCCCAGTCTGTATACATATGTTATGTACATCTTTGCCTTTGTAAAATTCATCGATTGGCACAACCTTGGCCGAATCATTATTGAACTGTCGGCCTGAAGTACCCTGAACTTCACTTGTCATGATTTCAATCCACCAAGAACCTTTTGTCTGGCCTTATGAGCCTTATTTTGCGGGTGACCATAAAATCTGACAATAGGTGTGCAATTGCTTCTCCAAATATAACCAAAGAATAACTGGAACAAAGGTCATACTATATCCAAATTCAACACAATATTTCTGTAATTGGCTTCTTCAATTGCATATACAAGAAATGGCCACTCTCACAAACAACTGAAAAAAAAACTGTTACAAGAACGCCCAAGAGGTTTGATAATGTACAATTTCTGCCTACAATCTACCAGTCTTCAAATACCATTCGAAAACCCAACACATTTATACACAGAAACAAGGATTTCCTTTTCAATTTTCACTTTCACCCCATTATAATTTAGACAAAATTCATAGCTGAATGAAATCCCACATCAATATCATCACCTCAAATACACCCATCAGACAGATTCGTAGTGGCATTCCATCTACAGACTCACAAATTCAGCTGTGCAGAAAAATGAGGATCATTAATGAACCAATGGATAATCAACCAATAAATGTTCATGGTGAAAATTGTTGAAAAGATGGAGATTGGTGAGAAATAGAAATGGGTATTAAAAATGAATCAAACTTGAGACGTTTTGCGAGAATATCAAGAATATCCAGATAGATAGGATATGGAATGCAGAATATAGAGAAGAAACAGTCCAAAAGGGTACCTCTTCGTGCACTTAGATTTTCTCCATTTTGTGTGGTTTGCAGCCCAGGAAGTTGCATTTCTGGAGCAAAAATCAGACTTGCTCAAAAGAGGAAAATTGGTGTCTGAATTTGTGTTTTGTTTGTGAGGTGCAGGTTAATGGGGAGAGAGAGAGAGAGAGAGAGAGAGAGAGAGAGAAGGCCGTTGCATGAGGGTCGGGGGAGGGGTTGGAGAGTGCCGTTGCATGAGGGTAAGGGGAGGGGTTGGAGAGTGACATCTTAGAATAAAGCGGCGTCAACCCAGGAGAGGGTCTTCTAACTGTATCTCTTCTCTCTCTCTCTCTCCCTCTCTCTCTCTCTCTCTCTCTCTCCCTCCCTCTCTCTCACACACGACCAAGTTATTTATGTTTGGGGTACAAATCAGTCGAGCCAAGCTTCACAGTATCTAAGTTCAGATTGTTTCCT
This sequence comes from Rhododendron mucronatum var. ripense, assembly GCA_019656295.1. NCBI lineage: Eukaryota > Viridiplantae > Streptophyta > Magnoliopsida > Ericales > Ericaceae > Rhododendron > Rhododendron mucronatum. The sequence goes on from BPLT01000163.1 coordinate 1,268,064, forward strand.
AACGAGCCTAAAACACGAGCTTGAGTTTGGCTTGTTTATAAATGAGTCAAGCCTTAATGAGTCGAGATTGGTTCATTTATTAAACGAGTCTCTATAAACAAGTCAAATCTTTATAAATAAGCCAAGCTTTTGATTATTGAGCTCAACCCGTTTACTAAAAGTTGGGTTTCAGCTTGGCTAGATTACTATAAGAGCCCCGCCTGAAGCTGCTCGCATGCAGCTCAATTCATTTGCCACGCTCAGTTTCATTGCATTAAAAGAAAGGTAATTACGAATCACCCCTCAGGTTAGCTCAAGTGATTTGCGCACCTTAGTTTCAAGGAAAAGATTAGGATTCGAGTTCATGGATGAGTGTTGAATTCCAATTACAATCGAACTCACTAGCTAGTAATCCATTCATGCTATTTTATGGCAAAAATATGAAAGAAAAAAAAAAAAAACAAATTCTGATACTAAAACGAACCGCGCCATTTTGGTTGAGTTTTTAATAACAATTTGGTTTCTATTTCAAGTAATCAATAACCATCGATTACGCTCCTGTTCAGAGATTTAGAACCCAAGAATCCATAACCGTCAATTACGCTTTGGTTCACAGATTTAGAACCCAAGAATCCATGAAAACCTAAACCCAATGGTTTCCGTAAATTCAGTGGTAAGCTGAACGAGACAAACGCAGCGGCTGAGTTCAAATCCTGTCCAAGCAGTTACGGTGTGTAATATGAACTGAAATACTTAGGTACACCAATATTTCCACTATTGTTTAATTGTAAAATTATGTCAGACCCCACTCCGCGATTTCGCCCAGGCCCCTGAATGCCTAAGAATGGCCCCGATCGCGACTGTAGTGCTTCTAGCCTGCTTCGTGTTGCGAAGGAGAAGTTTTTCAGTGCCTGGTGGGCTAGAAGTATTGTTTTCCTGTGAATTAATCATGCTATTTTTTGGAAGCATTTAGTTGCCGAAAGGGCAACTGATCACATGAACATGTTGTCTACCTTTTAATTGGGGAAGAAGTTGTGAAGAGGATAGAGAGTGAGAAGGAGTCCAATAAATAAGTTATTGGCAAAAACATTGCTAATTTTGATTATGCAAATGCCTAAATTTGATTATTGGTTAGGAGATTGCTAAGTTTGATTATTAATACTTTTTTGAACACATATTGCTAATTTTAGCAACTCTTTGATTTTGATTATTACAATGAGGGGATGCTCTAAGGTCTCATTTGTTTGGGGGATTTACTGGGTTGGGATTGGAGATGCAATACCGCGGTCTCAGAAATCCAATGCCTGGTGCCACAAATTGGAATAGGATAACGTATCCTGAAAGAGCCTGTATCCCACTGCCATATTCAATTAGGAATCCCTTGAGGCCTTGAGGGTGGAATTTCATATCCCTCTGCCAAGTAGCACTGCGCGACAGTATCAGCTATGGTCTATACAAAACTTGCAGTTCGCACGAAGACAAAACTGAAAATGTTGCAACAATCCTAAGGAATAACACATCTCATACATACCCAATGAATCTTATATTCCTTCTGCTTATCTCTGGGCAAACAAACGAGCCCTAAGAACAATACTGAAATCATGGTAATACGCACCAAGAAAAATCGCTATTAATCGGTTAAACATTGAGGAAAAACAGCCACTGTACCGTCACCAATAACAAATACCCATTTAAGAAGGAAAACAACAAGTGAAACCACTTCTTTTGTTTCTAGAAAAACAAACTATCTCTGTTCAATCACTTGGAATTTAAAACGTACAAAGGGCAGACAAACAATGCCATGAGAAGCATCATTCCACAACAAAGGAAATGGTAAATTTAAAACCACGAGGTAGTCTTCGCGATATATATTAAACTAAAACCATGGAGTTCAAGCACTTCTTACGATCACCTATAAGAATCGGGACGCTTTGGTTTGCTCTGAACGACAGCCTCAATCTTGTCCAGTACATCAGGGGTCAGTTTAGGGATGACATCAATAGCCTTCATATTCTCTTGAATCTGCATTAGTGGAAAATGGGGGGTTTTTAATGTGAAAAGAAAATTGTTAAAAATGCACCAAAAACAAAAGAATAGACCATATACAACAGTATCACATAGTTGGTCTTCATTGTCGTTTATTCACAATAAGATTTTGAATGTGTAATTTTTTCCAAGGTTCGAGTAGGAAAACCAAAAGCATCAAAACTATTGGAAGCTTGTTTCTTGCATTCCAAACAACTTCTAAAATATTGGTCAACACGTGCAAGACTTTGAGTGCATGGTAAGTTGCTACTTTTTTCTAACATGGTTTGACTACTTCAATTGACATGAATCTAGTAGTCATTCTTGCTCTGTAACAAGTATATTAATTACTCGTGGTCATATATGTTAGAGGCGGAACTAGGATCTTGACCCGAGAGGGGCCAAGACAAGAAAACAAGTTTCACCCGCGAAAATGCACTCACATTGTCATATTTCCATCGTACCTCCTTTAAACACATTGTAATATGGGAAATTGCAATTTTGTACAAAAAGGCAAAAAACAACTCTCAAATATCTCTAATATTCCAAAATCACGAACTCTAAAAGACAAACAAAAACACAGTGGTGGAGCTAGGATTAAGAATCCCGGGGACCCGAGTTATAACGGGAAAAAATTCAACGTCAAACATCTCTCTATGCCTTACTCAACAAATAAGTTAAAAAAAAAAAAAAAAAAACTACCAACATCCTTGGCATTCCCGAGTCAAAGGATAAGCCAAAATACATTTTTCAAGATTGATTATCCATCAAAATAGAACAAAAGTAGTTTAACAATCTATCAAAATGGAACCAATGTGTTTTCAAATCTCGAAAATCATCTAAGATTGGCCGACTCTAAACTAAATTGCATCGCAATTTCCCTTTCGAAATATATAAATACCCATCTGCTAAAATCAAACATTCAAGCCGATTCAATCAAAAAACAACCCGAAAAGCAACAGGAGTCGTCGAGTTCGTAAGTTGTCAAAAACAATAGAAGGAGAAGGGAGGGTTTTGTTTGGAAGCTTTGTTTTATTTCTTCAAGAGTAAAAGGGATTCTTTTTTATTTTGGCTATGAGCATCTGACCCAGGAATTTATTATTATTACTACTACTACTAGTACTACTACTACTACTACTACTACTACTATCAAAAACCTTTTCAAGTACGATAAACTGACCTGATACTCTTTGGTAGCACCAGTAATAACCGAAGAGACATTAGGGTTCGTTGCACACCAAGCGATTGCAAGTTGAGATAAAGACACACCTAGTTCTTCAGCAATCGGTTTCAATCCTTTTACTTTTTTCTGCACGTCATCCACCAACGATCTGTTGGCAAGATTCTACAAGGTTGAACACCACAATCAGTTATGCCAATAAGGGAAAAAGGCAGAAAAATGCACCTACGTGTATGACAGTTCGTTAGGAAGTAGTATGAAATAAACGGAAGAGTTCCTCCCGAAGAACGAGGCTTAAGATGTTACACCTGGACATTGTTGGTTGCATGACTACCAAAGGACTAAGAATGAGTCACATCATACACACAAGCGCACACAGTTCCATGCGATCCCGATATCGAGATTTAATAATTAAATTTTCTACAAGTTACAAACAATTTAAAAGTGCATCCACCAATGATTCCAAAACGGTCAAGACCTAGTGTATCAGCAGGTTCAAAATCTGGTTTTCTTTTGCAATTCCAATTCCATAACTGGTGTGAGGCCAAAATTGTGACTGAATAGGCCTGTTTGTGCTGCATATTGGACAAAAGGTTTCGTTGGAGTCCACAGTTCACGCATGAAAGCATCACTGTGGAATGCGGGCGAGCTCGCACGCTTTAAGCAAGTATAGACATCCATTTAAAGGTGTTCAAATGAAGAAGGAATGAGCGATAAATAGCAGTAATAAATAGAAGGCAGGAGGAAAGATGCCGTGTTCATTCTTTCTCAACCTAGTTAGTTAACAAAAAAACGAATTTTATAATCTACATTCCACATTACCATATTACTGCAGCTAAATTTTCTTCTTGGTTTTACGGTAAGTGCAACTATATATCCTAATCAAAAAGCAGAAACACGATTAATGCAGGATTGCATACCAAATCCAACCAAACTGTGCCTTAAGTACCAATGAACTGAGGTCTGCTACATTTATCCATTTTCGTAAGAAAAAACAAAAACAAAGTGAAATGGCGCAACAGCAATGAAAATTCATCGTCCTATAGTAGTGCACAGTCAATTAAGCATCAATGTATGTCGTTAAAGTACATTTAGCCACCAACACATGAAGTTCTTCAGGATTTTTTCCCTTCTCTTTATATACCACAGGAAACCATGATAGAAGACGAATTATGCAGAGAGCATGTTCATCAGAAATAGAGGGGTCAGAAGTGCAAATTAACTAAGGTCAATTATGTAGTCTTGTCTCCTTCGGGAAAAAAAAAATTACGACGTCTGATGAAACTGTAAATAAAAGGGTAGCTAAGGGAACAGTAACTCCCAAACAAGTTTACCTTGTAATTTTCCAATGAGAACCGACTATCAGGTGGGATGATTCCCCCGAGATATTTCCCAGTCAGAACACCAGATGCAAGTGGACTCCATGTGGTGAGACCTATTCCATAGTTAGTGTACAGAGGGAGGTACTCAGACTCAACCTGCAGTATCACAAAATATGAAACAATAAGAATCAATTACTATGCAAAGAAACCAAGTAGTATTTCAGCTCACAGACGTCCTATCCCACCCATCATCAACGCCATATATACAACAGTAGCAACATTAATAGTGGCACGTAACATGCTACAATTCTTCAACCTAAACTGTCGTAGAATCCACTAGGATATGAACCCACGAGAATTTCCTCAATCTACAAGGAAGAAAGAAGATAAACTCTCAAAATGTGAAGGGAATTTACGGTGAAAGGATTCTATATCGCTTTGGTTACCTAATTGACTGCTTTGGATCATGTTTTAAAGAATGTGTTCCATGCCGCTCTGCTATCCCCCACATGCATATAATCTATGTATGCAATATAAGACCGACCCGCTCCACAAAAACATACAAGACTGACCCGCTCCACAAAAACACAGACCAAAACAATATCCACTTGGATGATTCGAGTAAGCACAAAATCTACCTTACCCATACATGCTACAAGCCTTCAACCAACTTCACAAACCATACCAAACCAATTCATTTGGATTGTAGATTTCAAGGACAAACCAATCCGCATAACTCATAGAACCTGACCAATACAAACCATTTAATTACTTCGGCCCAGGTTTTGAACCACGGTATCAGATTCACAAATCATTTATACCACTTCAAAATCGCATAAAAAGTCACTAAAATCGAATAATCGTATGTAAAATCCAATAAACGTTTCAAAGAGGGTTCCATGAAATTATACTTGAATGAGTTTATATAACCGTACATGCACATATCTATTGCGGTTCGGATTGGTTTGGAACCAAAACCAAAGATATTAATCTGCGGACAAACCATTTGATCCGGTTATTTACTTTCTGGACCAAGATTAAAAATCACAATTAAGAAGCCAAACCAAATCGGCTAGTTAGAATTCGGTTTGGTCAGGATTCACCAACGGTTTTTTCCTCACCCCTACAGACTCCCCAGCACAAACGGAAGCATGCACACACACAGCGACACATCTATATACATAAGACAAAGCTACTTCACAGAACCCACAAGTATCCATTTCACAAAAGAAGAAGCAATGTCTATATCCCGCTTGAGTTTGAGCTCGCATTTGAGATCAGTTCGATGCATAAGCAAACCAACCTTGTGCATATTTTTTATGTTTGTTAAGATTTCGAACCAAACTTGGACAAACCACTGCTTAGCGCAAGGGCGGCTCTAGAGTCCGATCGAGTCCCTGGGTTCGAAAAATGTAATAATTTTTTGTACTTTCTTTATATATAAATTGACTTTTCTTTAATATTTTCCCTACTGAGTGTACAAAGTCAAAACACAAGAAAATTAGCTCAGCCAAATAAAATGAGTGACTCTTTCCTGCTTCCAATGGCGACTGGCTTGGAAGTGACCTTGATTGTCTAAGCCCCAATAAAATGTCAACTAAAAATTAAAAACTTTATTTTACTACTATATCGAATGTTGTTCCACAAAATAATTTTCATACGTTCTTGTCACGGAACTAAAATCCAAAGATCTGGCTCAGGGAACGAGCTATGATGTCTAAAAATTTAAGCTACTCGTGATCAGTTCGTCGTTTGGGAGTGATTCGTCTCATAAACAACCCAACCTCAAACATATTTCTAAAAGCTCATCAAACTTTCAAACCAAACTTGAACAATCCAACTGTTCAGCTCGTTCGGCTCATTTAGCAGGCCTAGAGCGTGGTAAAAGAACCAAATCATCTTTCCCATAACCTCATACAATCAACTTGACACAACCCTCCCAAAAAAGTTCAAATCTTTCCCACCAAAATGCTTATTTTTAAGTTCACATTTTGCGGACGAACAATCTTCATATTACGGAAGAGTAATTATTCAGTAGTCTCACTTGGTGCCCCAACACCTCTTTATCAGTTACGTGGGATCAACATACCTAGGACAAGAGAAATGTGTGGTGGATAAACATGTTGGGGCACCACATGGTAGCGTCCGTGGACAACCAAATAATTGTTCGTTACGGTAACGGAGGGAGTAAAAATTTTCCGTTACCTTATGCCTGGACAACAAATTGTACTCGGGCTGCTCCACAACCGGGCCAACAAGATCCAACCTCTCCGCCACCCCCCACGCCTCCGTGATCTGCTGGGCGGACCACTCGCTCGTCCCCCAATAAAATGCCCACCCGTTATCAATCACCCAGTTCATCGCCCTCACCGTCTCCTCGATCGGCGTCGACACGTCCGGACGGTGGCAGTAAATCACGTCTACGTAATCCATCTCCAGCCTCTTCAGCGACGCTTTCGTACCTTCCACGATGTGCTTTCTCGACAGCCCCTTGTCGTTGGGCCCCGCCCCGCCCCAGAAGATCTTGGTCGATATGACGATGTCGGAGCGCTTCCAGCCTAGCTCGCGGATGGCCTGGCCCATTATCTCCTCGGCCCGGCCGTTGGCGTAGACCTCGGCGTTGTCGAAGAAGTTGACGCCGTGGTCCCGGCAGGTCTGGAGGAGGGTTTTGGCTTCTTTCACGTCGAGCTGGTTGCCGAAGCTGACCCACGAGCCGTACGAGAGCTGGCTCACTTTCAGGCCGGATCGGCCCAGGTTGTTGTACTGCATTTTTTTTATAGATCGGCGGTGGTGGTGCGGTGGCCGGTGGAGAGAAAAAAAAAAGTGGCGTGAGAGAGTAGAGAGAGAGAGAGTAGAGGGGGGCTGTGGGAATGGTTTGGGAAATAACGTGGGAGGGGATCTAGAGATGGCATCTGGCGGTAAATGACAGTTTATACCCTGTAAAGTTATTTTATTTCTGTTGGTCACTGTATGTTTTCTTCTTTGACCTAATTTCTCCCTTTTCTTGTATTTGATGTTTGCACATTCAGTCCGGAATAGGGGCATAAACGAGCCAAGCTAAGCCAATCTACGCAGTGTTCGAGCTCTGCACGTTTAATAAACTATCCTAAAATTCGAACTCAGTTCGGTTGTAAACGAGCCTACAACCAAGCCAAGAACTTAACGAATCAAGCTTGACTAATTTATTTAATGAGCTTCTATACATGAGCCTAGCCTATACAAACAAATCAAACTTTTGCGAGTCGAGCCGAGCTTTTGAGTGTTGTCGAGCTCCACTAGTTTAATAAATGAGCCCAAAACTCAAGCTCAAGCTTGAGCACGATTACTAAACTAGTTGAGCCGCGAGCAACTCAGTTTGTTTGCAGCCCTTGTTCGGAACAAGCAAGGTAATTGGTTGTACTGGTTTTGTGTGTGGCGTAGTTAGAAATATGTATTGTTGGGACTTTATAAAATAAGAACTCCAACAGTAGCCAAGCTTCGATAACAACCTACACCGTACGAGCTTTGTCTCACCTATGATTCTTGTCATAGGGGCAGAGACTAGAGTCTTGGAAATATATCAAACAATATAATTCATGATACTTAACGAAAATGAACATAACTTTTCTAAGAAAAAAATATATATGGGTCAATTTACATGCACCCTAATTAGTTTTTAAAGAGCCATTCTCAATTGTCCACTAGCATCCTGCGGGATTAAAGTCAAGCAATGTCTCTTACAGAAAGCCCCTAGATGGATTGATAAACTTAATTCTGAGGAAGTAAATCCTTATATTTTCGATCTTAAATGTCAGATTAACCCGTTGAGGTTGAACAAAACCAATGTTTCTTTTAACTATTTGTTTTATTAAGCAATGTCTCTTACAGAAAACCAATGTTTCTTTTTTTGATGGAAGAACCAGTTGTAAGCCTCGTTCTGCTAAGAAAAATAAGTACTTTTTGAATCAAAGATGGTGTATTATGAGAGAACTAGTGCTTACTCGTGCCTACGGCACTACGCACCCCAGTTGGAATTGTCTGTGCCTACGATACTTGCTAGCTAATGGCTCGAATATTAGTGTGTAGTATGTGATCTTCTTCTTAGTGGCACGAAAGAGAATTACCCATGTTTATGACACTCCCCCAACTATACATTTAAGCTAGCTACAAAGAACTATTAATTTGCTTATGGAATTCCAGTAAATACCAGGTAAAAAATTTTCTAATACAGTTTAACAATTTAACCCGCTTCGAACCTCACCGCCTACCTTATGGATGAGAGTGTGTCTACACGTGTGTTGAAGGGATATAAATAATAAAGTTTAAAAAAAGGTCATGAAGGGACAACAATTAAGGATGATCATGACAAAAGAACACAATAAGCTGAATATATGGGATCAAATATGAAAAAAAGTTTTGGCCAGTGGAACACAATAATCATTGTTTCTTGGTTGGCCAGTGGGAAAAAAATTTCTTGCCTGGTGGGATTGTATACTGCAAGTAATGAATGAGGCTTGCCCCGATCAACCAACCAACTCCCTCCTTGCAATTACGAACCAATCAAACGAAACCAAATACAGTTCAAAAAAAAAAAAAACGAAACCAAATCAACAAAACCCTAAAATATAGTTCAAAAAAAAAAAAACCCAAATCAACCACAATGTTGAGTGATCAATGAATTAAGTTACCGAGATGAAGAACCAGAGTGAATCGTAGTGGGTGTCAATCTACCATTTGGAGCGGAAAAAAAATCTGCCGCTTTTTTTTTTTGATCCGAAAATTTGCCGCTTGATATGGCTTCATTAATGCGATGTCAGATTATTGTGGAAAGTTGTAATTTGTCCAAACAATGTAAGTTATTTACGAAAATGCCATTAGTATCTAGACCGTTGGATTTGTTTGTATGAATAGATAAAACTTGTGTGAGGGAGAAATCAGAACCATTAAAAAGGAATATTCTTTAGGAATATTCCCAAAGACCCTTCTGTTTTATTATATAGATGATCTGTCTCGTAAAATAAGAAATAAGGTACTCACAAAGTACTCCATTCGTACCAATTTAATTGTCCCTTATTCTATTCTAACAGGCTAAAAAATAAGTTATATATTTAAATCCGTAATGAATTTCATATAGAATATAGATCCTATTTGATAGATCTCGATTAGTTCTATAATACCATATTTTTAAAATCACATAAAATATTATAAATTACAAAATATAATTATTAATTGAAAAGTGACACGAACTCTCGAAAATGACAATTAAATTGGGACGGATGAAATAAGAATCTTAGCAAAACGGGCTTTATTTACTATTTTGATAAACTAAAGGCCAAGTAATTGATTGGTTTAAAAATCCAGGGAATTTCATATGCCATGATGTGCTATTAATATTGATGTAATAGATGGCCAAAATAGAAGAATATCAAAACTATAGGGTGGGGCCCACGGCTCCGATTCTGTTTACGTGGCCCATGTATGATCTCGTTACGGTTCATGTGTTTTTTATCACACCCATTCTCCAAGTACTGTACAAAAAAACGGCAATCGAAAAATGATACACCCACCGAAGGGAATCCCACCGCACCGCCCACCGCACGCTCGCCGGGCCCACTTCAGCCATCGGACGGCCGATCCGAATCGTCCAAAAAAATTTAAAAAAAAAAACCGAGTGGGCCTAAGGGAGAATCAACGGCATCCGACTTGTATAAGTGCTTGATCCGAACTTCAAAAAATCTGATGATCCGAGCCATTAAAAATGAAAGTTCGGATCGAGCACTTACACACATCGGATGCCGTTGATTCTGCCTGGGCCCACTCGATTTTGTTTTATAAAATTTTTGGACGGTTCGGATCGGCCGTCCGATGGCCGGAATGGGCCCGGAAAGCGTGTGGTGCGGTGGGATTCCCTTCGGTGGGTGTATCATTTTCCGTATTTTATTTTTATCTGGTGGAAAAGGTCGAGCAGCTTATTCGGCGAAAGGGACAGGAAAGAGATTGCTGAATAATTGCTCTAAAAGGAACGGGTTACCTAATCGAAAACAGATTACCAATCGAAGAGCCACGTTTGAGTTGAGTCGCGGATTAGGTCGCTCTCTTTAAAATATTTCGAGATTCTTTTTAAATTGTGCAAGCAGTTCGTTGAGCACCACATTGTCCCCAGGATAAAACATCACAGAATACATCACCTCTGCTCGGACTTCTCTGCACAGAACAAGTCTGGAAGAGTGAATTTATAGATGGAGGAAGGAGCGGCTAGGCTAGTTTTTGGAAACAAAAAGAGAGGTGCTACTGGTACAGATTTCATATCTGTACCAGAGAGTACATACTCCTTTTAGGCCCGTTTTGGATCTCCAAAAAATGATCGGAGCCGTTCATTTTATTTAAAATATTTTTTTATGGACCCTTCCAAAAATATGCTCAATCCGGTATCAATTAGAGTGTGTACGAAACATCCAACTTTGTCCCAGAATCCAAACTTGAATTCTAAAGCAAAGTTGGAAGTTTAGTAAACATTCTTATCGATACTAAATTGAGCTTATTTTTTGAAAGGACCGTTAGCAAAGTATTTTAAACAAAATGAGCGGTTCCGATCATTTATTTGAAACCCAAAACGGGTCCAAAAGACGTATGTACGTGATGTATGTACATAAACATATATACTCATAGACTTTCTGGAACAAGAAATCAAATCACATCAGTTGCTTTGATTTTGCACACGTTTTCAATGAACACACTTACTTACTATTTTGATAGACTTAACAATTCTGCAACAAAAAACCGTTTCAGAATTTTAGCAAATCCCAAATTTGCACCCCTCTGTAGTGGAGCGAAATATCCGAAGGTTCAATGCCCGGGATTTGATATGATGTTCCTAACCAAATAGTTGTCTCAGTTCATCTGCTCCACACGGAGCCGAGATACATCAGTCGTACACCTTATCCGAAGGATAAAGTGCCTGGAGGGACCCAGCCGAGCTTCGATCTTGTTCCGAAGGAAGAAGCCCGTTTGTTCGGATGTGATAGCTGACAGAGTTCTTTCGTTCGGTGAAGAGCGCTGCCTGTTGCTCTTCGTTCCTTCGGGTACGATGACTTCGTTCGGAGGCCACAGATCTAGAACCTTCTGGAAGGTTCCAAAGAAACGTGGGAGAGCCTCTCTGATAAAGGATGGGACAGCTCTGAGTGATGTGACCCCCCCTTTATTCTGACTGGGCGGCTCCCCTTTCCCCAACAGGCGGCATTCATTTAATGCTACTGACTCGTGATGTCATCCGAGCGTCACCGAGCACGTGGGTGACAGAAATGGCCCAATATACACTCTTTCCCTCTCTGCCTATAAATAGATGACTTCCTCCCCCAAGTAAAAGGTGCAACTTTTCTAAACTCTCCTCCCTCCTAGCATATTTTCTTACTAAACTTCTTCCCGGCTCCTTTTCTGACTAGATCGTCGGAGCTTCTTCCCGGAGGAACAACCCCCTCCGGTTCTGCAGGTACCTGACGTCCGGTGCCACGTCGCTCGGTTCAGAAGGGTCAAGATTGAGGAGAAGAAATCAGCCCCCCCCACAATTGGCGACTCTGCTGGGGACAACTTAACCTAGCAACGTGGACCTGATTTCTACCCCCATCTCGACACTATTTCAGTCCGGTTCGCCCACACTCTCACCTTATGGCTCAACACATCCCACCTCCTGGCCCGGAGAACTTCACTTTGGGGCTGTCCGGGTATGGATCCATCAACCATGAACACGAACACACAACACTCCCGCATCAGTCGGTCTCTCGACGGCTTTCGTTTCCACCAACAGAGCTGGATGTTGCCCTGGCGGAGCAAAAACGCCAAGCAACGGTCATAGCCATGCTACAACAACGCCTAGAAGAGCGGGACGGTAACCAACTTGTCACCCCCGTTGCTGTCCATCAAGCTGGACCTAGTCAACCGGTGAGACGCCGAAAAAGAAGCAGGAGGTCCCACCACAACCGAACTACAGAACAAGCAGTACCCGAGAGACGAACCGTCTTCGAGCGTCTGGAACCCATCGCTCGGCCACAACAAACGGGCTCCCGCCCACGGATGGAGAGCCTTGACCGAACGGAAAGCACTCGATCTTCGGCGACGCACTCCACGGCGGGAACGCAACGAGCGGAAGCATCGGGCCAGGGGCGTCGCCCATCTAGACATTACTCGGACGTCAGAAAGGAAAAAACGGCCCATGGATCTGAACGATTCACCTCGGCGAAGCTACCATGATGAATTCCCCGAACGATCCGTCTCGCCATATCGAGATTCCGAGTGTCGCCATGACAGAAAGCTAACGGAAGGGTCGCGAAGTCGTCTGACGGTTCCAAATCAGGAAGGACGTTCGGAAAGGGCTAACACCATCACCCTTTACGACCAATTCACTGGACTTCCGACGGTGTACCAACCGGTGGCTGGTCCTCGGGAGATTCCACAAACTCGGCCAGGAGGGTCCAAGCTGGGCCTTGCACAAAGAAGGGAACCGGGAGAACGAGGATACAGGGCCGAACGTCCTCGTCGGCCCCATCATGAACGACGGACGCCCGAGCCTCGTCCAACCTTGCCAATTGCAGTAGTCCAACCGAGCCCTGCACCGGAGGACAATTCGAAACTCGGGAAGGCGAAAGCGTCCCCCTTCGTAGACGCTATACAGCAAGAGCGACCACCGGAGCGGTTCGTCATGCCGAAGCTCAAACGGTACGAAGCCAAAGAGGACGCAGTCGTGTTCGTCTGCCGCTTTCGCCAAATGATGAGCCTCCACAACTTCTCTGATGCACTTATGTGCAAAATCTTCCCCCTCTCGTTAAGTGAGCCAATCATGCTCTGGTACAATCAGTTGAAGCCAAAGTCCATCACCTGTTTCAACGAGCTTGAGTTGGAATTCACGAAGAGGTTTGTAACCAGCAACATTCAACCGAAGACACTTTCCATGCTGGTGAACATGCGAAGGACCCCGGGAGAAACTCTTCGGCTCTACACCGAGCGATATTGGGAGGTATACAATCTTATTCCTGACTGTGATCAGGGCGTAGCTGCTGAATCATTTATGAATGGCTTGGATCCAAATTCAGCCATGTTTCGGGATCTTTCGAGAAATCCACCCAAGAGTATGGGGGAACTAATGACCATTATAGAAAAGGATTGCGTACATGAGGAAGCAATGGCCGAACGTCATGTTCCGAAGGCAGCGGAAGCGGTTAAAGCTCATCCTGCGGCTCGAAAGCAAGTGGCCAACGTCGGACAGACGCCGAGGGTTAATCAGCCAAACAACCGAAATCGACCCCCGCAACACCAGCAGCACGTGGTGCAACAGAAACGGGAACCGAGGCCAGACGAGTACATTGCCGAGCAAACCACCTTCACGGAGCCCATCTACAAGCTTCTCTCTATTATCGGAACGCTCCCATTCTTCTCTTGGCCGACGGGACTCCTCGGCACGGCTGGCCAGGGACCTGGGATGTGCTCATACCACAAGGAGCGAGGGCATTACACGACCAAATGCCAGCCATTTAAAAGGTACTTGGAGGAGCTGGCTGCGGCTGGACATCTCAACCCCTGGATCGACACTCGGAAAAGTCCACTTCCGCCCCCGCCTCCATTGCTCGGGGGTAACGTTAGTGTAATTCAGGGGGTGGCTTCGGCGGAACGTGTATCCGAGTTACAGACGGAGATCAATACAGCCGTCGCCGCCTTGTCAATTTGCAACATTGGTACTTCGGCCAAGAGGAAATTCGAAGATCCGAACCGTGACGGCCCCATTACTTTTAATTCCGAAGATTTGAAGGGAGTTCAGATCCCCCATACCGATGCCCTTGTCGTTACGGTAATCATTGACAAATCCACCGTTCAAAGGGTGTTGGTAGATCAGGGAAGCTCGGCTGATGTGATGTTTTATTCTACTTTCAAAAGTCTCGGCCTGTCCCCGAATCAGCTTCGGACAGCAACAGCGCCGCTCGTCGGTTTTACGGGCGCCCCAGTTTGGCCACTCGGTATGATCAACCTCCTTGTGAGAGCCGGTTCCCGAGTGATTGACGTCGAATTCATAGTGGTTAGCTCTCCTAGCCCCTATAACGTCATCCTCGGTCGAGCCTGGCTCCACGGGATGCAAGCTGTGGCTTCAACCTACCATCAAGTCGTAAAATTCATCGGGTGGAACGGCAGACAAGAAAGCCTCCGAGGGGATCAGGTGCAGTCCAAGAAATGCTATATCAGCACAGTCACGACGAACCAAAGCTGCTTGGAAGTGCAGTGTGTGGATAGTGGGGAAATGGATGTGCTTGAAGGTGTTGGACTTCCGGCCGAGCAAAGGTCAACCGAGGAACTCATTTGCATGCCTATCACGGAAGATGGCACCCGGTACTTTCTCGTCGGCAGTTCTCTGACCGAGGATGAGCGGAATGAGATGTTCGACTTCCTCATGCGACACATTGAGGTATTTGCTTGGACCCCGCAGGAGATGCCAGGAGTAGATCCCTCATTTGCGACCCATTCTCTGAACGTCGACCCGAACAGAAAGCCTGTGGTGCAGAAGCTTCGGCGTTCCTCGGCTCTTCATGTTGATGCTGTGATGGCAGAGGTGGATCAATTATTGGAGGCAGGGGCGATAAGAGAAATACTTTACCCCACTTGGTTGGCTAATCCTGTTGTGGTTCCGAAGAAAAATGGAAAGCTGAGGGTTTGTGTGGACTACACGAACCTCAATGATGCTTGTCCAATGGATAGGTTTCCCCTCCCTCGGATCGAGCAAATGGTGGACGCAACTGCGGGCTGTGAGCGGTTAAGTTTCATGGACGCCTACCGAGGGTACCACCAGATCGCCCTTGCAAAAGACGATCAGGAAAAGACAGCCTTCATATCACCTCGGGGGATCTACTGCTATAATGTTGTGCCGTTCGGATTGAAGAACGCTGGGGCTACATTTCAACGAACGATAACATCCATGTTTCCGGGGATGCTCGGACGAATACTGGAGGCTTATATTGATGATTTGGTATGCAAAAGCAAATTCGCTCGGGATCATCTTCGGGACCTTGGAGAGGTTTTCTCCGTCCTGAAGAGACGAAAACTGCGGCTCAACGCTGAGAAGTGTGCGTTCGGCGTCAGCTCTGGAAAATTCCTTGGTTACATTGTCAGTCGCCGAGGCATTGAAGCGGATCCGACGCAACTCACAGCTGTGCAAAACCTCCGAGCTCCAACTACTATTAGGGAAGTGCAACGTCTTACAGGGATGGTTGCAGCATTGAATCGGTTTATTCGGCGCTCGGGAGACCTCTGTCGACCGTTCTTTCAAGCTATCAAAACCAGCCGCCGAAGATTTGTATGGACCGAGGAGTGTGAGCAGGCTCTGCAATCACTGAAAGATTACTTATCCTGTGCTCCTCTCCTCGTCAAGCCACAACCTGATGAAGATCTGTATCTTTACCTCGCCGTCTCGGATCATGCCACCAGTTCAGTGCTTGTTCGGAAAGAAGGGACAGAGCATCAGCCAATTTTTTATTCAAGCAAGACGATGACGGATTCTCAGACTAGGTATCTGCCTATGGAGAAGTTGGCATTGGCCCTCGTTTCATCTAAAACGAGCCTTTTGCCTTACTTCCAATGCCATAGGATCGTGGTCCTTACTGAGTTTCCTCTCAAGGCTGTGCTTCGGAAGACGGATTCCTCGAGTCGGATCCTAAAGTTCTCTCAAGACTTGGCTAATTATGACATCCAGTTCGAACCTCGGACGGCGATCAAGGGCCAAGCGTTAGCTGATTTTTTCGCCGAGCTTACTCCGGGCTTGCAAGATGAAGCTAACGCCTTGACTCTGGCAGAGACCGAAGCTCGGATAGCAGCGACCGAGTCCCACATGGAATGGATCCAACAGCCAACCGACGCACGACGCACAAGATTCACGCTCGGCCAAAAGCGCCCTGCTCATGAATGGAGCTTATTTTCTGGAGATGCTTGGCGGATGACTGTGGATGGAGCGTCAAACATCCATGGGGCTGGGGCTGGAGTAGTTCTTGTATCGCCCGAGGGGACCGTGCACGAGCATGTTGTCTCAATCGGCTACCGAGCGACGAACAACGAAGCCGAGTATGAAGCCTTAATCGCTGGGTTGCAAGTTGCCCTTCGGCTTGGTGCGGATTCTGTTCATGTATTCTGTGACTCTCGGCTGATAGTGGGACACTTGAATGACGACTATCAAGCCAGGGATGAACGAATGAACGCCTATGTAAGTCACGTTTTGGTTCTCCTGAAACAATTCGGACGTGTGGAAATTGAGTGGATCGCTCGGGAGCATAATGCTCACGCTGACGCCCTCGCAGGCCTCGCTTCGGTATACCGAGCCTCGGGCAGTCGCACGATAGTGTTCGACGAGGTCAACACTCCGAGCTTCGAACCCTCTGACCCACCGGTCGCAGCCATATCGTTCGGCACTAGCCAATTGGATCCTATTGTGTTGTATCTTCAGAATCAAACCTTGCCTGCAGACAAAAAGGAAGCTCACAAGATACGATGCCGTGCCGCTAATTACTTTTTAGATCCCAACGGAAGTCTCTACCGAAGAACTTTCACGGGCCCAGATCTGAAAGTGGTGTTTGAGTCTCAAGTGGACGGTGTACTGGATGAGTTACACTCGGGTAGTTGTGGGGCTCATTCAGGTGGCCGAAGTATGGCGCAGCGAGCTTTGACTCAAGGGTACTGGTGGCCGAAGATGGTGAAACAATCCGAAGATTATGTGAAGCGCTGCGTTCGGTGTCAGAAGCATGCTTCGCTCATTCACCAACCAGCATTTCCACTAAAGATGATCACAAGTCCTTGGCCTTTTGCAGTCTGGGCTTTCGACATTGTGGGCAAATTGCCCAAGGCTCCTGGAGGTTTTGAGTATTTGTTGACTGCCACGGACTTGTTCACTAAGTGGGTCGAAGCCAAGGCAATGGTGAAGACAACAGCCGCTGACGTGGAACGATTCATATGGAGGCACATCATCTCGAGGTTCGGTGTTCCATATGCCATTCTCTCGGACAACGGCTCGCAATTCGTTGCTGCTGCCCTCAAGGCCTTCTACAAACGACGCAAGATCACGATCCAGAATTCTTCGGTCGCGTATCCTCAGGGCAATGGTCAAGCCGAGGCATCCAATAAAACCATCACTCGGGGGCTCAAGCGTCGTTTGGATAGGAAACTCGGATTGTGGGTTGAGGAACTCCCTCATGTCTTGTGGGCCTATCGTACTACGCCTCGGCGTTCCACGGGACGTACTCCGTTTTCAATGGCCTACGGCATGGAGGCTGTCCTCCCCCTATCCACGTTGATTCCCACAGCCCGTACGGAAAATTTCAACCCAGTGGATAACAGTGCTCTCGTGGGTTCGGAATTAGATTTTGCCGAAGAACTTCGCGATAATGCTAACCTACGGCATGCCGCGTATCAACAGGAAGTTGCACGAAGCTACAACAAGAACGTTCGGTCACGGCCATTCAACGTCGGGGATCTCGTCCTTCGGATGGTTGTAGAAGCCAAAAAGCTGACGAAACTCAAGGATCCATACGAGGGTCCTTACCGAGTGATCGAGAAAATCGGCCATGGGGTTTACAAGCTAGCTGAGATGGATGGTACTCCCATACCTAACCCTTGGAATGCTCAAAAGCTTCGGAAGTTCCATGGCTAGCTGTTGTTTCACTTTTTTACTTTTCTTTAATTGTTATTTCTGTTCAACCTTGTAAGCCTTTGGGCCATTATTAATAGAAGTTTCTTTTTTCTTATCTTGTTTGTTTTCTGTGTTTTCTTTTTGTAAGTATTGGGTATCTCACCTAGCCCACTTTTAAGCCGTTGGGCTCCACATCGTGTTCGTATGGGTCATATTCGCAAAGCCCTCGGCAATTTCTTCCGGGCGATCTGTCCTTCGCCCTCGGTGCATTCGTTTGGGCGTCTCTTGCGTCGCCCTTATCATTTCGTTCGCTCGGGAGAAATCTTCCTCTATGTGCCCTCGGATGATTGTTCATTTACTATCTGCTTGAATTCCCGCCAATGTCCTTCGGCAATCCTAGCAGATAGGGGGCTATTATGGGAAGATCGACTAAGATATCCGAACAGAAACATGATGGAGCATAACCCATAACATTTGCACGACAGATATGTACTTATCCGAACATCACGGTTAATTCACAAGCGAACCAAATAACCGAATAACAATACTTGTGACAATTTCATTTCCTTACGATAACCGAACAAAAATACTTGATAATTTCATAATTTCATTACATTTCCAAAACGAAACAGAACAAACAAACAAAAAGAGCAAAACGCCCAAACAACTCAAGGGGCTGGAGTGGGGAAGAGCGGCAGAGTAGGATCATCTGTCAGGGGAGCTGGAGTGGTGTCAACCTCGGTAGATGCACCCACGGGCGTCACAACAGGGACAGGCTGCGCCTCAGCAGGCTGCGCCTCAGACTCGGTTGGTTGCTGTGCTTCTTCGGCCTGTGGCGCTTCGGCTTGACGACGAGGGGGAACCTCAACCAGCAGTCTCCGCTCGTCGTCAGCCTCCACGCCGGCGTCATCAAAGCCCGTGTTGTAGCCCAGCATGAAGCTTGCTTTATGCTGGTCTTCGAGCATCTCAGCCTGGGCCTCGGCGAGTTCTTCTGCGGCTGCTTCCTCGGCCTCGAAGTACCCCTTGTCGTACCCTTTGCTGTACTCCTTCGCCAGCTCCACCTTCATCTCCTCTCGGCCAAGAGCTCTGCCCTCGGCCAACCCTTCGTCCTTCCCTTCCAACCTGGTTTTTTCAGCAGCTTCCTGCAAGCCTTTTACCAAGTCGTTGAGGTTGAACACTTGAGCCTCGAGTGCTTTGCGTGCTGCCTCGGACTCCTCCCAGCTTTTTTTATATTCATCGGCCGCATCCTTGTTCACCTGTAAAGACTGCAGCAGCAGTTTCTTCCTTTTCTCGTGCTCGGTGAGATGAAGGTTGACACTCATAATGGACTGGGAGGCCTGAGAGGAGCAATTTATTAGATAAGGAGACAGAATAAAAGGAGAAATAGAACCGAAGAAACTCACCCTCGCAGCATGGTAATAATACTCGGTGAGCGCAGCTTTAAGCGAGGGGGGAGATTGAACGTCCTTCGGCAGTCCCACCCCTGACAGTAATGTCAAGGCAAGGGAAGGATCCTCCCGAAGGCTGTCGGACTGAAGGATCTGCTTCTTGTCCGGAGTGATGAAGCTCGGCGCCCATGGAACAGTGTCTACAGCTGTTCCCTTCCCCTTGACCGCCTCGGAGGCTCCTCCCTCGGTCTCGGTCTGCACCGTTTTTTGTTTTTTGCTAGCCGGTGCATCCTTCGGTGCTAGAGGAGCAGGCGGAGTAGCACGTTTCTGAGTTGAGGGGGGAGGCACCTTTTTGCTCGGTGCCGAGCTCGTGGCCTCTGCCGCCCCGGCTTTCTTTGAAAGGCCCGCGGCCTTGCCTTTCTCGGCAGCCTCAAGCTTCTTCTGAAGTAAATCTTTCATGTTCCTGGGAGGCATGTTCTCTGCTTCTTCGGGGGTCGAGTCTTCGGCCGGTTCTCGGATGAGTCCTCTGAGAGGTCTGTCCTCGCTCGGAAGTAGCTCTTCGGGAAACTCTGAAGATGCTTCCTCTCCCTTGTCTGCTTCCTTTCTTCGGATCCTACCACCGTACGCCGCTTTGTACTGGAGAATGGTGGGAGCGTCCCTCTCTTCCCAAGGGATGGTGAGAAGGGTGGAAGCAAGCTCGCAATTTCTAGCAGCTCTGGACAACGCCTTGTTCACCCTTGTCGTAACTGTCGAACAAAACAGAAAACAAAACATCAGTCCGAAGAACAGAAAATGGACGAAACAACTTAAGGAAAGCAATAAAAATCTCTTACGAGGTTCGCCTCGGTGTGTGGCAACTTCGAATTGCCCGTATTCCGTTTGGGGAAACTGGTAATTACCCCGAACCTCGACGTAGTCCGAGGCCCATTTCTCGGAGTCATACATCCCTTCAGGAATAATTTTGGCCATGTTCCTTCGGGAACACAGATAGTATCTTGAGTACCTCACGTTCCGAGACATCGTATAGGTCTCAAAAATGTGATGAGCTTCCAATGGGTACATCTTTAGCTCGGCGAGCTTTATTATGGAGTGGATGATTCTATAAGAGTTGACGCTCAGCTGGCAAGGCGTGAGCGAGAAGAGAGAGAGGACCTCCCTGAGGACTCTGTGCATCGGGAACCTCAGGCCACCTTCGGTAATGGCCATCAGTGGAACCGTGATGTGTTCATCACTGAATCTAATCCGAGAGCCAGGGACCGGTGTGACGACGACGTCGTTCGGGATTTTGTAATCCCTTCGGAAGGACCTCATGCCCTCTTCGCTCTCGAAGGATTTCCAGTACGGGCATGGATCCTTTCCTGTTCGTTCAGGAATGACGTCAGGATCTAGTGGGACTATCTTCCTCTTCTTCCTTTGGGGTACGGATGGGGCTCCGATAGTTCCTTCGGTACCCTCGGCTTGACTCGACGAAGCCGTGGCCGCACCACCTTCGGCGACATCTCTGTCAGATACGGTTTCCTCGGCCTCATCATCTCCTTCAGCCTCTTCCCTCGGATTGTCCTGCTCCCTTTCCGAGGGATCGTCCTCTAGATTGATTATTTGACTCTCTGGCGGCATCGTTCGGAGAGGAGTGATGCTGGCAGGGATGTCAGTTCCCGCAGAATCTCCGGAATCCCCGCTGCTCTCCCGAACACGGTAATGCCGAGCTAGGTGGGAGATAGCGTCGGAAATAGCGAGGTTCGAGCCTCCAACGCCTAAGTCTGCGCTATCTACCGAGCGAAATGACTCCCCGGACGAAATCGACGCAGAAGAAGCCATACCTATAAGCAAAAGTGCAAGGGAAGGACCGTTAGCGAATTGCATGGTCGAGTCCTAATGTGCCTATGTTCAGTGAAGCGTGGATCTGAGGGAACCGATCCTCCCGAGAGACGACTAACCGAGGCAGGGATTCCAAGTTCCGAGTAAACGATTAAAAACTGAAAAGAGGGTATTCCTATCGGAACTCGGAAGAACAGATGTTGAAGATTCAACTACGTTCGGAAGAACATTTGAAGATCTTCAACGTGTTCTACGATTTTCTACAGTGCGCAGGCAGGAAAAAACGGGCAAAAAACAAGAAAAACGACCCAAATACGGTAACTGAGAAGCATGAAGAGTGTGAGAAATCAGAGATACCTGGAAATCAACGACAAAATCTGGGTCGAAGTCTTCAAAATCGTCGCGAATCTGCAGATGGTTTGAGTTTCTGAGAATGGGAACGGCTGGAACTGTTCAAACGTCTAAGAGAGAGAAAAAGTGGCTCTCTCTCTCCTCTCGTCGCCTCTTTATACCTAGGGCGGAAATCGAAGCGTCGCCGAGCCCCCAACCGTAGGATTTGGGCGGGAGATTGATGTGACCGTCGATGCTTGACACGTGGAGACCAATGGGCTGCGCCGTATCGATATCCAATAGCGGACGGACGCGTGGCTTCCTCTGGAGCTGGCGGTTGCAGTAGCATTAAATGAAAGGTACGGGCCTGACGATTCGATATCTTTCTGACGTTTGACATGGTTCTGGCGTTCGGAAGTTCGTGTCATCGGATCTGGTTCGGTGGCGGCTTGTTCCTCGGCCACTACTGATTTTTCAACTCCTCCTTCCATTCCGAAGCGTAACAGCTATGGAAACAGGAGTTGAGGGGCTATTGTAGTGGAGCGAAATATCCGAAGGTTCAATGCCCGGGATTTGATATGATGTTCCTAACCAAATAGTTGTCTCAGTTCATCTGCTCCACACGGAGCCGAGATACATCAGTCGTACACCTTATCCGAAGGATAAAGTGCCTGGAGGGACCCAGCCGAGCTTCGATCTTGTTCCGAAGGAAGAAGCCCGTTTGTTCGGATGTGATAGCTGACAGAGTTCTTTCGTTCGGTGAAGAGCGCTGCCTGTTGCTCTTCGTTCCTTCGGGTACGATGACTTCGTTCGGAGGCCACAGATCTAGAACCTTCTGGAAGGTTCCAAAGAAACGTGGGAGAGCCTCTCTGATAAAGGATGGGACAGCTCTGAGTGATGTGACCCCCCCTTTATTCTGACTGGGCGGCTCCCCTTTCCCCAACAGGCGGCATTCATTTAATGCTACTGACTCGTGATGTCATCCGAGCGTCACCGAGCACGTGGGTGACAGAAATGGCCCAATATACACTCTTTCCCTCTCTGCCTATAAATAGATGACTTCCTCCCCCAAGTAAAAGGTGCAACTTTTCTAAACTCTCCTCCCTCCTAGCATATTTTCTTACTAAACTTCTTCCCGGCTCCTTTTCTGACTAGATCGTCGGAGCTTCTTCCCGGAGGAACAACCCCCTCCGGTTCTGCAGGTACCTGACGTCCGGTGCCACGTCGCTCGGTTTAGAAGGGTCAAGATTGAGGAGAAGAAATCAGCCCCCCCCACACCCTCTATGCGCGCACCCGATTATCTAATTTTGAAGTCAGTATTTAAAATGGCCTTCGGCTTTAGCCCATTTTTTCGAGTGCGCGAGACCTCTCCTTGGGTTCTCATTCACAAACCATTGGTGTGCAATGTCATTCAAGAAAGAAAGGAGTTTTGTAACTAGACAATGTGGGATAAGAGACAAACACAATATTTTATAAATACACACCAAAGTCCCAACAGAGATGGGAGCAGGTGAGAGAATGAAAACTGGGAGGAAGATTTTCAGTGCATGATCGGGGTCGTTCATTTCAGTTTTGGACGGCTCCTATTTGGAGAGAAAAAAAAATGAGAGAGAAATAGGAGAGAGAGTTTTGGGATGAGAGGAGAGAGATTGTTTTAATCTGGGCCGTCCAATACACTTTTGGACTGCTTGAATGTGTTGCTCGGACACCGTGTCAGCCGGTTGACGTGGTACCCACCGATCACCCAAAAATTTCTCGAAAACTGGTGACGACAATTTGGAGCTCATTTCCATTCCACTCTCCTCCCATTCTCGGTCCCGTCTAGTATCGGTTCTTGTGGACTCATCTCGGGCTCACATACAAACAATTGACACCGTTGGTTTTGTAGAGCTTGTTGTGCATATTCAAGCATGTAAAAAATTTTAATTGCATTGGAGACTTAGTGAAACATGTTTACCTTGAAGCAAATGTATTGTGCACGTTGAATTGGGCCCATTTGTTTCAAGATAAATGTGTTTCGATATGTAATCAATCGGTATCCACTAAACATGATTCTTTTCATGGTTGAAGATCACTAAACAAACTCTACATTGTGAACGGTGTCGATCATCGTTGTGAGCCAGTGATGGGTCCAAAAAATTCCAAAGAGAAATCACGTGATCAGTGGCCCTGATGAGTTTGAGCCAGCTATTGCCCAAAGGAATTTTCCTCGTTGGCACATCTTTTAGTTCTATTCTATCAACATTTGCCCTCCTGCCGCAAGTAGGAACTTGAAAACCAAATTCTGAGTTTATCCACCTGCTTGCATCCTAGGTAGGACCGTAGGGCGGCTAGGGCCCCAAACGGACCAAGCTGTTGACGAGCAGTTCGAGACTAGCTTGTTTGCTAAGGCTCAATTCCGTTTGGTTTGTTTAATTATCGAGCTAAGCCAAACTCAATACTTTAAAATTCGACTCGGTTCAAAAAAACTTAGCTCGATCCGAGTATGGGCTGGGCTCATTTAGTAAATGAATCGAACTAGACTCATTAAGGGGTTGTCTTGTTTACGAGCCAAGCTCGAGCTTAAGATTTAATCTCGTTTTGTAAACCAACTGAACTCACTACAAAGCTCGGCTCGGATCGACTCGTTTCGATCTATTTCTTTTCGTTGGTCAGTTTTTGTTTTAAATCTTTTGTGAAGTATTGATACGTGTGTTGAAGCGAGAGATTTGAACTTCTTTATATTTTTTATCATGAATTTTTATTTTCTAAAGCTTTCACAAACTAATAGTTGCCGAAACCATGTGCTACAAATTATATTTTCTAAAAATAAGCCCTTTGTTACTGTTAAAAAAACCTTTCGAAGTCAAACTTTTGGTCACCATGGACTTTCGATGATCAAATGCATAGTTGGCTAGCTCTGTATAATTTTTTAAAAATCCTAGATGGGATCAACAAATGGAGTTGAGGTTTGACTCTTTTTTAAAAAAAAAAAAATTGGATGAAACAATAATCCTAAAATTTGAACAAGATTAATAAATTTGGCGCACACGCTAACATTTTTCTCATTTAGATATTTTGGTACCATGTAGATATAATAGAGTATTTGACATATCTATAAGAAGATTATTTTCACCACCATATATACATCGTTAGCTGCAGAGGGAGTTTACTGCGTACGTGTGTTTATAGCAAACCTAAGATTTCACTGCGTGTTACGAGGCTTGGAAAATGGGTTTAGCCCCCCACTAAAAGACTTTTTAAATACATGAACCAAAACATTGAAAGAGAAATTCAAAATATTTAATGCCTTGTTCCTTTTAGTTTTCAAAAAGTATTTTTCAAAAAATACCCCCTAGATTCCCCCTAGATTCTCCCTATTTTCAACTTTTCTCTCTCTATCTCTCTCCACTTATTACCTCTACTATTTTTCAAAAAAAATTTCAAATCCTAATCCAAACAAGGCATTATCCCACTGCCAAGAATTTCTGGCTCCGCCCCTAATCATCGTTGTCAGCCAGTGATGGGTCCAAAAAATTCCAAACAGAAATCACGTGATCAGTGGCCCTGATGAGTTTGAGCCAGCTATTGCCCAAAGGAATTTTCTTCTTTGGCACATCTTTTAGTTATATTCTATCAACATTTGCATCTCCCTCCGGCCGCAAGCCCGCAAGTAGGAACTTGAAAACCAAATTGTGAGTTTATCCACGTGCTTGTATCCTAGGTAGGACCGTAGCCGTAGGGCGGCTAGGGCCCCAAACGGACCAAGCTGCTGACGAGCAGTTCGAGACTCGCTTGTTTGATAAGGCTCAATTCCGTTTGGTTTGTTTAATTATCGAGCCGAGCCAAACTTGATCAATACTTTAAAATTCGACTCGGTTCAAAAAAGTTTTGCTCGATCCGAGTATAGGCTCGGCTTATTTAATAAATGAACCAAACTCGACTCATTAAGGGTTTGTCTCGTTTACGAGCCGAGCTCGAGCTTAAGATTTAATCTCGTTTTGTAAACCACCTGAATTCACTACAAAGCTCGGCTCGGATCGACTTGTTTGGATCTATTTCTTTTCGTTGGTCAGTTTTTGTTTTAAATCTTTTGTGAAGTATTGATATGTGTGTTGAAGCGAGAGATCTGAACTTCTTTATATTTTTTATCATGAATTTTTATTTCTAAAGCTTTCACAAATTAATAGTTCCCGAAACCATTTGCTACAAAATATATTTTCTAAAAATAAGCCCTTTGTTACTGTTAAATAAAAAAACCTTTCGAAGTCAAACTTTTGGTCACCATGGACTTTCGATGATCAAATGCATAGTTGGCTAGCTCTGTATAATTTTTTAAAAATCCTAGATGGAATCAACAAATGGAGTTGAGGTTTGACTCTTTTTTTTTTATAAAAAAAAATGGATGAAACAATAATCCTAAAATTTGAACAAGATTAATAAATTTGGCTCACACGCTAACATTTTTCTCATTTAGATATTTTGGGACCATGTAGATATAATAGAGTATTTGACATATCTATAAGAAGATTATTTTCATCACCACATATCGTTAGCTGCAGAGGGAGTTTACTGCTTACGTGTGTTTATAGCAAACCTAAGATTTCACTGCATTTTACAAGGCTTGGAAAATGGGTTTAGCCCCCCACTAAAATACTTTTTAAATACATGAACGGAAACATTGAACGAGAAATTCAAAGTATTTATCCGTTGAACCGGCCACTTACTTTGATAGCATGCTATCATTTGACATTTGAACAGCTAATAGGACCATGTATATTATTGGTATCACTCTCACCACGTGAACTTCAATGATATCCATTACCAACTAATTAATCCAGATTAAAAAAAAAAATCATTCAGAATTGGTTTATTCAATATTTATGAGAGATGAGAGACTTTCTTTTTTTTGACATGGAGAGATGAGAGACTGTGCCAACCACAACATGACGGATTTTGGGTTATCTAAGGCCTGGGCCATTCTTTGAAACTGCTTGCAATGGATCATCTTGGTTAGTGGTCTGCAGGCTGCAGCCCATTGATGACTGTTTTGAGCAATGCTATGTACCCGACAACTTATTCCGAAAACACCCCGAAATTGAACCATTTGATTTCTCTTTTCGGGGTATGTCGGGGTATTGGTGTAAAAATTAATTATTTTTGTAGGTCAGTTTTTGTTTTAAATCTTTTGTGAAGTATTGATACGTGTGTTGAATCGAGAGATTTGAACTTCTTTATATTTTTTATCATGAATTTTTATTTTCTATACTTTCACAAACTAATACTAGTTCCCGAAAGCATTTGCTACAAAATATATATTTTCTAAAAATAAGCCCTTTGTTACTGTTAAATAAACCTTTCGAAGTCAAACTTTTGGTCACCATGGACTTTCTATGATCAAATGCATAGTTGGCTCTGAATATATTTTTTAAAAATCCTAGATGGGATCAACAAATGGAGTTGAGTTTTGACTTCTTTTTTTTTAAAAAAATGGATGAAACAATAATCCTAAAATTTGAAAAAGATCAATAAATTTGGTGCACAAGCTAACATTTTTCTCATTTAGATATTTTGGTACCATGTAGATATAATGGAGTATTTGACATATCTATAAGAAGATTATTTTCACCGACACATATAGTTAACTGCAGAGGGAGTTTACTGCGTACCTATGTTTATAGCAAATCTAAGATTTCATTGCGTGTTACGAGGCTTGGAAAATGGGTTTAGCCCCCCACTAAAAGACTTTTTAAATATGTTAGACCGAAACATTGAACGAGAAAATCAAAGTATTTATCCTTTGAACCAACCACTTGCTTTGATAGCTAGCGTGCTATCATTTGGCATTTGAATGGCTAATAGGACCATGCATGTACATTATTGGTATCACTCTCATCACGTGAAATTATTTCACGTGAACTTCACTGATATCCATTACCAACTAATCTAGATTAAAAAAAAAAGAAACTTATAAAAGATCATTTAGAATTGGTTTATTCCATATTTATGAGAGATGAGAGACTGTGCCAACCAAAAATATGGCGGATTTTGGGTTATCCAAGGCCTGGGGCATTCTTGAAACTGCTTGCAATGGATCATCTTGGTTAGTGGTCTGCAGGCTGCAGCCCATTGATGACTGTTTTAAGTAATGCTATGTACCCGACAACTTACTCCGAAAATGCCCCGAAACTGAAACATTTAATTTCTCTTTTCGGGGTATGTCGGGGTACATAGAAATTATTGTTACTGTTTTAGCCTTCTGTTTTGCAGTTTATGTTGTGTTAATTACCATACTAAGTTGTAACTAATCGATGGCCTTTCAGTGTCTTTTTTTGTCAACGCTGTATTTATCAATCGGTGGCGGAGGGTGAACTAGCGGGTTAACAACAAAACAGGGCTCGATGTCTGTCCACAGACTCGAACCCCAAATCGTTCCACTTAGAAGCCGAAGGGTACTACCAGATGGGTTAAGAGCACGTCTTACGGGCTTTTAGTTAATTAATGGGTGGCTTTCCTTTGACAAAATGCTGGGCCGGTCCTATTTTTGTAATTCACGGCTGAGGAGATCCTTTTCATATAAGTCCAATTGCTGAGAAGGTCCTGTGCATGTATTTTTACAATATTGCCCTGATGATGCCAGAGGGCAGACGCGCACAACACACCAGCTATTGATTGTCCGTCCACGTCTCTTTTTTTTCGACACACCAACTGTGTACTTTTCTCCCGCCTGTCACCAAAGACGGCGACGCCACCATCACCAACGACGCCACCATCCTCACCACCGCCCACCGTCCACCACCGCAGCTGGTTTCAACCACCGCCCAGGAGCCCGTCAATTTGGTTTCGATCTCAGTCGACCGTCAACAAATTCCGAGCCATGGCTTCTTCCTTGGTTGTGAGGGGTTCGTCGAGCTGCAACCGTCGCTCGCCTCTCCTCTCCGCCGTCGTCGGCTCAAGCCACTAACCTAGTCCAGCCCGGTCGACTGAGATTGTCCCGTTCCTGTCCCAGTCGTACATCTTGAACGGGTCGCCAATCTCCTTGATGTTGCTGTTGCTCTCGCCTCCGCCACTACGGCGGCAAAGTCGGTGAACTCCTCGAGGCAGATCGCACCATTGCCGTCCTCCTCCGATATCAGCCCGTTCTTTGCTATTACTGTTGCTCTTGCCTCCACAGCCGCGGGCCGGGAAGTCGGCGAACTCCTCAAGGCCGATCGCGTCGTCGCCGTCCTTGTCGATCTCCGTCACAGCGTCGGTCAGGTCCCCGAGGTGATCAGATTAGGATCGATTAGATCAGATTAATATCACTTTATACATAATTTGCTTTGTTTAATATTTTTACTTTATAATTTCACTTTATACATAATTTTTGTTTATTTTTCGTTTTTTAATATTTCAACATAAGCCATGTGTGTGGGTGATTCATATACTCTGATAGCACACATCATTTGCTGCAACACATCGATTGTTGCAACATATAATTTAGACAGAAGTTAACACTGTTAATTGTAAAAAAAGACATAATTTAACACTGTTAATTATAAATTTAGACAGAAGCTAATACTGTTAATTGTAAATTTAAACAGAATTTAACACTGTTAATTGTAAATATAAACAAAAATTAACACTGTTAATCGTAAATTTAGACAGATTTTAACACGGTTAATCGTGGCATGGTGGTGGTGATGGTGGAGGCGTGCTGGTGGTGGTTGTGGTGGCGGCGATGTTGTGGTGGTGCTGGCGGTGGTGGAGAGTTGGCGGTGTTGGTGGCAGCGGCTTGGATAAATTTAGACATAATTTAACACTGTTAATCATAAATTTAGACATAATTTAACACTGTTAATCGTAAATTTAAACAGAATTTAACACTGTTAATTGTAGCGTGGTGGTGGTGATGGTGGAGCCGTGGTTGTGGTGGCGGCGGCGTTGTGGTGGCGGTGGCGGCGGCAGCTAGTTCATCTCGTCGATATCTCTCTCCAATCGCCTTTTTTAACATTGTTAAAAATTAACATTGTTAATTGGAGTGTGAATTTAGAGAGAAATTAACCCTGTTAATTTAGAATAAAATTAATACTGTTAATTATGGTAATGGGGTAGTGGCGTTGTGGTGGCTGTCATTGTGGTGGCGTGGTGGTGGTGGTGGTTGTGGTGGCGGTGGCGGCAATGGTGGAGGTGGTATTGGAGGATGTATGAGCCGAAGGGTTAACACTGTTAATTGGGGTGTGAATTTAAATAAAAATTAACATTGTTAATTGTGGTGGTGATGGAGTGGTGGCGGTGGTGGTGGTGACGTGGTGGTGGGGGTGATCATTGTGGTGGCGGTTGCGGCGGCGGCGGCGTGGTGGTGGTGGCGGCGACGGCAATGGTAGAGGTGGTGTAGGAGGATGGAGGTGGTGTAAGAGGATGTATAGGTCGAAGGGTATTAACACTGTTATTTTGGGTGTGAATTTACATAAAAATTAACACTATTAATTTAGACAAAAAAATTAACCCTATTAATTGTGGTAGTGGTGGGGTGGGGTGGCGGCGGCGTGGTAGTGGGGGTGGTGGTCATTGTGGTGGCGGCAGTGGTGATGGTTGCGGTGGTCATTGTGGTGGTGGTGGCGGCAATGTTGGAGGTGGTGGAGGAGGATGTATGGGCCGAAGAGTATTAACACTATTAATTGGGGTGTGAATTTACATAAAAATTAACACTGTTAATTTAGACAAAAATTAACACTGTTAATTGTGGTGTTGGTGGAGTGGTGGCGACGTGGTGGTGTGGTGGTGGTGATAGCGACGTGTTGGCGGTGTCGTGGTGGCCATCGTGGTGGCGGCGGTGGTAGTGGTTGTGGTGGTGGTGGTGGCGGCGGCAATGGTGGAGGTGGTGTAAAAGGATGTATGGGCCGAAGTGTATTAACACTGTTAATTTAGACACAAATTAACACTGTTAATTGTGACACAAATTAACACTGTTAATTGTGGTGGTGGAGGAGTGGTGGTGGCGGCAGTGGTGGTGGTGGCGGTGGTGTTGCCGTGGTGGTGGTGGTGGCTGAATCGTCTTGATCGTCTCTTTCCAATTGCCTTTTTTTTTTGCTAGGGGTATTTTTGTCAACAAAATAATGAAGAGGACCTACTGGACTATGGGCTCTTTGGGCAGGACCTAGTGGACTATTCTTCACCCAAAGAGGACCGGCCAGGAAGTTCCTCCTTTCCTTTACACGGTTTGGGGACGCAGTTGATGTTTTCTTGACCCATTTCGTCATGGTCTGTGGCCCATTGATACCATAGCTGGTTGCTAAACTCTTATTCTTATATGGGCCTTAGCCCAATGTTACTATGGAAACCCTTTTGGGCTTGCTAGCCCTTTTTTTTTTTTTTTGGAAAATAACGGTCAATAACGTGTTTTTATAATTAATACAAGTTAAGGATATTTTTAACATTAACAAATATTTTTAGTATGTCATTGACATGTATTAATTATTATAACACGTCCTAAGCAGTCATTTTTCCTTTTTTTTTTAAAAATCAAAAACTACCATCAACACTGAAGTCACTCAGGCAAAAATTATCTAAGAGTTTTTTATAAAGAGAAAAATCACGAAAAAGATAAGTTAAGTTAGGGACTTTAGACCTACTCACCTCATAAACTAACTTCTATTGTTAAAAAATCAAGAAAATCGAGCTCGGTTTGTGGTTGATCGGCTTTGTTTTTTTTTTTTAATAGGTGTGCGCAAGCTGATCCGGACATCCGATTATAAAAAAAAGTTAAAAAATAAAAGCAAGAAAAATCGACTTGGTTAAAAACTCATTTTGAGATTTGACCTAGCCAATTTTAAAGTCTTTTAAAATTCAATGATTGTTAAACTCGTAAGAATTGTATCAATGATTGTCATGTCACATGGCTTGTGACAATAGATATCGTTTGGCTACAATGTCCAAATCAAATGATTACAACACCAAGCGTCATTAGGGGGAAGTTACGTACAAAACAAAAAATTGCCATTAGGAAAATATTGATGCCACACAAAATTACACGCACCTGCACATATACTCGCAAACGGTCGTGCCCAGTGCCTTTAGTGTGTGTAGAATTTATCCTCAAACAAATAGTTTGTCTGGCTGTCAAGGTTTAAAAATTAAGGATTTATTTTTGTAAGATCTCAAATTTGAACTTCTTCCTAGGTACTATGGCTGTATCCCAATTTTGATTGCACCCGTTGGCGTACAGTGAAATTAATCTCTTAGTATTAATCGATATATATGCGTTTAATTTGACCTGAACACATAAGTTACCAAACAATAATTAGTGTGTGCGGAAGTTTGGGTGTACAGTTCTAGCATTACTCTTGTCACTTTGTCATTTCTACACTCGGATGAATTTTAAAATTGTCTCCATTTTTTAAATTAGTTTAACCTAAACTCATGAATTTTATAATCACACATTCTCATTTTTTGATTGCAAAAGTGAGGACATGCACATTGCCCCTCTCTCTCTCTCTCTCTCTCTCTCTCTCTCTCTCTCTCTCTCTCTCATATTCATATACGTACGTAGGTGTATTCTGTAAAATGTGCATGGGGTTGTCAACCATTATTGTTCTTTTCTCATATTTTTAAATTTCTCTGGCATAAAAATCCACGGTTGTGATTTGTCAAAAGTGAAAAAACTTCCGGCAATCACTCCGCAAGCCTCGATTCAGTAAAAGAAAAGTAAAGGGAAACCATGAGAAATGTAAAGTGTGTGTATAAAGTCACCCTATCCCACAATTATACTACAAATTGGAAATTGGAAATACTTACAAATGATGAATAAAAGGTCAGTCAATCAATCGAGAAACTTTTGGGTGCCGAGCAGGCATTTTGTGGTGGTATCCGTCGGCAATCAAACCGTCCAAATTTGTTTTGAATAGCTCAGATTTATTTCAATTGAGAAATTTTTTGGATGCCGAGCGGGAACCATGTGGCGGTACCCGTCGGCGATCCCAACTGTCGAAACGTATTTTGAATGACTTAGATTTATTACAATCGAGAAATTTTTGGGTGCCAAGCAGGTATCACGTGGTGGTACCCCTAGGCAATTCCAACCCTCCAAACGTGTTTTGGGCGGTCCAGATTTATTCCAACTGAGAAATTTTTGGGTGCCGAGCGGTACCACGCGGCGGTATCCATCGGCGATCCCAACCATCGAAACGTATTTTGGATGGCCCGCATTTATTCTCTCACCTCACCCCACCACTCTCTCTCCTCTTCTCTCTCTAAATTCCAGAACATCCAAAATAGCCACCGGGCACCCCAAAACTTCTCCAATCCGAAGGTTGGTTTCCTTGATGAGCGGTGAGTGGTTTAATTGGGTCCAACTTTCGTATAACCGCGTCTTGAGCTACATTTTACTTTGACCCTCATTCGTGTGCCGGACCCACAAACTTTGGGTGAAGTTTGGTAGGAATTGGACCCCTTCGACACTAAACTTACCAGCTTGTAGGTATTAGATCGAAACCATTCACTTTTTAGATGTTGTTAGAGAATGTCGACCGCCTTAAAAAAAAAACACTTTGATGGATTACTTGTCGATGTGATTTCAGAATGCATTTTATTTGTAAAAAAATTTGATTCCAACACCGGATCAAAAAGAAGAGTTAGTATAAGGGAATCGAGCGGTCCATGAAAATGATCGAGATCGTCTAATTTTCCAATTTGTGGATTATAGATTCAATCGTTGACTTTTTAGAATTCGTTGAGAATGTCAACCAACCAAAAAAAACCACGTTGGCCAAATACTTGTTGATATCATCTCGCCATGCATTTATCTGTAAAATAATTTGATTGCAACACCAAATCGGAACCCATTTCACCCATTAATTTTCAAGATAAGTATGTTCAAAATCATATCAAGTAGACTCCAATCAACATTACGCGATATATATATATATATATATATAATTGATGTCACCGATGAGCTCTAGATAATGAACGTTTAGATCATCCAAGTGAGCCTGGAAGGACCCACAGAAGAGTAAGCTGCAATGAAAACGGGCCCATTATTTTTTTGTTTTAACATAGCTAGGAATGACTTCCACACTCTATGCACGTTTCAAAACAAACCCACCCATTATTCGTGGATCTAATTGGTCCGCTAGCTGGATTTATATCCCCACGGGGATGGCATCCCACCAGCTCCACCCGCCCCGCCCCATTCCCTGTCCTAAATGAGTTGGAGATTTGGGGATTTTTCGGAGATCGGGTAGGGGGTGGGGATAATTTTTAAAAAAAACGAGGAACAGGTAGGGGATGTGTATGAGTCTGTTCCTGCCCCATTTATATATATATATATATATATAAAAATAAGTTATATACATAAATAAAAGTTATATAGGAGTACTATATATAAGTGAGGAAGAAAGAAAGAAACTAAAGCTTACTGTCAATTAACATAGAAGTAATTGAATTCATTTACCATAGATAGAAAATTAGTAAAAAGAAGAGCTCAAATTGATAGTTCTAGTTAGATAATTATTGTTCACATCGGAAACTCATGAAATAGCGTCATGTTGAGAGACTGAAAAATCGAAGCTATAAAGAGCTCTGCGTGTGTTGTTTGTTCTTAGCGTCTTGCTGGAGGGATACCGGATTAAGAACACCGATTTTGTCTGTGATTCCAGTTGGATCCTCGATTCTCCACGGGGATCCCCGTTCCCCATTTGGGATGGGGATGGATGGTAAAAATAATTCCCAGGTGAGGATCGGGGAGGGGATAGGGATGGATTTGAATTTGAAGATCAGGGACGAGGATAGTGGTACCCGCCCCATTGCCAACCCTAAAATTGATTCCCCAGGAATTATTTCGGCAATACACGTAGGGATAGTTTCATTTTATACCACAAACTACTGTCCGTACTTGCAACAAAAATCGCCCCGGTCTATATTGCAAACTGAACGGTTTTGATGGGGTCATGGGGGTCACATGCACCCAATCACATTCAGATGATTCGATCACTTTGCATAGCCCGTGATCATCCAAGCAAAACTTAGATATCAGTACCGGTGGAAGATAACTTATATATATATATATAGAGAGAGAGAGAGAGAGAGAGAGAGAGAGAGAGTTAGGTTCCGGTAAGGGATCCCTCATTTTTTTTTTAAATGAGGGACTTCCATTCCCGATTGAATTTCGATGATCCGAGCCGTTCAAAGTGATCAGAACGTGATTTTAAGGGTCCTCGCTAGAAATCAGCAAAAAAAATGACCGGGAAGGGCTTCATCCGAGCAGTTTTCATTAAACGGTTCAAAAAAAACTGCTCGGATGAAGCCCTTCCCAGTCATTTTTTTTGCTGATTTCTCGCGGGTACCCTTAAAATCACGTTCTGCACACATTGAGCGGCTCGGATTTTCAAAATTTGATCTGGAAATGAAAGTCCCTCATTTTAAAAAAATAAGGGATCCCTCACTTGAAAATTCCTCTATATATATATATATATATTGACTTGTCAAAATCTTTTCAAGTAATCTTCGAAAGAATTTGTATATTCCATTAATGAGTGGAGAGATATAGATAGAGAAAATCTATCGAGAACCCGTAAGCAGGAATTTTGAGACCCAAAACGAACAAGTCGTAGTCGCTGATCTAGTCGACCAAGTGTTAGATCCCACATCGGCTACTTGAGGAAGAAGTGAATGGTATATATTGTAAGGTCGACCAACTATTGTATAACTTGAGATTAATGTTTTGAGCCACGTGATTAAACGAATGGTTAGCAGGTTAGCTGGCGCTGGTCGTTACAGGTGGTATCAAAGCTTGCACCATCCAGAAGTGTCGAGCGGATCCCGCAAGAAGACGTGCTTGGGTGGGCCCGTCAAGTGAGGAGCTTGAGCTGCTTATCGTGCTTAAGCGGAGACTTGTCCTACATCACTTGGTGTGTGGAAGTGATGGAGCTTGGGGCGCAACGGGGATGTTGTGGTTCAAGTGGGGGAGATTGTTAAATCTCACGTCGGCTACTTGAGGAAGTAGTGAATGGTATATAATGTAAGGCCGACCAATGACTGTATAACTTGAGGTTAACCTTTTGAGCCACGTAGTTAGACGAATAGTTAGCTGGCGAGAATTGTTTCACCAATTGAATGGTTTGGAGTACATTATGAGCTGTACTTGGAAGTACAAGCCCCACCATGCCAGCAAATGACCTCATGGAAGTGTTCAAAGTGATTCGGTTGCCATTTAATTCCATGTGCACTAATGTGTGCATGCATGGTAGGAGACATTTTGGGCCAAGTGATCAGTACTTCACTTGTTTGAGATTCAACAATGAACCACCAAGACTCACCATGGTGCAGGTTATCCATATACCCATGTGGGTATGATGTGCCTTTATGAAAAAAATAGCCAATGTGCATGTACGTATAGGAGAGTACTTGGTTGAGGAGAGGTGGTTTCAACGAAACGTCTACGTCCACCGCTTACTTTTTTACGGCTCTTTCCACTGCTCTCATTTCACGATCTGGATTTTAAATATTCTTCTAGGGAAGAGTAAAATTCGGACCATTAATTGTCGAGATGGGCGGACAAATTAAGAGAACGGCGTGCGGGGGTGGAGGTAGTAGTACCGCTATTGTTTCAATAGAAAAATACTTGGATTTTTTGAGTCTCCATAGCTACTTAGTGGGGCTAAACATATACGTTTTCGACGAACAAAACACGCGGTGCGATCTGAGCTTTGACCTTGACATACGTATGTTTGGCCAGATTCCCTATAGATGGAGGTGTGAGACAGAGGACGATACTCGCTGATGGGTACATGAAAATAGCCTTCCTGGGTATATCCATTTTTCGTGCCGCGAGGAGATTGTCTTGGTTGAGAATCAACCCGCTCAAAATTTGCACCAATGCGCGCAAAGCTCTCCCGGCTCGCACCTTTCCTCTCGTGCAGCTCAACCTTTAACGCATATAAGTACCTAACCGGAAGATAAACACCTATTCTAGCTATCTATAAAGGTACAGCCCCTTTTGATGTGGACAAAAAAAAAAGCTGGCTCACAATTTGCCATTTCAACATTGTTGAAAAAAGTTCAACATTTTTTACACATGAGATTAACTGATGCTCTCAATAACTATACAAGGGCAAAAGAGGAAAAGCAAATACTATATCCACCCACCCCACAAAGTGGGGCAGTTCTTTTATCCCTTCTTTGGCAACTGCTTTAGTCTTTTTTTTTTTTTAAATCCCAATAGCGAGGGAAGTATTTTGCTTCAAAAATGATTATTACTTGCACACACATCTCGTGCGTCTCAGCTCTAGTGAAAATAAATCAAGACAAGGACTACTGTGTACTCTCAGTCTCCCACATCTGCAACCTGTGTTATGATACTCTGGTAGAGCACTCCTATTTCATAAGTTCAAATTGTTAGGAGAGAATAGAAATACAGGAATGTTTTTTTGTGTGGGTAATACATGGTGTTCCGAGCCAGTCTGCGCGCACCTTAGACTAATCCCTACAGCCCCTCTCCTACAGCTGTTTTACACGTTTACACATGGGGGGTGAGGTGGCCCCAAGAGCTGTTGGTAAGAAGAATCAAACATGGAACCTTAGAATGAAACAAACACCTAAATCGTAGGCCGAGACCACTTGACCGATCCCTTGAGATTTAAGTATAGGAATAGAGCCATAGACATCAAGCTTTCCAACGCGCAAATGTTAATGCATCTTCAAATCAAAGCCTCTTAAGCTACGGCTTTGTGCGCCCACCATCACGAGATGGCCCAACCTAAATTGCTCAAATTAGGAGTATGACCTTATGCCAAACCTTCTTTTGTGATCCTAATTAACCAGCTTAGGTGTATTAATTGGAGTAGTCATTAGCCGTCCTATTAGCTTTGAAGTATTGTTTGGGACACCTCTTCAAATGTGATAGCATATCAAACTTGAATTATAATTAGCTATAGACTAATTCATACCATCAAGATCATCACTAACCTCAAGCTGAATTATCATATGATTATTTACAAAAAAAGAAAAAAAGGAAGAAAAGAATTATCATAGGTTTGATCGACAAGCTTTTGTAATTAATTTGTTGGTAAGTAGTTTTATGGTAGTTTGTGACGCAATAAACACGAGCGACAAACCTCAATCTAATAAGGGTTAGACAGGTGTTCAAGGCCTAAAATTGAGGGATTTGCTTCCCTGTAAGGTCTCAGGTTCGAAAAGACGAAAACCTTTCAGGTGCTATCAATTCTTTCGAGACTAGTCCATATGGAGATTTGCTCCGGCTTCAATTGGGCTCTCCTCAAGTGGACAGTCGAATTGGCCCCAGGGATTAGTCGAGATACTCGTGAACTATCCCGGACACCTGAATTACTATAAAGAAAAAAGCCCTCAATCTAATAACATTCCTGCAAATTGTGATAGTACCATTAAAATGAACAATTCTAGGGCCTAAGAAAATTAGGATAGTGGGGTTTTTGGGACTTCTTTTCCCATAACCGCAGAGAATTTCAACTTGCCCTCTCTGTTAGACAAAACAAGACATAAATAAACAGAGAAACAGAGGTATGTTTATTTACAGGGATAAACTACGTAAATTACCCGAAACCGCACAGTTAAATTCGAAGTGTTTTCACGGTTCTACACACACAGCAATCTGTGCACAGATTGTGCACAGATTTTGTTGTTGGGTCCACCACGGGTCTCACACAAATCATCCGAGCCGTTCATTAAATGTAAAATATTTTTTCAAGGGGTCCCGTAAAAAATAAACTCAATCCAATACCTATAGATATTTCATCCAACCATCTAACTTTTCATTCAGATTTCCGGATAATGAAAGGTTATATGGTTGGATGGAATACCTATAGGTATTGAATTGAACTTATTTTTTACGGGAACCCTTGAAAAAATGTTTTACATTTAATGAATGGCTCGGATGATTTGTGTGGGATCCGTGGTGGGCCCCACAACAAAATCTGTGCACAATCTGTGCACAGATCTGCTGTGTGGGTAGACTTTCTGTTTTCACACTTTGAAACGATAAACAAATGTGAGATGTTCTGAGAAGTTTTTGGGTGTTGGGCGGGTACGACGCACGTGGTACCTTGTCGGCGATCCTAGCCATCCAAACGTGTTTTGGCAGGTTCGGATTTTAAAGAGAGAAAAAGAGGAGAGAGAGTGGTCGGGTGAGGGGAGAGAGGGGGAATAAATCCTAACGGTCCAAAACACTTTTGACGGTTAAGATTGTTGACGAGTACCGCCATGTGGTACCCGCTCGGCACACACAAATTTCTTGATGTTTGGACCTCAAAATGTCACGCAATAACGGAAGATTTCCCAAATTCAACTCCTTAACAACTGCCCATCCACATGACGTTGGGTTCTCGGGACCCAAATGTTATGAAGTTAATTATATTTACTGGCGAAAAGTTACCGTGGAGGGTCTCTTACGTGGATCCACGCACCCTGTAGTACAGGAGTGCACTACGGATGTGGTGTACGGAATTCCAAGCGTTGCTTTATCTTTGGATTTAAATTATTTAATTTTATGAGAACCTTTGGGAAAACTGAAAAACAAAAGAGATTTTTGAAAGTAAATTTGACCCTCTTTTTTCTCTTCGCTTTTTTCTTTTGGGCTTCCGCGAATTCTCCGAAAATCCGATAATCACAAACAAGTGGGAGGCAAGGGAGCTGAATGGGCAGCAGCCTGCTGTCCCGGCCGGAATGGGATCCGCTTTGGTCTCGCTTTGATAATCAGAAATGTTCATTTCGTAGAGCTCGTCGAGTAGAATAAGTGTCTCAAAAATTAGCTCGATCGGATGTCATTAAGTGCCTGATCGGAACACATATGACTTGCCAATAATGGGTTCCAGTGGATTTGATCTAGTGTTTTGGATCCATTTTCTTCAAGATAAAACTGTTTCGATAAGGCTCTTAATGATATCCATTCAAGTTGATTTTTGATACACTTGTTCTACTTGACGAGTTCTACAAAATGAACGTTTCTCATTAAAGAGAGACCAAAGTGGACCTCATTCGGCCAGGACAGCAGGTTGCAGCAGCTCCCCAGCTCCCAAACAAGTGAGGCACAAAAGTATTAGTAGTCCATGAATGGGGTAATTGTTTGGGAAAATGACGGTCAAAGACGTGTTTTGATAATTAATACCCACCAAGAACATTTTCAGTATTAACAAATGTTCTCAACATGTCCTTAACGGATATTAATTATCAAAACACGTCCTGAGCCGTCATTTTCCGTAATTGTTTTCAAAACACTCTTTCCTACCGATAAGTTGTTCGAGCTAGCTTACACGCACATCGATTACTCTTGGTGGACCAATTCCATCGAGTCACCGACTACTTGCAGGAGTCCCAATTAAAGATACTGCAAAGCTCTATATGAACTGGGCCTAAAAGATTTGATAGCATTTCAGAAGTTTCGAACCTAAGACTTACGGAGGAAGCAAATCCTGAAGTCCTGAAACTTGAACACTAGGCCAATATCCTAGTTATTAGTTTTGAGCGATAATTGGTAGTGGATGAGGCCATCTAGTTTCCCTCTCTCATTTTTGGATCTAGCGGTAGGAAAATTAGAATAACGGGACACTAGATTAATCATGTGAAGTCTGCAATAGCGAAATCAAACCACATGGTACAAAATAACCCAAGAACTAGTCCCATACGATGAAGAAATAAACTAATGACGAAAGAATTGTGAACGTTCAAAACGAAAGAATGTGACAGTACTAGTAGAGCTAATTGCAAGCTGATCTGAACACCCGATTATTAAAAAAAAAAAAAAAACTTTTGTTTACTTATTAGTAGTAGTTGGTATGGTAAATAGGAATTGGAAGTGGTTGAGGCCATATATTTTACCCAATTGTGTTTTCCTTTTGCAAAAACTAGTGCAGTTGCAGTTAAAACAGTCAAATGCCTTAATGTTGGTCATAAGTCTTCTCAGAATTATGAATGTCCTAATTTTTAGTGTCTCAATTATTTACCCTGTTCCGTCTCAATCTGTAGGTGTAATTTCTGAAGCTTCTGTTTTTCCCTACAACCAGTTTGTTTTCAGCCAATGAGTTCTTAGCTCAATTGGCATCGTTCGAGCCCCAGAAGGGACGATTGGTTGGAGTTTAGGATTGTGTATATCATCTGAACCTCTTGTGAATTAACTTATTAACATCCCGCTAATTCCTGCTGATGTAGTATCTA
The DNA here is from genome assembly GCA_019656295.1 of Rhododendron mucronatum var. ripense. Classification (NCBI taxonomy): domain Eukaryota; kingdom Viridiplantae; phylum Streptophyta; class Magnoliopsida; order Ericales; family Ericaceae; genus Rhododendron; species Rhododendron mucronatum. The sequence continues at coordinate 1,308,879 of BPLT01000163.1, forward strand.
ATATTGACAAAAAAAACAATCTGCTTTCACTGTAGTGCTTTAGTCAACTAATGCTGACCACAATTCTAGGGGGGTTGAGCAGAAATTTAACTGACCCCCCAATTTAGGGCACCAACCCATAATTACAGACAGTCTTCCAAAGTGAGGTCTTGAATGGACATATATTGATAATTAACAACCCCATGCAGAGATAATATAAGATTCTTCACTGAAAGTTCGGAGATCAGACATTTTAAACTTTGGTATTATTGGAGGGTCAGTCCGATTGTTAACTTCAGAGTTTCAGAATTAGTCAAGATATGCGCAAACATATCCGAATATCCGATTATTGAAAAAGTACTCCAATTGTTTGTGGTACTTGTTTAATTAAGAAATAAATTTTGAAAGATGAGTGACTTATAAGATTTGAAGACGTAAATAAACAAAGACGTAAATAAACAGAGAACGCTTTATAGTAGTTTATACTCTGGAAAAAAAATCATTACTTGCCTCAACAATATTAGACCCCTGTTCTACCAATTAGGAGTACACAAGTGGCAAATGAGGCTATTTTTTAATTGGTTGATCTTTTAAATACAGTAGTTTTGAACAAATAATGAAATTCCTTCACCCTTACCATTGTGGTAGCTTTTGACAATTAATGGAATAGTTAAGTATAAATATTTATGATTTAAGGGGAAAAAAATCACTTAATTTAATTCTTCAAATACAAACATTTTTCAGGGCTACATTTCTTTATTTATACGTAAACGTTTTCAGATATGTACATTGGCCCTTAACTCTTTTTGTTAGGTTAAATTAAAGCCCGATAAAAGAAAAGTGTAAAATAGCAGACATTGCAACAGGGTAATTAATGATAATGCCATGTTTTATCTATAGATTAGACATGTATCGGTATTCAAACAACTTGATCTTTTATAGTACTGATGGAAAAATAACGAATGGTTTGGATAAAAAAAAAATCTCATTAACTTTAATTCATCTAAAGATTACTAGAGGAGAATTGAATCAAATCTTTATTTCGTTTATAACAAAAATCAAAATTAGTATGTATTGTACTCACTTTATTTCGTTTATAACAAAAACCAATTAAGATCAGTATTGTACTCACTATACTCTTCAACATTTCCCCTTACCTAACCACTCTGAAATCGAGCTAAAACACTTAAGTTAAATCGGGTATACACTTAAATTTCTGGTAACAAATTAAAACATGGCCTACAAAATCTGCAACTTTTACCTTTTCATTTTGCTATCGATGCAATTGAGTAAAGAGTAAAGAGCATAAGACTAATTATAAATAAGAGAGTGAGTTGGGTTTATACCCGCCTAAATTTCGGGTGACAAAACATATATGGCCTACAAATACCTTTTCATTTTTATGGATGCAATTTAGTAAAGACTAAGGCATCGTTTGTTTCGGTGTAAAATGTTTTTTCAGAAAATAAATTTCAAAATTTTATTTTATGGTGTTTGGTTGGCATTTGAAAAATATTTTTAGAAATTAACAAAATAATGTAGAGAGCCGGGGGGGGGGGGGGGGGGGGGGGGGGGGGGGGGGGGGGGGTTGTGTGGTCTTAAACAGTAGAGAAATTTGAGAATATAAGAATTGAAAGTGGCTCAGGACTGATGATCGAGGAAACTGAGTAATGAGAATTGCCGTAGAAAACAACGAGTTCATTTCGGAAAATAACTTACGGAAGAATATTTAAGGGTAAGTCATTTTCATCAATTAATGGAAAATGTTTTACATGTAAAATATTTTCCTTATTTTTTTACACAATCAAATACCGGAAAATTGGTAAAACATTTTACCGAAACACATTTTATGCCCAAAAAAATGGAGTCTAAATTAAAATCCATCTCTCTCACTCTCACTCTCACTCACTCTCTCTCTCTCTCTCTCTCTCTCTCTCTCTCTCTCTCTCTCTCTCTCTCTCATTGCTTGTTAGTCAAGGTTTAGAAATGGTTAAGGCTTAATATAATCTACTAAATCTTATTATTTGGCCCCCCACCTAAAATCTCACTAATTAATCAATGGAAGACCTTCAGCAAAGACGATCATGATTAATTGATTTACTTCTTTTATGATCATCATCAAAGTAAAATCCATGCCCTACCTAACCAGTAACCACCATATATCGACCGTCTGATCAAACGACCAACAAGCTTTTTCATGAAATTGACTAAATTTTGTTGATTGTAATTAAACAGTTGAAATGTAATTTCTTGGATCATACTCAACCTAATGCTCGTGGACGTAAGGATGCAAAATTTTACTTTACAGAAATATGAAGGAAAATTAAATCTAGGGGTGATGCACCTATACACTAGGCTTGCATACGGTCCGGTCCGATCCGATCCAGATTGGTTCGATTTCTTAGAAATCTGAGGACCAAATCGCGACTTGCGGTACTAAGAAATTGTATTCCTGTCTGGATCAGAAGTCCTACGAACCGAACTGAACGAATCCCCGAATCACAGTTCCAGTTTTGACCCACGGATTACACACATATCGCAGTACTTGAGCACTCTTAGCCCATTCCAATTGTCAAGTCCTTGGGGCTGACTCTTGGGGCCAACTCACTCACATGCGTAAGCTTGTAAAACAACTGTGAAAAAGACTGTAGGAATTAATCGGAGGTGCGCTCAAGCTGGTCCGGGACCCGCATTACCACACACAAAAAAAGTCCTTGGGGTGACCTGCGATGATGCTTTGATTGGTACTCCATGCAATCAACCGTCCCGTGCTTTTTTTTGTTTGCTAAAATGGTCCTGTTGATTTGAGAATAAAATGTAAAACACTTATGATCATGATGTTTTGTGAACCTTTTTATGCATGTAAGGAGGCCCTTACATGCCATGGCCGGAGTTCAATCTCCTCTGTCCCGAAAATTTCTGTGCCTTTTTGTCGAGAGATTTTCCGGCCATTGGATTGTGTACGTAATTTTCTTTTTATGTTTTAAATTCAACTGTCGAAAAATCCTTCGGTACAGAGGCACAGAGATTTTCGACATAGAGGATCTGGCTCTGGCCATGGGGTAAAACTTGTGTAGGAATTTATGTTTGTAGTTAAGAGGGCGTGAAATAATGTTATGATGGGAGTCACTTGGGTTGTTGCATGGGGACATGATCGTGTTCTCTAAAAGGCAAAATATATAGGGAGAAGGGCTATATATGTCATTAAAAGTCAAAACCCTCTCCCAAAAAAGGAACGGAAAAAGGAAAATAGAAAATAAATTTAGGGAAAAAAGGAGGGTTTTTTTTAAAAAAAAAATACAACGCTTATTTGTAACGTTCTCTCACTTGATATGAGTCTCGTGCATATGCTGATTCCACCCCATACGAAAGAGGCGTTACGACTAACCGTTGTGTTGAAAACTTTTTCAACCCAAGCCTAGTGGTGGAGGGACATAGAAACAAGGGTGGGCAGCCGAACCCACTGGCTGTCAAATTTTCATGGAGATAGATATAATTTTTACTCTATTTTTACTAATTTGACCCCACTTTAAAATTTATTTTCGCTCCAGTTCATATAAGGGTTTTGTAGTTAAGAAAAAAGGAGTCAAAATAAAATCTCTACCCACAAAATTCCCAAAAGAAGCGCTAGTCTGTTCGTTCCTCAAAACAAATCAAGGGTTTCGTTTTTAAATTACACATAGCTCAAATTTCCGACCACACTTATTAAAAATCCTGGCTCCACCAAATACCAACCGTATCAGTTTACGATGCATGCAAAATCCCTTCCTCCCCTTTCTCCTCTTACCAATTGTAAAAGAAAATAAAACAGATAATTTCTTTCAATCTTTTTTTTTAAAGAATTGGGTCGGTTGAGAAACCATCACCAAAAAAAAGAAAAGAAGGAATTGTATACAGATTAAAGACTATCACCAATGAGGTAGGGAAAAAAAAAATAAAAAAAAATCAAAGGCAGCGTCTTTTATGTGTGCCCCCCTAGAGTTTCATCTTTTAGTCAATCTAATCCTCTTTAAACTGTAGTTTGTTGCTACTATTAAATATGCCCAAAATACCACAGTGAAAGAGGAAAATTTTATACTAGGAGAAATCATGGGGTTTCAATTTGCTTTTGACCGAGTTAGGTTTTACCAAGACTTCAACTTTTTTTTTTTTTTTTTCAATACAAGGTGTCCATGGGCCAGCTTGTGCGCACCTCGGAGTAATTCCTATAGCCCTTCTCACAATCGGTTCACATACTAACGCGTGAGGTGGCCCAAGACCACTTGGCCAACCCGTTGGGGTTAAGTCTTCAACTTTTAACGAGTGTACCTTTGGTCCTGAGGTATAATGTCGAACATTGGTGCAATATTTGGTTTGTGAAAATTGACATTGAAATAGCAGTAATATTTGGGAACAAATATCATAATCCATTTAATGATGTGTCGGTTTGTGTTAAGTGTGCATCAACTTTTGTTTTGTCCCTCCAGTCCTTGCTGTTTTCTGTTAATCTGTTTAGCTCATTGTACTTATTAGTGATATTCGCGTTAATAAATTGTTTTTTGCAGATAAGAACACAAATTTGAAATATTTCATTTTGTTGAGGGATTTGTGATGTAGTAAATGTAGTTGAAAAATTTACAAATTTCCCAAAGATGCAATAACATCCGTACAATTTGTGCCCCACCCATTGTAATATATTTTCCCCTTTTAATAAATACACAATGTCTTTCTTGGCTGCGTTCTTTTAATTGTCATTATTTAATTTTTTTTTTTTTTTTTGCATTTGTTAGTTTTGTGCCAAACTTTTGTAGATTATTGATTCGCCTTGACAAGAGGAATCAAAAAAGTGAATTTTTTTTTTATTTTTACCCAAGTATTATGAGAAATAACCATTTTTTAGCCCAAAAAAATGAAATAATAAGTTGACTTGTGTTGAGAAATAAGTGGTTATTTCTCAAAATATATGGGTAAAAGTAAAATTTGAAAATCCAAATTTCTTGGTTGTAATTAGTTGATACAATTCGTGGACAAAATTGGAACTGAACTGTGATTCACGGTTTGGATTAAAACCAAACCATGAGACTTTTGGTCCAGACACAGATTTTATTTTAAAAAAACCATGACTCACGAATTAGGATTGGATTAATAGAAGTCCAATCCAATCTGACCCAGAAACTTTCTTAAAAAATAAGCACCTTATTTTACATTTTCAAACTTAAAAATAATGTAAATTTTTTTTGCACCGTATAAAAGATCTAATCGAGATCTTTCAAACATAATCCATATTATATATTTTTATATTTTAATAAACACATAAATTTAAAATTTAAAATTATCTTCTTAAAAAATAAAGATTTTTTTTCCTTTTCTAGAATGGGCTCTAAGCATTATGCAGTTTCTCAATGACAACCGCCGAGAATATCGGGCGCGAAATATACAAATCCCATTTCGGAATGTTCACACCCCAAAATCAGCTCAAATCCGTGACTTTTGTTTCCTCCGGATTGTCCGTACAAGTTTTCTCCTCCTACCTCAGTGCTCTTGGCGCACGCTATGTGGTGGTGGGACCTGGGGAAGCTGTTGCGCAGCTTTGTGCTGCACAGCGTGCTGCGCAGTCGCCGGCAGGCGTTGCCGACATCGGTTCGCCGATCGGAGACGTTCAACGCGTAAAGCTCGTCGAGTTTTACTTGTGCGCCAAAAATCAGCTCGATCAAGTATTGTTAAATGCCTCATCCGAACACATATAACTTGAAAAAAAATGAAATCCAAATGGATACAAAACACTGGATCAAAACCACTGAATCCAATTTTTTCAAGTTATATGTGTTCGGATGAAGCATTTATCGATATTTGATCAAGCTGATTTTTGGCGCACACGTTAAACTCGACGAGCTCTACGCGTTGAACGTCTTCGATCGCCGGACCAATGCCGGCAACGCCCGCTGGCGACTGCGCAGCATGCTGTGCAGCACGAAACTGCACAGCAGCTTCCCCAAGTCTGTGGTGGTGTCCCAAATCTCTCCCCACAATACATTGTAGTGAAATTCTGACACTTAGTCACAAGTCCCACAAAAATATGTGATTGACGAGACGCCTGGGAAACCACGCAGCGGTACCGCAAGAGCATTGAATAATTTTTCCCTCCCTCTCTTTCTTTCGTTACAAAAATAGAAGTGCAAGTATGCTACTCGTCACTTCCTTCAGAGAGTATGGTTTTGTCACACCAAACCATCATTTGTCGGAAATCCTACCACACTCATGTCAGGGTCGAAACTAAAAGTCCAACCATATTTGGATGATATTCAAAGTATGCCTAGCCCCGATAAAAGGGAATGAGGGTGTGTTGTGCATCATTAGGGCCATCCGTTTCGACAATTAATGGTTAGAGTTTTAAAAAAAAATCCTGGAAAGAGTTAAAATATGGACATAACTTTTCCCCGAACGAGTTTTTTTAATAAATTCTGGACCATCTAAAATACCTTTGGACGGTTGATATTGCACAGCACCGTGGTATCCTGGGCCTTCTCTGTACACGTAACCCACACCGCCGAGTTCAATACTTCAATTTTGTTCACTCACCTTATAAGTGGGTGAACATTACCATCCTTTCTATTGATTGAAATGGTATAGATCCTACCACAAAGCAATGTCATGCTTACCATACAATACACTTTTTGGTAAGCATGACATCACCATATGGTGGGATCCACACCCTTTTAACCAATAAAAAAGAAGATAATGTTCACCTTTTTAATAAGTGAAGGGTGAACAAAACTCAACTCCACACGGCTCTATCTACGGCCCCTCTTTCACTCCGTCACGGAATTCGTGCGTGGCAAACGGAAAATTCCGGTGAAATCCCCATAGGAATTCGAGTGATAAAATCGTAAATATATGGGAATAGAGGGCCCAGAGAAAGGAACTTGCACGTGACACAGCGTCGGTGGGGGTGGTGGGGTTTTTGTTCGTGGAGAGAGAGAGAGAGAGAGAGAGAAAGAGCGGTTAGTTGCGGTTGAGACGGTGGTTAAAAAAAAGTGGAAATCTTTTTCAGCTACAGGTATTTAACGGAACCATGGCCAAACACAAAATTTAGGTTGTACTTTACTTGGAATCTGATTATTTAATGCCCTTTTGGTTCCTTTAGGAATATTATTTCGTAATTTATTTTCTTTTCAGTAAATTCCAAAATATATCTTCCCATATACCTTAGATGTAAATAGCAGTACTAGTAATTTCGTGGGTCAATTCGCAAATAAGTAATTTTTTTTTATTTATCGACACAAAAGAAAGTAATTTTTTGTGATTTTTCTAATTTCGGGCGTGGATGACTTATTTTTGACCTGATGTATTTTTGGAGTCAATATCATCGATTATGCTATAAAATTGAGCCCTCCACGATGCTATTTATGTCTCAACGTGTAGTAAAAAGCTATTTATCCCAAGCTGGTCATCATGTACGCCTCGATGTGCAGTAAAAAGCTGCTTACATGTTAATCAGATTATCGTTACCCACACGAAAGGATAATATTCGTTATTAGAAAAAAGGGAATGACTTCAGTGTCCTCGGTCATGTTGGGGACACTGTAACTTTTGGTATAACAAAACTATTTTTAGCATAACCAAAACTCATTACAAGCATAATAAAATCATGAATGACAAGGCATAACTTGTTTGTTATGCCTTGATTGGGTTTGGTTATGTCTTAGTTGATTTTTTAGATATTCCTTGATTATGCCTTGTTTGGATTTTGTTATGCTTGTAATGAGTTTTATTTATGCTTATAATGGTGAAATTATGCAAAAAAATTACAGTGTTCTCAAAATGACCGGAAACCCCAGAAAAATGGATGGTAACACACTTGCATCCATTTCTCTCACTACAAATTCAATTCGAAATACCTCATTTTTCTTTTTACGATAAAAACATATCCATTCAATTAATTCAAACAAGTTATACGGCTACGATGTATTCCAATTGAAACAAATTTCCTTAATTGCGTAGACATTAAAAATATGGCCGACAAATACCAATTTCCGTGATCAATGAAAAGTTGGTGAAGGAAAATCAGACAAGATTTTCACCACTATGATTCCTCTTCAAGTCGCAGTGGGGAAAAGGTTTTTGGGTAACGGAAAATTTAATCCAAACAGCGGTCAAACCGAGCGTTTGTCATGTTCGTACTTAACGGCCGTTACCGTTTAACCTCAACAGCCTTGTACTCTTCTATAAAGAAAGAGTCCGTCACGTTCGAGCTCCTCGTCTCTGACTCTCTGCTCCGCTTTTTTCTTTTGCTTCTCCTTCTTCTTTCTCTTTTCTCAGTTTCCACTACACAGTGGAGAGAGAAACTGAAAGACCCACAGAGAGAGAGAGAGAGTGAGAGAGAGAAGGGGTTTGTAATGGCAATGGCGGCCTCGAAGAAGTGGGTTTCTCTGTGTTCGTTTCTTCTCCTCATCCTGTTGCTCGTCGGAGTCGTCGCGATTGTGCAAAGGGACCAAACCTCTGCTTCAAGGTCATTTTCCTCTCTCTCTCTCTCTCTGTTCCAAGGATTATTTGGCAGAATGTAAATTCTCTGTGTGTGTGTTGAGTCGGTACTCTACTTTTTTCCAAATAGCTTTACTCTCTGTTTTTTTCAAAACATAATCGAGCTTCGCTGTTCGTTTTAATTGTTGAATTATTTGGTTCTGAGTTTGTATTTGCTCTGCATTAACTGTTTTTTGACAAAATTCTCCAAAATAGCTGGCGAATTGCAGTTTTCCCTCCGTTATTTCCGTTAATAAGAAGGCACTATTCGCTAAATTGGTCCGCATTTTCATTTCTGAGCTCCTCCGTTACTCTCCATTTCACCCTCAACTTATTGATTCAGGTCCACCTCTAGGTCTCAACAGAAATCGAGAGAGAGAGAGAGGGAGGGGATTTTAGAGAGAAATGATTTGTGACTTTGTGTTACTAATTTTCTTACCATTACTGACAGGATCGAAGAAACAGTGGATTTACAGAGCTCCAACAACTCATCATCAATGGCGGCCACAAGGTTAGTTTTAGTAGGAGTATAACACTTCTCACGGCATTGGGTTTACTGAAATTTCAGCTGTCAATTTCTGTGTAAAAGAGTGTGCGCGACCGTTAGATCTGTTATTCCTACGTTTTCTCCGGCCAACTTCTTCGAACAATCGTGGCCGTTGAGATCCCGAATCCCATTAGATCTGAATCGTTTATTCCGTTACGTTCGGTTTGCAGTTCTTCGGATTCCTTGGCTGAAACAACCAACCCCCATTGGTGCATTCATTCCTCCACCTCCTCTCCTCGAACTTCCGTAATTACCTTCGTAACAAACTCTTGGTTTCGCCAATGCTCCTAGTAGTAGAGATCCTGTAGGGGTAAAGTCGTCATTTACCATGCGCGTACGAAATGGAGGAAATTTCCCGCCGACGACGAGTCGCCTCGCCTCTCTCTCTCTCTCTCTCTCTCCAGAATTTTCTCTCTCTACAAAAAGCAGTTGGAAAGCTTTTCTCTCCGTGGAGTAAATTCTGCTCACACACTCTCTCTCTCCACGCTCCCACTGCTGCAGTGTACTTCCGACCCGAGTCCATCTTTTCTGCACTGGTCACTGTAATGGTGAATAACTGTCGGGTATTTTAAGGCTAAGTGACTAAAATACCCTTAAACCGTCATTTGGTTTGGTGCAAAGAGACGTATAAATAAATAAAAGTGCACGAAGAAAAATTAATTTACGGGTCAGGTATAAATTACTACTAGGCGTTTTTTGAGCCTAACATAAATAAATCTGAGCTACACATAATTTTTTTCCCTGTAGGAAATTTTCTGATTTTCCTGTTTACGAATTAAAAAAAATCTGGAGAAATTTCTGTATATGGGTAATGGGGCAATATTTTTAAAAAATAAGCCAAATAGATATTTTCTGTGCATTGTTTTTTTTGTTTACCGGTAGACCTGCATATGTACTAGTCAAGAAAAATGACATAATAGTAGTGGATTGTCGGGCTAAAAAAGAGAATGACGTAAACAAATTTTGGATGTCGTGATATGGAAGGACTTGAGCTTAATAAACCTAGGTGTACATGTAGCCCTAGAAAGACCTCAATGAAAAAATTAGAATTTATGTAGCCGACCTCAATTAATTGGAACAAGATTCGGTTAGGTTTGTTGTTTCTTTTATTTATTATTGCACTCGTTATGCCGGGCATGTGGAATTGCTCTGTTTTTAGCCGAAATGGGTCACTGTGGAATCAGCAGAAAGCAGTTGGTGATTGCCCAAAAAGTTGTTAAAATGTCAGTTTGTCAACGGTTCTGATTGACCATTTCTTTTTCACATTGATTTGTGGTAGAATTGGATTCTTCCCGAATTGTCGATGATTTTGTGTTGTGGATTTAATTTGGGTTCTTGTTGTTTTTAGGTTGGAAGAGTATGGATCTTTGAATGAGCATGCTGTGGACGACCCAGATGAAGTTGCTGCCATGGTTCAAATGTCTGTTCTCTCTCTCTCTCTCTCTCTCTCTCTCTCTCTCTCCAATTAATGTGTTCATTTGATTACAGTGACCCCCATTACTGGAAAGCACATGGCATTCAATTTTGGATTGCATTTCCATTCCCTTTTTGTCCTCGTCTACTTATTTTAATGAGATCTATCCATTACTCTATTATATAAAATTTGCAGTTTTAGGAATTAAAAAACCATGATCCTCATCTGCTACATTCTTGTGACTTCTCCACCTCCTTGCTCAGTTGCTCCACCTGCCAATTGCGGTGATATCCTGATGTTTAACATTTAAGTTTATGCTGATCCCAAAAAAAAAAAAGCCATTTAAGATTATGCAGTCCACCATTACTCAACTGAGTTATGGCGTACAAACAAAAGTTATGTGTAGTATTGCATTCGGAATAATGTTTTGGGATCTTAACAATTTAATACAGTCACAAATTAAGCATAAATTGATATTTTCATATAAAGATGCTGTTTGCGTAGTTGTTTGATCAGTATTACGAAAATAGATGTCTAATGACAAATGTGTCCAGAGCAGCTTAAATGCAAACAAATGCTACACGATGCACGTGAAACTCACACACCGGATGAACGAAAGATCCATCTCCCATTTCCCCAAGCATTTTTCTACTATATTCTATGCTATGGTTAAAAAGTTGCTTATTCGTATATTTACTTGAGACAAATTACATTTACAGTATTATTAGCATAAAAAAGAACTACTCAAAATCTACACTGCACAGGTCTCTATGGATTTACATCTGGAAAGCTTACATTTGGACTGTATTTGTATGTGGCCAATGTATCAAAAGCAACAACAGAGATGCCTAGCTAGTTAGTGTAAATTACAGGGCCCTTCTATTAGGTGCAGATTAGAATGCGGTGTTTTTTTCCTGTTTCATGAATCCTAGATCTGTCACTTTGTTACAGCCTCACCCATGTGTGGCCAAAGGAAGCAAAAAGTAGTGCCTTCTTGCTTTTTACCCTCATGAAATGACAAAAAATACACAGTCTGCTGTGCGACTGTAACCCCACAGTGATCTTGTTTTGGCCATTGAAAAATGTAAGTGCTAGATGTTGGGAGGACAGATGGTGGGTGAGAATAATTACATCCACCGACAGATCTTGTCAAACTACTGGCTGTATTTCTGCGTAACATCTTATCTTAGTGAATGAAATAAGAATAAATAAATGAAACAGGAAGAAATAAATGAAATAAGGACCTATGTGAGAGTGATGTGGTCGGAGTGTTGCCGAGTGATGTGTCCGTAGCATCACTTAGACTTTTAGTTGATGTATTTGAGGAGAATGACCTATCTCAAAATCCGTGTTTCTGTGAGCTTTAGCTCGTTTAGTCTGTTTAGCCCGTTTAGGAAAACTTTGGTGTTGTCCTGAATTCTTCTGTTATTGTGATTGGTATTTGTTAATGGGTGTTGTTTATAAAGGGTTAATTGGGGTTTGGGGCTTTGGATTAGAGCCATCTGTGTGTCCTCACATGTAGTGTGTCCTATGTGTGCTTTTATTAATTATGAAATTAAACTCTGGACACATTCCTTGTGACTTAACAGGAGCATCCAGAACAGCACTGAGAGGAGGAAATTAGGCTACTTCTCGTGTGGTACCGGAAACCCTATTGATGATTGCTGGAGGTGTGACTCGAACTGGCACCGCAATCGCAAGCGCTTGGCGGACTGTGGCATCGGCTTTGGGCGCAATGCCATCGGAGGCCGCGACGGTCGCTTTTACGTTGTCACAGACCCCTCTGACAATGACCCCGTCAACCCCCGCCCCGGGACACTTCGCCACGCTGTCATCCAAGACAAACCCCTCTGGATCGTGTTCAAGCGCGACATGGTCATACAACTGAAACAAGAACTGATCATGAACAGCTTTAAAACAATCGATGGGCGTGGGGCTAATGTTCACATAGCAAATGGTGCTTGCATTACTATTCAGTATGTGACCAACGTGATTATTCACGGGCTGCATATACATGACTGTAAACCCACTGGGAACGCTATGGTGAGGAGCTCACCTAGTCATTTTGGGTGGAGGACAATGGCTGATGGTGATGCTGTTTCGATTTTCGGGTCGAGCCATATTTGGGTTGACCATAATTCTCTGTCTAATTGTGCTGATGGGCTTGTTGATGCTGTTATGGGTTCGACCGCGATTACTATTTCTAATAATCACCTTACTCACCACAATGAGGTTTGTTCAATGCAAAATTTGCAATTTGAACTCTGGTTTAATTTGGTTGTTTGGTTATGGGGAGAGTGATTTTCTTTGATTTGTATGTGATGAAAATAGGTGATGCTGTTGGGGCACAGTGATTCCTATGTTAGAGACAAACAGATGCAAGTCACAATTGCGTACAACCATTTTGGTGAGGGACTTATCCAGAGAATGCCAAGGTATATATACTGCTTGTCCTTTCATATGAGCTGGGTTTTCTTGTTTTGTCCTTTAAAAATGCGAAAAATTGTTCCTCAGTGTAGTCTGGGTCCATAGATTGAGACTCCGTTCCTTATAGCCTAGTCTATATCTGCACCATACGTGACTTTGTACCGACACCTTTCTCTGTGTAGACGGCTAAGTTACTCATAACCTTAACGTATTTCTTGGAATGATGGGATTATCTTCTCCAAATATGCGGGATGAGAATTTTTTCACACAGCTTTATGTAAGCAGTAGCACAATCAGAAACTGAATTTTTTTCTTGCTTTTTCCACAAGTTTTACTGAATACAAATAACAATTTGGTTTCGATACAATATGGGGCTGTGTTTGATTAATGAAAGTAAGGATCTCGGGTGAGAAAGGAGAAGGTGAAGAAGAGGATAATATTGGTCTGTATTTCAGCATTGTATCTGATATGAAATTGGTTTGTGAAAAATTGCAGATGCAGGCATGGGTATTTCCATGTGGTGAACAATGACTACACTCACTGGGAGATGTATGCAATTGGTGGAAGTGCTAACCCCACGATCAACAGCCAGGCCAACAGATACCTTGCTCCCTCCAATCCATTTGCAAAAGAGGTGAACTTCTATTTTCCCCTCATGGAAAAAGTGTTGGAAATTTGGTGAATAAACATGGGAAATTCGTAGGGTCTCTTGTTATGGAATTGTTCTCTGGATTTATGCCGATTGTATTTCGTTTTTCCCAACAAAAAGTAGTGAATGTTCTGAATGTTGATGAGGCTTGTTTTGGTGCAGGTTACAAAGAGAGTGGAAACAGCAGCAAGTCAATGGAAGGGTTGGAATTGGAGGTCAGAGGGTGACCTTTTGCTCAATGGTGCCTATTTCACCCCATCCGGTGCCGGAGCCTCGGCCAACTATGCCAGAGCTTCTAGCCTAGGGGCCAAGTCTTCTTCAATGGTTGGCTCCATCACATCCGGTGCAGGTGTTCTCGGCTGCCGCAGAGGCCATCAGTGCTAACACCAATCTCACTCAGTCCACTTATATATGCAAAAGAATTGGTGTTTCTTTTTTTCTTTTCTTCGGTTAGGTTTCCGGTTTTTAATACATATTCCACCATTGTTTCTCCATTTTCGATATGATTTTCAAATTTTACCCTTGTCTTCATTCATCCCACAAGCAAATTAGCCTCATTCCACATTGTCCTACTATCATTGCGCAACCTCGGCCTGCTTCAATTGAAAACGAAAACAGAAGCGATTCTAGGAGCGGGTTCGCAAGCGTTGTTCAAAAATTTTTTTTTTTCTTACCTTGTTTTGTCAATCTCAACCTCCTCCTAACCACCATTTGGGATATCAACTATCAGTCTTTACTGCAATTTGTGAGTGTTTTTTTTTTGGCTTTGGGTGTGTTTTTTAGCTTTCTTTTTGGATACAAGTGATCTTACAGTGTGAATGTCAAACTCTTGAGGCTTGATTATGGAAACCTCCTCCTAACCACCATTTGGGTTATCAACTATTAGTCATTACTGCAATTTGTGAGTGTTTTTTTTGGCTTTGGGTGTGTTTTTTGGCTTTTTTTTGGATACAAGAGATCTTACAGTATGAATGTCAAACTCTTAAGGCATGATTTATGGAAAAGTTTGGTGATAGATGATGATGCATAGCACTTAACCTCTTTACCTTCCCCCCCCCCTCTTTTTGGTTTTGTCATTGTCAATGGAAGCAATCCTATCAATGCCTTTTGGCTGTTGATTGTGTCTTCCCCTTTTGTACAAGTTTTATGGTGCATTCTTTGTTCACTTTTTGGGTGGTGTAATAATTTTCTCATGTGCACCAACCAGAATTTTGAGAAATCACAGCTGTTAGGTTTGTCCCTGGGCCCACCAAAATGATGTATTACTTAGTGAGAAATGGCTGGAAAATTTCGGGAGTTAGGTTATTAATTGTATCTTAACTTTCATAAATAGTCCAGGTCCATAATGATGAGTGACTCCATTCAGGTATTAGCATAGGATGCTGATTTTTCACAGTTGACTCCATTCAAGGTAGGTAGGAGCTAAAAGTCACATAATTCGTTTATGGGTGCATGAGCATGAGCTGAGAAACGTCTTTGAAACACACCCCAAACCAGTACTTGTTGGAAATCCAGTCTTCAAAATGATGAAAGTAATGGGATTGTCTCTTCAAAATTGGAACTGTAGAAGCATTCGAGTCATGTTGGAGAACGTTTTTCCAAAGATAGTATTTGCCCCCACCAGAAGGTGTGCACCGGGTTACAACAAATCCGCCTTTAAGATAAATTGAATCCGAACTCTAGGTTCTTTCTGTTTGCGTTTGCACAAACGAAGACAGACAGAATATCCGCTAAGCCAATGTAAAAGAACTAGGAATTGATACTCTACTTTGAGAAATAACAGAATATTAGTTTGCCATTTCTAGGAAGAGAATGTGTAGAGAGAAAGAGAGCAATTCAATATGGAATTTTCTGGTCCTCTAAATGACTTTACAAATGGCCTATTTATAGACTTATAGGCACTCTAATGTGAAAGGTTGTGTCTTTAGAAGAAACACACATTAGAATAGTCATGTCTTTTAAAAACACTAATTAGGAAAGATCATGTCTATTGAAGACATTTAATTAGAAGGAAACATGCCTCTTGGTAGGCACCCTTTCATGAAACATTTAATTATAAGGGCCGTGCCTCTTGGTGACACCCCCATGTTTCACATCCTTTTCCAAACGAACACACCCAAATTTAATAGGTGTAATAACCAATTACATAAAGTCACAACTCATGTAAAAAGGTGTAGCAGCCTTTCACTAAAATCTCACTCAGCACCTTTCCAAAAATTCCAAACTAAAATCCAATTTATTTTGAAAAACTCCAACAGTACTATCCGTGAAAACGAGAATTGAGAGCGAGAGTGCAATGCGAGGATTGAGAGTGAGAATGCGGGGTATTTGAAAGATTATGTGACTAAGGCCCCGTTCGGCTATATAAGCCAACTGGCTTATTTTTTTTTGTCCTTATTCAAATTTTTTTTTTTGTATTTGTTAATTTTTTTTTGGAGATTATTGCATCGTCATGACAAAAGGAATCTAAAAAATAAAAAATTACAATCGAAACCTTTTTTTTTGAATAAAGATAACAATAAGCCAATAAGCCAATTTTTTTCGTCTTTATTCAAAAAAAATTGAATTTCGGTTATAATTTTTTACTTTTTAGATTCCTCTAGTCATGACGATGTAATAATCCCAAAAAATTAACAAATACAAAATAAAATTTGAATAAGAACAAAAGAAATAAGCCAATTAATTTATTTAGCCGAACGGAACCTAAGGACAAAAGTAGGTACACCATGTGCATACCAATTAAGCCAATTAAACAAGGATTGTATGGTTTCCCTTTTCTAGAGAAAAAGCAAAAGTTTTCAAGGCTTTGGATGATCTAGACGGGGGTACACCATGTGCACACCAATTAAGCCAATAACTAGGATTGTATGGTTTCCCTTTTCTGGAGAAAAGCAAAAGTTTTCAAGGGTTTGGATGATCTAGACTCTAAAGGTGGCAATCTCAATCAATATTTTTAATCTGTTCAAATTCGTTCATTTATAATCTAACTCAACCCGGCCATATTGTATAATGGGTTAATATGAGTAGTTGAACTCATATTAACCTATATATACATGAGTTTAGATGGATTAAAAATAAATTTAATATGAGTTAGAATTAAAAGACCCAACTGCTGCTTGTACGTTTATCCCAAACTGCTGCTACCAAAGACAAATACGTATTTTTTACGCTTGTGTGATCACTCTCTCAGTTAACCGATTGTGATTGACCTTTCTGCCAAAGACGAGTACAAGCTAGTATTAGAGTGGAAATTTTCTCTTCTTTTAAAAACTGAGCGTAATGAATTGCTGATTAAATTGAACGATCGTGCTAACCCTTTTCGTTTTTGTTTTTTGTTTTAACCAGAAAGAAATATACCATAAATAAATATACAAAGGACACTATGGGTCCAAAGTAAAAAAAATACAACAAAGAGCCACCTAAAACAAAAGCGCCGGAGTCGGACCCATAGAGAAGTTGCGCCAGGAAAGGACTTGAAATTTTCAATTTTTTTGGAAAATGGAGTCCACACCTTTACAAAATACGCAAGTAGAGTGAAGTGCAGTTGGTATCTCTGTTATACTTTATACACATGACTAGAGTTTGATTCCTGTAAACATTTGTCTCCCTCCCGAAGAGGCAAACCTTTACGACCACATAGGCACACACTTTGAAAGACAAAAAATATTCGCATTTGTTAATTATGTGTCAAACTCTTGTAACTTTTTTATTCGTCTCGTTGAGAGGAATAAAAAAGGTAAAAAATTATGATCAAAACTTATTTTTTGAATAAAGACAAAATTAAGTTAAAATTTCTGTCTTCTTGGCTTATTTTTGTTTTTATTAAAAAAATCGAGTTTTAGTAATATTTTTTTACTTTTCTGATTCCTTTTATTGAGACAAATTAGAAGGAAAGGGAAAAAGTGTTTTTGGCGGGGTGGGGGGGTGTGGTGAAAGAAAGAAAGAAAAAAGGAAAACGGGCCGGGCCGGTTTGGGTTTGACTTGATCCATATTCGACCTGACCTGTTTCAATCTGTTTACTATTTGACTCATATTTGACCCGCGACCCATTTCAATCCGCCCATTTGGCACGATCATAATCTACTAGGTAATCTTATTCAAAAGTTATGTAATAATACACTCTTCTTATCAGCAAAAGTGCAAAACTTCATCTAAACTGTTGATTGCAGTAAATAAACGGCCCCGATTAGAACTGTCTCCTCCAATCTAAAATATTGACTGAATTTTTTGTTCTGGATATTTTTTCTTTATTTGAAAAAAATTTAGTTTGGTTAATAAATTCACTTTTTAGAATTTTCTTCATAAATGAGACGAACTAATAATTTACAACAAATTGACGTATAACTAACATATGTAGAAGAAAATTGCATAAATAAAAAATAATCCGACTTAATTATTAAGCGAAAACATATCCGAGTAACGTTTCACCGCTGTTAGCGTTCAATGATTTCACAGGTAATCGACCAAATAATGGGTCCACAGTTACAATTTTTTTTTTGGGGTCGTGAATATTGAATAACAACAATAAATGTTGAGAATCAATAAATACGGTTAGAAATCTTCTGACATCTCTCCACTTGGGCCTTCCGAAATTATTTATTGGGCCTGACCCTTCGGTGCAGTTTGGCATTTCTCACAACCTCAATACTAGTACAGTAGTACTTTCGGTTCTTGGACCACACCACAATTGTCTCACTCTGAGAGAGAGAGAGAGAGAGAGAGAGAGAGAGAGAGAGAGAGAGAGAGAGAGAGAGAGATTTGTGAATTTTCACCCTCCTCTTTTTTTTTTTTCATTTTTGAAAGTCAAATTTCACCCTTCTCTTTGATTAATTGAATTAGTGGAAGTGTGTTAAAATCAAAACAAACAGGGTGGAGCCAGGATTTCATTTAGAAGGGGTGGATCACGTAAGAGAAAAACCTAACTTACAATTAGCTGCAAAATGCAATAATTTTTTTTATTGTTATCCAAGTTAAAATCAAGATGAATATTGTGTACATTTGAAATCTTTTTTTTTTTTTAATCCGAAATTCATTCCATAGGTAAAAGCCATATGACTCTACACGATTAGACAAGGAATAAACAATAATCATAAAGAGCAACACTAATGCGCCTAAGCCCTAAATGCGAGCACAAAGTTTCCAACACGTTACTGTTGAAACAGACCGACCAGATGGTTGCGTAGATGAGGATAAGTGACCCAACAAGTCGCCTCAGAAAGACATTCCTATCAGAGGCTTCAACATGTGTATTTGAAATCTTGATAAGAACTTTACAATAAGGGGAGAGAGTACAAATCAAATGAAAGTATAAAGGATATACTTTTTCTTTCTCAAAATTTTGGTGGCATGTATGAGTCTCAAATAAATTCAATTGAGTCTCAAATAAATAAAATTGAATTTTGGTTTATAAAACAGCTGGCCTAATTCTGCCACTAGTTTTTAAAGTTAAACTGTCTATAACCGCATATTTTATAAAACCAAATTTTAATTTTTTTTTACAGCTATTGGTGTCCGATCAAATTGATTTTGTACGTGGACATACAATTTTGTGCCTTCTACAAAATAAACAGTTCAGATTACTGCAATAAATGCTCGGTAAAGCCGTACACTTGTACAGTGAGTGGCGGAAATCACGGAAATAATTTAATCTGAAAAATTGAAGGTATGCAAAAGGGTATAGAAGTACAATTGTGGAGGTCACGTCATTTTTATGGGGCAACCTTCAGGGTCGATCTCCATTTATTATTTTGGCCAAATTTAATTTCCTCATTCCTTAGACATGGTAGAAATATATTTCTGCAATTGTACGTACGTCCCATATTAAAAGAGGTTCGTAAATTGCAGTCCCATATTTGTATGACGGTACGATATTCACTCTTTTCAGAACACACAACAATTAACATAGGAGTATAAGGTTACGTATTAAATGGAGAAAGCTATGGTACAAGTCTGTAAAGAGTTTTATCTTGAATTTAAATGTGTCATCGCAAGTGAACAGTGAGATTGATTTCATGAAATTACGGTCAAGATCCGAGTAGGGCTGCAAACGAGCCGAGCCTTGTTTTGTCGAGCTTGAAACGAGCTAATCACTTGAGCTTCAGCTCGGCTCGTTACTCATTTATTAAATGAGCCTCTTTAATTGAGCCGAGTCTCCCTTAACGAGCCGAGCTCTACTCGGCTCGTTTCGAAAATTCGACCTCGAGCTGAGCTTGTTTACTAAAAATAAGCTGAGCCGAGCTCACAAACTGCTTGGTTCATTTGCACCCTACCCAAGTAAGCTAGCACCAAGTGCCACCAACACTAGAAACAGGGATGCTTCTTAAAATTTTCAGGATTATCTCAACGGATAAAAAAACATACAAACACACAACTCAAACGTTGTTAGTTTGTCACATTAGAGAAAACTTTCAACGCAACGGTTATTTGTATTTGTAGTGCCTTCCACTCATGAGATGGGACTCATACCTACATACATAGGGTCTACATGCATCATATGAGAGAGCGTTAAAAATATATAACCGTTGCATTGAAAACTTTTTTCCCCTTCCATGACCACTTGGTCTAACCCGCTCCATTTTTGATACCGGCCTCTAGCTTTCCATTAGCGTTATAAACGGTTAGGTGTATGCTCCATCTTAAGATTTAAAATTCAATTTTCATTGTCAACAACTTTTGGAGCCACCTCATCCCATGCGTAAGCGTGTGAAACGGCTATAGAAGGGATTGCAGGATTAGTCCGAGGTGCGCGTAAGTTAGTCTGGAACACTCTACGTAATATTATAATTTTAAAAACAACGTACCATATTCATGACTGCCCCTAGTTTCCAACCTAATCTTCCAAACTTTTATTTTGGCAAATTACTTATCTGTATCCGCATGTCTCACCAAAATAAAGCCAAGCCATCACGGATTTTTTGCATGGAATATCCACCCTTTTTGCATGGCCTGAAAAATACACATATATTAAATTCATAGTAATTAATATTTCCTCCGTTCCAAATTAATAGTCCGGTTCGGTCTCCAATACAATTTTAAAATGTTAATTTCTTTCAATTTATGATGTCTTTAAAAATTTTAAAAACTTTGTATAATAGAATTAATTGAAATCTATCATATGAGATCCATATTGCACATAAAATTCATTATAAATTGAAAGATATTAACGATCTAAAACATACATTAGAGATTGAAATGAACTATTAATTTGGAACGGAAGGAGTAATACTACTCTTTACTCCACCTAACTCTGACCCACAATCAAAACCAATGGTTTTCCCAATACCCTAAATAGCTTCCCAGCTAGCTATAGCTAGCTATCACTCAGGTCAGCGCCACAATATTAATTTACTCTCCCTTTAATAACCACAACTGTAAACCACCCTCCCGTCTGGCCACCTCTCTCTATAAATACCACACCACTTCCCAACCCCAGATCATTCTGAATTCTTATCTTCCAGAGAGAGAGAGAGAGAGAGAGAGATGGCAAAGTGGCATGCTTTGTTTTTGGTGGCAGTAGCAGTGGTACTTGTGAATGCCACGGCTAGGGAGATTCCAAGCCCAAAGGCATCACCTGGTCATGAAAATCCCAACCAAACCAACCTAGTCCATGTCCCTGACAATGCTATCCCACCAAACAACACTGATGCCAAGAACGCCACCACTGTCAAGGACAAGAAGTGCCTGATCGGCTTCGCCGGCGTCGGTGGAGTTGCCGGGATCGGCGGAGTGATTCCCCTCATTCCCCTCGGCGGCATCGGCGGGGTCGGCGGTGGAGTGGGCGGGGTTGGCGGTGTTGGTGGGCTTGGTGGGGTCGGCGGTGCAGGCGGGGTCGGTGGGCTGGGAGGAGTAGGTGGGTTGGGTGGCGCAGCCGGTGGCGTTGGTGGCATTGGTGGAATCATACCTTAATTAGGGTTTTATTTTGGCTGGCTGGCTTTTGAACCCATGCATGCATCATTGCATGAGTAGGGTTTTTTCAAGTTCACTTCCAATGGGTTTTCATTATGCTATTTCCTTGCTAGT
The DNA here is from genome assembly GCA_019656295.1 of Rhododendron mucronatum var. ripense. Taxonomy (NCBI): domain Eukaryota; kingdom Viridiplantae; phylum Streptophyta; class Magnoliopsida; order Ericales; family Ericaceae; genus Rhododendron; species Rhododendron mucronatum. The sequence goes on from BPLT01000163.1 coordinate 1,330,413, forward strand.
TTGTTATGCATTTTGGGGTCATTCTCTCTCTCTCTCTCTCTCTCTCTCTCTCTCTCTCTCTCTCTCTGGATTTGAATGAAATATGTTATTTTGGTTCCAATCAAGCAACTTTTGTTTGAAGCTCTCCTTTGACTTCTGTTTCTTGTCTTGCCTAGCTAATGCTTGCATGCATGTGTTAGATCGTAGCTGATGAGTACTCATTATATAGTGGCGGATTGGATGATATGAATTTTACAAAAATAATGGCCCAAATACTACAAAATGATGATGAAAAGAATAATTTTCAAGAGGGTTAAATTAAAGTTATCGCATGATTTTGGACAACACAAAAATTATAACAAATACTCCCTCCGTCCCAAATCCTTTGTTCGATCCGTAAAACGGAGTGTTAAAAATAATACAAATTTTTCAAGAAAAAATCAAAAGTTTTTTAACAACTTACTAGATATCAATGAGTATTTTTAATTTATGAAAAAAGTTTGAATTTTTTCTTGAAAAAAATGCATTATTTTTAACACTTTGTTTTACGGACCGGACAAAGAATTTGGAACGGAGGAAGTAACTAGCAGAGCTAGGAACAAGCCGATTTCTAGCTCGGAGTCTCTCAAAATTTTTGATTAATTCCTCGATCGGCATGTTTTTTATTTTTATTTTTGAATACATGCAAGAAACCTTGGAGGTAGGGGATGGAATCCAGCAATGAGAATCGAACACAACTATTTTTTTTTTTTTTTTTTTGGGTAGAGGGAAGCATTAGCACTTGGCCACCTCCTCGGGGTTCATGAGTGTAACATTAATGAGGAGTTTTTACTCATAAGAGGACAACTTATCTGCCGATCCCTTCGGGTATGGTCGTGTGCAAAATCGATGAGATTAGCTAGGTTTGTGAGTTGTTGAAGATGAGGGTAATTTGCAGACTAAATTCTAAAATTCTAAAATGCTTGGGTGCACAAATAAACTGGGATCGGAGAGAAATATTTCGGGTTCAAATAAGAATCACTCGTAAGAGCAGAGAGTTGAGATGTACGGCCCGAACACGACGGAGGGAGATATAAATTCGATGTTGGGCAACATCGAATTTTTATCTGTCTCCATATGGGAAGCCGGGGATGGTGCTGCCCTGCAATTCCACGCCGTTTTGGCGCAGTGAAGGGATCCCCTTTTTGCTTCTTTTGTGTGTGTGTGTGTGTTCTTTATCATACATGGAAACATGTCCTCTTTAAGATTACGAAAAATTTAATCTTTTTAATGATTACCATGTTCCTCTACAACATTACATAGATTGTGGAGAGCTCATATGTTTTTCTACATAAGGAGGAGAGGGAAAGCACCTCTACGTACTAAAAACAAAAAACCAAAAACCATGAGTTTTGCCAAAATCTACCTATTGATGCTTCAAATAAAAAAAAAAAAGGATAACACAAAACACAGAAATTAAATAAAATGTTTCTTTATTTTCGTGATATATGTAGAAGCAATGAGGTGATCCTTCAAAGTCGTTAAATTTTTTTTGCTGGCAAAAGTTAGAGTATTGTTAGAATAATTAAATTAACCCCTTAGAGGAGGAGTTGAACTCCTGACCTCCTAGCACTCCTGAGTACATCTAAGTGCACCCTGCGCGCCGTTGGACCAAAGGCCTGTTGGCCTTCAGGGTCATTAATTCTACTTAGTATTTACCATGCAAGCAAATGAGATAATTCATAATATAGGATCAATATAATTAAAGAAAACAATCCGAATTGAACATATTTTCTTGTCAGCATTACATGGAAAGATGCATGGACTTAAATTTTCTAACAAATACCACACTCCTCTCTAGATTACATAGGATTAAATAGATGCCATCTATACGTACTGCTTGCCTGTATAAATAAACAAAACATGATATCACAAACAACATCAACAAACAAGAGAATCGATCCAAAAGCACAAAACCATGATCAGTTCTCACAAAAACTACCTGTTGATGCTTGCCCTAATTCTAATGGCCATGCACCAATCACCGGTGGCGTCGTCGTTAATCCTGGCCGACGGCCCCGTCTTCATAACCAACAAAATCCCCGGACCCCTGACGATCCACTGCGTGTCTTCCGCCGGCAGTGACCTCGGCATACAAACCAGGCAGTTCGAGGAGAATTTCACATGGAACGTTAAATTAGTCGCCGGTAAAGCGTCCGATGCTTATAGGTGCGATCTGGCCTCTGGAGGTTTGCGCGGTAGTTTCACTCTTTTTGATGGCAGGAGAGACTTTGCTATAGATAGGTGCGGCCTTAGGAATTTTTTGTGCCTTTGGCAAGTGAGACCGGATGGGATATATTTCTACCATTCGATTGGCGATAGGCACTATTTTGAGTTGCAGTATTCTTGGCCGCGATAATTGTTGCAAACTGTGAATTCAAGTTATGCAAAAGCATTATTTGGTATCAATATTATCGGACAAATAAATTACAAATTTGGAGCGTATAATTCTCTCTCTCTCTCTCTCTCTCTCTCTCTCTCTCTGTGGATTTGAATGAAATATGTTATTTTGGTTCCAATGAAGCAACTTTTGTTTGAAGCTCTCCTTTGACTTCTGTTTCTTGTCTTGCCTAGCTAATGCATGCATGTGTTAGATCGTAGCTGATGAGTACTCATTATATAGTGGTGGATCAGAGGATATGAATTTTACAAAAATAATGGCCCAAATACTACAAAATGATGATGAAAACAATAATTTTCAAGAGGGTTAAATTAAAGTTATCGCATGATTTTGGACAACACAAAAATTAAAACAAGGATGATACTATGGTATACTCATAATAGTTTTGTTATATCAAAAGTTACAGTATCCTCAAAATGATTGGGAACATCGAAGTTGTTCTCTGAAAACAAATAACTAGCAGAGCTTGGAACAAGCCGATTTCTAGCTCAGAGTCTCTCAAAATTTTTGATTCCTCGGCATGTTTTTTTATTTTATTTTTGAATACATGCAAGAAACCTTTTTTTTTTTCTCGGCAAACGAAACTTTTATAATAACTCAAACCGGATACATCGAGGGTGCTCGAGAGTAATAAGAACTACTTACTCGAGTATAACCAAAAAACAAAGGGCAGACTAAACAAAGCCCTCCAACTGAAAATTGGATGGCGGAGTCCTCACAGCCTAAACATTTTATAACTTCAACAATCTAATTCCATCCAAAAAAATCGTAAATTCCTCCACTGAATACACCTTTATATCAAATTGCCTTTACCCATATTGCAACTCTCGTTTTAATCAGCTCACCCACTTCCCCAGAGCTTGTTGTGGCATTGTTGAACACGTACACATTTCTTATCAGCCACAAAGACCACAATGTTGCGAAGAAAGTAGCTTCCCATAAGTATTTCTCCCATTTTTGGAATCTACTGTCACCCCACCAAATAAACTGGTCTTCCAACAATGCAGGGCACACCCACACTACATGCCACCAATCTAGAATCCGCGACCAAACATCCCAAGAAAATTGGCAATGCATGAAAAGATGACTAGGTGTTTCCAAGTACAGTGACATAATGGGCAAAGAACAAATTGACCTTCGGGGATCAAATTTCTTTCCAATAGCACAGATCTAGTCGCCACCTTGGATTGAATGGCCATCCAAGCAAATATTTCCACCTTAGGGGGGCACCGATTTAACCATAGAGTTTCCAACACCGGGCTTCTCGCATATTCTCCAATCTCCCACTTGTTATATAATGATTTTACCGAGAACCGATGATCAGAGGACCAAATCCAAATCACAGAATCTGGCCTGGCCAAATCCAGGGAAACAAATTGCAGCCGCTGTTTTAATTCCTCCACTTGAATGTTTTCCCAGTCACGTATGTCTCGAGTAAATGTCAAGTTCCAATTGCCCTCATCAGTCCCCTCCCTCATAGCACTTACCACAGCTTGTTTTTGAGAAGAAATTAAATACAGCCGAGGGTACCTTTCTCTAAAAGTAGTATCTCCTAACCATACATGGTTCCAAAAAGAAATCCCCATACCCGAGTGGAGCTGTAACCGAAATCCCTCCTGGATGATGGAGCTGATACATGAAGAAATATCCCCGATTGTACATGCAAGAAACCTTGGAGGTAGCTAGGGGATGGAATCCCGCAATGAGAATCGAACACAACTAATTTTTTTTTTGGGGTAAAGGGAAGCATTTAGCACTTGGCCAACTCCATGGGGTTCATGCGCGTCACATTAATGAGGAGTGTTTACTCATTACAGGACAACTTATCTGCCGATCCCTTCGGTTATGGTCGTGTGCAAATCGATGAGATTAGCTAGGTTTGTGAGTTGTTGAAGATGAGGGTAATTTGCTGACTAATTTCAAAATTCTAAAATGCTTGGGTGCACAAATAAACTGGGATCGGAAAGAAATATTTCGGGTTCAAATAAGAATCACTCGTAAGAGCGGAGAGTCGAGACAAGACGTACGGCCCGAACACGACAGAGGGAGATATACTAAATTCTATGTTGGGCAACATCGAATTTCTATCCGTCTCCGTATGTGGGAAGCCGACTCGGGGATCGTGCTGCCCGGCAATTCCACGCCGTTTTGGCGCAGTGAACGGATCCCCTTTTTGCTTCTTCTTCTTTTTTTTTTTTGTGTGTGTGTGTGTTCTTTGTCATACATGGAAACATGTCCTCTTTAAGATTACGAAAAATTTAATCTTTTTAATGATTATCATGTTCCCCTACAATATTACATAGATTGTGGAGAGCTCATATGTTTTTTTATAAAAGGAGGAGAGGGAAAGCACCTCTACGTACTAAAAACAAAAACCAAAAACCATAGTTTTGTCAAAATCTACCTATTGATGCTTCAAAAAAAAAAAAAAAAAAAAGATAACACAAAACACAGAAGCAAAATAAAATGTTTCTTTATTTTCGTGATATATGTAGAAGCAATGAGGTGATCCTTCAAAGTCATTTAAATTTTTTTTGCTGGCGAAAGTTACAATATTGTTAGGATAATCAAATTAACACTTTGAAGGAGGAATTGAACTCCTGACTTTCTAGTACTCCTGATTACGTCAAAGTGCACCCCCGCCGTTTGACCAAAGGCCTGTTGGCCAAAGTCATTAATTCTACTTAGTACTTACCATGTAAGCAAATTGGATAATTCATAATATAGCATCAATATAATTAAAGAAAACAATCCGAATTGAACATATTTTCTTGTCATCATTACATGGAAATTAAGATGTATGGACTTAAATTTTTTAACAAATATATACCACACTCCTCTCTAGATTACATAGGATTAAATAGATGCATACAGCTTTGCCTGTATAAATAAACAAAACATGATATCACAAACAACATCAACAAACAAGAGCATCGATCCAAAAGCACAAAACCATGATCAGTTTTCTCAAAAACTACCTGTTGATGCTTGCCCTAATTCTAATGGCCATGCACCAATCACCGGTGGTGTCGTCGTTAGTCCTGGCCGATGGCCCCGTCACCATAACCAACAAAATCCCCAGACCCCTGACGATCTACTGCGTGTCTTCCGCCGGCAGTGACCTCGGCTTACAAACCAGGCAGTTTGACGAGAAGTTCTCATGGAACGTTAAATTAGTCGCCAGTAAAGCGTCTGATGTTTATAGGTGCGATCTGGCCTCTGGTGGTTTGCGCGGTAGTTTCACCCTTTTTGATGGCAAGAGAGACTTTGCTCCAGATAGGTGCGGCCTTAAGGATTTTTTGTGCCTTTGGGAAGTGAGATCGGATGGGATATATTTGTACCATTCGATTGGCGATAGGCACTATTTTGACTTGCAGTATTATTGGCCGCGAATATTGTTGTAAACTGTGAAAGCATTATTTGGTATCATTATCAGATAAATAAATTACAAATTTGGAGAGTATAATTGTCTCTGCTTTAATCCTTTTTTTTTTTTTTGGACGAATTTTCGGTGGTTCCGAAATCTAAATGCAGACTCGCCATGCCGATCATCAAATACTAGATTGGACCTCTTTCTCAAAGATTTGATGAAACAGCCCGGCAAAGGTTATAGTACGCGATGCATTCCATTTGTATGAATCGCGAACGTATCATGCACAACCGAATCTCAGTGCACCCATTTTTAGTGTACTGAGACGGAATTGGTAGCGTTACGAATCTCTACTGCCATTCGTTCTAGTTATTGTTGTTGTCATTGATACAGTATGTTCTAATTTCGGTGTGTCTGCATAGCATTTCAAGATTATCGATGTAAATTAAGTAATGTATGCTACTTGAATCGTATGTAATTTATCACACACAGACAACAATTAAACTTCTAAGGCAATATAAAATAAAAAATTATTAGAGTCAATTGCTTTTTTGACCTTAGTTTGAAACTTTAACAATATTCAAACATGATGTTCAAGCTTGGTTTTTATTTTATGTAAAAATCATTCTTAAACGAGGTTTTAACGAGTGAACACGAGTTTAAAGTCAAGTAGGTTAGCTTGTTTGGCAACCCTAGTCGCTCAATGCGCATTTAGAAGCTCTCAGAGCGTGCATTAATGTCCCTTTGGGCTATCTTTTTTTCTGACTTTAATTTTGAGACGGTCTTAATTTATGGTTGATTTTTTTTTTAACGGCAAATTTATAGTTGATTTATTTTAATATATATTAGATTCCAATCAAATGTTTATACTACATATTCGTTTCAATGAGAGGAATAAAAAAAGGGGAATTTAGAGGCAGACCCCAAAAAGTAGGTTCGGACCTACTTTAGTCTTGACAAAAATATTCCTTCTCTATTTCAGTCATTTTTCTTGACTTTTCATGCATTTTTATTATTTTACCCCTTAATCTTAACTTTTTGTGTACATGTCTATTTTTAGTAAAATTTATATTTTTACCCATATTATTTCGGACGAAAATACCCTTAGCTATGTGAACTGGCTATGAGAATTGCCAATTCTCATAACCAGTTAACAAAATATTTTGGACAAAAATATCCCCACCAGTTCACATAGCCTGAGTTAACATATTATTTTGGACAAAAATACTCTTGAACTGTGGCTATGAGAACTGGGGCTATGAGAGCTATATTTTTAAAATCAATTCCTACATCATATTATTTCGAAGAAAAATACCCTTGGTTATATGAACTGACTATGAGAACTGATTGTTCTCATAGAGAACTAACTATGTGAATTGGCTATGAAAACTGGGCTATATGAATTGAAAAATATACAGTTCACATAACCACACCACACACTAAAATACACAGTATTCATAGAAAATATATAGTTCTCATAAAAAATATACAGTTCTAATTGATAGTTCTTATAGACAATACATAACTCTCATAGAAAATAATACAATTCTCATAGAAAATACACAGTTCTCATTAAAAATATATAATTCTCATATACAGTTCTCATGGACAATACTCAATTCTCATAAAAAATAAGACAGTTCTCATAGAAAATACACAGTTCTCATAGAAAATATACGATTCTAATAGATAGTTTGCATGGACAATACATAGTTCTCATAGAAAATAAGACAATTCTCATTGGAAATACACAGTTCTCATAGAAAAATACACAATTCACATAATCTCACCACACACACAAATACATAGTTCTTATAGACAATACGTAATTTTCATAGAAAAATAAGACAATTCTCATATAAAATACACAGTTCTCATTAAAAATACACGTTTCTAATAGATAGTTCTCATGGATAATACATAATTCTCATAGGAAATAAGACAATTCTCATTGAAAATATACAGTTCCCATAGAAAAATTCACAATTCACATAATCTTACCACACACAAATACACAGTTCTCATAGAAAATATATAATTCTCATGGACAATACGCAATTCTCATAGAAAAATAAGACAATTCTCATAGAAAATACACAGTTCTCATAGAAAATATATAGTTTTCATAGAAAATACACGATTCTAATAGATAGTTGTCATGGACAATACACAACTTTCATAGGAATTACGACAATTTTCATTGAAAATACACAGTTCTCATAGAAAAATGCACAATTTTCATAACCTCACTACACACACAAATACACAGTTCTCATAGAAAATACATAGTTCTCATAGACAGTCTCATGGACAATACGCAATTCTCATAGAAAATTACACCATTATCACAGTTCGCATAACCCCTACGCACAATTCGCATAGTCCCTACAATCACTAAAATGCATAATTCACATAAACAACTTACATAGTACGTTATGTCCATTTAAAATAATTTCACTCTGAATTACAAGCATTCACCAAATTGACATGCTCAAATTGACACAGTTGGAGCTTGCTCATAACTGGGGGATGTGAAAATCACTTTCGTTGAAAAAAAATCACAAAATTACTGTGCACATACAGTGTTCATATCAAAAAGGGAAGGAAAAAAAAAAAAGCATACATGTGAAAATCACTTTTGTTCGAAAAATCACAAAATCATTGTTCAAATAAAGAGTTCACATCAAAAAGGAAAAAAAGAAAAAAGCGTACGTGGCTTGCTCAAATCGGAAAATCACTTTCATTCATTGTTCACATACATTGTTCTTGATCACGGCAGGGACCAGATCGACCTTGGAGTAGAAATTTCAGCTCGTTGTCGAAGCTGACCTTGTTGATGGAGTCGGAGAGCACCGCCCAGGCCTCGGTGACAAGGAGAAAGGCGGCGTCGGAGATGGCGAAGCGGTTCTTGTCGGGGTGGAGGAAGGCGAGGCAGCAGTAGTGCTTCTTGACGAGCTCGAGGTCGGAGCGCCAGGTAGCGCGAGGGTCGATCTAGAGGAGGGAGTAGTAGTCGTGGTGGTTGTTGATGTGCTTCTGGAAGGCGATGAGGACGTCGGCGACGGCGGGATTTGGTCGGGGCCGTCAAGCAGATCTGTGGTAGTGACATCTGTGGAGTCGGTACTGCTCCATCAGTGGGGGGAGAGAGAGAGAGAGAGAGAGAGAGAGAGAGAGAGAGAGAGAGAGAGAATATCAGAGGAAATGCGGAGTGGAGTTGATTTAGGGTAAAAAAGTCACTATGTACCTTATCCGAGCCATCTAGCTTTGGTAAAATATATCAGGGTTGGAATTAAACCGAACCTAAAAAAGAGGACCGGCCTCTAATTTTAAAAAAAGTATAAAAATATAGATCAAAAATGAAATATAAGATGACAATAAAGACCAAAGAAGACGGTTTTAACCTGACGGGAAAGAATAATCACATGGGATGATCGGATTAGATGTTTATACGAAATTCTTGCAGTGTGACTAATAATGGTTTGCTTTTCCAAAATATGGGAAATTAAGGATGGACCGAAGATGGCTGGACAGGGCGGTGGCCACCCAACCCAAATTCAAAAAATAATTCTTTTTTTTTATTTGCAATTTTTTTTATAGATGTTTGAAAAAGATTACAAAGATTTAATGGATTACGGGCAGACCCGCGAATGCCACTCAAGAACCAAACTCAAAGGAAGGTAAGGAGCTGACTAAAACACCATAGTGAAAAACAAAACCGAAACATCCGTTGAAATAACCCGAATAACCTAAGAGTGTCCGCAATGGCATAACCAAAAGTGCTAGGTTTTTAAAGTTAGCAATATTTGTGCAAAATATGGCTCACAATGCTATCATCAAACTTAGCAACCTCCTTAGAAATAATCAAATTTTGAACTTTGGATAATCAAAACTAACAATATTTTGTCAATAATCAAATTTAATTAACCTCACATTCTCAATCAAATACACACATGATTACAAAAAAAACGTTATATCTCTTCCCTTTTTCCCTCTCTTTCTTTTTCTTTTTCTGTTTCTTTTTCTTTTTCAACGATGTTTTAAAAAAAAAAAACTTAAAATTGTTTTTTTTTAAAACTGTTTGCCCCGCAGAAAATATTTTTTAACTGTTTTTAAAAATAAAAAATTGTTCTTTTTTCGAAATATTGTTTTGTAGAAGATTTTTTTTTCTCAAAACCTTTTCTTATATAAAAATTAATATTTTCAAAAACCATAGTCACACAAAAATTATTTTTATAAAAAAATTTCAAAAAAAGTTTAAAAATTATTTTCTATTTCTAATAAATAGTTTTTATTAGTCTCAAAATTTATTTTTAGAAAAAACTATTTCTATGTTCACAGTTATTAGTTTTTTTATAATTTAAAAATGTGATGTGGCAACTTTTGGTTATTCAATTTTGATTATGTCATTGGGGACCTCTACATTGTTAATCTTAATAATCTCTCAATTGGATAATTAAAAACTGATGTGGCAACTTTTGATTATTCATTTTTGATTATAGCATTGTGGATACTCTAAGGCCAAAAGAGATAAAACCGAAACTCAATAGAGCAAACCGGAAGGAGAAAGCCGAAACAAAAAATCAATTATTGATTCACCGTCAAAACAGATATAATCATATCTTATCTTCCTAATGTAGAAAGAAGCCAACGTATTCCTTCAAATCATTAATGCACTTACCATATATCCAAGCAAATGGTAAAATTTAGGACATGATTACTAAAAGAGAGAAACTTATTCACGGAGGCTCCGTGAACAGGTTGTTCATAGAGTGACGCTATTACAATCGTCTATTTGTGACTCTATAGTTGAGATTTGTTTTTAATTTTGACTAGTTAACGGACAACAATACTTGAAGGCCTAAAGTGCCCAGATACAAACAAAAAACATCTCATACAATTAAAAGGCCTAAAAAAAGCCCAAATCTAACAATAAAGCCCAGCCTATAAAAAATCCAAAACCTAGCCCAGAACAATTGGGCTCCGTAAATTCTTCTTTACGGAAAGCTCCGTCTTCTTTACGGAAAGCTCCGTAAAGAAGTTTTTCTATTACTAAAATCCCAATGAAACCTTTTTTTTTTTTTTTTAAATGGAAAGATGTAATATAGTCGAAATATTTTGTGATTACCATATCCCTCTCTTGATTACTACATATAGATCAACAGGCTTGTCTATATAAACTAAAACAAAGATAAAAAAAATATCATCCCATGCTCTTTTCTTTTATACTAGAGATCAAGAAGTAACCCAATAGAAAAGGAGGGGGAAAAAAAAAACATGAGTCACCCCAAAAGCTATCTATTGATGCTTGCCCTGACCATAACGACGATGCATCTGCCACCGGTGGAGTCATTAACCCTAGCTTCTGGCTCCATCATCGTTGTCAACGTTCTCCCCTCCTATCTAACGATCCATTGCTGGTCCAATGCGGGCAACGACCTCGGCACACAAACCATCCTTGATCGGTTCACGTGGAATGCAAGTATAGTCGCCGGTAGAAAAAACGAAGTCTACACTTGTGATCTGGGCGAGGGAGGATTGCATGGGCGTTTTAGTCTTTTCGACGTAGCGAGAGACTGGAATAAGGATAGGTGTGGTATCCGGAATTTTAGGTGCTACTGGGAGGTGAGAACAGATGGGATATACCAGTATTTCTCGAAAAGCCAGAGTTTTGAGTTGCAGTATCGTTGGTGATTAACTGTTTTAAACTTCGGCATCGAAAATTCGGAATTTCTTTTTTTCCGGTAAAAATGGAGCAAGAAACATATTAATAACAACGATATTACGAGCCATCGTGCCATGGTTTTGTCCATTTGTATGGGAGCATTGTTATTTGGTTTCATAAGTAAATGAATACATAAGTTATTCAAGGGTATAACTGTCCCAATAAATCAGTTTTTCTTTTCGTCTTGATCGACGACTTGTTGGATATTTCTAATGCATACCAACTCCGCTTTAGTACACTCAAATTTTTTTTCCATGATTTGAGCTTCAGAAAAATTCTGCTCTCAGAAAGGTCTGTTTGGATGGCAGTAGGGCTGTAAGCGAGTCGAATCGAGCCGTTCGTTAAAGGTACTCCCTCCGTCCCTTATTTATAGTCCGGTATATCATTTTGGGCTGTCCCTTAATAAGTGTCCATTTTGTAAAGTTAGTGGGTAAAAGTTGGTGAATTGTTTATTTTGTCCCTAAAAGTATATTCCATTTCGAAAAATAAGTGAGTAAAAGTGTAATGATGATGGGTAAGTAGGGAAAGTGGAGGAAAAAGTTGATGTGAAAGGTATAATGATGATGTCTTTTTAATAAGTTGGAGTTACGAAGCAGGACACTTAAAAAGGGACGGAGGGAGTACTAGTCTGGCTCGAGTTTGACTTGTTAAAATTTTTTAAAACTCGGGCTAAACTTGTTAAACTCAAACGAACCGAGTCGAGCCGAATCTAAGCTCGAATTGAGCTCGTCAAGGCTCGGGCTTGGTTCAGCTCGACTCATTAAACTCAACCGAACTCAAACTCTCTCATTGGTCATATAGAATTCAGGAGAAAAATAAGTATTAAATTATATATATAACTTTGAATTTTTTTATATTTGCATATAGACCCTTAAAGAATTATTAAAGATATTAACTACAGATTCATGAGCTTAAAGCCGAATACTGTAAGGTTTAGGCTTGGCTCATTTATCATACGAGCGCGCCTAACATTGAGGTTCAGGTATGATTCATTTAATAGACGAATTGAACTCGAACAAACCCTTACTGAACCGAGCCTCGAACAGTTCACGAATGATCCAATTCATTTACAGCCCTAGATGGCAGTCATTTTTAAGGGAAAGGAGAATGTGATACCATATTTTCATGTTTTCTACGTTGGGAATTCACACACATCGGAACGTGATTTTGATAACATATTCAATAAGGAATCACATTTTCAAACTACGTAGAATCTCCAAGAAAAAGGAAAAAAGAAAGTAGGAATATGATCTCCTTGAAAATGCTTGAATTTAGAAAATTTCAAAATAAATGATTCCCGAAAAAAATTATTGAATTAGTCCAATCCGATTCTTATTTTCGCTTACTGATAATGGGATCTAGAAGCACGATTTTAACATGACCGGGAATAATGATCTTCTCGGGGTTAGACTGGTTAGTCATCGGAGAGATTTTGGATCCGGCGCGCTCCTCTCCGGTCCATGTTTTGGACTGAAAGAGATAGTCATGATCATGACCGTCCATTGGTAGATTCAATAATTCGGATCTTCTCCTAAACTCTTTCCGGTAAGAATTCCCTCTTATCGGTCAAAAATTTAAAATACATCCAAACCATCGATTGCAGTAAATGAACGGTCATTATCAGAATTGTCTCCTCCAATCCAAAACATAGTCCGGAGAGGATTCGGATCCTTAGATTTTACACAAATTCCTTGAAATGGACGTTGATTTTTTCCCTAAACGTGGGAGTGGTGGTCGCCTCTGATATAGGCAACGATGAACCGAATTTTTTTTTTGGCTTCCTAATATAGGAAGTTGTTGGGAGTGGTGGTCGCCTCTATATCGTTCGTTTGCCGAGCAAAGCAAAAAAAGAAAAAAGAAAAATTACAATGCAATCGGCAAATCCAGAGAACAATATTATTATGTACAAATTGAAAGATATAGATTACATGTAGGAACCATTTATAAACTGTAAATGAAATGTTAATACAAAATCGAAATAGAAATGGAAACTGAAAGTATCCTTAAAACAGAATCAAGCCTACCGAAGGGTGTAGAGGTTGAACCGGCGTCTGTTTCCTAGAATTTATCCGGTTAGGACCACTACCCACAGAATATCACTATGAGTAGACCTTGCGTCTGCCTCTTTCTCACATAAAAAATGAAACTCGGAACTTTGGCTTATGGAATACGAAATTGGTACAGAACATAGATACAAAATTGCCAACTTATAGAGCATTGAGGCCTGAGGGTGACCCATGAGCTGCACTCCAGAAATCAATTCTTGAAACCTTCGGAATGAATAGGGTAATTAAATTTGTGTAAACGCCAAAATGAATTATATACCATAAATCTCACATTGTGTGGGTATTAATCATCCATAACCTCTGGACTTTAAAGGTGCCTCGTCCAAATTCGATGAACCAAAGTGGGTTTGTTCGGTTGCCTTGAAGGTCAAGACCTTCAGAATTTCCCAAATTCGTTCACAAGTTTTTTAGGCAATACCAATTCTTCAAATCCTTAGTTCTACTTACCATGCGAGTTAAAGGGATAATTCATTGCATAAAATAAAATAAAATAAAGCAACCCAAACGGGATAAAAATCTTTGCATACACGGAAAGATGAAAAGTGACTGTATTTTTGCAATTTCCATCTTAATTTCTCCCTAACTAATTATGTGAGTATATAGTCCTTGCCCATGTAAACAAAGGGAAAACATCAACATAGTGATAAATCTTTTCTTTTCTCACCAAGAAGCAAGAGTTCCCCACCAAAAAACATAAAAACAAACATGAGTCATCCCGAACGCTACGTACTAATACTTGCCCTAGCTCTAATGGCCATGCATGAGTCACCGGTGGAGTCGACAACCACAGCTCAGGGCACCGTCTCCATCGTCAGCAGCATCCCCGATGCTTTTCTTACCATCCATTGTCGATCATCCAGCGGCAACGACCTTGGCACAAAATCCATACCCTTTAACGGCAAGTTCACATGGAATGTAAGCGTAGGCGGTAAAAATGAAGTTTATGACTGCGGTTTGGTAGTCGAAGGTCTCCACGGGCGTTTTAGTCTTTTTGACGCAGGAAGAGATTGGTCTAGAGATAGGTGTGGTATTGAGAACTTTGCGTGTCTTTGGCGGGTGAGAAGAGAGGGGATTTATTTGTTCGTGATCAAATGCCAGGATTTTGTATTGCAGTATTCTTGGTAGTGAGAATTCTTGAATACCATGCATAGGGAAAGGGTGCGTTCGGAACTCTCATCATGTGAAGTGGGATTTGAACCTCACCGGGTGAATTTTGTAGTGCCCATTCCCGATCAACTGGACTAAGAGGCAACTTTTGTTTCGCGAGTCGAAGAAAAAGTAATCAACTTCAATGATCAGTTTTGTTTATTGGCGAGGTGTAGTTTAATTTTTGGATATTGCACTTATACCCTAATATATTGCTGATTTTGGTCATTTACCCTCCTACAATATTGCCGTATTTCCCAGTATTTTCAATTCTTTATTGTGGCGAGGTGTAGTTTAATTTTTTTTTAATTAATCGAAACTCAAATATAGAACTTTTACTCTCTTTTTTGTTAACATCACTCCCCTGCAACACTTGCATGGGAGTGATGTTAACAAATAAGGGAGTGACAAAATTATTTTCCTTTACAAATTGACAGGGATTTTACTTCCTAATTTGTGGCTGATTCAAATTAAAGTCCAAATATTCACAAGAAGATACTAAATGGGATATCAAATTGGGAGTTTTTGACTTAGCTTGTACTCCCTCCGTCCCAGTTTGTTTGTCTAATTGTCGAAATACGTGTCTTTCAAAAATATACTTATATCTTACATTTTATAATATTTTTTTTATTTTGAAGATTTTGTATAATAAAACTAATTGAGATCTATCAAACAAGATCCATATTGCATATTAAAAACATTACGAATTGAAAATTATAGCCAATTCTTTGAGAGGTCAAACGCTTTCAAAAAGTCAAAAAGAGGACAAACAAACCGGGACGGAGGGAGTAGTTTTTTCCTGCTTGATATTTTTAGATCGATCTGTAGTTTCTCTATTTTGTACTTTCCCTAAGAATCGGGAGAGATAGAAGGAGTAGGAGGTCAAACAAGCCGAACACAATATTGCTTAGGATTGTCTCAACGATCCTTATTACACATGTTTAAGTTTGGCTTGAGTTTAAAAAATTTCAAAAACTAATTGTTCAAGTTTGGCTCACATTTAAAATTTAATGGTCGTGATAATTAAACATGGGCTTGGCTTGTAAAATATATAAGTCAATCTCTAGCTTTCAAGCTCGAGCTTGAGTTTGTGAAATTTGAGCTATCAAGCCTAAAATTAAGCTCGTGACATTCAAAAATGACAAAAGTAGGGGGGAAAAAGAATATAGACTAGAAAAAAAAGTATACTAAATTAATGCACACGTGATTGGTGGAAGATATATGGAAAGATCTCACATATTTAAAATATTTATTGAATTACTCCTATGTTTGAGATATTTGTGGAATGACTCCTATACTCGGGCATGACTTGAATATTTAAACAAACAATAAAAAGTGATTGACCTTGTCTTTTATTTTGTTTGAACAAGTTTGAAGGACCCAAAAGTCAAGTTAAGCTTGAGCGGAGCTCAAGCTGCATGTTTGGTTCATTGAGTAGTCCTACCTACAAAAAGGGAGAAAAAGAGGAAATCTTTAGGCTCCTCTTTGCTGTTTATTATTTTTTTGAGAAAAGTATGAAGTGTTTTTTTTCGCCGGCCGATAGATTTTTAAGAGTTAGGTGCTAGTTGTTACAATGAAAGTCGAGCACCTCCTCCATGAAAAATCGAACTCAGAATTTCTCCTTTAAAAGGAAGATCAATAATGAAACAACCATAGTAAGTGTGGTGTTCAGGAAAGTATGAAGTTCAATACATAATGAAACCTCCTCTATCTTTGCTGTCAATTAACCGATGAAGAATCTCATGTTTTTGGGCCTACTCTTGCGTTATGTTATCTTTAAGTAGAAAATGTTATTAAATTAACCCCTATGTATAAAATCTAAGCTTTAAGTGGTAAATTATTTAATATTATAGATTGATGTGTCATGGTTTAGGAGATGATGACAATAATAATTGCCATCATAGTACATGAAATCCACTAAGCAAAAGAATATAGGCATGAATTTGCATTTGTTTATTACCAAAAAAAAAAAATCAAGTTGATCAAACATCAATAAGAGCTTGATTAACTCATATAAGAAAATGGTCAGTCATATATCATGTACGGTACATTTCTCTTGTAACAATTACTCCTTCCGTCCCAAATCAAGTGTCCATTTTTACTATTTGGGAGGTTTCAAAATATTGTCTATGTCTTTTTATCTATAATTATTTTTT
The DNA here is from genome assembly GCA_019656295.1 of Rhododendron mucronatum var. ripense. Taxonomy (NCBI): domain Eukaryota; kingdom Viridiplantae; phylum Streptophyta; class Magnoliopsida; order Ericales; family Ericaceae; genus Rhododendron; species Rhododendron mucronatum. The sequence goes on from BPLT01000163.1 coordinate 1,347,289, forward strand.
ACATAGAATATAGATCTCGTTTGATAGATCTAAATTAGTTCTATTATACAAAATCTTAAATTACATTATAAGTTAAAAAATATAAGGAAATTTTGTAAATGGCACGACTGTCGATAAACAACACTTATTTTGGCACGAAGGGAGTACGTTTCATTCCAACGGATATATACTAATGTCTTATCGATTTGATTTTCTACAAAGGTTATTAAGTCGATAGAAGCCTAGTAAATGAATGACTTGTACTATCAAGTGGGGTCGTATGAGCAAGGATGGAGCCAGAGGAAGGCTAGTAGGGACAGTCACCTCCTTACAACTCAAAAAAAACCCTACTTTTACATTGAAAAAAAAAATTATCATAAAAAAAATTTTAATTGTGCATATTCGCCCCCTACACAAAATTATGGCTCCGTCTGTGGTGATGAGTCTTATTTTACATGACGAGCGTCACATGGAGGACGAAATCAATATACATTTAACTCTTTTTTTTTGGTAATACATTAAATTCGAAAGAGATATTGATATCTTTTCCTCATATAGAAGACTAAAAGTCCAAGTAAATAAAATATGAGTGAGCCCAAGTCTCTTCGCTTGTCTATATAAAGAACGAAACATCAGTACAATATTGGTCAAACCAATATCAACAAAGTAAGAGTAGCACAAGAAAAAAAAAAAACATGAGTTGCCTACGAGGCTATGGCATTTTTCTTGCCCTAGCACTGATCATGGCCACGCACCAGCTGCCGCCGGTTGAGTCGCTGGTCTTGATTATAGGCCAAGTGCGCGTTTCCAACGGATTCGCCTCTCCTTTGCTCCTTCATTGCTCTTCAGACACCGTTGACCTCGGCAACCAAACCGTCAGAGGCGGTGCTCATTTCGAATGGACCGTGAGGGTTGTCGTCGGAAAAAGTAACATTTACAGCTGCGACTTGCTTTCGGGAAACAAGAGAGGTCGCTTCGTTCTGTTCGACCCCAAGAAAGAAATTAGCGACGAAGTGTGTGGTACTAGGAACTTCAACTGCGACTGGCAACTGAGAATTGGCGGCTTGTTTCTTTTTCATACGAAAAGAAGGGAGTATGTTTTGCAATATCCCTTCTAGCCGTGATTGTGTGTTGGCCATGGATGAATTAATACTACTACTAATGTAGTATCATGTGTTGTTTCGTGATCAAATTGATGCAAGTTTTGCTCTCAATAATAGAAGAAATTTTCTAATATGTGTATTCTTTGATTTTGTGGATTCATAAATGTTACTCCATTTAAAAAAAATAGTCTAGGAATTTGGTGCTCAAATACGTTGGGCCGGGGTGCTCTCATGGATTTGGTTACATAATGTTGTTGGGCCCGGAGTGCCCCCATGGATTTGGTTACACAATGCCACTCCCTGCGACCGCTCTAAAAACAGACTTGCGGGTGCGATGTCGAATGCCATAAAAGACTTAATTGAAACCCTTCCTACCACCAATTGGTTTTAGGAGAGATGGTGGAAAAGCGGTCCGACAAGTGGTATCAGAGCCAGGAAGTCATGGGTTCGAGTCGCGGGAGCGTCATCGTGAGGGAGGGATTGTTGGGCCCGGAGTGCCCCCATGGATTTGGTTACACAATGCCACTCCCTGCGACCGCTCTAAAAACAGACTTGCGGGTGCGATGTCGAATGCCATAAAAGACTTAATTGAAACCCTTCCTACCACCAATTGGTTTTAGGAGAGATGGTGGAAAAGCGGTCCGACAAATGTCACTCCCTGCAGCCGCTCGATCTAAAAACATACTTACGGGTGCAATGCCGTATGCCATAAAAGACTTAATTGAAACTCTTCATAACACCAATTGGTTTCAAGAGGGATGGTGGGAAAGCGATCCGACAAGTGGTATCAAAGTTAGGAAGTCATGGGTTCGAGTCGCAGGAGCGTCATCGTGAGGGAGGGATTGTTGGGTCTGAATGCTCCCATGAATTTGATTACACAATGTCACTCCCTACGACCACTCTAAAAACAGATTTACTGGTGGGATATGTCGAATGCCATAAAACACTTCCTAACACCAATTGGTTTTAGAAGAGATGGTGGAAAAACGGTCCGACAAGAAGATATGAGTCCGATTTTGTTCACCCTCACCAAACGAGGGTGAAGTGGTGAACGTTAATTACCCTCACCCTCATTGGTTGTTGCTAACTTGTAGGTCCTTCCGAATTTAACCACAGTTAACATTAAATAGCCACAAATTATGGAAGTGATAACGATTTTGTATCTTGCTATTGGGAAAATTATCCCCTGCGTTTCAAGAGGTAAATACACGTGGGAATGATTCGGGATCGATTTGTTTCTGAACAAATTTCCCTTGCATGCCCCTGTTCACGAGGATAATTTTTTTGAAGATTGACGTATCATTTCATAATGCCATCCAGCAACAACTACATCAAAAGACAGGAAGGAAACCAAAGCTGCTAACAATTGAAATGAGCGCGGCATGTTAAGGCTTTTAAGGGCCACCAGCTCACAGACACACTTGCCAAAGCAGACCCGACACCTTCGGACTGGACTATGAAACCTATCAACGATTAGCAGCAGAGCATCCCCACGGATACCCAGTTCAAACCATAACACAATCCAGCACAGATGTAATCAAGAGAACTAACAAACAAACAAAACCAAAAAAAAGAACAAAAAACAGCTAATTTGGGCTTAAAAGTTCCACCCAAAACAACCACCGATTCTTCTCACTGTGTTGGATCGGGATGAACCGAGATCAAACCAGCCACATCTCCGGAGTGAGAACCAAGCTCCATCGCCGGCTGCCTGCCTGCGGTTTAAGAGCTTTATTGCGTCGGAGGGGGCCAAAACCACCCGAGTTCAAGTCTTCGTCAGATCTACTTCAGTGGCCATGCATCATACGGCAAAGGAAGGAAAGTGATGGAGGTTATAGTGGTGAGCGAAGGGCCAAAGGGTGGTAGAAGGAAAAAGTGGAGAAGATGAACGATGGGTGGAGGGGATGGACGGTGGTGAGGAGCCGCAATCTGGTGGAGGAGTCTAGAGATAGGTTGACGGGAGGTTGAAAAGGGGTGGCCGGCTAGTACGAAATCGGGTGGGGGTGAGGCACGAGGGCGGCAACCCCACCCCCAAAACCTCAATCAGAAAAAGAAGGGGGGGGGGGGGGGGGGGGGGGGGGGGTGCGGGGGTGGTGGTGGTGGTGGTGGTGGTGCAAGGGAATAAGAGATTTGAGATGGAAAGGTGGGGATAGAGAGGGGCGGCGGCAGAGGACAAGAAAACCTAAGCGAAGAAAAAACTCTATTCTAGAGAGAGAAAGAGGAGACGCACTGCTCCTAGTTGTCAATTACCATCCATGTTCACGAGGATAATTAATCAACTGAGATTGTGACTTCTTTGAAGACCAGATTTTTTGAGCGTTAATTGTAGGATGTCAAGTGAAATATTTCGTCAGAGTCAGAGGCAGCCCAATATTCTGAACTCTCTTATTCAAGATGATGACATATGCGTGCAATAGCAATCACAAGTTAGTGTCTAACCGGCTGCACGCCAGTCGAATGGCGCTCCGAAGCCCAAGGCCTTGTTCGTTTTCAAATTTTATTTTGTTTTAATTTTACTTTTTAATTATTATTCTATATTTTTTTTTCAATTATATTTCTCTAATTATTAATTTTATTTATTTCTTTATCTCTCTCTACTCATTACCCCTCTCTCTAATCATTATCTTATCTCTCTCTCCACCCACTATTAAAACTAAAATCCCCAAAGTTACAAAACGAACAAGGCCTAAGTCACTCAAAGTTGAGAAAGAGAGAAAGTATAGAGCTAGGCTTAGAGTTAATTAGCTAGTATCGACGTACCTCGATCTTCTTGGTCTTTTAGCTAGGTTTAAGTTCCGAGTATGCTCACTGTACATTTCTCTTGTAACAATCACGTTTGATTCCGGTGGATATATACTAATCTATATACTATATAGTGTAGCAGGAGGACGTTTCGTGAGGAGGCCGGGCTGCGGATGCAACGCATGGCATTAGACTTACCTTTTCGGTTGTTTTGTACGTTGTCGTAGGAATTCTCTTTTAGTTATGTCATTTGGTCAAAAATATAATCGGATAGTACAATTGGTGAAATCATGAATTATTGTTTAAAGATTATTACATGGCTATTTACTACATTTCAATGTTAACTTATTAGGGAACTCAATCTCATATACTTCCATACAATATTTTGTTTTGCAATTAACGTCCCTTAATTTGGGCTATATATTTTAAAGTTAATTTAGTAAGAATAACATTTTTCTTCTTCCAGTAATTTGGTAAGACTACTATTTCAGCAAATTATCGTGAGGACACACGAAAAATCGAATTCAAGATTGATACTCTTTACACATGCATAAATCCAAATTTTTTTTTTTTTTTGAGACTCTCTATATCTTCATCTGCCCTCATGGCCGCGATCTTGATCCCTCATCTCTCTCTCTCTCTCTCTCTCTCTCTCTCTCACACACACACACACACACGCACACATTTTAGTGCAATTGAATTTATCCTAGGTTTTTCTGTTTGCTGACTGCTAATGCTATGCACTATACGGTTCCTGCAATAAAGCCTTGTAATGGAATGGAATTCTATTTGATGTATACTACTTCTCTACTTGAAGTTTATTCTCTCGTTGTTTAATTGCTATCTGATAGTGTAACTTTATATATCTACAGGGGTTTGATGTTCCGGATATACCTGATGATATTGATCCTTATGAAATAGATGCTAAGCCATTTAAGTTGGACCAGCACCCCCCTGGAAGTGAGCTATGGAAGGAGGTCGAGGAGCTCGCAGATTATTCAAAGTTAGCTCTTGACAAGTACAACGAGTGTAACAGCGTATGGGCTTTTTCCAGTTCACAAAATTCTTCCATCCTCGTCTCTTTTATCGGGTGTCCTCTTTCTTGGTATTTGGTTTAACTTCTTTCTTAAATTATACCGTAGGCAGCGAAGTACCAGTTTGCAAAGTTAATCAAGGCAAACTACCAAGGTGGTTATCCTATCGAGTATTTTATTACGTTTCAGGCCTATGATATGGCTTGTTTTCGCTGTAAGACTTTCCAGGCTAGTGTGACTATAGGGTTTAAGGAAACAAAGGCGGATTGCTGGCCTGAACCGTATCCAACTTCTCGAAGGTACTTTCTGTCTTTGCTATTCTTCTGTTTTATTGTTATTGGATCACTCATGGGTTTATACACTGTATCATCTGCGAACTGTAATCTCTCTCTCTCTCTCTCATATGGGGGGTTGCTTGAATATTGCTATCCCTATTGGGATGGGCAGGACGTACATCTGTTGTACAAGTCATGCTGCTAATTCTGAATTCCCTACCTGGGATGGGCTACTAAATTAACATACTATAAGAGTAGACCTAATTTCCATTGTTTTTATGTGGCACGGGCAAGTGGTTGGTATCTTAATTTTGGGCTTATCTCGTTTCTGATACTTAGGATCATTAATGAGCTCAATGTTTCACAGATTATAAAAACTTACTAAGTAGTTACTATTACTATTACTCAGAATCGAACGGACATTGTTTTGTTTAGGTCCAGACATAATATCGACGCTGGTGCAGTGGAATGCTCATCAACACTGAATGAACCTCTTTTAGAAGCATTTGTCAGCAGACTCAGCACTATCTTTCTTACTCACCACAGTTGAACTTTCGGTTACTTGGCAAGTTGTCTTGTTTTTCTTGAGCGTTATGTTCCCCGGCAGTCTTTTATTTGTTTGGCTGCCAAAGACTTAAAACCCAGTAGAGGCTGGTTGGCTTATGGGTTTGATTTCCTGTAAAGACTTGTAAATAATGAAAAGAAACTGATTTCATCTATAAGCTGTGTCCTTTGTAGTTAAAATGTGGAGTATCGTAACTATCTTTTTTTTTTCAGCTGTCAATTACTAAAGGCAAAATCTAATTTCCGCCTAGTAGGCTGACGGTAGTGTGGAGCACGCGGTCATAAAGGTGGGACTCGTACGCTTTACGTCATCACTTTTTGTACGTGGATCAAGGCATTAGCAGGTTTAAAGAGATTCAAACTAATTTGATTTTAATTGACAATATTGTCCCTATTAGCTTTTCCGAATACCAAAACAAGTCCTCATCCCCCTCCAAGCTTATCCGTCCATCTTTCTCTCTCTACTGTAAATTACTTCACCCCGGGAAGTTTCAAGTAGTGGTGGTCACTCCACGCTCACGCTCGTCCGATAGTATTTTCCTCGTTCATTTTCTTTGTTCTTTCCTCATTTTTATTTTTTGATGCCATCTTCCTCCTGTTCGATCTTTTTGCTGGGCTCCGAACTGTGAGTGTTCGTTGCCGTCTTCTTTTCCCGGCGATCTTGCAACCAATCTTTGGTGGAAACTCTTACATTCTCTGTAGATAAGAAGTGTTTGATTTTGACAATATTTCCTACATCTCGTCATCAAGAAAAATTTGTGGTCAAGCTTAGAAATTGTCCACTCTACAGTGTGGTCTGTTTACATTAGTATCAATTCTCTCTCTCTCTCTCTCTCTCTCTCTCTCTCTCTCTATATATATATATATATATATTTGGGTCTCTTGATTTTATTTAAGTTTTTTATTTTGATTTACCATTTTTTTTTTAAATAAAAATTTGGGAGTGAGCGACACAAGGTCTTTGATTCAAATTTTCAGCGTGTCCGAATTTTTGTATTTTATCAGACTAGTGAAACCAAATACGTAGTACTTACTCAATTTAGGGTCTAAAAAAAAAAAAAAAGAAGAAGAAAGATGTGAGAAGGACAATGGATATGGAAACAGAGATGGAGGAACGGTGAGGTGAGGTGATCTTGCTCCATGTACATCTAAGGGAGAGATGTACTGATTGTAATACAAGTTCCATCACAAAGCTCAAAAAAAATTTAATTGAATTCATAATTTCCAACTTCAAGCCGAATTTCACACAAAAAATCCCAAATCAAAACCCCTAAACTAAAAGCCCTTTTTCCAAAATCCCCAAATTTCATTGCAATCATCTGGGTTTGCACTTCGTTGATCCACATTTCGTCCCACAAAAGTAAATATGGGCGTCTTCCCAGAGTCTAATTTTGAGCTTGTGGCCGGCGGCGAGAAGCAAAGAAGCAGGGGGACGCCATCGGCGGTGGTCCGCGAAGGACCCTGTTTTTCCTGAAGTGTTTCGTTTCTTTCATGATTTGCCTAAAAGCTGAAATTGAAAGAGAGATGGTATATCTGGTCGGTGGGACCCAAATAGTATTATTGAAGGGGTGTTTTGGTCATTTACTTTCCTAAGTTAAAGTCTTCTCCTTTTCACTGACATTTTGTGCAGTAATGTCTCAGAACACTGTCATTATTGTCCCGAGAATCCCGCCTACCGTCCGCCCATTGGGCGGTATATAGAAGGACCGATTACTAAAAGGATGTGGGAAGTTATACCTGTGCCGTGCAATGGCATACTTGTTAGCCCTTGCCATTTTACGGTGTAGAGTATCGTGTTTGGTTGTTTTCTCCCCTTGATGCCCCCATATTTCCTTGTTTGTCGGCCTGAGACCCTTGTATCATGTGTTTATTTATGTGTCTTTTATACATCTCTCTTATTCATTGAAAAGAAAAGTATCATGGACTTGGAAAATATGTAATTGTCCCTTAAAATATCCAAATTTTGTTTATTTCATTCTTAAACTACCAATTACACACATTTGCCCTTTAAACTATTAATTGCATACTTACTAAGGCCAGTTTCCACTTTCCATCCGTGTTTTGGATGGAAAATCTGTAGGTTGGATGGAAAAGCGTTAGACTTAGCCTCTTTTTTTTTCACGGTTAGACTTAACCTTACCCAGCATTTTTGGCGCCCAATAGAGGGGTACTTTAGACTTTTACGTCTACCATTCACTTTCACTACTCTCCCAATTTCACGGTCTATCTCGGCATAAAATAATTCTTTCAAGGAAGAGTTGAACTCTTTCCTCTTCCCCGAAAGAATTTTTTCAAAATCATCGTCCAAAACACTTTTGGACGGTGAGATTGAGTGTGGTAGGGGAGGGGTGAAAAGGAACGGTGGTAGGCGTAGACTTTCCTAAGCACCAGGACTTGTTATAAAAATAAAATTCGTGTTCGTTAATTTTGCGTCAAATTTTTGTAAATTATTGATTCATCTCAATAAGAGGAATCAGTTACATGTATATGTTTTGTGCGACCCACACGACCCGAATTAGGGACGAATATTTTGCAACCCACACAACGCGAACTAGCGACAAATCTTTGGTTCCGGCCAGTGTGCATACCGAAACACATTCTCCGTCCTTTTTCCGAGTAGAAACTGTGACATCATCATAAATCGTCCTGGCTCGCTGAAAATTTAGCCGACCACACAAGTTTGTTCCTCCAGTCGCAACTGTAAATTGCTCAAATGCGAAGGACTGTATTGAATTTCCTCGTGGAAGAGCGATTCACAGACACGGATACACGGACACGACAGAGACAAGTCGCCAACAATATTTTAAAAAACGCGAGGCAGGACATGCCGGTGACACCTCAGACGTATATAACCATAAAATCTTGGTATTATGCTGTTAAATTTTACGACTGAGATTATGAATAATACAACATAATGCCAATTGAAATAGGAAAGAAATACGCGTAAACGACTAGCGATGAACACAACGAGATAAGTGTCCGACGAGTCATCTTCTTAGAAGTGTTCGTGCTTTAGGCTAAGCTAATAGACTCCTTTATTATTACGCGCTTGGTTGATAACCAAACATACCTAGTTACCATTTCCGTAATCACTTGGACCAGGGATACTGCACCACATAGTCTCCCTTTTTGGCGGAGAACAAAAATACGCCGTCCTCTGCCACCTTCCAAGAGCAATCGAAATTCTTAATGCCGCACCTTTCTGTATTCCAATCCGTTCTACTATCGAACAAATCAAAGCGGCCGTGCAGGTTTCCAGAACTCATGTCGCAGCTGTAGACTTCAGTTTTCCCGATGACTATGCTTACGTTCCACTCCAAAACATCAAAGGGCGGGAGGGTTCGTGGGCCGAAATCCTTGTGGTCCGATTGGCAATGGATGTTCAAGGGTCCGGGGACTTGGTTGAAGATGAACACCGAGCCTATAGCTAGGGTGACCGACTCTGCCACCGGTGACTGGTGCATTGCCATGAGTGTCAGGGCTAGCAGAAGCACATGGTTTGTGTGGTAACTCATGTTTTCTTCGGGTGCTCGCGTATGTTGTTTCTGTTGTTGCCGGTGCTGATACCGGTTCCAGTATCGACGGAGTGATTGGTCTTTATTTCATTTAAATAGATAAGTCAAAAGAGTGAAATCTGTGTAATCAAGTATGGATTATGGTAATCTTTTGAAGATTCAGGCAATTTTTGGAGGTTGGATTTTATTATCAAGGAAAAGGAAATAGAAATAAATAGTAGAATTTTGATTGTTTATTATAGGGTAATTAGACTAGTTCCCCCGAGGTTTATAAACTAAGAGTTACCTCCCCTGAAGTTTCCGAAATGTGTGGTAGCTACCCTGTTAGACCGTTCGGATTAATCCGAAATTCGATATGAATCTAATTTATCTATTCCTGAGTATAAAAGCACTGGGAATTGGTATACGAGCAATGATTTTCCCAACAATAGCTAAAAGGGTAAGGAAAGCCTTTGACATCCAAAATTGAAAATTTTGGATGTTTTTGAATTTCATTTCCTTATTCCCGGTGCAATCAACCAAACAACGCCTAACTAGTGCCAGGGCAAGCATTGGCACATAGCCGACCCCAAGTGATTGGGACTTAAGACTTGGTTTGGTTTGGTTTTTAGCTCTACAAAAGTCAATATTGTTAATTGTAGTTAGTGAAATTTGAACATCTGTTAAATGCATGGGGTCCAAAGATCAAGAGTTATTTTGAAATTTTTTCTATTATTTGGATAAAAATAAAAATAAAAAATTACTTGAACTCGAGGCACAAGTCGCAACACAACGGAACAAGGGAAAATCCACAACTATCAGAGAAGTCCATTACCAATGATCTATCATTGATTCAATAGTTGAAAGGAAACGTTTAAAGGATTTTGAAGCAACTCAATGGACCTTTAAGCTACAACTAGGGAATTCTGCAGGAAAAAGCTTCAGGGTTTTCCTGTCATGTTTCAAAAAATGAGCAAAAGAAACAAATAACATCTCACTCATATCAGAGGCTCGGGCAAATAATACTTCTCAAAATAGCAAATGTACATGATGATTTTATTGCAGAATATATCGATACAAGTAATAATCAGGTCCTAAAAGATCATATTAGCAAAGAAACTGAGAGATTATTGTTACGTACAAGTCAAGAGGCATCATCTTTCTCCATAGGATCATATACCGGTGAAGAAATGAATTTCTTTACTCTCTGTTCAGTATCAATCAGCATCAGCACAACTTCCCGCATCGATGGCCGATCTAAAGGGTTCAAGTTTGTGCAAAATAGAGCGATTTTTAATACAGCAATCATGTGATTGACTGTACTTTCATCTTTCAGATTTAATCTACTGTCAAGTATCCCAGATGATAGTTGATGCTCGCGGATATATTTCTTCACCCAAGTGACGAGATCACATCCCAGATCTATCGGCTGTACCGGAGTTCTTCCGGTTATCAACTCCAAGAGAACTACTCCGTAGCTATAAATATCAGATTTTTCAGTCACCTTCATTGTGTATGCATATTCTGGCATCAAGAAAATGTGAATTGTCAGTCAAGATGGAATCAAGCTCAATCATCTCAACCAACAAGGTGTAAAACTATCTGCCGCGACGAAATAATGAGGTACTCCCTCCGTCCCTTTATAAGTATCTTGCTTCGTAACTCTAACTTATTAAAAAGACATCATCATTATATCTTTCACATCAACTTTTTTTCCTCCACTTTTACTATTTACCCATCATCATTATACATTTACTATACTTTTAGGAACAAAATAGATAATACATCAACTTTTATCCACTAACTTTACAAAATACACTTATTAAGGGACAACCCAAAATAAAATACTGGACTATAAATAAGGGACAGAGGGAGTAGTTCAAGAAATTTAAAAATTGTTATAGGAGTCGTATGAAAAACATGGATCTATTTTTCTAGGTGCTATTTCATAGATAAGGACATAATTCATGACACTCTCTAGTTTTCTAAACATAAAGCCCAATAAATAATTACAAGAAGGGCACAATAAATTATTTCCACCGAGCTGAACACAACATGGTAATGTGCACAGAAATTAAATTGGGTCTCTAGACCTGCCCTCTTTAATACTATTTGGCTTTGATTAGTGGGCATTGAATAGTGGGCATGGTTCCCCAGCAAAACAAGTATAGGAGGTTACTGTTTCAGTGGTATTCTGAGAGGAGCCACTTTGTAAATATTGCTCAAGGTTAGATCTGTCTTCAATCCTTCCCCACCTATACCTCCAATGATTGGGGATAACATGGATTTTGTTGTTGTTGTTGTTGTAAGCTGAACACAACAGATAGAAGTGGAAAGTTTCCAAAACTGGAAATGTAATTACGGTGCCTAGCTTCAAAATTCACAACTCGAAATGAACTGACATGGATTCAGCAAAGCCAAACTCTCTCTTCGCAACCATATCCCGAAGAAAATACCAAGGCTACATTTGGGTCACGGATTTGTGCGAGGGATTTGCTGAGGGAAAGGAAAATGGTGGACAGAACTTATCTTTTTTCTATGTTATTATTTTCCTACGTTTTCCATCACCTTTTTCCTTTCCCTCAATAAGTTCCACCACAAATCCTTGATCCAGATACAGCACAATGGGTAAAACGGAAAGACAATGAAACAAGGATTCATTTAAGCGACTGTGTATATGAGCAGTAAGAGGTTCATATTAAACTAAACGTTCCTTACTTCTGATATGTCTTAACCAGACAAACAAGGTATAGATTGAAACACATTCAACAAACAAGCAAAAACTACAATATGAAATGATGAAAAGATAAAGCAGGAGCTTACCAGGGGCAATGTAGCCGTATGACCCTGCCACGGCAGACATTGACTTGGAGTAAGGCATGTCAATGACCTTTGCCAATCCAAAATCACCAACATGGGCTTCAAAATTCTCATCAAGGAGAATATTGTTAGACTTTATATCCCGGTGAACAATCCTTGGTCGGCAGTCGTGATGCAAGTAAGCAAGACCCTCGGCGGCACCAAGAGCAACCCTAAAACGTGTCGGCCATTCCAACTCACAACAAGTTGCTCCTTCACCGTGAAGCAATTCGCCCAAACTACCCTTTTCCATGTACTCATAAATAAGCAAATTCGAACCCTGGTGATAGCAAAAACCATAAAGCTTCACAATGTTGCGGTGCCTAATCTTTCCAAGAGTTAGAATCTCAGCTCGAAAACTGTTCTCAACGTTTTCATTGTTTCCTTCTCTATTAGAAGCTAGCTTCTTAACGGCAATTGTTTCCCCAGACTCCATAACCGCCTTGTAAACGGTTCCAACAGCTCCTCTCCCAACAACATAACTGTCATGAAAGTTGTTTGTGGCTTCAACTAGATCTTGGAAAGTAAAACCCTCCTTTGGAGGAAAATAAATATCCGAAATGAGAGAGGATGTCTCTTTTTCTTGGCGGGAAGCAACCACCTCTACCGGACGCCTCATGATATACAAGAGAATTGCAATGAGAATTAGAGAAACCCCACCTATAGCAGCAGCAACTAGTGTGATTATTTTACCCCTTGGAGCACTTAAACCACCTTTCACAGAAGGCTGCATTGAATTCAAAGTCGGGTTGCCGTTGCAATTGCCTAAAGGCCCACCACAAAGCCCTTTGTTTCCGATAAAGCTGCTCTTGGCCATGTTCTTAAACAACACGATAGAGGGCAACGGTCCAGAAAGGTCATTATATGAGAAATTACACCCCAACAAACTCGACAGGTTACCAAACGTACTTGGTATTTCACCACTCAGATCATTGTTATTCAGAAGGAGGATTTCTAGCAAAATAAGGTTTCCAAGCTGAGGTGGAATTTTTCCAGAGAGATTGTTGTGACTAAGATTCAGCGCAATTTGCAAGCCAGTGAGAGCCCCCAAGTCTGCTGGTATTCCACCAGAAAACAAGTTGCTGCCCATTTGTAACTCAGTCAAATGAGAGAGATTTCCCAATGCTGCAGGAATATTTCCAGAAAACTGGTTTTCAGAAAGCATGAGAAGCTCCAGTTGCGAAAGGGTTCCGAGCTCATTTGGTATGGAACCTGTGAAGCTGTTTTGGCTAACATCAAGCCGTTGAAGCATCAAACAGTTGAGAATCTCAGGTGGTATTTTCCCAGTGAGCAAATTAGAGGAAATATTGAAAGTAACCAATTGGGACAAATTTCCTATCTCCTTTGGCAACTCAGATGTGAAGAAATTGTTTGAGAGATCAAGCCTTTGCAGCCTTTTGCAGCTTGCAATTTCTGGAGGGATCGGACCACTAAACTTGTTCAGGCCCAACTCAAGAGCAGAAAGATTCACCAAGTTGCACAACTCAGAGGGAAAGCTCCCAGTCAGGTTGTTCGCATCGAGACGAAGTTGCACCAAAGAATTGCACTTTATGAGATGATCTGGGATATTTCCATGCAGGCTATTAGATTCAAGATTCAGATATATCAAATTGGAATTCCAGCAAATATGAGGAGGTATTCTTCCTTCTAGATAGTTGTTTGAGAAATCAACCACCCAAAGTTTGCTGTAAAGTCCAAGCTCTCTAGGAATGGTACCACTGAGGGAGTTTTGAAATAACTGCAACTGAAGCATTTGAGTTAGGTTTTGAAATCCTAAAGGAATAGGACCGGTGAGGTTATTAATTGATAGATCAAGCTTTGTTAAGTTTTCCAACCTACTAAGCTCATTCGGTATAATACCAGTTAGCTGGTTCTCAAAAAGGTAGAGTAAACTCAAACCCTGTATCTGACTCAACTCGGACGGAATCTCTCCCGACAAGTAGTTCTCTGAGAAATCGATTTCTGTTGCTAAAGAGAGATTACCAATCTGCTTTGGTATTGTTCCATTTAACCCATTCCTGTACAAGTATAATTTCATCAAGGACTTGATATTACCAACTTCACCAGGAATTTCGCCCACAAGGTTGTTGTCATACAAAGCAAGAGTCTGAAGATTCGTACAGTTCCCGATTTCCTTCGGTATGAAACCGATCAATTCATTACTCCAAAGAACCAAATCCGTCAAGCTCTTCAGCATCCCAATCTCTTTTGGTATATTGCCTCCTAGGTTGTTTTGGGCCAGACCAAGATACACCAAGTTCTCACATCCACCTATGGTTGAGGGAATGCTCCCAGAAATCACATTTTGCCCCGCTCGAAATGTGCTCATCTTTTTTAGATTCCCAAGGGAAACAGGCAGTGGACCGCTGATGTTGTTAGAGTATGCCAGAAACAGCTCCAAAGAAGAAAGTTTTCCAACATCCTCAGGAATGGGACCCGATATCTTGTTATTGCACAAGTTCAACCATGTTAAAGAAGGTAAATTACCCAACTCAGAAGGAATTTGCCCATCCAACAGATTGTTATTCAAATAAAGAATTTTCAATCTCAAGCAATTTCCAATCTCCTTGGGAATGTTTCCAGTGAACTTGTTGTTAGAAACATTAAGCTCAGCAAGATTAGCCAAATTGCAAATACTGGGGCTCAGGGTCCCAGAAAGGTTCAGTGAAGACAAACTAATAGACACCACGACTGGATTTTTAGGGTCCAATGAGCAATTCACACCCTTCCAACCACATGGGGTTTGGTCACTCGAATTCCAGTTTCCTAGAAAGTTAAATCCATCGTTAACATCTTTCTTGAACTCCAAAAGGTACAGCCCCTCAGAATTCAACCCTTCTGAAGCACAAACAAGCAGAGCAGTGACGACGAAAAAGCCGGTGAAACCTACAATCAAACCTCTCCTCGAGTCTTCCATTATTCTATCCTTCATGGTATCTCATTTACAGCACAATCTGAGAAATTAAACAACCCAGTTTAGCCTCAGACACGAAGCCAAACAATTTAACATTCATAATTCTCGAAGTAGGTTTAAGGCATTATTATAAGTTTAAGACCACCTCTTAAACATATTCTTAGGTTTATAACTTTTGTCTATCCTTGCTATTTTAAGTAAAAGTTTTCTCCTAACTTTTGTACTTCTCCGTTATACTCCTACGACTGTATTCATAAATTTTCCCAGTTATTTTCCAACAAGTGCCCAGTGAACCAAGAATTTCAATTCTGCATTTGAGGCTATTTTAAATAGAAAATGACAGTGTTCTAAAACAAGGAATGAATCGGCGATTAATCGCTGGTGGAGCCCATCCGATTAAGTCCTACTAACAATTAATTGGCGATTACTAATTAATATATGCACCGATTAATCACTTAAAGGTGGCCGACTGCCCGACTAGCGCCTAGCGACTTTTAGAACATTGGAAAATGATAAACTGACGACCATTTAAAGCAATTCACATATTCAAGATTCAGAAACACGAGAAAGAAAACTGGCATTCAGAAAATTGACAACTATATTCAATCTTCAACAACATAGAAGGAATCCAAAATACACATAGAGCTGTGTGATGAATCAACAACTTCAAATAATACAACAAAACAGATTTCTTTTTTCAGAAACTTAAAACAAAAAAATTCTTTTTTCAGAAATGATAAGTAAAAAGAGTGAAAGAAATCAATCAAGTAAAAGAAACACAACAAACAAGAAATCCAAAGAAAACCCATCAAAGATCAAAGCTTTGTTAACATACCTCAGAGTCCATCACTTATGGAATGAGAGAAATGACCCCAACTGCTGATTCAATTCCCCAAGTGATTCCTCCAGAAAACCCATTAAAGATTAAATAGGAATAGGAGTACAAAACAACACCAAGGTCTCGACTTTTCAAAGGATGGTGGGATCTTCAAATCGACAATGGAATATTATTATTAAATATGTTCTTCACATATAATACTCCGTAGGAACTTAAAAAGGGACATCCCTTTTGAACTCAAGAAAAGGAAGGAATCAAAAACAAATGGAATGAATCAGAAGGGCTTTGTGGGGGGATTTTACTTGGGGGAAAGGAAGAGAATAAAACCCAATTCGTGATTTTGGTTTTAATTGTGTATTTTTGGTTGGAATGATGGTAAAGGGCCTCTAGGTGAATGAATCGAAGGTATGGGTGAGAGCTCTTCACTGAAGCTCTAATGGCCGACAAAGCATGCCTTCACACCTCTCTCTCTCTCTCTCTCTCTCTCTCTCTAATCTTACACACACATACACTCTCTCTCTCTCCTCTCTCTCTCTCGGAAAAGAAAGCTGTGAACTTTTAGGCAAGAAAAGTCATCTTTTCTGGAGAATATTTTGGTGGGATTTCTTGGATTGGGACAGTTATAGGAGTGAAACTGTGAAAGTGAAGTAGATTGATCTTAAAAACGGTGTCGTGTCAAACCTTGTGACGAAAAGCTTGTATCAGACCTGATGTATGCAGTATCCTTCCGGGTTCTGACCGTCGACTACAATGAAGACCGAAAATCCAAAAAAAAAAAAAATAGTTTAATAAGGAAGGCATTAATGATTAATGAGTTACTAGTAACTACCAAAGTTGTCAAATTCGTTCCGTACCGTACCGGTCTTTAAACGGAACGTAAAAAGTCATGTTCCGTTCTGATTGAAATACCGACCTGTCCCGGCCAATACCGGGTGTACCGGCCTGTTCCGGCCATTTTTCGGTGTTTCGGTCGGTACAAAATTACGTTTTTTTTTTTTTTAAATATTTTGTATATGTTTACACTTAAAATTTTAAAAAATGGTAGATATATATTAAATATATATATATAATATTAATTGCGGTAAATCCGGAACGGTACCGGAATACAGCCCGGTACCGGTACGTACCATTCCAGTAGTGAAAACGGTACGCTGGCCGGTACGGTATTGACAACTTTAGTAACCACTTTAAATTAAGTGATAAACTTGTTAGATTTGGAATGATATTAGGGTTCTAAAAAGCCTTTCTAGTTGTAATCTACTCATGTTTATCCTGTTGAAAGGTAGTCTAGCATAAAATTCGAAAAAAAACATACATTCTTCATCTATAAAAGACTACGACACTCGAATTGAGTAAATACTACTAAGTAACAGCGGTGCCGCCTAATGATTTCACCAATCAATGAAAAATCTCTCATATAATAGTAAAACCATAAGTTGTTAGTTTAGAGGAATAGTGATCATTAAAATTTTTGTAATCGCTATTCAGACTACTCTTTATCACTAGATTTTGTTGTCATTGTACCCATGTTATTTCAAACGGATTGGAGTGATGGCTTCTTAACATGGACGGAGGTACTAAAAACTATTGTCATAATGTTTTTTTATAGTTTGTTATGCAGTTAGAAAAAATATACCTTAATTTTATCCATGGTATTGAATATATGGACCAAATTTATTCTCATTACACCAAATTTTTCTCGCATATGGTTGTTTGTTATTTTTATTATGATACTATGTACGCGTGTAATGCTAATTTTTTTAGATTTCGTTTTTCAAGTTTTCGACGGCACGCTATAAGCTAGAAGGGCCATAGCTAAACTTTTAACATCATCTTGTAAACATTTTCTTCTCTAATTTAGTCATTAGGAGTTCATATATGACTTTGTTCTTTGTGGCAGGTACGCATGTAGTTAGTGGGATTTGAATACCCATCATTGTCAAATGCACGAGAGTATATAATACTTACCAATTAACTATCAATCTACTCACATCGATCGTCTGTTTCTCAAGCTGTGAAAGCACTAAACTTTATGTCTAAATCAACTATTCACCATGTGGGTATTAGTCTAGGAACATATGATTCGACTCTTGAAAGATGAATTGGTGGGGCAACCAAACAAATTATTTCAAAAAGGAAACTCTAGTGATAAAAGAATGGGGTTTTGAGGTGGTGGGAGTACATCTCATGCCATGACTAGACTTCCATTTTGTATGGTTGACAGATACCTTATACTAAAAATCAAAAGCCAATATGAGAAGCTTCTTGTTTGGGTTAGGTTCATCCCCACCAAAGCCTCTCGGACATGTGCCTTCTCTTAATTAACACTGAACCATCTCACTATGTATCAACTTATGCATGAAAACAAAACAAGATAATATAAGACACTAAAGATTGATTAGAACACTGATACGTGCACAGATACACATACAGATATGTTAGAAATTCTTAGACTTGCGTGCAGGGACGGAACCAGAATTTCGTAAACGCCGGGGCCGAACTATGAACAACAAGATTTTGAAATTTTAAGGTTCGCTAATTTAATAGTTTGTTTGGTTAAGGTTTGCGGGAGTTTTTTTTGGTAATAAACAGAGAGATAGAAAGAGAAATTGGATTAATAGTTGAAGGAAAAATTTATGGGAGACCGTATGCAGGGAGAAAATTTTGGTTGTGGGACCTAAAACAAACACATTCTTCAAGTATTTAATTGTGTAAACAACACTCAATACAAAATACAATATCCACATATTCTTAACAAACTAAAAAATAACTAATATTAATATTAAAATTTGAAAAAAAAAATTCCCGGGACCACGCGGGGGCCGTGGCCCCCATATGCCCCAATGTGGTTCCGTCATTGCTTGCGTGGGCCCCTCATTTTGCACAAGTCCTGGACACAAAGTCTATGCACAAAAGGCTTAATTTCCGAACTAATTATCATTGAACAAATACTTCAAAACTTAATTGGTTCATAGGTTCATTAATCAAACCTCGATTCCAAATGTAGTTTAAAGAGAGAAAAATCAACCCATTGGAGCCATTGGAAGTGTGCCAACTTACTTATAATTTCTCGCGATCCGAACTCAGATTAATTATAATTTCTGAATCTGTATCAATTTTCATCACTCCAAATCACAATATGTTCATATTTATGCAACATTTTCTTAAGGTGTTCTACATATTAACAAATAAATTACATAGAATGTTGACCAATGGGTATATGAACTAAATTTATATGTTGGGTGTCTGCCTCCGATACAACATGCTAAAATTTTCACTTCACAATGTCTTTGAATTTGTTATGTAAATTAATACTCAACATATATAGAGGTGCAGAATGAATTGATGAATATTGATCTAGGTGGCCTAGCCAACTAAAAATTAATCTCTTCCGTACACTTTTACTTTTTCATTAAACTCTATAAAATTCTCCTTGTTCCTTAGGGTCCTTTTGGTTACCTTCATTGAAGAAAAAATAAGGTAGTTTAACTGACTCTTGATATTTATTTACTTTTGTGTTTTAGTCATCAATTAAAACAGAAGTAAATACAAAAATGAGTTGCTAAATGACTCTATTTATTTCGTTTCTTACTTATTCACTATCGTCAGGAAACCACACAAATCTATAGGCCTCATTCACTAGTCAAGAAATTGCATCGTATGAGAAATTTATTTCTGAGAAAATTTTAGTGAAGTAATGTAATGAAAAAAAGAATTGGATTTCTCTTTATGCGTTTATCTAATGAAGGAAAGTTACGAAAAAAAAAAGTTAAAAATTAGTTGTTTAATTATCTAGAAAATTACAATAAAATAAATTTCTATGAAATCTTGTGTTATTTGTACTATAAAATTTGAGAAAAAACTAACGACTAGTAGTAATAAATATAGAGATTTAAGGCCTACCATTTTCTTACAGATAGTAGAAAAATATCATTTCTGTACTCTTTTTTTTTTGTCATACAACATATACATCAGTAGAGTTAGCAAGATGTTAGTATGTTAGTCAAAAGGGAGTTCAGAGGCTATTCATAACTTTGAACCCCATACTTGCTTCTCGTGTGACTTGAACTCAGGTCACCACTCCAAACCTGCTTTCCGTGTGACTCGAACTCAGGTCACCACTGGCGAAAGAAATGAGACAACCAACTTGTCAAGGTTGGTTTCTCATCATTTTTGTACTTTCCCGTGTGACTTGAACTTAGGTTACCACTGGGAAGAGAAATGAGACAACCAACTTAACGAGGTTGGTTCCTCATCATTTCTGTACTTTCTTCTTCCCTTTTTTTAGGTTAAAAAGTTGACTAAAATGGCAAGAGAGCTAGGGAACCGGCCAATGTTGACCACTTAGTCAACGAAGGCAGAGGGATCTGAAACGGTGACGCACATTTTGTCAAATCTATGCCTAATCCTAAATTATAATCCGACAATCCGTCATTAACGCCTAATATAATTAATAATCTAAGTTTTTACAGATGGATCGCTTAATAATTAAGGGATCTTTTAGACGGCCAAAAATCTAGGTAGACTATCCATTTGGCTTCTGCCACGTGTCTATTAAACCTTAAATTAGTTAACTGAAAATTTGAGTTATACATGTGGGAGTTTTCCTCCTTTTCACCCCCATCTTTTAGTTTTATGAACTTTTTAATATTTTAAGTTGTTTTTCTTTTGGGACCCTGATCAGGTTGAGCCCATTTGCGGGCCGGGTCATCTCAAGCACGCAAAAGATGCCGGAATCGTTCGCTTTTTAGATCATGTCAAGAACTTAGTCGATCAAAAAATCATGTCGATAGGATATCTCGGTAGATATGATTTTGGGTATCATTTACGCTGACAAATAAATAAATGGCCAGGTTCGTATTCAGTGTGTCAAAGTGCTTTTTTTCAAACCCCGAAATCATATCTACCAATATTCAATCAACATGACTTTTTTGAATGACTAATGTTCTTGACATGATCTAACAAGTAGCTAGATGATTTTGATTATATTTATGTACTCAAGAAGAGCCCGCAATTAGAGACATTAGATGCTCGAAGATAAACTCCAGCTCTATTCATAGTACTACAAAGTGACTCTTTACCTAGAGCTCTGAGGGGTTTTTTTTATCCACGGCAAAAGAAGAGATTTTATTGATTGAATTGCCATTAGAATTTGAAATAAAACGTTGCGAATATTTCATCAAAGATATTTTGTAACTCTTTTTGAAATTCGATCGAAATCCATGTCTAGTTCGATCCTCCTGAGGATTGAGCAAAGATATATCCAAACAAATGCAATCTATAATCTAAAATAATGTCGAACCATCTAAAGTCAAGAATCAAATACTTTTTCTTATAAATATGTAATAATTTTTGCAACATATATTACTAGTACATTAGAAGTGTCAAAATCTCACCTTTCAAGCTAGCTATATTAAATTAAAATATTCTTGTAACTTATTGCAAGTCGTAGAGTTTTATTTGATTTAGTGGGTACTAAAAACGTGGATTCTATGACTTCGCTCAAACATGTGATCAGAATATGATAATAATATTTCTTAAAGCTTTCTATTACATTAATCACCAATTCATTTAAAAGTTTAAGCAGTTACAAAGAGTAACAACTTTATACAAACTTGGAAATTAGATTCCAATAGATTTTTCTATCGAAAATTTCAATATGCATATGGTCGGTCATATTTTTACAAATAATACAACTGTAGTAGGTAGAAGGATGTTTAATTAGTTTAACCATGAGAATAATTTATCTATAAATCAGACGTGAGGTTAATTATTGTGTTTAATGAAGAATGTGTACTACAGCGGCGCTCCCAAGAATAAAAGGACCGTGTGAAAAGTTGGCAGCAATAATCAAGTGGAGCTTGAGGAGTTTTTCCAACTTTTTTGTTTTTTAAATGTAAGGTGGCTCAGGTCAGTTTGTCCGCATTTCGGACTAATTCTTATAACTCCTCTCACGTACAGCCGTTTCACACGCTTACACGTGAGGGTGAGGTGATCCCAAAAAGTTGTTGACAATGAGAATCGAATATGAGACCTTATAACGGAACAAACACCTAAATTTCAAGTCGAGACCACACGCCCAACCCCGGGTTGTTTTTCCAATTTCTTAGAAGCACATAAAGCTACCATGTTACTCCTATGCATAATACATAATCCTATGTATAATTATATAAAGACATGCTTTGCGGCGAGTAGCTTCCCATTGCAACAAATGCATCCAAAACATGTATGTTATCTACAACTTTACATTGCATGTACTTTAAGGAAAGTGACAATTTAATCAAGAAGCAATCGAGAAGAAATTAGACATATACGTGATAACAGAGAGAGAGAGAAATATATTTAAAAAAGAGAAAAGAATCGGTTATTCTTTTACAACTAGTAAAAGAGCGTATGTTAATATTATAATGACGAAAGCACTGAATACCTTGGTTATCGACGATGAAATTTTACACCCCGTAAAAATTAGAAAAACGTTGCACGAGTGCCTTAATCGCCCATATTTCACTCTCTCTCTCTCTCTCTCTCTCGACAAATTCAAAAACCAGATGAAGAAAGTGGAGCCATGTGTGATGGAGAAAAACCCAACTCTTAGTCTTAGATATTGGAAGCTCTATAAAGTCAAGGAAAAAGGAATTATATGCAGAGAGAGTTGAAGAATGTCAAGATGGAATGATTAAACAAAAGTGGATCCATTTCCCTTTGCACAATTTCCCAACTTCACAGTCAGCTTCCAAAGCCCCAAATTTTGACTTCACATGCCACCCTTTCCGTTTCACGTGCAATGTATGTCATGATTCGGAATCAGAAATTCGGTGGGGCACTTTTTATAGTGCGTCTTGCAGAGCGCATTCAAGTTTTTTACGAGTGTTTCAAATGGTCCAAATTTAATGTCGGATCGTTAAAAATACTCGTGAACGATCGTGATTGTACCTTGCAAGGTGCACTACAGGAAGTGTCGTGCAGGATCCCCGGATCTGATTCAAAATTACCAACTAAGACTTGTGAGAGAGAGAGAGAGAGGAAATCCTGCGGGGCACTTTTTGTAGTGCATCTTGCAGGACGCATTTAAGTTGTTTACGAGTGTTTCAAATGGTTCGAATTTAAAGCCGGATTGTTAAAAATACTCGTGAACGACTGTGATTGTGTCCTGCAGGGCGCACTACAAGAAGTGCACTGCAGGATCTCCAGATCTGGTTCAAAATTACAAAATTACCAACTTATGATTTAAGCTATGCTTCCTAAATTTTTTGTTAAGAAGATACTAAAAAAAGATTTTTTGATTGAATATCAAGGAACAATTAAAAATGATCAACCAAGATGTTAGGGGAAAATATAGGCGTAAAATGGGAATCCTAATCCTGTCGGATCAAGTTCTGTCCTTAGTCACATATTAAAACTTCAAAATGTCCTGCGTTCGCGCTCTCAATCCTTATCACTCGTGCGAATTTTAATAGTTTAAAATGTATTTCTAAGACTGGCTCCTAGTCCGGCAACCGAGTTGCAGGCCTGCTCTGGTAGGGGTGTCAAGAGTAGTGGTGTCCGTTTTGGCATGTACTCGCGTCTAGCTTGTGTTAGTTTTGGTTCAATCTTGTATTTTGCGATGTAATCTGTATTGCCTTCGGGCTTTTCCATTGTTTAATGGATTGACGCTTCAAAAAAAAAATGTATTTCTAAGATGCTTTCACAATCGTGATCGCGCTCCCGCACGCACACGCTAATTATGTGACTCAAGATCCGTCCTTCGGTTTTAGGCCAAATTCCCATGTTGTGTTACGGTTTTGAATACAAAAGGCCTACGACTATATGCACTTGACAGAAATTCACTCACCAAAAACTCAACATCAATGTGTATATGTCGGTGTGCAAGTATGCGTACTTTCTGCAGAAATTGGGCAATTGTGGGATGTGTACACACCCAATGTGTGAGCAAATGTTACTACTATTGTTTTGCATTGGGCCAACCCAGGATTTGAGAAAAGTGGGATCTTAAGGCCTGCTGAGGGCCTCCGCGTCTCCCTTCAAGGTCCAGCATAGGCCCGATGAGGCATGGCCTGTGATTGCAACAGTACATGGGCCTACGGCCCAATTTCTATTCCTATTGTGGTGAACAAGTAGGCGATACCGAACCATATAATCAAACAATCATTCTATAACCACACACTTACATAGGATGCGAGAGTTCGGGTACATACAATGTGTAATTGATTGTGGTTCTAGCACAGTTGTTCATCGTTGCCATTTGGCACGACTCCAGTTACCAATCTTCCTTTAAGTTTTTTTTCTTCTTCCATTACCAAAAAATAAACTCCACAATTTCTTTTTTCAACCTGGGAGAGAAAGAGGACAAGATAGGTGTTGTTCCTCTAAGGAGTTTTTTGGGGTTTTTTTGTTTTGTCCTTATTTATTTATTTTTATTTTTTATTTTTGCGTTTGTTTGTTTTGCGACAAACTTTTGTAGATAAATAAAAGCCATCTTTCAAATATCCCTTCTCACTCTTCAAATTTAGAGAACACCCATTCACTCTTCAAACACCAAAATAGGGTAATTCTCAAACACACAAACACACTTCTCACACGCACACCTCTCAAACACACAAACCTTATAGAGTGAGCTCCACAAAGTATTATGACAATCCAAACCCTTTATTTTTGTAGGTCTTGACATACCAAAATAGCCTCCTTTTTTAAAAAATAACCGAATATCAAGATTAGTTTGGACACATCTCAACTAAATATGGGACGCTAAAGTTAACAATAGAGGAAACCATCCAGTGGCCCAGCTTGTGTATGTAGTCCTTGGGTTCAGTTAACCATTGCCTCTGATTTGCATTTGCAACACACCAATTCTACTATACGGTGCCTCATGAGATGCAAGAGAATGACAATTAGAACTAGGGAAACCACACCAATAGCACCTTCAAGTAGTGTGATTATGTTAGCCCATGTAGCACTTAAACCACCTTTCAAACAAGGATGCATTGAGCACGAAGAAGGGTTTCCGTTGCAACCGCCAACAGGCCCTCCGCAGAGCCCTTCGTTTCCAATGAACCTGCTCTCAGCCATGTTCTGAAACAATCCGACCGAAGGCAACGGTCCAGAAAGGTCATTATACGAGAAATTGCACGTCAACAAGCTCGACAGATTACTGAACGTGTTGAAAAACGATTCTCAGAACTCAGTAATGACGTGTACAGATTAGACAACAAAAAACCACAAATCTTACAGGGCGGAATTAAGATTTTACGACAAGATTAAACAACAAAAAACCGCAAAATCCTATAAGGCGGAATTAGGGTTTTACCACAACTCCCACGTCATGAACGCTGGTTGAACTTGTTACAGCACACCTTGCTGTATGCCACAAATCCTGCTCAATCGTACCTTACGATCTTCTACCGTATCCCCCGCACTTCTAGAACACAAACCGAGTATGGACTCTATTGTGATCTGTTTGCTCTATCTAGGTCTCTCGCTATTTCATGAATAATAGAAGGCTGTTGATTTTACCACTCTCTTTTTTGTTAATGCCACTCACTCCCCTACAAGTGTATTTTTTGTGCAAAAATACCCTTGTAGGGAAATGAAGTTAACAAAAAAAAAGAGTGGCAAAATTATTTTTCTAATAGAAAAACCAAGTTGCTAACGTAGAGAGTATAACGTGTATATATAAGGTTACGATAGGAATCTCAGGAGAATAAGTTCGGGCTCCCAGTGTAAATAAGAAAACTTAATCTCTATTTCTTATTTCACTAATTATAATTTAACCTACTACAAAATTATAATTGCGCTTCCCTTCTTATCTCAATTACATTACGAGCCCTATAATATTAAATACTTAAATATCTCTTTACGTTAAAATTACAGATACCCTTTAATTAAAATAAATTTCTACCAAAACGTACTTGGTATTTCACCACTCAGATCATTGTTATTCAGGACGAGGTGTTCGAGCATAATTAGGTTTCCAAGCTGAGGTGGGATTCTTCCGGAGAGAACGTTGTGACTGAGATTCAGCATTTGCAAGCCGGTGAGAGCTCCCAACTCTGCAGGTATTCCACCAGAAAGCAAGTTGCCACCCAATTGTAAGTTGGTCAAATGAGAGAGATTTCCCAATGCTGCAGGTATATTTCCAGATAACTTGTTATCAGAAAGCATGAAACGCTCCAGTTGGGAAAGGGTACCGAGCTCGTCTGGTATAATACCCGTTAGATGGTTCTCATAAAGGTAGAGTAAACTCAAACCCTGTATCTGACCCAACTCGGACGGAATCTCTCCCGACAAGTAGTTCCCTGAGAAATCGATTTCTGTTGCTAAAGAGAGATTACCAATCTGCGTAGTTATTGTTCCATTCAACCCATTCAGATACAAGAATAAAATCGTCAAGGACTTTATATTTCCAATCTCACCAGGAATTTCGCCCACAAGGTTGTTGTCATACAAAGCAAGAGTCTGAAGATTCGTACAGTTCCCGATTTCCTTTGGTATGAAACCGATCAATTCATTACTCCAAAGAACCAAATCCGTCAAGTTCTTTAGCATCCCAATCTCTTTTGGTATATTGCCTCCTAGGTTGTTTTGGGCCAGACCAAGAAATTCCAAGTTCTCACATCCACCAATGGTCGAGGGAATGCTCCCAGAAATCACATTTTGCCCCGCTCGAAATGTATTCATGTTTTTTAGATTCCCAAGGGAAACAGGCAGTGGACCGCTGATGTTGTTAGAGTATGCCAGAAACTGCTCCAAAGAAGAAAGTTTTCCAACCTCCTCTGGAATGGGACCCGATATCTTGTTATTGCACAAGTTCAAGTCTGTTAAAGAAGGTAAATTACCCAACTCAGAAGGAATTTGCCCATCCAACAGATTGGTATTCAAATAAAGAGTTTTCAATCTCGAGCAATTTCCAATCTCCTTAGGGATGTTTCCAGTGAACTTGTTGTTGGAAACATCAAGCTTAACAAGATTAGCCAAATTGCAAATACTGGGGCTCAGGGTCCCAGAAAGGTTCAGTGAAGACAAACTAATAGACACCACAACTGGATTTTTAGGGTCCAATGAGCAATTCACACCCTTCCAACCACATGGGGTTTGGTCACTCGAATTCCAGTTTCCTAGAAAGTTAAATCCATCGTAAACACCTTTCTTGAACTCCAAAAGGTACAGCCCCTCAAAATTCAACCCTTCTGAAGCACAAACAAGCAGAGCAGTGACGACGAAAAAGCCGGTGAAACCTACAATCAAACCTCTCCTCGAGTCTTCCATTATTCTATCCTTCATGGTATCTCATTTACAGCGCAATCTAAGAAATTAAACAACCCAGTTTAGCCTCAGGACACGAAGCCAAAAAATTTAACATTCGTACTTCTCAAAGTAGGTTGAAAGGCATTGTTATAAGTTTAAGACAACCTCTTAAACATATTCTTAGGTTCATAACTTTTGTCTATCCTTGCTATTTTAAGTAAAAGTTTTCTCCTAACTTTTGTACTTCTTCGTTATACTCCTACGACTGTATTCATAAATTTTCCCAGTTATTTTCAAACAAGTGCCCAGGGAACCAAGAATTTCAATTCTGCATTTGAGGCTATTTTCAATAGAAAATGACAGTTCTAAAAGAAGGAATGAATCGGCGATTAATCGTTGGCGGAGCCTATCCGATTAAGTCCGACTAACGATTAATCGGCAATTACTAATTAATATATGCACTGATTAATCGCTCAAAGATGGCCGACTGCCCAACTAGCGCCTAACGACTTTTAGAACATTGGAAAATGATAAACTGACGACCATTTGAAGCAATTCACATATTCAAGATTCAGAAACACGAGAAAGAAAACTGGCATTCAGAAAATTGACAACTATGTTCAATCTTCAACAACATAGAAGGAATCCAAAATACACATAGAGCTGTGTGATGAATCAACAACTTCAAATAATACAACAAAACAGATTTCTGTTTTCAGAAACTTAAAACAAAAAAAAATAAAAAATTCTTTTTCAGAAATGATAAGTAAAAAGAGTGAAAGAAATCAATCAAGTAAAAGAAACGTAACAAACAAGAAATCCAAAGAAAACCCATCAAAGATCAAAGCTTTGTTAACATACCTCAGAGTCCATCACTTATGGAATGAGAGAAATGACCCAAACTGCTGATTCAATTCCCCAAGTGATTCTTCCAGAAAACCCATTAAAGATTAAATAGGAATAGGAGTACAAAACAACACCAAGGTCTCAACTTTTCACAGTATGGTGGGATCTTCAAATCGACAATGGAATATTATTATTAAATATGTTCTTCACATATAATACTCCGTAGGAACTTTAAAAGGGACATCCCTTTTGAACTCTAGAAAAGGAAGGAATCAAAAACAAATGGAATGAATCAGAAGGGCTTTGTGGGGGGATTTTACTTGGGGGAAAGGAAGAGAACAAAACCCAATTCGTGATTTTGGTTTTAATTGTGTATTTTTGGTTGGAATGATGGTAAAGGGCCTTGAGGTGAATGAATCGAAGGTATGGGTGAGAGCTCTTCACTGAAGCTCTAATGGCTGACAAAGCAGAGTTAGCGAGATGTTAGTATGTTAGTTAAAAGGGAATTCAGAGGCTATTCGCAACTCTGAACCCCAAACCTGCTTCCCGTGTGATTCGAACTTAGGTCACCACTGAGGAGAGAAATGAGACAACCAACTTGACAAGGTTGGTTTCTCATCATTTTTGTACTTTCCCGTGTGATTTGAACTCAGGTCACTATTGGGGAGAGAAATAAGACAACCAACTTGACGAGGTTGGTTCCTTATCATTTCTGTACTTTCTTCTCCCTTTTTTTAGGTTACAAAGTTGACAAAATTGGCAAGAGAGCTAGGGAACCGGCCAATGTTGACCACAAAGTCAACGACGGCAGAGGGATATGAAACGGTGACGCAGATTTTGTCAAATCTATGCCTAATCCTAAATTATAATCCGACAATCCGTCATTAACGCCTAATACAATTAGTAATCTAAGTTCTTAGGCTATTCACAGTGGTATAATTAAAAATGGATAATCAAAAGTTGACACATCATTTTTTGATTATTCATTTAAGAGGTTGCTAAGCTTAACAATGTTGAGGTTCACAGTGGTCACTTTTAATCCATAACTAAAATAAGGGGTCCACCATAATTTCACATAATCTCTCTCTCCCCCTCTATTTTCCGTCATTCACTTCCCTCCATTACTTTTTTTTTGGGAAAATTTTACAAATGGTCCCTCTAGTTTGTACGAGTTCTCATTTTCGTCCCTCTAGTATTAATTGTATCAATTTTAACCCTATAGTTTTCATTCTGTCTCAATTTCATCCCTGTCCCTGACGCCGTCAATGAAACAAACGGAATTGGAGGGCAAAATTGTCATTTTCTTTCATAGAGGGACTAAATTGATATTTCATGCAAACTAGAGGGACTATTTCTATAATTTTATTTTCTGCTTTTGTTTTTGCAAATAAATTCAAAATACATGATATGTTAAAATAATCTCATATTTCTCATCTCATTTTATATTGAATAATCAAAATATGTTGAAATTTTTTAATGTTTTTATTATATATATCACAAAAAATATGAGAAAATTTGAAAAACAACCCCTATATTAAATGTCTTAGTATTGTATTTTTTTTCAATTAAATTTTCAATCTCGTTATTTTCTTTGTCACATGATGAAAAAGAAAAAGTTGTTCAGTAATATTTAGAAATATTCACTTTGTTTGGATCCCCTTTTTGAGAGTTACTTTTAACTCTCGGCACAGTTTTCAATAAATTTCTCTCTCTATCTCTCTTCACTTATTATCACTCAACTCTCAAAAATAACTCTCAAAAAGGGGAACCAAATAGAGTGATTGTAATTGTGTTTAATTTAACAATAAAATACTATTGAATACTAAGAGATTGAATACATTAAAGCATGGGTATAAGTATATTTATTTTGAGAGTTACTCTTAAAATCACTTATATAACAAATAAACACGGATTTTGAATATTTTTTTTATCGGGTGAAAAAAAATAAGGAGATTATAAGAATATGATACAAAGACATTAGCTAAGGGGTTGATTTGTGCATTTTCTAATATTTTTGTAATGTGTAATGAACTACAAAATATAAATATAAATATAAATTTTTTCAATACAGTTTGATTACCCAATAAAAAAGAATTCAATTGTCAAGTACATTACTTATGGTCTTTAAAAATTCAAAATACCCCCAACCTATACACCCAAATTCAATTAGACTCCCAACCTTTTAAAAACTTCAATTTTACTCCCAACGTTATATTCCGTTAATCAAAATGCCCCCTTCCGTCCAAATTACTAACGGATTCCGTTAAAGGCTCCGTTAAATAGTATTCGGATCGAATTTCGATGATCCGAGCCGCTCAATGTGTTCAAAATGTGATTTTAAAGGTACTCGTGAGAAATTAGCAAAAAAATGATCGGGAATGGCTTCATCTGAACAGTTTTTTATGGAACTATTCAATAAAAAACTGTTTAGATGAAGCCCTTCCTGGTCATTTTTTTTGTTGATTTCTTGCAAGTACCCTTAAAATCACGTTTTTAAACACATTGAGCGGCTCGGATTATCAAAATTCGATTGGAAAAGGGGAGGTGTGGATCGATCCGGATACTATTCAAGTACGGACGTCCGGATTTTGCTTCGGTCTGTACCTCCCCTTTTCCGATCGAATTTCGATAATCCAAGCCGCTCAATATAATTAGAATGTGATTTTAAGGGTACCCGCGAGAAATCAGTAAAAAAAAAATGATCGGAAGGGCTTCATCTGAACAGTTTTTTATTGAATGGTTCAATAAAAAACTGTTCAAATGAAGCCATTTCCGATCATTTTTTTTGCTGATTTCGCATGGGTACCCTTAAAATCACGTTTTGAATACATTGAGCGGCTTGGATCATCGAAATTCGATCCAAATACTATTTAACGGAGCCTTTAACGGAATCCGTTAGTAATTTGGACGGAAGGGGGCATTTTGACTAACGGAATATAACGTTGGGAGTAAAATTGAAGTTTTTAAAAGGTTGGGAGTCTAATTGAATTTGGGTGTATAGGTTAGGGGGTATTTTGAATTTTTCCCTTTATTTTATTTGCAAAAAACGAATGTAAAATTTTAGAAATAGTCCCTCTTGTTTACATAAAATCTCAATTTAGTCCCTCTATGAAAAAAAATGAAAATTTTGCCCTTCAATTCCGTTTGTTTCATTGACGGCGTCAGGGAGAGGGATGAAATTGAGACGGAATGAAAACTATAGGGTTAAAATTGATACAATTAATACTAGGGGGACGAAAATGAGAACTCGTACAAACTAGAGGGACCATTTGTAAAATTTTCCCTTTTTTTTTTTTTGACAAAAATATATCGAATATATAGTATTCTTCCTAGTATTATCTATCAAAACAACACCAAAACTTCTTCTTTTTTTTTTTTTCCTATTCCTGTAGCCTATATCACAAACCCACCACTCTCTTAATCTTTCAAAAAAAATCAAATGTGTTCTTGAATTTGGAAAAGAATGCAAGGTTCTTCCCTTTCTTTTTTTTTGCAAGGTTCTTTATTTACTCAACCATAGGGGAGGAACAAAAAAGGAATAATCACTTTTTAGTTGAAAAAATCCTTTTTTTTGTGCTAAAAATTGATTATTTCTCAAAATAATTGAGTAAAAGTTAAAAAAAAAATACTTTTCCGATTCCTCTCGTCAAGACGAACCAATAACTCATAGTAAAAGTTTGGCGCAAAACTAAAAAATGCGAAAAAAATTCAAATAAAGACAAATTTTCAGATTTAAGTTAATTCATAAGAATGCAACCTAAAATTGAAACGGAAAAGAAGAGAAACAGTTTGTGGTTGAAGTGAAGAAGAGAAGAAGAAAATACTAGTTGAAATACGCGTGTATATAAATTTTGGAACCAGTTATCTTTTGTGGGGTTCACAAATTTTGATTATTGAAAAATGTTGCTAGTTTTGGTTATCCAAGTCCCAAAATTTGATTATTTTTAAGGATGTTGCTAAGTTTGATTATACCATTGTGAGCCATTTTTTGCAACAATATTGTTAAGGGGAAATTACAGTAAGCCCCCTTCAACTATATCTCGATAACGAGTTGCCCCCTTCATCGTTTAACTCGGACACTTAACCCCCTTCATCTTTTATCTTGCATAAAATGGAAGATGCCGTTAACGGAATTGCTGAAATTACCAATTTACCCTCTTTGGATTATTTTTGTTTCGCTTATAATTTTTTGTAGGAAACTCTATTTCAACCCGTTCTTTTTTCAGAACTCTTGTTTTTTTCTCTATTTTATGGGTCTATAATAATTTTAGTATGATTACTTTACGCTTTCTAGGGTTAGAGTTGCGTCCTATATATTCGGTGATCAGCAAATTAGATACTGCTAGCTGTTGTCTGTTCTGTGTAGCTAGCTGCTGGTTCCTCTGCAAATGGTGTAGTGGTTGAAATATAGGTCAACCGGCCACCGGGCCTTCATCCAGGGGTTGCCAAAAAGCAAAAAAAAAAAAAAAAAAATAGAGCACTCTGTTTTTTCTCTCTGTCTAAATTCTATTATGGATTCAAGCCATTTCATACTTATTTTTATAAATCTTTATATGGAAATTTCATTCTCATATCTATATTTGTTATTTGCCACACTCAATTTCAAATTTACATGCATGATTTGAAAAATCTATTTCAGAAGGAATTGTTTGATCAGCTCTATATTTTCATAAGGAATGCACTACCATTTTCAGTACTCTGTTTCTGGGTTGGAATGCACTACATTAATCAATGGTGCTCTGATGCCACAATTGCACAACACATTTGGATCCCCATTGGAAGACCCAGTTCTACCTTCCATCACAGAGAGAGAGAGAGAGAGAGAGAGAGAGAGAGAGAAAGAGAGAGAGTGAGACATAGAGAGAGAGAGAGAAAGAGAGAGAGTTTGTTGTATGTATTTATGAGGGCATGACTTGTCATTAATAAGGTCATGTACTGCTCACATGACCTTCCGTTTAAATTCATAACAGCTCACTAACGGCTCACTAACGGCACACTAACGGCTGGTGCTTAAGTGTCACGCCATAAAAGATGAAGGGGGTTAAGTGTTCGAGTTAAACGATGAAGGGGGCAATTCGTTATCGAGATATAGTTGGAGGGGGCTTACTGTAATTTTTCCTATTGTTAACTTTAATAACAATTAACTTTTGATTATACCACTGTGGATGGCCTTATAGATGGATCGCTTAATAATTAAGGGATCTTTTTTGACAGCCAAAAATCTAGGTAGACTATCCATTTGGCTTCTGCCACGTGTCTATTAAACCTTAAATTAGTTAACCAAAATGTGAGTTATCCATGTGGAAGTTTTTCTTAGGGCTGCTCGCGGTCCAGTTCGGATTTCTAAGAATTCGAGGACCGAACCGCTTGTCACTATTTTTACAAAATGAAATCCGTGTTCGGACCAAAATTCCTACGGTCCGGTTCCAATCCGATCCGTGACTCGCGGATCGGTTACGATTTTGTTCACGGATTTTAGCAAAAATAAAGTTCAAGCATATATCCCATAATAAAAAGGAAGAATGTTACATTCAGAATTAAGTTTAACACCACCAGAAAGTACTTATTACATAAACTACGAAAGGCTTACTTCAAAAATCAAATTCAAAAGAATCTAAAACACTAGTAGGATTGTATCATTATAGTACATTACATAACATAAAAGAATCAGAAAAGAAACAAACTACTGAAACTCAACTAATGTTACCCGTAATTTTTACAAAAAAACTACGATTTACTCCCTATATTTTATGTACATCTACACTATATTCCATTATTAAGATAAAATACTAAAAATGGTGGAAAAAAGTGTCAACATTACTAATAATTTATTATATAAATACACACATATAGATTATTTATATAAAATAAATATCTCACGGTTCGGTTAATCCACGGTTTCATAATGAAAATCTGTGGACCGAACCACGAGTCACGGTTTTCTAATTTTTCAATCCGTATCCGGACCATTAATCCATGGACAAAATCCAAAAGGTACGGATTGGTTCGGTCCGAACCGGTTTCACGATTCGCTGGATTTTTTGAGCAGCCTTAGTTTTTCTCCTTTTCACCCCATCTTTTAGTTTTATGAACTTTTTAACTTGTTTTTCTTTGGGACCCTGATCAGGTTGAGCCATTTGCGGGCCGGGTCATCTCAAGCACGCAAAAGATGCCAAAATCGTTCACTTTAAAGACCATGTCAAGAACATTAGTCGATCAAAAAAATCATGTCCATAGGATATCTCGGTAGATATGATTTTGGGTATCATTTAAGCTGAGACAAATGAATAAATGGCCAGGTTCGTATTCAGTGTGTCAAAGTGCTTTTTTTCAAACCCCGAAATCATATCTATCAATATTCAATCAACATGATTTTTTTGAATGACTAATGTTTTTGACATGATCTAACAAGTAGATGATTCTGATTATCTTTATGTACTCAAGAAGAGCCCGCAATTAGAGGGATTAGATGCTCGAAGATAAACTCCAGCTCTATCCATAGTACTACAAAGTGACTCTTTACTTAGAGCTCTAAGAGTTTTTTTTTTTAATTGACGGCAAAAGAAGAGATTTTGTTGATTGAATTGCCATTAAAATTTGAAATAAAATGTTGTGACATAATCATATTTCATCAAAGATATTTTGTAACTCTTTTTGAAATTCGATCGAAATCCATGTCTTGCTCCTCTTGATCACTGAGCAAAGATATCTCCAAACAAATGCAATCTATTATCTAAAATAATGTCGAACCGTGTAAAGTCAAGAATCAAATACTTTTTCTTATATATATGTAATAATTTTTGCAACATATTACTAGTACATTTTCCAGGTCAGTTCACTAAATGATGAATGCCATGCATTTTCCAGGTCAGTTCACTAAATGGGTAATGTATTGTGTGTCTAGTGCCTGATTTTCAGTAGCTTTACATGGTGATTTGGAAGGTTTTTTTCCAAGGGAATAGGGGGCTAAGGCAAGGGGATCCGATTTCTCCCTACCTTTTTCTGTTAGTCATGGAAGGTTTCTATTCTATTTTGGAAGCCAAGATCATAGGGAGCAACTTTACTTTCCACCCCAAATGTAAAGCTTTGCAAATCCATCACCTTGCTTTTGCGGATGATTTGTTTGTTTTGTGTGGGGCTGACAAGCATTCTTTTTCTATTGTCAAGTCGGCTTTGGATGTTTTCTATTATTTTTCTGGGCTCCAACCGAATCTTCAGAAAAGTGCAATCTTTTATTCTGGAGTAGGCAGTGACCTTATGAGAGAATTGGAGTCTATTCTTCCTATTCCGTAGGGTACTCTTCCAGTTCGTTATTTAGGAGTTCCTCTGATTACATCTAGGCTATCCTACAGTGATTGTGTGCAGCTCAAGGAGAAGATCCTACAAAGAATTAGGAGTTGGTCAACGAAACTTTTGTCTTTTGGGTGAAGATCTCAGTTGATTGAGTCAGTGTTGTGAAGCATGCAAGTCTATTGGTGTTCTATCTTTATTCTTCCCCAAAAGATTTTAAAGGAAGTTGAAGATATGCTTAGGGCTTTTCTGTGGTCTGGGGTTCAGATGAAGCAGATTGGGGGCAAAAATTAAGTGGGATTGGGTGTGCTCTCCGAAAGAGGAAGGGCGGTTGGGCTTCAAACCTCTAAGACTTTGGAATAAAGCAACTATGACACGTCACTTGTGGGCTCTAAGTAAGAAGGCAGATTCCTTATGGGTTAGGTGGATTCACTCTTATATTATCAAAGGGAAATGTCTTTGGATGATGCACTTGCCTCAGAATTCTTCGTGGACTATTAGAAAATTATTCAAGCTTAGAGACAAGGTGCAACCTCTGATAAAGCATGTGATTGGAGATGGGGATAGTACTTTCCTCTGGCTGGATCATTGGCATACTGTTGGTCCCCTGTATAAGGTGTTTGGTGACAGTATAGTTAGGAATGTCGGAAGCTCTCTTTTGGCAAAAGTTTCTTCTATTATTCATGAAGGTGAATGGCAATGGCCAAGGCAACATAACAGAGCCATCATGCAGATAATGAGGAGCACTCCCCTCACTCTGAAGCCTAACCCTTTGGTTGCTGATTCTGTCATCTGGATCCCTGCCCGTCATGGTATGTTCTCTGTTAACTCTGCGTTGCAGGCTTTTCGAACCCCTCTCCCTAAGGTACTGTGGGCTGATATTGTTTGGTTTAAACAAAGGATTCCTAGATGGGCCTTTATAATGTGGCTTGTTTGTTGGGGTAGACTCTCTACCAATGATAGAATTCTTTCTTGGGGGTTAGTGGTGGATCCCATTTGCGTATTGTGCCGTGGCGGGACTGAATCTCATAGTCACCTATTCTTTGAGTGTCCTTTTTCAGCTTTGGTTTGGGCCAAAATTTTGCAAAAGTTTGGTATTTGTAGGTGTCCTGCTGGCTGGTCTCAGGAGATTGATTGGGTTATTCATCATCTCAAGAAGTCCGGTTTTCTTTCTTCTCTCTATAAGTTGGCTATGGCAGGGTCAGTATACCACATTTGGAAGGCTAGAAATGAGTGTATTTTTTGTAACACGCAGCCATTCTCAGAGGTAGTTTATGATCGGATTATAAATGATGTAAGGGACAGGGTCTATTCTTGGAAGAAAGTTGGGGTTAGCCATGGCAACAAGGTTTTGTGTAAATCTTGGAATATCTCGGTAAAAATCTTGTAGATATGATGTATAGGGCTACAGAAAAGCTATGTGCACAGCTCATAGGGCTATTTGTCTTGTTCTTTTGTGTTGATTTTCTGTGTAGTCCCTTTTGGTTTTAGGGGTATGCCCCTTTGTTTCACTTGTATTCGTCTCTTTTGGTAATAAAATCCTTCTTTACCAAAAAAAAAAAAAAACATATTACTAGTACATTAGAATTGTCAAAATCTCACCTTTCAAGCTAGCTATATTAAATTAAAATATTCTTGTAACTTATTGCAAGTTGATGAGTTTTATTTGATTGGGTACTAAAAACGTGGATTCTATGACTTCGCTCAAACATGTGATCAGAATATGATAATAGTATTTCTTAAAGTTTTCTATTAGATTAATCACCAATTCATCTAAAAGTTTAAGCAGTTAGAAAGAGTAACAACTTTATATAAATCTGGAAATTAGATTCCAATAGATTTTTCTATCAAAAATTTCAATATATATATGGTCGGTCATATTTTTAGAAATATTACAACTTTAGTACGTAGAAGGATGTTTAATTAGTTTAACCATGAGAATAATTTATCTATATATCAGACGTGAGGTTAATTATTGTGTTTAATTAAGTATGTGTACTGAAGCAGCGCTCCCAAGAATAAAAGGTCCGTTTGAAAAGTTGGCAATAATAATCAAGTGGAGCTTGAGGATTTTTTCCAATGTTTTTTTTTAATGCAGGGTGTCTCGGGCCAGTTTATCCGCATTTCAAACTAATTCCTACAACTCCTCCCACGTACAGCCGTTTCACACGCTTAAGGGTGGAGGTGAGGTGACCCCGAAAAGTTGTTGATAATGAGAATCGAATATGAGTCCTTATAATGGAACAAACACCTAAGTCTCAAGTCGAGACCACTCGTCCAACCCCGGATTGTTTTTCCAATGTCTTAGAAGCACATAAAGCGACCATGTTAGCTAATTAATACATAATCCTATGTATAATTATATAAAGGCATGCTTTGCGGCAAGTAGCTTCCCATCGCAACAAATGCATCCAAAACACATGTGTTATCTACAACTTTACATTACACGTACTTCAAGGAAAGTGACTATTTAATGAACGGTGCTACAGATCTCTTTTGTGCCCATCTCGTGTCCCGTAAAGATAATCGGAGCCGCTTATTTTGTTCAAAATATTTTGTTTAAGGTTCCTGTAAAAAATCACCTCAATCCAATATCGAGAGGGGTGTTTACGAATCATCCAACTTTGCTACAAAATTTAGCCTAAGTTTTGAAGCAAAATTGGATGATTCGTAAACACCCTTCCCGATATTGGATTGAGGTGATTTTTTACAGGGACCTTAAATGAAGTATTTTGAACAAAATAAGTGGCTCCGATCATCTTTGTGAGACCTGAAACAGGAGCAAATCGGATCTGTACACGGCTGCTGTACAGCAGCCGCTGTACCAGTAGCTTTTCTGCTATTTAATCAAGAAGCAATCAAGAAGAAATTAGACATATACATGATAACAGAGAGAGAAATATATTTAAAAAAGAGAAAAGAATCAGTTATTCTTTTACGACTAGTAAAAGAGCGTATGTTAATACTATAATGACGAAAGCACTGAATACCTTGGTTATCGACGATGAAATTTTACACCCCGTAAAAATTAAAAAAACGTTGCACGAGTGCCTTAATCACCCATATTTCACTCTCTCTCAACAAATTCAAAAACCAGATGAAGAAAGTGGAGCCATGTGTGATGGATAAAAACCCAACTCCTAGTCTTAGATATTGGAAGCTCTATAAAGTCAAGAAAAAAGAAATTATATGCAGAGAGAGTTGACGAATGTCAGTTGACTCACGATGGAATGATAAACAAAAGTGGAGCCTGCTTTTCCCCCCCCTGACACCCCACCCCCCTGGACCCCACACGCCATTTCCTAATTTACCCCTACCCCCAACTCCCAACCCCCAGCCCGGCCCCCCACCCCACCCCCGATTTTTGCTTTTTTTTTTTTCCCCCTTTTTTTTTCCCTCCCCAGCCTGGCCCCCCACCCCCGGTTTTTGCTTCTTTTTTTTTTTTCCCTTTTTTTTTTTCCCTCCCCAGCCCGGCCCCCCACCCCACCCCCGGTTTTTGCTTTT
This sequence comes from Rhododendron mucronatum var. ripense, assembly GCA_019656295.1. Lineage (NCBI taxonomy): Eukaryota > Viridiplantae > Streptophyta > Magnoliopsida > Ericales > Ericaceae > Rhododendron > Rhododendron mucronatum. The sequence continues at coordinate 1,385,972 of BPLT01000163.1, forward strand.
TTTTTTTTCCTTTTTTTTTTTCCTCCCAGTTCTCCGGTGCTTCCTTTTCTTTCTTTCTTTTCTTTTTTTTCCCCTCCCGGATTTCTAGTTTACTTTTTTTTTTTCTTTTTTTCCCCTCTTTATTTCCTTTTCTTTCTTTTCATGTGATTTTTTTTTTAAAATAAAATGATCAGAAAACTAAAATCTTTCTATCTGTACAAACAGATTGAAATTTGGAACATTTAATTTTTTAACCATATTTTTTAATATATAAACTACATGTTGAAAAATTAAGTGTTCCAAATTTCAATCCTTTAGAATGGGTGAGAAGATTTTATTTTTCTGATCATTTAATTCTAAAGGGTTATAATTAAATTTTGACTTTAGGACTCTCGTTGGTTCGTCCTAAAAGATATTTGATTCTACTGTTCTTTTAGGGCTAATCAATGAGAGCCCTATAATCAAAATTTAATTATGACCCTTTAGAATTAAATAATAAATAAAATAAAATCTTCTCACCCCTTCAAAAGGATTGTAATTTGGAACACTTAATTTTTGAGAGAAAACTGTGTCCGGAGAAAGCAGAATCGTGCGTCAGTGGAGTGAATTTTTATTGGTGGGAGACACCAAGCTAAGTCCACGTGTTGCCTTGGGGCAACGAATAATTTCTGGGGGGAGGGGGGGCTGGAGTGTAATCCGGGTTTGGGGGAGGGGCGAATTTTTTTTTGGTGGGAGGCGCCAGGCTATGTCCACGTGTTGGCTTGGGGCAACGAATAATCGCTGGGGGAGGGGGGGCCGGAGTGTAACCCGGGTTTGGGGGAGGGGGGGCCGGGGGTAATCCGGTTTTGGGGAGGTGGGCCGGTTTGGGGAGGGGGGGCCGGTTTGGGGAGGGGGGCTGGGGTAAATTAGGAAATGGCTGTGGGGTCCGGGGTGGGGGGGTGGAAAGCAATTTGCGGATCCATTTCCCTTTTTGCACAACTTCCCAACTTTCACAGTCAGCTTCCAAAGCCCCAAATTTTGACTTCACATGCCACCCTTTCCGTTTCAAGGTCCAGCATAGGCCCGATGCGGCATGGCCTGTGATTGCAACAGTACATGGGCCTACGGCCCAATTTCTATTCCTATTGTGGTGAACAAGTAGGCGATACCGAACCATATAATCAAACAGTCATTCTACAACCACACACATACATAGGATGCGAGAGTTTGGGTACATACAATGTGTAATTGATTGTGGTTCTAGCACAGTTAGAACTCGGGAAACCACACCAATAGCACCTTCAAGTAGTGTGATTATGTTAGCCCTTGTAGCACTTAAACCACCTTTCAAACAAGGATGCATGGAGCACGAAGAAGGGTTTCCGTCGCAACCGCCAACAGGCCCTCCGCAGAGCCCTTCGTTTCCAATGAACCTGCTCTCAGCCATGTTCTGAAACAATCCGACCGAAGGCAACGGTCCAGAAAGGTCATTATACGAGAAATTGCACATCAACAAGCTCGACAGATTACTGAACGTGTTGGAAAACGATTCCCAGAACTCAGTAATGACATACACAGATTAGACAACAAAAAACCGCAAAATCCTACAAGGCCGAATTAAGATTTTACGACAAGATTAAACAACAAAAAACCGCAAAATCCTACAAGGCAGAATTAGGGTTTTACCACAACTCCCACATCATGAACGCTGGTTGAACTTGTTACAGCACACCTTGCTGTATGCATACCTTGCTGTATGCCACAAATGCTGCTCAACCGTGCCTTACGATCTTCTACCGTATCCCCCGCACTTCTAGAACACTAACCGAGTATGGACTCTATTGTGATCTGTTTGCTCTATCTACGTCTCTCGCTATTTCATGAATAATAGAAGGCTGTTGATTTTGCCACTCTCTTTTTGTTAACACCACTCACTCCCCTACAAGTGTATTTTTGATGCAAAAATACCCTTGTAGGGAAATGAAGTTAAAAAAAAAAAAAAAAGAGTGGCAAAATTATTTTTCTAATAGAAAAACCAAGTTGCTAACCTAGGGAGCATAACGTGTACATATAGGGTTACGATAGGAATCTAAGAAGAATAAGTTCGGGCTCCCAGTGTAAATAAGAAAACTTAATCTCACCAAAATTTTATTTCTTATTTCACTAATTATAATTCACCTCACTATAAAATTATAATTGCTCTTCCCTTCTTATCTCAATTACATTACGAGCCCTATAATATTAAATATTTAAATATCTCCCCACCTTAAAATTACAGATTCCCTTTAATTAAAATAAATTTCTACCAAAACGTACTTGGTATTTCACCACTCAGATCATTGTTATTCAGGACGAGGTGTTTCAGCATAATTAGGTTTCCGAGCTGAGCTGGGATTCTTCCGGAGAGAACGTTGTGACTTAGATTCAGCATTTGCAAGCCGGTGAGAGCTCCCAACTCTGCAGGTATTCCACCAGAAAGGAAGTTGCCACCCAATTGTAAGTCGATCAAATGAGAGAGATTTCCCAATGCTGCAGGAATATTTCCAGATAACTTGTTTTCAGAAAGCATGAGACGCTCCAGTTGGGAAAGGGTACCGAGCTCCTCTGGTATGATACCCGTTAGCTGGTTCCCAAAAAGGAAGAGTAAACTCAAACCCTGTATCTGACTCAACTCAGACGGAATCTCTCCCGACAAGTAGTTCTCTGAGAAATCGATTTCTGTTGCTAAAGAGAGATTACCAATCTGCGTGGGTATTGCTCCATTTAACCCATTCCTGTACAAGTATAAATTCATCAAGGACTTGATATTGCCAATGTCACCAGGAATTTCGCCCACAAGGTTGTTGTCATACAAAGCAAGAGTCTGAAGATTCGTACAGTTCCCAATTTCCTTCGGTATGAAACCGATCAATTCATTACTCCAAAGAAGCAAATCCGTCAAGCTCTTAAGCATCCCAATCTCTTTTGGTATATTGCCCCCTAGGTTGTTTTGGGCCAGACTAAGATACACCAATTTCTCACATCCACCTATGGTCGAGGGAATGCTCCCAGAAATCACATTTTTACCCGCTCGAAATGTCATCATGTTTTTTAGATTCCCAAGGGAAACAGGCAGTTGACCGCTGATGTTGTTAGAGTATGCCAGAAACAGCTCCAAAGAAGAAAGTTTTCCAACCTCCTCTGGAATGGGACCCGATATCTTGTTATTGCACAAGTTCAAGTCTGTTAAAGAAGGTAAATTACCCAACTCAGAAGGAATTTGCCCATCCAACAGATTGTTATTCAAATAAAGAATTTTCAATCTCAAGCAATTTCCAATCTCCTTGGGAATGTTTCCAGTGAACTTGTTGTTAGAAACATTAAGCTCAGCAAGATTAGCCAAATTGCAAATACTGGGGCTCAGGGTCCCAGAAAGGTTCAGTGAAGACAAACTAATAGACACCACAACTGGATTTTTAGGGCCCCATGAGCAATTCACACCCTTCCAACCACATGGGGTTTGGTCACTCGAATTCCAGTTTCCTAGAAAGTTAAATCCATCGTAAACACCTTTCTTGAACTCCAAAAGGTACAGCCCCTCAGAATTCAACCCTTCTGAAGCACAAACAAGCAGAGCAGTTACGAAGAAAAAGCCGGCGAAACCTACACTCAAACCTCTCCTCGAGTCTTCCATTATTCTATCCTTCATGGTATCTCACTTACAGCCAATCTGAGAAATTAAACAACCCAGTTTAGCCTCAGGACACGAATCCAAAAAATTTAACATTCGTAATTCTCGAAGTTGGTTTAAAGGCATTGTTATAAGTTTAAGACAACCTCTTAAACATATTCTTAGGTTTATAACTTTTGTCTATCCTTACTATTTTAAGTAGGGCAAATTTTCGTAGTAGTCCCTGTAGTTTTACAGTTGTCTCACTTTCGTCCCTCTAGTTTCAAAGTGCTCGAATTTCGTCCCTGTAGTTTGTTTTACGTTCCAAATTGGTAAAATCGTTAACACCGTTAACGAAACTAACGGGAAAAAAAAAAATAAGTGTTCCAATTTTCAATCCGTTTGAACCGGTGCGAAGATCTTATTTTTTTGATCATTTTATCCTAAATGATCGTAATGAATTTTTGACTCTAAGGCCTTTCAATGAGCATCCTAAGAGAGCCCTAAAACTAAATAAGGAGTCTTCGGGTGCTCGTTGAAAGGTCTTAGAGTCAAAAATTCATTATGACCATTTAGGATAAAATGATCAAAAAAATAAGATCTTCGCACCGGTTCAAACGGATTGAAAATTGGAACACTTATTTTTTTTTTCCCGTTAGTTTCGTTAACGGTGTTAACGATTTTACCAATTTGGAACGTAAAACAAACTACAGGGACGAAATTCGAGCACTTTGAAACTAGAGAGACGAAAGTGAGACAACCGTAAAACTACAGGGACTACTACGAAAATTTGCCCTTTTAAGTATATGTTTTCTCCTAACTTTTGTACTTCTCCGTTATACTCCTACGACTGTATTCATAAATTTTCCCAGTTATTTTCCAACAAGTGCCTAGTGAACCAAGAATTTCAATTCTGCATTTGAGGCTATTTTCAATAGAAAATGACAGTGTTCCAAAACAAGGAATGAATCAGCGATTAATCGTTGGCGGAGCCTATCCGATTAAGTCCAACTAACGATTAATCGGCGATTACTAATTAATATATGCACCAATTAATCGCTCAAAAGGTGGCCGACTGCCCGACTAGCGCCTAACGACTTTTAGAACATTTAAAAATGATAAACTGATGACCATTTAAAGCAATTCACATATTCAAGATTCAGAAACACGAGAAAGAAAACTGGCATTCAGAAAATGGACAACTATATTCAATCTTCAACAACATAGAAGCTATGATGCACCGACACGGACATGAACACCGATATGGACACCGAAACCGACACCAGGACACGGGAATTCTAAAAAAATGCGGACACGGATACGACGGGTGACACACCACGTATATATATATTTATTTATTTATAAATTATTACTTAGCACCCAGAAATTTTAAAAAATTATAATTTGGCCCCAAATTTTTTTAAAAAAAATTATAGTTTGACCCTTAATTTTTTCAAAAATTACAGTTTAGCCCCCAATTTTTTTTTAAAATTGCAATTTGGCCCCTGCCGTGTTCCTAGCGGTGTCCACACCGTGTCCCCATGAAAAATTCAAATTAAAATATAGCGTGTCCCGTACGTGTCCCCAAGGTATCCTCGCGGTGTTCCAGTGTCTGACATTGCGATATCTCGACCTTTAGAGGTGTCAATGCTTCATAGCATAGAAGGAATCCAAAATACACATAGAGCTGAGTGATGAATCGACAACTTCAAATAATACAACAAAACAGATTTCTTTTTTCAGAAACTTAAAACAAAAAAAAATTCTTTTCAGAAATGATAAGTAAAAAGAGTGAAAGAAATCAATCAAGTAAAAGAAACACAACAAACAAGAAAACCCATCAAAGATCAAAGCTTTGTTAACATACCTCAGAGGAGTACAAAACAACACCAAGGTCTCAACGTTTCAAAGGATGGTGGGATCTTCAAATCGACAATGGAATATTATTATTAAATATGTTCTTCACATATAATACTCCGTAGGAACTTTAAAAGGGACAACTCTTTTGAACTCAAGAAAAGGAAGGAATAAAAAACAAATGGAATGAATCAGAAGGGCTTTGTGGGGGGATTTTACTTGGGATTTTACTTGGGGGGCTTTGTGTGGGATGCCTTCGCACATCTCTCTCTCTCTCTCTCTAATCTTACATACACACACACCCTCTCTCTGTCTCTCTCTCGGAAAAGAAAGCTGTGAAATTTTTAGGCAAGAAAAGTCATCTTTTCTGGAGATTATTTTGGTGGGATTTCTTGGATATGGACAGTTCTAGGAGTGAAACTGTGAAAGTGAAGTAGATTGATCTTAAAAACGGTGTCGTGTCAAACCTTGCGACGAAAAGCTTCCATCAGACCTGATGTATCCAGTATCCTTCCCGGTTCTGAACGTCGACTACAATGGAGAACGAAAATCCAAAAAAAAAAAAAAAAAAAAATAGTTATGATTAAGGCATTAATGACTAATGAATTACTAGTAAGTAGTAACCACTTTAAATTAAGTGATAAACTTGTTAGATTTGGAATGTTATTAGGGTTCTAAAAAGCCTTTCTAGTTGTAATCTACTTGTAGACACCCCATTCTGGACTGTCCGGATTTAGTTCTCTTATTGTCTTTATTGCCCTGATGATGATAAAAGGTCGAGAACATTTTTTTTAGGTCGATGAAAGGTCTTGAATTTTGAGCGTTGGACTTTCCCCCTTCAAACCCATTTTCAAACTCATTTCAAATCCCTCAAAGTTCAGAGCCAGAAAAGCCCCAGCAAAACCTTACTTGCTTACGCCACCTTTAACTTGGCGTGCGCTAGTACACTGCCACGTATCAGTCATCGACCATTGACTCAGTTTGACTGGCGCACGCATGGTATGTAAGTGGCGTACGCATGGTCAAGGCCGGTCAAATCAACATTTTTCTGTCACGTGCTCGAGAGTTTGTAACCGCCCCAGTACGGCGCAGAGCCTCCTGATCATTGTTTTCTACAAGGGCCGTCCCCCTCTCACTCCTACACACTCCATCAAGCCAAGTCCCATGCATTTAATGCATGGGAGGCTCCTCTCTTAACCCCACCAGCCAAACCAGGCCTTAACCCAACTGATCTCAGTCCCTCTCCCCTCTATAAATGCCCCCCTTGCATTCATTTGCAAGGGGTTAACCACATTTAAGAAGTCCAAGTTCTTTCCTCTCTTCTCTCTCTTGTTCTCTCTTCTCCATTGAAAGAGTAAGAGGTAGAGAAATACCACATAACCACATTCCTGTTCAGTCACCATTCAACTTCCACCTTCAACCTCCAAGCTCAAACCACCTTCCATCCCTTACACCAAAGGTATACCACCTTTGCGTGGCCTTCTGTTTTCAATCCCTGAGGGGAACCAGAAAGGTCCAGGCTAGTAACACATACTAGTCCTGGCCCTGGAATGGTAAGATAAAACAATCGTGCAAAACAAACCGTGGCGCACGCCAGTGTATCCAAGCTGTACGCCAGCTATGGCGGTACGTGCACCACTGGCGTGGGGATCAGGGTTTGTCTGTCTGTTGTCTTTCATGTTCATCACCTCCTTAGCATGCTAATAATCAGTTTATTGCTTTCTTTATTTTAGAACTGCTTAACTGTAACTTTCAATATCTTGCTTCCATTTGCTTTACAAGACCTCTGGGGTGCTTCTGGTCATGTTCCAGAGCCCAGATGATGTAAAGCCAAGCAGTGGATAACTGATGTGGCTGGTGTACGGGGTCCTATGACTGGCGTACGGTAGCAATATCAGGGTCAGTGCCTGGCCCTTACATCATAGTTCAATCCTGGCCTTTTATTGTTCCTCCGCTCTGTTTATGGGGTTTCTTGTGTGCTTTCATGGCTCTTAGCCATTTCTTACATTTGTATCTGTAAATATGACTGTCTTATAAACTGCATAGTTTGTCCTGGGTGTGCGCTGGTCCATTCCAACGCCCAGAGGTTTGAAAGCAAGAACTGTGAATGAAAGAGGGTAGTGTACGCCATTTTTGGGATGGCGTCCGCAGGGCATGGTGGCGTGCAGAGGCTTGGCCACTGCATGCCAGTGTGTTGCCTGTTCACGCACCTGAAAAACAGCGTACACTATCTCATTGAAACTGTTCACAGTGCTTGTTCTCAATCTATGTTCTTATGTCAATCCAATTCAAGCATATCATCATCCATAAATATTTTGTCACATAAACTGCAAACTGTTACAGTTTTGATCCCTATTATCTGCTCCCCCGCCCTAATTGGCTAAAAAATGATCAAACGAGAGAAAAATGCAAAAGTTTTATAAAAATGCCTGAGTAGAGACCGATCTCAGGATTGGGCGAAAGGAGTGCGATGAAATCCTTCCCCTCTCGTAACATGGCTCCCGAACCTCAGATATCGAAGGTGACGACGGACCAGTCTACGCATTTTTTTCAAAATCAAACAAACGTAGCAAAGCGTTTTCGAGTTTGATTCCTTAGGTACTCTTCCGCTAAGACCCGAGTGGCGATTCTGAATCGAAACGTCTCGCCGCGCTTTCCAAAAAGGGCCGCACCCAAATGTTTTTAAACAACAAAATCCGGGATTTTGGGCCGCGTGCCCACACTACTCATGTTTATCTTGTTGAAAGGTAGTCTAGCATAAAATTCGAAAAAAAACATACCTTCTTCATCTAAAAAAGACTACGACACTCGAATTGAGTAAATACAATTAAGTAACAGTGGTGCTGCCTAATGATTTCACCAAGCAATGAAAAATTTCATATAATAGTATATAATAGTAAAACCATAAGTTGTTAGTTTAGAGGAATAGTGATCATTAAGATTTTTGTAATCGCTATTTAGACTATTCTTTATCACTAGATTTTGTTATCATTGTACTCATGTTATTTCAAACGGGTTGGAGTGATGGCTTCTTAACATGGACGGAGGTACTAAAAACTATTGTCATAATGGTTTTTTTATAGTTTGTTATGCAATTACAAAACATATACCTTAATTTTATCCATGGCATTGAATATATGGAACAAATTTATTCTCATTACACCAAATTTTTCTCGCATATGGTTGTTTGTTATTTTCATTATGATACTATGTACGCGTGTAACTAATTTTTTTAGATTTCATTCTTCAAGTTTTCGACCGCATGCTATATGCTAGAAGGGCCAAAGCTAAACTTTTAACATCATCTTGTAAACATTTTCTTCTCTAATTTGGTCATTAATTAGGAGTTCATATATGGCTTTGTTCTTTGCGGTAGGTACGCATGTAGTTAGTGAGATTTGAATACCCGTCATTGTCAAATGCACGAGAGTATATGGTACTTACCAATTAACTATCAATCTATTCGCATTGATCGTCTCTGTTTCTTAAGCTGTGAAAGCGCTAAACTTTATGTCTAAATCAACTGTTCCTCGTGTGGGTATTAGTCAAGGAACATATGATACGAGTAAATTGCTACACCCCCCAGGCCCCACCGCATTTTTCCAGAATTACCCCCGCCCCTCTCTCTCTCTCTCTCTCTCCCTTTTCTTTCTTTCTTTTACAGTTTGTTTTTCTTTCTTTTTTCTTTCCTTTTCTTTTCGGTTTGGTGTTTTTTTTCATTTTTTTCTTTTGCTTTCTTTCCGGTTTGAATTTTTTTTCTCCTTAATAATAGGTTTAAGTTTAATTATACGCTTTGTAAAATAATTGAGAGAAAAAAAAGAATTATAACCCTTTAGAATTAAATTATCAGAAAAATAAAATCTTCTCACCCATTCAAACGGATTGAAATTTGGAACACTTAATTTTTCAACCTTTAATTTATATATTAAAAAATATGGTTAAAAAATTAAGTGCTCCAAATTTCAATCAGTTGGAACCGATAGAAAGATTTAGTTTTCTGATCATTTTATCCAAAATGGTCATAGTTGAACTTTGACTCTAGAACTCTCGTTAGTTAGTCCTAAGATATTTGGTCGTACGACTTTCTTAGGGCTAATCAACGAGAGTCCTAGAGTCAAAATTTAATTATGACCATTTTGGATAAAATGATCAGAAAATTAAAATATTTCTATTGGTTCAAACAGATTGAAATTTGAAGCACTTAATTTTATAATCATTTTTTAAATATATAAACTAAAGGTTGAAAAATTAAGTGTTCCAAATTTTAATCCGTTTGAATGGGTGAGAAGATTTTATTTTTCTGATCATTTAATTCTAAAGGGTCATAATTAAATTTTGATTTTAGGGCTTTCGTTGGTTAGTCCTAAGAGATATTTGATTCTACAACTTTCTTAGGGCTAATCAACGAGAGTCCTATAGTCAAAATTTAATTATGACCCTTTAGAATTAAATGATCAGAAAAATAAAATCTTCTCACCCATTCAAACGGATTGAAATTTGGAGCACTTAATTTTTTAACTATTTCTTTAATTTCTATAAATACACTCTTTGTATATTTAAAAATATAATTCAAGAATTAAGTGCTTTAATTTGCAATTCAGTTAAATTAGAGCAAAGATCATTTTTTTGGTTTAAGGTCTTTCAATAAACACCCTAAAACTCATTATTTAGTTTCAAGACTCTCTTAGGGTGTCCATTGAAAGACCTTAAAGTTAAAAATTTATTACGACCATTTAGGATGAAATGATCAGAAAAATAACATCTTTGCATTGGTTCAAACGGATTGAAAATTGAAACACTTATTTTCGTAACTATATTTTTTAATCTATAAAGGACAAAAAAAGAAAAATAAAACAGTCGGATAAACATGATCAATTGAAACATTTTTTTTCTCTCAATTACTTTACAAAGCCTAAAATTAGACTTGAACCCGCTTTCCAAAAAAAAAAAAAGAGACTTGAACCTATTATTAAAGAGAAAAAAAATTCAAACTGGAAATAAAGAAAAGGAAATAAAATGAAAAAAAAAAACCAAATCGAAAAGAAAAGGAAAAAAAGAAAAAGAAAAGTAAACTGTAAAAAGAAAGAAAGAAAGAAAAGGGAGGGAGGGGAAGTGGCAGCTCTCATGATACGACTCTTGAAAGATGAATTGGTGGGGCAACCAAACAAATTATTTTAAAAAGGAAACTCTAGGAAAACTCATGTGCATTGCACAAGTCCTGGACACAAAGTCTACGCACAAAAGGCTTTCTGAACTAATTACCATTGAACAAATACTTCAAAACTTAATTGGTTCATAGGTTAATTCATTAATCAAACCTCGATTCCAAATGTAGTGTAAAGAGAGAAAAATCAACCCATTGGAGCCATTGGAAGTGTGCCAGCTTACTTATAATTTCTCGTGATCCGAACTTGGATTAATTATAATTTCTAAATCTGTATCAATTTTCATCAGTCCAAATCACAATATGTTAATATTTATGCAATATTTTCTTAAGATGTTCTACATATTAACAAATAAATTACATAGAATGTTGACCAATGGGTATATGAACTAGAATTTACACTTCACAATGTCTTTGAATCTGTTATGCAAATTAATACTCAACATATGTAGAGGTGCAGAATGAATTGATGAATATTGATATAGGCGGTCTAGCCACACAAAAAATGAATCTCTTCCATACACTTTCATTTTTTCATTAAACTTTATAAAATTCTCCTGGTTCCTTAGGGTCCTTTTAGTTAACTTTATTGAAGAAAAAATAACTGAAAATAAGGTGGTTTAACTGACTCTTGATATTTATTTACTTTTGTGTTTTAGTCGTCAATTAAAACAAAAGTAATAGTACAAAAATGAGTTGCTAAATGACTATTTATTTTGTTTCTTACTTATTCTCTATTGTTAGCAAAAAACCACACAAATCTATAGGCCTCGTTCATTTGTCAAGAAATTGCATCATATGAGAAATTTATTTCTGAAAAAATTTTAGTGAAGGTAATGAAAAAAGAAATGGATTTCTCTTTATGCGTTTATCTAATGAAGGAAAGTTACGAAAAAAATGTTGAAAATTAGTTGTTTAATTATCTAGAAAATTACAATAAAATAAATTTCTGCGAAATCTTGTGTTTATTTGTACTATAAAATTTGAGAAAAAACTACTAGTAGTAATAAATATAGAGATATAAGGCCTACCATTTCCTTCTAGATGGTAGTCTAAAAACTATCATTTCTGTACTCTCTCTCTCTCTCTCTCTCTTTTTTGTCATAAGCGTGGTTAGCGAAACGTGGTTAGCGAGGTATTAGTATGTTAGTCAACAGAAGGTTTAAAGGCTATCCATTGCTCTGAACCCCAAATCTGTTTCCTGTGTGACTCGAACTCAAGTCACCACTAATGAGTGTGACTCGAACTCAAGTCACCACTAAGGAGAGAAATGAGATAACCAAACTTGACAAGTTGGTTTCTCATCGTTTCTTTACTTTATTCTCCCTTTTTTTAGGTTAAAAAGTTGACAAAATTGGCAAGAGAGCTTGGGAACCGGCCAATGTTGACCACATTGTCAACGAAGGCAGAGGGATCTGAAACGGTGACGCATATTTTGTCAAATCTATGCCTAATCGTAAATTATAATCCGACAATCCGTCATTAACGCCTAATATTATTAGTAATCTAAGTTTTTACAGATGGATCGCTTAATAATTAAGGGATCTTTTAGACAGCCAAAAATCTAGGTAGACGATCCATTTGGCTTCTGCCACGTGTCTATTCAACCTTAAATTAGTGTTTATGCCCATTTTTTGCACCACGGATTGGGCTTGCCATGATTGGTCATTTAATTAATTCTTTGATTAAATTGGGCCGAAAGCTAAGTAATTTATAGGGTAAATCTTGGGCAATGGGTATTTTCCATTTGGGCCCAAGAAACACGCAGCCCATATGAGGAGTACGGCCCATGATTTGTTGGAAAATTGGCCCACGGGTGGGCCCATGAAGAAAGGAGCAGATCTAGTCCATGAGGTGAGGCCCACGTTGTAGGAAGTTGGTTATTTTCTGGCGGTTATTTTCCTCCAAAATTCATTGGTCAATTGGCCTTGTGTCAAATGCATGAAAAGATAGAGATAGTGGGTAGTTATTGCCACATCACCCATGAACCCTTAACTGCCAGAAAAATAGCCCACTACCTTACATGCATGAAAAGTGGAACAGTCATGGGACACTTGGCAGCTTGTGGTGCAAAGCTGAATTCGGATTCAGGCCTGAATCAGCTTGTGACCAAGTCAATTGGCCATGTGTCAAGCTAGCATAAGAAGGAGAGATAATGGGTAGTTATTGCCACATCACCCATGATCTACCAACTGCAAATAACTGCCCATGATCTTGCATGCATGAAAGAAGGAAGTATCATGGGACACTTGACAGCGTATGGAGCAAGCAGAATTCAGATTCAGACCTAAATCAGCTTGCTGTTTTGCCTATAAATACAAGTTCACAAGATGAAGAACGGGTCCAACACCAATCAAAGCTCAACGTTTACAAACAAAGTCTTCCCAGCGAAGCACACTTTCCTACTTTCAGCAAAGTAGAGTATCGAATATTTAGAATTCACCCCCATTCAAACTCACATCTTCAAGTAGTTTGAATTTTATCTTTTCTTGTACCACTTTATTATCCCGGTGTAATAAAGTTCATGTTTTTACGTCTCATTTCCTATACGATTAGGAAATTTTAAGTCCATAACCGTGTGGCAAACTACAAACCTCCTTGTGATCATTACCCTTTGGGTCACACGCAATCGCTTACAAGTTAGAAGTCACGATTCATGGCAATCGTCATCAAAAGTTAGGCGCTACAAGTCTTGGCACGCCCGCGCTCATCGCATTCACACCTGTTGCCAAAAACGAGAGTTTTCAATTAGTTAACTGAAAATGTGAGTTATCCATGTGGGAGTTTTTCTCCTTTTCACCCCGTCTTTTAGTCCCTTTTAGTTTTATGAACTTTTTAATATTTTGAGTTGTTTTTCATTGGGACCCTGATCAGGTTGAGCCATTGGCGGGCCGGGTCATCTCAAGCACGCAAAAGATGTCGGAATCGTTCACTTTTTAAACCATATCAAGAACATTAGTCGATCAAAAAATCATGTACAATAGAATATCTTAGTAGATTTGATTTTGGGCATCATTTAGGCTGAGACAAATGAATAAATGGTCAGGTTCGTATTTAGTGTGTCAAAGTGCTTTTTTCAAACCCCAAAATCATATCTACCGATATTCAATCAACATGATTTTTTTGAATGACTAATGTTCTTGACATGATCTAACAAGTAGATGATTCCGATTATCTTTATGTACTCAAGAAGAGCCCACAATTAGAGGGATTAGATGCTCGAAGATAAACTCCAGCTCTATTCATAGTAGTACTACAAAGTAACTCTTTACTTGCTCTGAGAGGTTTTTTTTTTAAATTGACGGCAAAAGAAGAGATTTTATTGATTGAATTGCTAGTAGAATTTGAAATAAAACATTGTGACATAATCATATTTCATCAAAGATATTTTGTCACTCTTTTTTGAAATTCGATCGAAATCCATGTCTAGCTCGATCCTCTTGATCATCGAACAAAGATATGTCCAAACGAATGCAATCTATTATCTAAAATAATGTCGAACCATTTAAAGTCAAGAATCAAATACTTTTGTTTATAAATATTTAATAATTTTTGCAACATATTACTAGTACGTTAGAAGTGTCAAAATATCTTCTTTCAAGCGAGCTATATTAAATTAAAATATTCTTGTAACGTATTGCAAGTTGTAGAGTTTTATTTGATTGAGTGGTACTAAAAATGTGGGTTCTATGACTTTGCTCAAACATCTCAGAGTATAATAATAATATTTCTGAAAGCTTTCTATTAGATTAATCATCAATTTATTTAAAAGTTTAAGCAGTTAGAAGGAGTGACAACTTTGTATAAATGTGAATATGTTCAAAATTTTCAATATATATATATATATATATAGAAATTCAACTTTAGCAGGTAGAAGGATGTAACCATGAGAATAATTTATCTATAAATCAGACGTGAGGTTTTTTTTTTTTTTTTTTTGCCACAATGATAACAGATTTTATTAAAATGTCAAGAACAATACATCAAACGGGAGACCCGTCCCTCGAAAGGGGACCAAGTAACCACAACGGTGGAGATTCAGTCCAAAGACTATACCCCGAACCACTTAAACCCTTACTTGCCAACACATGAGCAACAGAATTACCAGTTCTACGAACAAAAGAAAAGCTGCAGAACTGAAAATTTTTACTCAAAGCTTGAATATCATCAATGACCACTTCCACCTCTTGATTGGTTGCAACTTGGCCATTGAGCATCTTCACCAGCAATTGAGCATCACTTTCCACGACAATAGACCCCAAACCAAGTTGGAAGCCAAGATGAACACCTTGTCGAATTGCCAGAGCTTCAGCAACTGATGAACTTGCACACCATTGTGAAAAACCCATAGAAGCAGCCACAAAAAGACCTCTAGAATCTCTAACCACAATACCATAGCCTCCTTTCCCCATGTCGTTCTTCCATGAACCATCCACGTTGATCTTAAAGATCCCATTTGGAGGCCTAATCCATGAATTTGCAGTGCCTTCCCCGGACGAAACAATATTCAGAGGGTTCAAAGAGTTTGCAGACAAAAACTCATGCAAATATTCCATTGCCCACTTGCACACCACCCCAGGAAGAGCTAGCTTTTGGTCAAACAGAGCCCCATTACGACACTTCCAAATATACCACATAAGGACAGCAGCTACTGACATACGCCATTCCTTATTGCTTTGATCCTGCCACCACAGTTCCATAGAGCCCCAAAAAGAAGAAAAAGAAGAAACTTGTACTACCCCAATGCTAACTTGTAAAGGCGACAAACGCCACACTTGAACAGCTAAAGGGCAATTACAAAGTACATGGACAACAGATTCTTGGTTAGAACCACAAACCGGACAACTAGGATCATCGATAACCCTCCTCCGCTGCAGAGCTTTCCTAGTTGGGAGAATTTCATGACAACACCTCCACAAAAAATGTTTAATTTATTGGGGATATTGAGCCCCCAAATAGATTTCCAAAGTGCCCCATTCCTGGCCATCAAAACAGTCCCCCCGTCCTCTCCAACTTCCCATAGACCTTCGATTCTTCAAATCTAAAGCTGATAAATAGCCAGAGTTGACATTATAAGTACCCGTATGTGACTGATGCCAAACCAACTTATCAACCCTGTTCGTCCACGATAAAGGAATGCTGAGAATGCACCGTGCATGATCCGGAATGAAAAGCCGAAAAATAATATCTTCCTTCCATGTAGCCGAGGAAGGATTAATAAGTTGGTTGACTTGCACAAATTCCCCATCGTCTGTCAGCCGTTGCGGAAGGAAAGCCCCATCCATTGGCACCCAAGGATCGGAATCAATGTGAACTTGTTCGCCATTCCCAACTGACCACCGAACTCCAGTGGCTAAAACCTTCTTGCTTTCCCAAATGCTTCGCCAAACCCATGACGGATTAGAACCCAACTCAGCTTCCATAAACGAACTATCCTTAAAATATCTGCTTTTAAGAACCCGGGCCAATAAGCATCCTGGAGACATCATAATCCTCCATCCTTGCTTTGCTAAGAGAGCCAAATTATAAGATGTAAGATCTCGAAACCCCAGTCCTCCCTTGAATTTAGGATTGCATAGCCGACTCCATTTCATCCAGTGAATTTTTCGTTCATTACATTTTTGGCCCCACCAAAATCTAGCCATAACCGCTTCGATTTGGTGACACAACCCTTCCGGTAACTTAAAACAAGACATAGCATATACCGGAAGTGCCAAAGCTACAGATTTAAGCAACACCTCTTTCCCAGCCTGGTTGAGAATTTTCTCCTTCCACCCGGCTAATTTCTGAAGAACCCTGTCCTTAATATAACTGAACAAGGATGTTTTAGACTTTCCCACCTCTGCTGGCAATCCTAAATACTTTCCCAAATCTGAACGAACCGGAATAGACACCAGCGCAAGTCGTAGAGTTTTATTTGATTTAGTGGGTACTAAAAACGTGAATTCTATGACTTCGCTCAAACATGTGATCAGAATATGATAATAATATTTCTTAAAGCTTTCTATACATTAATCACCAATTCATTTAAAAGTTTAAGCAGTTAGAAAGATTTACAACTTTATATAAACTTGGAAATTAGATTCCAATAGATTTTTCTATCGAAAATTTCAATATGTATATGGTCGGTCATATTTTTACAAATAATACAACTGTAGTAGGTAGAAGGATGTTTAATTAGTTTAACCATGAGAATAATTTATCTATAAATCAGACGTGAGGTTAATTATTGTGTTTAATTAGGTATGTGTACTGAAGCGGCGCTCCCAAGAATTAAAGGACCGTGTGAAAAGTTGGCAATAATAATCAAGTGGAGCTTGAGGAGTTTTTCCAATGTTTATCTTCGTTTTTTTAATGTAGGGTGTTTTGGGTCAGTTCGTTCGTATTTCGGGCTAATTCCTACAACTCTTCTCACGTACAACCGTTTCACACGCTTACGCGTGGGGTGATGTGACTCCAAAAAGTTGTTGACAATGAGAATCGAATATGAGACCTTATAATGGAACAAATATCTAAATCTCAGGTCAAAATCACACGGCCAACCCCGAATTGTTTTTCCAATGTCTTAGAAGCACATAAACCTACCATGTTAGCTAATTAATACATAATCTTATGTATATATAATTATATAAAGGCATGCTTTGTAGCGAGTAGCTTCCCGTCGCAACAAATGCATCCAAAACACATATGTTATCTACAACTTTACATTACATGTACTTTAAGGAAAGTGACAATTTAATCAAGAAGCAATCCAGAAGAAATTAGACATATACGTGATAACAGAGAGAGAGAGAAAGAAATATATTTAAAAAAGAGAAAAGAATCGGTTATTCTTTTACGATTAGTAAAAAAGCGTATGTTAATATTATAATGACGAAAGCACCGAATACCTTGGTTATCGACGATGAAATTTTACACCCCGTAAAAATTAGAAAAACGTTGCACGAGTGCCTTAATCGCCAATATTTCTCTCTCTCTCTCTCTCTCTCTCTCTCTCGACAAATTCAAAAACCAGATGAAGAAAGTGGAGCCATGTGTGATGGATAAAAACCCAACTCTTAGTCTTAGATATTGGAAGCTCTATAAAGTCAAGAAAAAAGAAATTATATGCAGAGAGAGTTGAAGAATGTCAAGATGGAATGATTAAACAAAAGTGGATCCATTTCTCTTTGCACAATTTCCCAACTTCACAGTCAGCTTCCAAAGCCCCAAATTTTGACTTCACATGCCTCCCTTTCCGTTTCACGTGCAATGTATGTCATGATTGGGAATCAGAAATCCTGCGGGGCACTTTTTATGGTGCATCTTGCACTTTTTATGGTGCATCTTGTAGGGCGCATTCAAGTTGTTTACGAGTGTTTCAAATGGTCCGAATTTAAAGCCGGATCGTTAAAAATACTCGTGAACGATCGTGATTGTGCCCTGCAAGGTACACTACAGGAAGTGCCCTGCGGATCCCTGGATCTGATTAAAAATTACCAACTAAAACTTGTGAGAGAAAGAGAGAGGAAATCCTGCGGGGCACTTTTTATAGTGCATCTTGTAGGATACATTCAAGTTGTTTACAAGTGTTTCAAATGGTCCGAATTTAAAGTCAGATAGTTAAAAATACTCATGAACGATCGTGATTGTGCCCTGCAGGGTTGCACTACAGGAACTGCCCTGCAAGATCCCTGGATCTAATTCAAAATTACCAACTAAGACTCGAGAGAGAGAGAGAGAGAGAGAGAGGGAGGGAGAGGAGTGGGGGACCAATTTTTTGTCTATGATTTAAGCTATGCTTCCTAAATTTTTTGTTAAGCAGATACCAAAAAAAGATTTTTTTATTGAATATCAGGGAACAATAAAAAATGATCAACCAAGATGTTAGGAAAAATAAGGGTGTAAAATGGGAATCCTAATCCTGTCGGACCAAGTTGTCCTTAGTCATATATTAAAACTTCAAAATGTCTTGTGCTCGCGCTCTCAATCTTGATCACTCTTGCGAATTTTAATAATTTGAAATGTATTTCCAAGGTGCTTTCGCAATCGTGATCGCGCTTCCGCACGCACACGCTAATTATGTGACTCAGAATCCGTCCTTCGGTTTTAGGCCAAATTCCCATGTTGTTACGGTTTCGAATAGAAAAGCCTACGACTATATGCACTTTTACACAAATTCCCTGACCAAAAACTCAACATCAATTGTGGGATTGTGGGATTTGTACACCTAATGTGTGAGAAAATGTTACTACTATTGTTTTGCATTGGGCCAACCCAGGATTTGAGAAAAGTGGGATCTTAAGGCCTGCTGAGGGCCTCCACACTTCCCTTCCAGGTCCAGCATAGGCCCGATGCGGCATGGCCTGTGATTGCAACAGTACATGGGCCTACGGCCCAATTTCTATTCCTATTGTGGTGAACAAGTAGGCGATACCGAACCATATATATTAAACAATCATTCTACAATCACACACATATACAGGATACGAGAGTTCGGGTACATACAATGTGTAATTGATTGTGGTACTAGCACAGTTGTTCGCCGTTGCCATTTGGCACGACTCTAGTTATCAATCATCATTTAAGTTTTTTTTTTTTTTTTTTTTCCTTCCATTACCAAAAACTAAACTCCACAGTTTCTTTTTTCAACCTGGGAGAGAAAGAGGACAAGATAGGTGTTGTTCCTCTAAGGAGCTTTTTATGGTTTTTTTTTGTTTTGTCCTTATTTAAATTTTTTTTTTTTGTGCGTTTGTTTGTTTTGCGACAAATTTTTGTGGATAAATAGAAGTCATCCTTCAAATATCCCTTCTCACTCTTCAAATTTAGAGAACACCCATTCACTCTTCCAACACCAAAATAGGGTAATTCTCAAACACACTTCTCACACACTCCTCTCAAACACACAAACCTTATAGAGTGAGCTCCACAACGTATTATTACAATCCAAACCCTTTATTTTTGTCGATCTTGACATAACAAAACAGCCTCTTTTTAAAAAAAATATAATCGGATATCTGGATCAGTTTGCACGCACTTCAACTAATTCTGAGACTCTGAAATTCACGACAGGCCAAGCCATCCACCTCAACTAAATATGGGGCGTTGAAGTTAACAAGAGAGGAAACCGTCCAGTGGCCCAGCTTGTGTATGTAGTCCTTGGGTTCAGTTAACCATTGCCTCTGATTTGCACTTGCAACACACCAATTCTAATAAACGATGCCTCATGAGATGCAAGAGAATGACAATTGGAACTAGGGAAACCACAACAATAGCACCTGCAAGCACTGTGATTATGTTAGCCCATGTAGCACTTAAACCACCTTTCAAACAAGGCTGCATCGAGCACGAAGGCGGGTTTCCGTCCACAATCGCCAAGAGGCCCTCCGCAGAGCCCTTCGTTTCCAATGAAGCTGCTCTCAGCCATGTTCTGAAACAATCCGACTGAAGGCAACGGTCCAGAAAGGTCATTATACGAGAAATTGCACGTCAACAAGCTCGACAGATTACTGAACGTGTTGGAAAACGATTCTCAGAACTCAGTAATAGTGTGTACAGATTAGACAATAAAAAACCGCAAAACCTTACAAAACAGAATTAAGGTTTTACCACAAGATTAAACAACAAAAAACCGCAAAACCCTACAAGGCGGAATTAGGGTTTTACCACAACTCCCACGTTATGAACGTTGGTTGAACTTGTTACAGCACACCTTGCTGTATGCCACAAATACTGCTCGACCGTACCTTACGATCTTCTACCGTATTCCCCGCACTTCTTGAACACGAACTGAGTGTGGACTCTATCGTGATCTGTTTGCTCTCTTTAGGTTTCTCGCTATTTCATGAATAATAGAAGGTTGTTGATTTTGCATCTCTTTTTTTGTTAACACTACTCACTCCCCTACAAGTGTATTTTTGATGCAAAAATACCCTTGTAGAGGAATGACGTTAACAAAAAAAAAGAGTGGCAAAATCATTTTCCTAATAGAAAAACCAAGTTGCTAACCTAGAAAGCATAACGTGTATATATAAGACTACGATAGGGATCTAAGGAGAATAAGTTCGGGTTCCCAGTGTAAATAAGAAAACTTAATCTCACCAAAATTCTATTTCTTATTTCACCAATTATAATTCATCCCATTACAGAATTATAATTGCACTTCCGTTCTTATCTCAATTATATTATAAGCCCCATGATGTTAAATACTTAAATACCTCTCCACGTTAAAATTACATGTAACCTTTAATTAAAATAAATTTCTACCAGAACGGACATGGTATTTCACCACTCAGATCATTGTTATTCAGGGCGAGGTGTTTCAGCATAATTAGGTTTCCGAGCTGAGGTGGGATTCTTCCGGAGAGAACGTTGTGACTGAGATTCAGCATTTGCAAGCCGGTGAGAGCTCCCAACTCTGGCAGGTATTCCACCAGAAAGCAAGTTGCCACCCAATTGTAAGTTGGTCAAATGAGAGAGATTTCCCAATGCTGCAGGTATATTTCCAGACAACTTGTTTTCATAAAGCACGAGAAACTCCAGTTGGGAAAGGGAACCGAGCTCGTCTGGTATGATACCCGTTAGCTGGTTCTCAAAAAGGCTTAGGAAGCTCAAACCCTGTATCTGACCTAACTCGGACGGAATCTCTCCCGACAAGTAGTTCCTTGAGAAATCGATATCTGTTGCTAAAGAGAGATTACCAATCTGCGTAGGTATTGTTCCATTCAACCCATTCAGATACAAGTGTAAAATCGTCAAGGACTTGATATTTCCAATCTCACCAGGAATTTCACCCACAAGGTTGTTCTCACCCAAATCAAGAGACTGAAGATTCGTACAGTTTCCGATTTCCTTTGGTATTGTTCCATTCAACCCATTCATATACACGTATATATTTTTCAAGAACTTGAAATTTCCAATCTCACCTGGAATTTCGCCCACAAGGTTGTTCTCATTCAAAGCAAGAGTATGAAGATTCGTACAGTTTCCGATTTCCTTTGGTATTGTTCCATTCAACCCATTTATAAACAAGTATAAAATTTTCAAGAACTTGATATTTCCAATCTCAGCAGGAATTTCGCCCACAAAGTTGTTCTCATACAAAGCAAGAGTCTGAAGATTTGTACAGTTTCCGATTTCCTTTGGTATGAAACCGGTCAATTCATTATTCCAAATGTACAAATCCGTCAAGCTCTTAAGCATCCCAATCTCTTTTGGTATATTCCCTCGTAGGTTGTTTAGGGCCAGAAAAAGAATTTCCAAGTTCTCACATCGACCTATGGTTGAGGGAATGCTCCCAGAAATGAAATTGTCCCCCACTCGAAATATCCTCATGTTTTTTAGGTTCCCAAGGGAAACCGGCAGTGGACCGCTGATGCTGTTAGTGTATGCTAGAAACAGCACCAGAGAAGAAAGTTTTCCAACCTCCTCTGGAATGGGACCCGATATCTTGTTATTGCACAAGTTCAAGAATGTTAAAGAAGGTAAATTACCCAACTCAGAAGGGATTTGCCCATCAAACAGATTGGTATTCAAACAAAGAATTTTCAATCTCGAGCAATTTCCAATCTCCTTAGGAATGTTTCCAGTGAACTTGTTGTTAGAAACATCAAGCTTAACAAGATTAGCCAAATTGCAAATACTGGGGCTCAGGGTCCCAGAAAGGTTCAGTAAAGCCAAACTAATAGACACCACAACTGGATTTTTAGGGTCCGATGAGCAATTCACACCCTTCCAACCACATGGGGTTTGGTCACTCGAATTCCAGTTTCCTAGAAAGTTAAATCCATCGTGAACACCTTTCTTGAACTCCAAAAGGTACAGCCCTCAGAATTCAACCCTTCTGAAGCACAAACAAGCAGAGTAGTGACGACGAAAAAGCCGGCGAAACCTACAATCAAACCTCTCCTCGAGTCTCCCATTATTCTATCCTTCATGGTATCTCATTTACAGCACAATCTGAGAAATTAAACAACCCAGTTTAGCCTCAGGACACGAAGCCAAAAAATTTAACATTCGTAATTCTCGAAGTTGGTTTAATGGCATTGTTATAAGTTTAAGACAACCTCTTAAACATATGGGTAGTACTATGGTACACACCCTATGGGGTGTACCGTACGCACCATGATTTTAAACCCTTGAATTTCAAAGCGAATAATCCGGACCATTCATTTATTAATCAATTAATAAAATAACAAAAAGGCTTAGCAGGTAATAGGTTGTTCTCTCCTCATTGACTCTCTCTCTCTCCCTCATATGTAAATACTACTACAAATTATATAACATAATTACAATTGTTTTGACAACACAAAAAATCGGCACTTTCTTTCCACAATGTGTCGTACCAAAAGAAACCGATCAAAAGATACTCGATACAAGACCAAAATATGTCGTAGCACAATCAATAATTATTACACTCAAGCAAGATACATGTCTAAAATATTACAAATTAAATATCGTATAATTTGACATCCTAACAGTCCTGATCGATCATTCTAAAAATACACTCACTAACGACATTTAGATTATACATTCAATTTATATTTGATATGAAACCTAGTCCTCTGTTGTAGTTGAATGTAAGGTAGCCATGCAATCGTGACACAATAATGACAATTAAATCCGTTGAATATTTTATGTTTGTTGATTAAGGGAGTGTTCCGGTTTCTTGGAAAAAGAACTTTTAGAAAAAGAATGTAATTTCAAACTCAAAAATCATGTATTTACGCAAATAATTTTCGGACCAATATGGATTTTGTTTGATAGATCTCATTAAGATCTTTTAAACGGTGCAAAAAAAATTGAAAAAATATTTTTCATTTTCATTATATTTGAGTTTGAAATTACATTCGTTTGAAAAAAAAAGTACTTTTTTTAAAAGCGGAACACCACCTAAGTCACCTACGTAAATTTTGGCTCGATCAAGTTTAGGAAGCTCCATCATCGACATGCAGATTGAATAATAGAATGATATTTTCCATTCAATTAAGTGTCTAGTTATAAGCTATCAACTTCATTTTTGGTACGAATGACCTAATTGATATTATGTAAATTGTAAAAGATAGACAATTTTGATAAATAAATAAATAAAACACCTTACGTGGGGCTCAGATGGTGCATTATTAGATTTTAATGTTGTATTGAAATTGAACGCCAAGATTTGTTGAAGTATGAAACTTCAATGACTAACTATGTAATTTATCCTAAAAAATAACAACATTCTTTTAAAAAAAAATAGGAATGAAGGGTGCAAGACTTGAACCCCAGATACTTTAGATAAATGTCCAAACTCCAACACCTTATCACTATGGATATACAATTGAGAATTTGTAATTCTAAAAGCTATTAATTATATAATACTTTTTTGTTCGTAGGGGCCCTATTTCCCGATTGAAAATTTGAGAAGACAGTGGCCTCAAATGCCTCCGTCTTAGTGCTGGGTTTGCACTTGTAGATCATATTATAGCCTATGTCATTGATGTAAATCAATATGTCGACTATAATAATTTTTTTGAAAGAAAGTATATAATGACAATAAATTTACAAAATTATTTAGATTGTACTTCCACGACCTTGTTCCAGGGACCGCCTTTAAATTTGGATTGGCATGCGCAGCGTGAAGGTTTGGCCCTGATCCATGTGTCAAATATATAGTGCCAATTGTTAAGTGCACCGCCCTGAATATTGATAAGATTGGGTAGTATTATAATTAATTTCACCAATTACAAAAAGGGGAGTAATTTTCACACTCTATTTTTTGATATTCACACTTATTTTTTGTTCTCCATTTTAGTGTCGAAATTGTATGTATTTGAGATATATAGTTGGATAATTATTATTTTTAGTGACATCTCATTTATCACGAAGGAATTTTGATATTTTGAATTAAATTTTGTAGAGAAAGAATCTGATTTAGACTAATATTTTGAGAGGAAATTGTAATTGTTTTCGAAAATTTGGATATAGTACTTATTTTTTGGTGAATTTCTTTGATGAAAATTTTGTGCGAGAACTTCATTTTTAGTTTAAATTATTGAGGTATTGTGTAGGAAAATTAAAATTTGAAAAAATAGCGTGGAGGGAATTGAAAATTAAGATAATATGGTGGAAAATTTTCAAATTTTGAAAAAATTATGTGGTGGGAATTGAAAAAAATTAGGTTAAGTTTTGTACAACACATTGTGCTAAGGTAATTACAATCTATGGTATTGTTATAATATTTGCGATTATATTATTCAATATTTGGTATTTAATTTACGTATATATTTTGCTTCGGTATAACTATTGTGGATTTTTTACGACATTTTTATTTTGTTATGGAATATATCATCACAAAAAAAAATATACGACAGGTTGTGGTAAGGTAACGCTACTTAATGATTTTATTATAACAATTTTGGTTATATTATTTAATTATGGTATGGTATTTTAACCAATTATAACTATTCTAAGTATATGTTTTCTCCTAATTTTTGTACTTCTCCGTTGTACTCCTACGACTGTATTCATAAATTTTCCCAGTTATTTTCCAACAAGTACCAAGTGAACCACGAATTTCAATTCTGCATTTGAGGCTATTTTCAATAGAAAATGACAATGTTCTGAAATGAGGAATTAATCGGCGACTAATTGTTGACGGGAGTCTATCCGATTAAGTCCAATTAACAATTAATCGGAGATTACTAATTAACATGCTCTGATTAATTAATTGCTTGGTGGCTGACTGTCTGACTAGCGCCTAGCTACTTTTAGAGCATTGAAAAATGATACTAACGACCATTTAAAGCAATTCACATATTCAAAATTCAGAAACATCATAAAGAAAACTGGCATTCAGAAAATGGACAACTATATTCAATCTTCAACAACATAGAAGGAATCCGAAATGCGCATAGAGCTGAGTGATGAATCAACAACTTCAAATAATACAACAAAACAAATTTTTTTTTTTTCAGAAACTTACCCAAACAAAAAAATTCTTTTTCGGAAATGATAAGTGAAGTAGGGGTAAGCAAGGATCGGATTGATCTGGTTTTATAGTAATCTAATAACCAAACCATTACTTACGGACTATGAATTTAGAGAACCAAACCAACCCATAAAATTCATAAAATCAAACCAATCCAAACCATTCAAAGGTGGTTTGGTTTCGGTTTTGAATCACAGTTCGCTTAAAATTGAGATATCATCACTATAAACTATTTTAAGTGCTTAAAATTGCATAAATAACTTAAACTAAAAGTTATATTGAAAATTAGTATATTAAAATCATCAAAACTCACTAACATCAACTAACTAAATAAGAATAGAATGCATTAGAAGTTACTGAGAAAAAAGAGTAGGAAATCACTTGACTAAGCCTAAATTGTGTATTTTTAGCGTAACAAAATTGTTGGAATAGGAAGTTTAGGAAATTAATATTGGAAGTGAAATAAAAGAATAGAGTATTAATTAGATAAGGAAATTAAGTTTTATTAAGTATATCTAAACAAATTATATATATGTATATATATCACACGGTTCGGATCAGTTTGAAACCAGAAACATTAACGTAAATCCATAAACCAAACCATTTAACACAGTTTCTATTTTTTTTTTAAACCGATACCTAAACACATCATTAAAAAACCAGACCAAACTATTCGGTTTGAATTGGGTTGAACTGAATTCACGGTTTCAAAGTTATTTTGCTCACCCATAATAAAAAGAGTTAAAAAATCAATGAAGTAAAAGAAACACAACAAACAAGAAATCAAAGAGAAAACCCATCAAAGATCAAAGCTTTGTTAACATACCTCAGAGTCCATCACTTATGGAATGAGAGACATGACCCAACCGCTGATTCAATTCCCCAAATGATTCCTCCAGTAAACCGATTAATGATTAAATAGGAATAGGAGTACAAAACAACACCAAGGTCTCAACTTTTTAAAGGCAGAGAAAATTCTACACGGCCCTTCCGTGTAAAATGGGTTGAGCGGCAAAGTGACGAAGAATTGACATATGGTAATTTTAAATTATTTGTTTCATCTTTGCTGATGCACATTCTCTGTTGGTATACCTTGTAGAACAAATACTTAATTATGTGAGTACTAGAGACAAAAAAATAAATTATAACCATTTAGAATAAAATAATAAAATAATAAAATATTTGCACCGATTCAAACGGATTGAAAGCTAGAGTACTTAATTTTTTTACCACATTTTTTAATATATAAACAGTCTAAAAAATTAAAGTGTTCCAATTTTCAAACTGTTTGAACCGGTGTGAAGATCTTATTTTTTTATCATATTATTTTCTAGGGTCATAGTTAATTTTGGTTTCCAAGACTCTCATAATTAAGTATCTACTCTATATGATCCCAAAGAAAGAGCAGAAACTTAATTATGAGAGCCCTATAGACAAAAATTAATTATGACACTTTAGAATCAAATAACCAAAAAAATAAGATCTTCGCACCGATTCAAACAGATTGAAAATTGGAGCACTTCATTTTTTAGATGGTTTATATATTAAAAAAATATGGTAAGAACATTAGTCCATAAAAAATGCAGGAATCGTTCCCTTTTTAAACCATGTCAAGGACATTAGTCGATCAAAAAATCATGTTGATAGAATATCGGGCATTCATTTAAGTTGAGACAAATGAATAAATGGGTTCGGATTCGGTGTGTGGAAGTGTTTTTTTTTTCAAACCCCGAAATCATATCTACCAACATTCAAGAGAGCTGCTTCCCCCCTACCCCCCCTCCCCCCCCCCCCCCCCCCCCCCCCCCCCCCCGGTCCTTCTTTTTTTTCTTTTTTTTTCCTAGTGAAATTTTTAAACATATTTCTTTATTTGCTTCCTGTCCCAATTTTCGTCCTTCTTTTTTTTTTAACTCAAATTCTATTTTCAATTAACCACCATAATACTATATTTAAGACCAACGCTCTACGTCCAAGCTAACATTTTTCTATGCTTTCAAAAATCTATATTAAAAAAATAAATATATATATATAAGTACAATATTAACCAGTTCAGCGAGCACCCTAAAAGACTCTTTATTTAGTTTAAAGTTCTTAGGGTGCCCATTGAAAGGTCTTAGAGACCAAAAATTTATTAGATCATTGAGGATGAAATGATTGCAAAAATAACATCTTTGCACCGATTCAAACGGATTGAAAATTGAAACATTTATTTTTTTAAATTGTTTTATATATTAAAAAATATAGTTAAAAATTAATCTGACTATTTTTTTCCTTTTTTGCCCCATATATATATTAAAAATATAGTAAAAAAAGTATTTCAATTTTCAATTCCGTTTGAACTGGTGCAAAGATATTATTTTTCTAAACATTTTATCCTAAATGGTCGTAGTAAATTTTTTAATACACTTATTTTTTTAAACTATTTTTTTAATATATAAACGGTGTAAAAAAATAAGTGTTTCAATTTTCAATCCGTTTGAATCGGTTCAAAGATGTTATTTTTTTTGATCATTTCATCTTAAATGGCCATAATAAATTTTTTGCTCCAAAGCCTTTCAATGGACACCATAAGAGAGTCTTAAAACTAAATAATGAGTCTTAGGGTGTTGTTAAAAGACTTTAAACCAAAAAATTCATTATGACCATTTAAAATAAAATAATAAGAAAAAAACAATCTTTGCTCCGATTTAACTGAATTGAAAATTAAAACACTTAATTCTTGAATTATATTTTTAAATATACAAAGGGTGTATTTATAGAAATTAAATAAATAAGATATAAGTAATTAAATAAAGAAATAAATTAAAAAGTAGGGGGGGCCCGGGGGCTCTGCTGGCCCATGGGCATGGTAGCCCCTACGAAGCCCCTAAAACGTTGCTGTTTTAGTTAAAAATAAATAAATCAAAACTATCAATTTGCAATCCTATGAAGCAGAAACGTAATTATGAGAGACCTACAGACAAAATTTGATTATGTCTCTTTAAAATAATTCGATCAAAATAAAAATATCTACATAGCCGTTCAAACGGATTAAAAATTGAAACACTTAATTTTTTAACCATATTTTTTTAATATATAACGGTCTCTAAAAATAAAGTGCTCAAATTTTCACTCCATTTGAATCGGTGCAAAGATCTTATCATATAATCAAAATAACAAGATCTTTGCATTGACTTAAACTAAGTGAAAATTTGAGCACTTTATTTTTAGAGATCGTTTATATATTAAAAAATATGGTTAAAAAATAATGCTTCAATTTTTAAATCCGTTTGTACGGGGTGTGTAGATATTTTAATTATGATCGTATTATTCTAAAGAGACATAATCAAATTTCGCCTGTAGGACTCTCATAATTACGTTTCTGCTCCATAGGAATGGCAATGGATGGTTTTGGTTTTATTTCAAGAAAGAAAAAAAAAAAAACTAAACTGTTGTCGTTTTAGGGGGGGGGGGGGGGGGGGGGGGGGTCGGGGGTGATTTAGCAATTTACACATTCAATCAACATGAATTTTTGAATGGACTAATGTCCTTGACATGATCTAACAAGTAGATGATTCCCATTAACATGATTTTTGGGTCCATTTTGGACGAGAATAGCCCTTCTGTTGGTAGGTGACCCTTGTAGTATTGAGGGTTGGTTTAGGTGTTTTTTTGTCTTTTTGATTTCAGTTTGGTATTTTGTATCTCCAGGGTGGGGAGTGGGAGTTTTAAGAAATGCAGATTAAAAGCCCCTTTCCGGGCCCCTAATTTGTGGCTTTTTCTAAAGAAATCTGTGATGATTTGTCCCAGAAAGAAAAAAGGTCTTCGATTTTTTTTTTGATAATTTTAAAAAAAAGGTCTTCGATTTGGAGGGAGCTAACTCTTACTTTCTTCCTCACTTTCTGTCTGTTACCCCTACCTTTTCTTTTTCTTAATATTTATTTTTCCTGTTTTGAGAATTGGATTTTTATTGTTTGGGGCCCCATTTGATATGTTTCATTATTGCATGAGATAAGTTTTATCGGCTTTGTTAGTGTTTGAGGGAATAAGTCTAATTAATTGTAGTAATTAGTTTTTACCTCAGTAAGATATTTTTATTTACTGGATACTTATAATTTAGGGTAATTACGTGTTTGTAAGTGGGGAGTTTATGAGGTCACAGTTAGAAGATTTATAAAACACGTAGAGTAGGGTTAGTATTAATAGTATCCTGAGTTTCTATGAGAGCTGCAGTAGTCAAGTTTTTGAAGAGGTATTCGTTGGGTTTCGTTTGAGGTAATAATATTTTCTATCTCTCTCATTTGCTTTTGATCTACCATTTCTCAGAGCAATAGGGGGGGCACTGGTGCACTAGGATCGAGTAAATTTATTGGGTTACTCGGGACGAGAGAGAGAGATGCCAGGAGTGTGGGTTGCGAAATTGGTGGCTTGTGCGTTGTGGTGCACGTTGAATCGATCTGATCTGGCTGGGAATTGATAGTATTGGGGATTAGTGGAATAATGATATAGTTTTACATGTGGCAGAAAGAGTTAAATGGCGAGGCGGGTGTGCTTATGCAATTTGTGTAACGCTCCGATTTTCGGGACACGTTAATTAAATCATTTTTAATTAATTTAATAATTTATAAAATTGATTTAAGATATGAAATTTATTTAAACAGAATTTGGCCGCAGATAACCTCAAATACTAAGTTCAAAACTACTTTTATTGTCTTACAACCCACGAAATAAAACATAGTTGACAAAAGTGATAACACTTTTTGAAATTTAAATGACAGTACTTCAAATTAACAGAGCTTTCCTAAGGGTAGAGGCAACCAAGACTCGACAAACTCCCCTTCCTCAGCTGAGAGGTCCTCACCCTGGTACTGATCATCTTGTAGAGGATTCTGTTCTTCGATCTCCTGATTACCTGGCATGAAACGCCAGCCCAACGGCACTATAATGAGTTTTAAAACTCAGTAGATAAATCTTACCCATTAACCCTTACTCTACCAGCAATCACATTTATAATAAAAGAAGGTAAGAATCGAAGAGCACAAAACTTATTTCAATATATAACCATCAACTTAAGTAAATTCCAAAATCTCAACTTCTATAATCATTCCAACACCGCAATATTCACCACGTTCCAAACTCAGAATTTCACCGGACATACTTTACAGGTCCTACTGGGCTACTCTCTCACAATTCTAGGTCCATCAGGCTGCCCTCAAGGGTCCTGCTAGGCTACCCTCAATACCTGAGGTCCTGCCAGGCTTACTACCCCTGAGGTCCTGCTTGGCTTACCCTCACAATTCTAGGTCCATCAGGCTACCCTCAAGGTCCTGCTAGGCTACCCTCAATACCTGAGGTCCTGCCAGGCTACCCCTGAGGTCCTGCTTGGCCACCCTCACAATTCTAGGTTCATCAGGCTGCCCTCAAGGTCCTACTAGACTAACCCTCAATACCTAAGGTCTTGTCAAGCTACCCCTGAGGTCCTGCTTGGCCACCCTAGCTACACCGGGTCTTTCAGGCTGCCCTCAAGGTCCTACTAGGCTACCCCCGATCACATGAGATCCTGCTAAGCCCATAGCTTTCCATCTGTTTCCTTTTTCTGTTAACCAGAACAACATCTATATACTTTCTCTAAGCTCACAAATCATCCAATGTTCATAATGTCCTTTCTACGTTCTCGGTTCAATCAACAAAGCAATTATTCAAATAAGAAGATAAACAGATCATAATATAACTACAGACATAGGATAACTGAACCGCCGCACACACTTCATCCAGTGAGCTTAAGTCAAAACTAAACTTCACACCAATTTCGATATGTTTCAATACCAAAGTATTTGCAAGTGGATCAATATAACCACAGTTCATAAAGGGTCAATGAAACATAACATTATCAATAGTTCTAAAAGACAAATTGAATTTCACCATAAAGTATTCGGATTTGTCCTTGTGACTTTTGGGTTTCAATAGGATTTCGCACAAAGTTCATTTTAGTAATTTCCATTATCTGAGGATTGAATAGTTATTTCATAAGCCTTAGGGATACTTAGAAATTTTCGTACTCTTAGGCATTTTCAAACAATATTAACCGATTTATACGTAGACTATTACGGTCTCACTTGAAAACATAGATCTTATATTAGTTAAAGCATATTTCTTTTACTTACAAAACCATTTTATTCAAAAATTATATTCGTAGAGAAAAGTATTTTTTTTATATACGTAAAAAAAATATATGCCGGTTCTAGTCATTACTAACTAACTAATTTGCATAGTGTTATTTGAATAGATTCTTCATTTTAACTAATTTTTCTTTTATCAAT
Source organism: Rhododendron mucronatum var. ripense (assembly GCA_019656295.1). Classification (NCBI taxonomy): domain Eukaryota; kingdom Viridiplantae; phylum Streptophyta; class Magnoliopsida; order Ericales; family Ericaceae; genus Rhododendron; species Rhododendron mucronatum. The sequence goes on from BPLT01000163.1 coordinate 1,417,846, forward strand.
CACTTATCTTTTTGGCTACGTATTCATATATAAAAAAAATTAGTAGCAATACCTTTACTTAAACATACTACACTTTTCATATTTTAAGATGTCTTATTCTCCTTTAAGAATTCTTTTTGGCTAACCACACATTCTAATGCACGTACTATTATAATTAACCAAACTAATCTAAAGTCCAAGATTTTCTAATCAACTAATAACAGTGAAATACACTCCAACAGTAGTGGATCAGTAACGGGTCAGAGTGATTTAAACTAACACCTAGGTTCGTTATATACTCTAACATAAATGATAGTTGACGTATTAAACAAGTTAGTATAGTGTTCAAGGGTAATTTGTACGAAGCCATATTATAACATGTTCTAGCATACCTACAGTGACAAAACAAAAATCCAGGTTCTGACCTGGATCGAGTTTGCGGATAAGATATATATAAGGGTTACAAACGCTTGGTCTAGAGATGGCGTCCGTAGGAACATGGTTATGGATGAGAGGTACGTACAAACTGATTCGAACATGTTTTTATTAGTTTCACATTTTTCTCCGATTGGGCTTTCTATAAGCAACTAAGTCAAGTCTAAATAATTCATTATACTTAGAGTTAAGGGGTAATGAAAAATCTACCTTGATCCTTGGAGTTCAAGCTAGGGTGGATAAAATGGTGTTTTCGGAAGTGGAGCTTGGTTGCGGCAACGGTACATGCGGTGTTCTTTTTCTTCCTCTTTTCTTCTTTTCCAGTCACTCTTCTCTCCCTCCCGGAAAATTAGAAGAACAACAAACAAAAAGAAAAAAAAATGGACAACAACCTATTAATGCTCTCTCTCTCGGCAAAAATAAGAAAAAGAAAAGAAGAGAAGATAGTGGAGAATGATGGTAATGATATCTCTCTCTTCTTCCTCTCTCTGCCGGAAAAAAAAATAGGAAAGAGAGTAATGGGTTGTTAAAATAAAGGAGGGGTGGAGTATATTGAGGGAGTGGTGGAGGAAAGTGGGAGAGTTATGTGGCTATGTTCGTTTTGGAAGATTTGGAAGTTTTTATTTTGTTTTTCCAATTATTACCCTACTTCTTTTTTCAATCATTACCCTATTTATCCAATTATTACTTTCTCATCTCTCTCTATCTCTCTCCAATCATTATTCCTATTTTCAATCATTACCATATTTCTCTCTCCACCCACTACCAAAACTAAACTAAACTAAACTCTCAATCAAACAAAGCCGTTTTTCTCTCTCCTCTCTCTCAGCCGAATAAATGGGGAATTGGGTGGGTTTGGTTTTGCCGTATTTATCTTGAAGGGAATTATATGTATATACACACACGTATAATAAATTTAAAATGTTATATAGGAAATTTAAAGTAACTATATGAATTAAATACCTGGTTACAATAATTAAATCAATTAGTTTAATTTAATTAACGAGTCTTAATAAAACATTATGGAATTAAAAAAAAATTAAGGCCAAAATTAGGGTCGTACAATTTGCATGTACGTAGACTAAATAGTTATGCTTGTGAGAATAAAGTCTATATGGTAGAGTTTGGGGATGGAGAACACGTGGTTAGTTGGGGAAATATATTGTTTGAGTTGAAAATTGAAGTTTAAGGTTTTGGATGGTTCTGGTGGCTTGGAGTGAGCTAGTTCTAGGATTAGTTAATTGTAATTGATGTTAGCCCTAATTGGTACATTTAGTGATATAAAAATAATAATGCCTAATTGGTACATTTAGTGATATAAAATAATAATGCCATATGATTCTCTCTTCAAGTTGGTCTTGTTTCTTGTTGTTTGATCGCATTACGTTTGGACCAGGTGAGTGCTTAAGTATGTTATGTACTTTCGAACTTTTCCGTGTCTCTTAAATTGTTGTTTTGAGAAATTTACTATTGAATTGGAAATACATATTGTTTTATATTTGATTATATTAAATTGGCATGCGGTATCAGTAAAACCATTTGTTATTCGAATAATCTTTTGTGAGAACTTTGTAGATATTGATGGGAACATATTTTTGGAAGTCTAGGGACCGATTAGGCCGGTGAGCCTAATGCTCAACGGTTGTTATTGAACCGGATCGTTCTTTGCAAAAAGTTCCACGGGTTGCCTACTCGTGGTGACTCTAAGATTCGATATTGGATCCAATTATGAAACATTTGTTCACTGGCACTTGGTACTATTGATTTTGGTTGTGGTTCCCCATTGTTGTTAGAGGTTGTATTGTGATCACCATTGAGACTTATTTCAGATGGAATCATTAATTGGATTAATTGATTATTTTGTCGTTCACCTGTATGCCAAATTTATATTAATAAGGTAAATTATTTTGATCCCTATTTATAGAACTGTATTTAATATACATGCTTTGCCTACTCACTGGGCTCGTCAACTGACAGATTTATTCCAGTTTTTTTTCAGCCAAGTTGGGGAAATAGGCAAGGACTCTGGTGGAATCTCGGGAATTTCTTGTATTGACCTTCCTCGGGGTGTCTCATCATATTTTTATTTTATTAATTGCTTCTGCATATTGAAATATTTTGTCAGACATCTGGATTCTTTTATTATTTGGGGATCATTGGATTTTATTTGGTTCATGGCATGTTTTGTGCCCCATTCTTTTTGTGGAATTTTATTGGTTAGGGATGTCCTGAATAAAAAAAAAATGGTTGACTGTTTGGTGGCTCTTTGCTTGGGAGTTTTTGTAAAATTTTCTTGTAGGCCTGGCATATTCCTATTCTACGAGTTTTAGTCTCTTGGTTTATGGTCGGTCACTTCTCAATTTGGAGTATGACACTGTCTCCCTGATTGCTAGGGCAACGGCTTGCAAGCGAACCAAATCAAGCCTACCTTTCCGAATGTGGTAGATTTGTTCATTAAATTTTTAAGTGAAGCCGAGTCGACCTCAAATTAACTCAATGAAATTGAAGAACCAAGCTTGAGGCCAAACTTGCTTAGTGTTTGAGTCGAACTCGAACTAATTTTTAACGAGCCTTAATGAGTCACAAATATTAAATATTTATCCTCTCATATAGATTTAGAGTTGCAAATAAAATTTGCATTTTGTACATTAACATATTCACACTTATGTGAAAATATCAAAACATATTAAAAGTATTAAAATAATACTTTTTCAAAGTTTTATACATGAATAAATTATAAAATCGTCATTATATGCATGTAAAAGCTTATACACACCAAAGGTTTATATGTGGAATTCTTATGAGATATATATCATACTCCAGGTTCGTGAGTCTAACCAAACCAAATACTATCAGGTTTTGGTTCGGATCCATTCATTAAACGAGCATGAAATTAAGGGTCAAGTTCGGTTCATTTAGTACTTGAATCAAACTCGAACGAATCTTTACCAAATCGAATCTCAAACAGTTCACAAACGACTTGATTCATTTACACAGCCCTACCCATTATCAACAAATTACAACCTGCTTCGGCTTTTCTCTCCCTATAACACAGCTTCTCTCCCTAGAATAAGGCCTGATGGATCTTAATGCTGCTTTGGGCCAACCCAGTTGAGCTGGATCTTAAGGCCTGCTTTGGGCCCACCCTTCAAGGTCCAGCATAGGCCAGATGGGGCATGGCCTGTCATTACAACAGTACATGGGCCTGCGGCCCAATTTATTCCGGTTCAAGTAGGCAATATCGAACCACCAGAGCCGGTTTTTTGGTCTTTTTAGACTTTATCTTGAATATTTTTAAAAAATATTTGTGTAAAAGTCATATTTTTTTTTCCTTTTTTGATTCATCTTGATGAAACGAATCAATAATTCACAAAAGTTAGGCACAAAACTAACAAACCGCGAAATTTTTTGAATAAGGACAAAATGCCCAAAAAGCTTAGCGGAACCTAGCCTCAGAAAAAAAAATTCGAAACTTACCATAGGTAAAATTTGTTTGAATTTAGCCGCGGTGAAAGAATTTTAAGAAAAGTTTTTGATTTTTGTTTTTAAAAAATTGGGTTATCACAATATCTACATCCAAAAAATTAGGAGGTGAGCTGCAACTTTTTTATAAAGAGATTGGTTGCATAATCTCAAGGGGTTAATTTAAGTGGGGAACAACAGAGTTTAACTCTTCAAGTTCGTATATTTGACTCCGACCACCGACTAGAAAAAGTCTTGGAGCTATTGGGGCTTTCCTAGTTGTTAACTTAACGTCCTGAGTTGAGTTGAACACGATGAAGTTTACCCAAACATCAGGTAATCAAACACAAGTTAATAAATAAAGATTGGTTGCCATGATTGTGGGGCTTCAAGCTAAAAAAGTTAACTCAGGAGTCAGACACCACTATAAAGAGGACCTAATTTTGAACAATGTTATTGGGAGCCAAACAAAGGATGGTAAATACGAAAATTAATAAAAGATTTTCTCTTTACTCGAAAAGAGTAGCCCTGTGCATCAGACTCATAAGGAAAAATTAGTCTCTGCTTCAGAAAAAAAATACCTCTCGCCGAAATACAAGTATGTGGGTTCTACCTCTAAATATTTAAGTTGAGAAAGATTAGATATAGAGATATGTCCAGCCGATCTTACCCCCGAATTTGTAATTATGTAGTATAAATAGATATAGAAGACGTCTGAGTTTTTTTTTTTTTTTGAGAACTTGCACGTTTTATAACCAACCAACTCAAAAAAACAAGGGAAATTAGACCGACATACAATAACCTATGCAAAGGAAAAACCTCAACACATTCTATCAAAAAGTACAAAATTGAAGTCCCGAGAACTCCGCTTGAAATAGTCCAAAGACGGCAAAGTCTTTGGTTCTCAAGAGAGTTTGGGAAATGCTCCCAAGTACCAACAATGAACCTTTTGTTTGGTTTGTTGTTTGAAAAATTTTTTTGAAAAATTGTAGGGGTAATAAGTGGAGAGAGATAGAGAGAGAAAGTTAGAAGTAGGAGGAATTGTCTAACATTCTCTTCAATACTTGTCAGCACAACATGAGTTCCACTGCTTTCTCCCTCACAAAAACTCGAGAATGTCCTTTCCATCCAGAGTGGGTAAATCTCAGTCGTCAGGACCAACTTGAACAAGAAATTAATAACCGAAACTTTTACCCTTACAATGATCAATACTCACAACTTACAATCAGTGGCGGACCCAAGAATTCATATACTGGGGCACCTATTATTTACAATTTCGAAAAATATTCTCTGCCATATATACCACTAAATATCTCGAAAGATTTGAATATTGATCACTCCTAATTCTATTTTCGCTAACCGCATTTTGATAATCTTCATGTTGGAAATACTCTTTTCACTGTCCGCGGTGGCAACGTAAAATTAAATAGAAAGTAAACGAAAGAATGTAGTAATTTGATTTCATAATATTTTGAATTGGGAGGAAAACACACAGAGATAGGATAAAAATAGAGAAATAAAAAAAAGGAGGTAGAACAAAATGGAGAAATTAAGGAAAGAGGCTAAACAAAAATGGAATAAACTAAAGGAAAGAGACAGAACAAAATGAAAAAATAAACAAAAGAGAGAACAAAAATAGAAAAAACAAAAAAACACAAGAATTGGCTACTGGGGAATCGAAACCAGGTTGCCTAGAGCTTTTCACAGCACACATAACCACTCCACCACACTACTGATTAGTACAAATGTAGGAAACTTTTACAAATTTATATCAAAATTTTATTTTTTTTAATATTTTTTTAAAAATGCGTGGGGGCACGTGACCCCACGTGCCTCCACGTGGGTCCGCCCCTGCTTACAATGGTGCAACCTTATTGTTGCATCTGGTTTGCTAAAACTGGCAAGTATACCTTATTCATTTCTCACTAATGGAAGCCTGAGACGGAAAACTTCTAGACACATACTATTAAGTTTTGGGTACACAACTACAATACTCACCCTTTTTTTTTTGTACGCCCTTTACAATTTATGTGAGACTCACGTGCATCGGACGATTCTGAACACCTCTGTATCCGGATACGTGGTGTTGCATTGCTCTTCAAAAAAAAAGAATCAGCCCTCATCCTTCTTTCTCAAGATCCTTGATATTTTTATTTTTATTTTTGAACGGCAAAAACAAAGATTTTATTAAGCTTTGGAGATAGATACAAAGACAAAGGGAAAGATAAAAAAAAGGCATTACACTAGAATTCAACCAAATGATATAAAGGTCATCAATTATTTTTACTTTCCCCCAATAAAATTCAAGAAAAGCCATAGGGATGATGTGGTTTCACATAATTCCATTTCTCTCAAGTGTCATAGGGTGCTAGGTCCATCAATGCATTCAGCATTCTCTAAAACATAGCAAAAAGTTCATAATTCTCTTCTTTCATGCATATTATATATACTCAACCTAATCATGTTAAGCATCTTGACTATTACTATAACAAACCAAGAGACGGTCAAGCCGCAATATCTTTCTTTTGTTTTTTATAAATAGGTATCTGGTCCAACTTATACGTATGGTGCACGTCGACTAGTACTTATGGAGACCAATTTCACCGTCTACTAACAGAGGACCCCTATAATGCCAGGCAAAGCTCAAGCCACCGTATCTATCGATACCATATATGCATTAGGATTAAACTACTAATCCTGTATGGTTAAAAAAAATTAAACTACTAGCCCCTAATCTACAACCAAAAGTTGTTAATCAGTAAAAGATTACCTAACTCTTTGTTTTGGCTCTCTTGTCTTTTTTTTTGTCAAAACCTGATTAGGACTGCACCGGCGCACCGGCCGGTCAACCACAGACAGCAGGCTATGGATTAATCACGTCCTATAATGTGTGTGGGTCACCAGATTAATGTTTAGTTAACCTAAGGTTATCTAGGGAATTGCGCAATCCTATCCAAACATGGGATTGAATAGTAAATCTATTATCCCCTCCTATAAGATGGGTGGACGGAGTAGATCGACACCAAACCTTGAAGTTGTTGAGGTTTTATTCGGTCATGAATTTTAAAATCTCAAAATTAGTTGAGGTGCGCACAAGCTGATCGGTTAAAAAAATGATAATTCCACTTGGCAAAATGACGGGTTTTTTTTTTACAATAGCAATTAAGTTGTAGAAAGGACGAGGGATATCCGCCGATCGACTTCATTTGTGTGTTTTTTTTTTTTATTGCCAATTGCTCCATGTAAAATGATGTCACTATTGCACTCGATACTTGTACTTATCCTCGTGTATAAGGCTTAGGCCCTGTTCTAGAACACTTTCTTAAAAAATAAGTATTTATTTTCATATTTTCAAACTCAAAAATAATGTAAATGATAAATATTTTTTCAATTTTTTTTACGTTGTATTAAAGATCTCAATGTGATCTATCAAACAAGATCCATATTGATAGAAAAATTATTTGTGTGTACGCACATAGTTTTTGAGTTTGAAATTACCTTCTTAAAAAATAAGTACA